>CM068356.1:4657193-5884693 GCA_034769755.1 Odontamblyopus lacepedii | reverse complement strand
TAGACTTTAAAGCAGCTCTGCTTGTGCACAAGTCTCTCCATGGCCTAACTCCAAAGTCCATCTGTGACATGTTAGTGCCGTATGAACCATCTGCACTCTGAGGAGCTCAGGGACCGGCCTCCTGCTGGTCCCAGAGTCAGGACTAAACTCGGGGAGTCAGAGTTTCAGATTCATGCAGCTAAAACCTGGAACAGTCTGAACATGTGACACAGACTCGACTCTGACTCTTTAAATCCAGGCTAAAAACGATTCTGTTTAGCCTCATATGACTGAAAGGTTTTCATTTTCCATTCCGCACTCTACTCTTCCCCTTAATTCTCTCTAATTTAATGTCCCATCTCTATTTTAAAATTTGATGATGATTATTTATGTTTTAATTTGTTTGTATTGTGATTTTAATGTATTTCTTATTCTGTAAAGCACTTTGAATTACTTTGTGTATGAATTGTGCTGTACAAATAAACTTGCCTTGCCTTGCGCCGACTACAACTTTCGGGATTCTTGCAAACCGCCGAGTCTATTCAGATTCCTGACCTAGTCGCTGGAGAGAAATGAAACTGAGCGGAGGCACTAGGTGGCGCCGGCCTGGCTGCACAGTCACAACAACAGAAGACAAATACAGTAGAGCAGACAGTAAGCTACAAAAATTCAAATAAACAGGAAAAACAACATTGCTTTGCCTGGAATGTTCCATGGTATGACTTTAAACATATCCACCTATTGCATTTATTCATTACACGTGTTTCTATTGCTCAAAAATTCAACAGTTTCTTCTGTGAATGTCCACAGACCTGAACTGGAATGTATCGTAGTGCTGTAACCTGCTTGTCTCCCTTGTGATAAATTTAATCTATATTATTCTTGCCACAGCAGTAACATCTCCAGAAAAAAGAGGAGAAAAGCACCAGAAAAGTGACATAATGCACCTTTAAATAACAAAACTGAGAACTTCTTCCACCCCGGGTTAAAGTTATGACCAGTAAACGACAAACTGGGACTTAAATAAAAGGTCAAAAAGCCACCGCAACGTTTTTTCCACCTGAAAACACCTCCTCTATTCCCAACAATCATCTTGGCCCCGACCTTTCCCTTTCCATAACACACCTCCTTTTGTAGATTTCCATAAACAGCCTTGCAATCACAATCACCAGCTTAAACCGTTTCCCACTCGGCTTTGAAGCGAGCCCCAAACAATATAATTTCTGTACATTTCTAATACCATCACTTCTCGCTTGTGACTTCACATAAAAGCCGTTTGTGTACACAGGTTCCGTTTTTCTTTTTTCCTTTTACAGCGGAATAAAAAGTGCTTTGCCTTCATGTTTTTTTTTACAGCTGAGGAGGCTGATCCCGAGCGCCAGTGTTTCAAAGCTTCTTGAGCCCTGCACAATCCACGGGCCCTCGTCCCCCCTCCCCTCGGCGCGCTCACAATAGGCCCCCATTCAGCCGATCTTCCTTTAAGCACCAATAAAATCTTTTACATTTCCTTAGCAGGCTGTTAAAAAAACGGGCCGACTACTGTGCACTCCCCGCAGCGCTCAATCGACTCCATGTTGACTTTTATATTGTTGTTTCTCACATTTGGTTAAAGGTAGGGTGTGTAGCTTGTGCTCTTGTTGAATTGAGGAAAAAAAGGACTATAATCAAACAGAACCTCGACTCGTGAGCTTTAAGTCTTGTTAGAATGTTGTTACCTCCTCAAAAACAAACCTGGAGTTGTGTTTTCCACTTTTTCCACTTTTACTTCAGTACAGTTTGACAATTCCAGGGCTGAAATTATCCAAATGATTCTAGTAAAGACGTTTGGGGTTTTAAAAACGCATTGGTGCACTGTATTACCGCAAGAACACAACCTAAATGTGCAGGATTTGCGTGTTAAACAATGAAACAAAACATAACTCCAGGTCTGTTTGTGATGAGGAAACAACATTATAACACAGCAGAAAATAATATACAGTGGTCCCTCATTTATTGCGGTGGTTACGTTCTAAAAATAAAATAATAAGATTACATTTTATTTGTAATGCACCTTACATTTCAATGAAATCTCAAAGTGCTACAGCAGGTAGATTCCATAAACACAATTACAAACATGCAAAAGAAACACTACCCTACATATACATAAAATAGTTCATCATATCAAAGTGTTTCAGGCCATTTTAAAAAGAAACGTTAAATCTACAAAGTAGTCAGCTTTATTTTTTACAGTTATTATATAAGTAGAATAGAGTAGAATATCTTTATTTGTCATTGTAACAAACACAATGAAATTAAGTACATTCCTCTTTCAGTGCAAAGGTAATAAAATAGTGAAATAGTAAAAAGATACAAATATAGAGACACTGCAGTACATAAAAAGCGCATAAAAACCTCACACACCCACACATGTCCCAACCACACACTTCCACAAGCATAAATATAAAAACAAATCTGTTTTAAGGCTGTGAAATAGGGTGGAGTGAAAAAACTTTTTTTTCCAGATCATGTTTGGATAGTGATAAAAAGTTGCCGACACATTCAGTGAGTAACAAATCAAAAAATTTGACATTTTGAAATAAATCTTCAGTCTCCACAATGGACTAGTTAGTTTTGTAAAAAATAAAATAATTTCTTGTGTGTTTTACTAACCTCTGTTTGTTTGTGATTTTGGTCAGAATAGCCCATATTCCCTCGTTTATTCAGGTCCGTTGTGGAGACTGAAGATTTGCTTCAAAATGTCTAATTTTTTGGTTTGTCACTCACTGAATGTGTCGGCAACTTTTTATCACTATCCAAAAATGATCTGGGAAAACAGTTTTTTCACTCCACTCTACTGTATAACCCCTCTGCGATCTAAACTGAGGAGCGCAAGGGTGAAAAACATAGTTATGGGCAGTTGTTGTTGGCGTTGTTTTGTAAGCTTATAAACAGACAGGCCACCTTTGATTACAGAGAACATAATGCGCAGGTTTTCCCTTAGCCAATCAGAACGCAGAACACAATGCGCATTCATAACTGTAAAAAAAAAAAAACAAGCATGCAAAATTAAAATTGCACCAAAAAAAGGTGAACCGCGTTATAGTGAGGGACGATGTAATATGAGCCATTTTGTGCATTCTCAAGTCATTGTGTTGTTGCAATACGACAATTTCAGTCAATTTCAATAAGGAGTCAAATTGATACCGATTCTGATACCACAATAATAGAAAATAGGCAAGTTTATTTGTTTATTTGAAAATAGACAAGTTTATCCATACATAAAGTAATTCAAAGAGCTTCACAGAATAAGAAATACATTAAACTCACAATACAGACATATCAAAACATAAATAATCATCATAAAATGAAAAAGAGGGAGACATTACATTAGAGAGAAGAGTTTGAAGATGTTATTTTCAAGATAACACTGTTCCACTGTTTAGTTTTGTTTATTAAGATCAGTAGCTATTTTTCCTGGGGTCTCTTCAAAGTCGTTTTGTACATTTTATTGTTTAATACATAAACTACACACACACACAATAACAAGACAACTCAATGTACAGTAAAAGTAATAAACAAAATTATAACTAAACAGATAATATCAATAACAATAATACATAAATAAACAATAACTAATCATTGCATAAAAAGGAACTTTTTTTTTTAAATAACGTTTAACAACAAGAATACAGATGTCGTGTAATAAGTGCTCCACTACGTTTATAAAATCCATACGTCTTTGGATGATTTCAGTTCTGGAATTGCCGATATCTACTGAAAAAAGGTAAAAAGGAGCTGTTCACTTGAAATCTAACGCTTTGTGACGTCATAAAAAGGAACAGAGCATTTTGAACATTGGAGATCAATCAAGCAATCAATCCAACCTTATTTATCGTGCGCTTTTCCTACATAAAATGCAACACAAAGCCCTTATGCAGATGCAGACGGACTAATAATACAGGCCTATTCAAACGTGTATTCATGAAACAAGAAACACAACTCCGGGTATGTTTTTAATGAGGGAACAACATTTTAACATCAATTTCGTCCGTTTTGCGTAATGTTAGACCTTTAACCTCGTCAACCTTGCATCTGGAGTCGTGCATCAGTCAAATTCTTCAGCCAGTATTTGGAGTCAGATGATGAAACATGAGAAAGTCCAGCGCATGTAGTTCTTCTTCTGATCGTCCGCTGTGTGCATCTAACCACACAAAAGGACAGTCTGTTGTCCAATGTTACGCAATATTATTATTCAACTATTATTAGATGTGCCGTAAAATTCTGAAAGCATATTTAAGCACATGTTGACCGAACCAACATGACTGAGGTTTACCAAGTGGCTCATTTGTGGTTCAGTCCATTCAACCTGTGCCGTGCCATTATGTCCATAGGCAAGACACGTCACCATGTAGCTTCTGTGAATGCAGCAGTAACATGCAATATGCGCACAATATGGGATTCTGGGTTCACACAAACTGCCCTCTGGAGAAAGATACCGTGAACAATATTATATTTATTTACTGCAGTTTTCTTTTTGAGCTTTTGGCCATTTTATGAAGTTCTCTCATCAAAAACATGGTACAGAAAAACAAAGCTGGAGTTGTATTCTGCTGCATTCACGTTTGTTTCGTCAAGTCTTTCTTCTTTCTGGACTTACCTGCATGATGCCTTGAAAATACTAAGTTAAAACCATACGCCATGGAGACATTTTATTCAATACTGTGGAACATTGGCCAAAGGAAGAACATTTCCATGGAAACAAGCAGAAAAAGGCCCTCCACCAGAACAAATAGACCCTTTTAGTGTCCGTAAACGGTGATGACGTAGACACGATTTCGCACGCATTTTGGCAACAGAAGTACGGCAAAACTCAGCAGCTTGTCGAGATCTGCAAAAGGATTATCGTCAAAAGATCGAGAATATTTCCTCAACAAACTGACTTTGACAAACGGTGTCCGACTGCCAGGTCCCTGTGCGATCAGTGAGTAAAACTTTCAAACTTTAGTCCACCAGTAAAATATAGATTCTGACAACCGCACACAAGAACCAGACGTTTTGGTGCTGGAAATGTTTTCATCTCCGTCTTCTTCTGTCCATGTTCAGTATGAATGAATCCGAATGGATGGGGAACAATGACACTTCCTTTGCCAAAATGCGCGAGAAGCTTTTTTTTAATCACTTACGGATCTATAAGAGTCTGTTTTGTGGAGATGTAAGCCTGCTTTAAGGACTCCTTTTTGTTTTTGTATTTTTTGTTTTTGTTTTTTCAAAGCAATAAACAGGCACAGAAAAAACTGCTTTATTTTTATTTATTTTTTTGATAAACCGTTAAATATCGGTGCTTTACAGGTGGATTATGTAACTTTGTGGTGGTGGTGAGGGTCCACTACCTGCTTATTTCCATGGAGATGTTACTGCTTTGCCCAGAATGTTCCACAGAATAGCATTAAACGATGTTGACTTATTTAATTTACAGGTGTTAAAATCTAAAATCTACCTCGAAAAACATGCATTCTTACAGCACAGCCGATTCTCCACAGATCTGACCTGTAACTTGGCTTAGCTGAGCCATCTTCTCGTCTCAATGGAAAAAGACGAATGTTATGTCATAATGTGGAATATTCTAGGCTAAAGAATAACATCTCCAAGTCACAGATCCTCCACAAAAGCTACATAATGCACCTTTAAGTATGTTTGCAAGGTTATCTTCTCTGTTTCAGTTTTCCTCAGACATTTATAATCTCCTGAGCAGTTTTTAAGCCCGTAAATCGCATCAAACTCATCCGTGCTTCGTATCGCCGTTGAACCACCATAGTGTAATTTACTTTGGACCACTGCTTATCAAAGTTGTTCATTTTGTCTCCTAGTTTCTCAGAAGTCCACAGCTCCAGCCCCATAAGCCCTTTCTGTCTGGTGCCTTGATTCTCCACCACCACGTGACGCTCTCCAGAAGAAAGACCTCATGACAGTAAGGCCATGTACACACGTAGCCGGGTATTTTTAAAACCGAACATTTCCCCCCCTCCGTTTATAAAAATAGTTTTATCCACACCACCTCGTCTTCGAAAAAAATACCTTCCACACATAACCGAACATCTGCGTTTTCAACCACATTCATACACATTCCAAACCTGTAGATGGCGTTATTTCCATTGAGCCCTCACTTCACCGTCACTTCCGCCTAAACTTAAACAACAGAAAACATGGCGCCGAGCTGCTTTGTCTGGACAGACTCGGAGACAGAATTGCTCCAAAACACAATTTAGGAGCAATTCTGCTCTCAACACACACACAGCTCTCAAGAAACGACTCCGATCCATAGTCTGCTCTAGCTTTTGCTTTTGCAGTCGCCTAAACAAATGTCGCACGTTTGACGTCAGGGCAGATTCATATTTTTTGGCGCAGACAGTGACGTTTTAAAACGCAAAACCCCAGTTATCTCTGTCCACACAAACACGCATAAACGGAGTTTTCAAAAATCTTCACTTTGGCCGGAGTTTTCCCTGAATTTTTTGTTGAAGTTTTTGATGCGTGTTCGTGTGGATGACAGGTCAAAACGCAGCAAAACATCTTCGGTTTATCAGATACCCGGCTACGTGTGGACAAGGCCTAAAAGTCCACCAGCTCTGCCATGTGAACAGCCACACAACGGGAGCTCCCCTTTGTCTCCAAATTTCACTTACCTCCGAAAAAAAATAACAACTTTACAACTCTTTACAACTGCGACTCCAATTTTCCCAGGGACCTGAGCGAAAACTTCTGGACCGCCGTCAAAGAGGACCCGTCGGAAATTCCTGCCAAAGCTACTTATTGTTAAAGAAGTTTATTTTTGTTGGCATTCGGTACTTTGTCATGCACGGGTGAAATGCAAGAATTACTTCAGGAAGATATTAAGAAGTAAGTACTAATTGGCAGTGAAGTCTTGGATTGCACACTTTACTACTTGCAACAGCGCACAAAAAGGGCCATAAGTTTTATAGGTGTAACATAAGCTACAGTGTAAATGTGCATTTAGTTAAAGACTAAGACCAAAAATACTCTGTTCAAGGAAGTTTGTATGTACTACTCTGTACTGTAGACTTTTCAGGATACTAAAATCTTAAACTTGATTCTGATACTCAGGAGTAGACTCAAAACTCACTGCTAATTCTGATACCATGATGGTAATAAATAAATAATGTGAATTTCAACATTAAATAATAGTAAAAGAAGAGGTAGAGCGTTTCACTGGGTCACAAAACAGTCCAAAAATAGCAGTGCAGGTGCGAGGATTAACATGAAATCTAAACAAGAAATAGCCCTTACTGGAAAGTGTAAAAATGGGCAAGGGACAAACCTGAGGAGCACCGACTGAATATATTAAAAGTCCTTTATTACATCGAGGGACGCCAACGCTTTTCGATCAGCAAGATGGTCTTCGTCAGGGCATAAGTGTAAGAACATCATCTATCATCACCTAACCCTAACCCTTTTCCAGCATCTAAACTTTCCTCATGCTTGGCCAATGTGTTTCTTTCCTTTGCCATGTGATATAATTGTACTTAAGGACACCTACGAGTCCATTCTCATATTTATGCCCTCACAAAGACCATCTTGCTGATCGAAACGTGTTGGCGTCCCTCGATGTAATAAAGGACTTTAAATATACAGTTGTGCTCATAAGTTTACATATCCTGACAGAATTTGATTGATTTCTTGGCCATCTTTGAGAGAATATGAATGATAACACAAAAACTTTTCTTTCACTCATGGTTAGTGCTTGGGTGAAGCCGTTTATTATCAAACAACTGTGTTTCCTCTTTTTAAATCATCTTTTGTGATGGATGGGGCTCTTTATTTTCTCTGATGGTAAATCTGCCCATTCTTCTTGGCAAAAGGCTCCAGTTCCTGTAAATTCTTGGGCTCTTGTCTGAACTGCAGCTTGAATCTGCCCAGAGGCTCAGTGATACTGAGGTCAGAAGAGACGAACACTCCAGAACCTTCACTTTATTCTGCTGGAGCCAGTGACAGCTCCACTTGCCTTTGTGTTTTGGATCATTATCATGTTGGAATATCCAAGTATGTCCCATGTGCAGCTTCTGGACCAAGAAATCATAAATTCTGCCAGGGTCTGTAAACTTATGAGCACAACTGTATTCAGTCGTTGTGCCTCGGGTTTGTACCTTGCCCATTTTTACACTTTTCAGTAAGGGCTACAGTATTTCTTGTTTAGATTTAATCATAGTATTTCCTTGTTATATTACCATGAGGTCTTATATCCGTGTAATCCGTCAGTCGTCCAGGTAGGTTCCATAGTGATCCATAAGCTGTATGAGATATAAGAAGTATAAATCCACACAGACTAGTATACGCCCAAGATTATTCTAAAGCTATTCAGGAAAGGTTCATTTCTGTGCTGTGAATGTGAATTTTTAGTACGATACCTGCTCAAATGAGTATCTAGTATCAATACGAGTTTTAGCATAGAAAACTGCACTATAAAATGGCCGTGAAAGGTGAACCGCATTATAGTGAGGGACAACTACAAAATGGATAATTTTGTGCATTCTCAAGTCATCCCTCAAATGTAGTGTTGTCGCAATACAACAATTTCAAAGTCAATTTCAAGTCTAAGGAGTCAACTTGTTACTGATTCTGATACTACAATGATAATAGAAAATAGTCCGGTCCGGTCCATGTTTAGTGCCCCCATGTTACAGAGCTTAACAAATTTATTAGACCATCTGTCCTGAAAACAACATAAATAACTTCATAGTATTTTTATTTTTTTAAACTTTATTCATTAAGAAAATTACCAATTGGAATAACAAAATTGTTGACAAATAATTACCAAAATTGTGAATATTTTATGTGACCCTTTGGCACAGATAACAGCTGCATTCTTGCTGCATTGGTTTTATGTTGTTTTGCAAAGTCTCTTTTGTTATTGAGTTCCAAATAGCCTCTAGCTGTTCCCAGAGACTTTTGGCTTTGGATGAGACTCTGGTGACATTTTTGGAAAACATTCAACTTGAAAATTTATGGATAGCAGCAATAGTTATATTTTAGCCTTAAAGATATTGTTTTGATGAAAAGATGTTGCATATATTGGCAGATTAACCATTATAGAAACATAAAAATATATTTTGGTCAACAGAAATACTGTTAAAGGGATATTTTGGGATTTTTGACATGAATCTGTACGTCCCCGTCAGCAGTGTCGTGCATCAACACTGACTTACCTCCCGACAGCGTCCGGTGAGCCGAGTTCTTCCCCGGTTTCAGTGCTGACGAAAGTGTCCGGCAAGTTGTCCCCTGGCGGCAGCGCGGAGTGATATGAACCGGAGAGAAAATACTACAAAGCGATTATGAGGTCTGACTTTTTCGTGGTTCACCATTTTATGACTCAAATGTATCACTCTTTTGAACACATATTGTTTTGAGAAGAAAAACGTTTTATTTTCGTGACCCCAGCCAACTTGCCGGACACTTTCATAGTCGGGAGGTAAGTCAGTGTTGATGCACGACACTGTTGACGGGGACATACAGATTCATGTCAAAAAACTCAAACTATCCCTTTAAATTAAATATGGCAGCAGTGGCAAACACCTTATACTGGGTGGTGGTCTAATACATTTGTTAAGCACTGCATATATTGTGTGTTTAAATGTACAGATTCCTTTGTATGTCTTGTACATGTGAAGAAATTGACAAATAAAGGTTTACTCAATACTCCATAGATCAGAAAATTACGTTACAGGCCCTTTAACCAGTGAAAAAATACACTTGCTAACATAACCACTAACGCAAACTGACCTGGGGAAAAAATGTAGCAGTGAAGTACACCATGACTATACGCTCAGGCCATTCTGTAACATGTCCCTTTTAATAACAGCAAATAGAAGAGGAGGTTACGCAGCCGACTCTTAAGTGCACCTTTATTAGAACGCACTGGTCTGACCACAGCGCTCCAGACCCCATGCTAACATACAGTACATGGGACGTTTTGTAGCTGCTAATTTCCTGCAATGAGCGAATTTGTTTTTGCAGAGTTGACACATAAAGCCCACACCAGCACTGGGAACCTTTCGGAGCATTTTTATGTTGCTTTTTCCATCCATTCACCTGTATATTTTGGATGCAATCTCCAGCCGTCTTTTCCAGAAGGATCATGTCACCCAACAGCCCACCATCGCGAGACCAATCAAACCCTTGTACGTGCGCATTCTCGTAGTATTACACCGGTAATTTAGGCATATTTATGAGTTTCCAGCAAATGTGGCTCCAGGTATAGCATCTAGTGAGTGGAGTTTTGGCTTCGGCTGAGGTGACGAATTTACTGAATTGGCAAACTGGATTTCCTGGATTTTTTTCCCCATCTGGCAGAGACTGTGGAGCTGCAGATTCCAAGTTTGGCTAAATTAGTTGCTTTGTGTCAAGAGGATTAGGGAAGAATGCAACGGTGAGTATTTTCATAATAGGTTTGTTTACTAGAAAGTGTATGTCAAAAGGTGGTCCAAGGAGCCTTAAGTATTTGGACTTCTTGCACATTTTGGCCATTAAAGGCGGAGTGGCTGATTTTTACTGCCCTGAAAAACGTGAAAAGAGGAGCATTTCTTTTTAAAGGTTTGCGATTTATTCCTTACTCCTAATTATTCACTGTGATGACTGTTCACAAGTTTCAGAGGCCACAGTGGAGTTTTGCCTTAACGGTAAAGCTAACAAAAACTAGTATGCCAATTCCTGGCAATATAATGTTGTCTGATTAGATGCAGACCTCTTCCCCGGTTTCGGTGCTGATGGAAGTGTCCTGCAAGTTTGCTGGGATCACGAAAATAAAGTGTTTTTCTTCTCAAAACAATATGTGTTCAAAAGAGCGATACATTTACATCACAAAATGGTGAACCATGAAAAAGTCAGGCCTCATAATCACATGGTACTATTTTCTCTCCGGTCATATCACAGCCGTGCGCAAATCCAACACTTTTTCCAGTAGTTCGGCAGTGTTTACATGCGCGGTTGTCACCTGGCGGCAAGTGTGTCACTTTTTTGATCACATATTGTTTTGAGAAGAAAAACACTTTATTTTCGTGACTCCACCCAACTTGCCGGACACTTTCATCAACATCGAAACCGGGGAAGAACTCGGCTCACCGGACGCTGTCGGGAGGTAAGTCAGTGTTGATGCACGACACTGCTGACGGGGACGTACAGATTCGTGTCAAAAAACCCAAACTATCCCTTTAAGGCTCTAACTACAACGTCTAATTCATAGTTAGACTGCCCACATGATCAAATCTCCAATTTTTTTATTTCTACATTTGCTATCCAAGGCATCTGAAAGAGTCTGAAAAAGTACAGCAACATTATCTAAGGTTACCCCAAATGTTGCATATATAAGAGATGTAAGAATATAGAGATGTAGAACTCTTTACCTCTGGAGTGAAAGTCTGAGTCGAACCTGAGACTTTTCTCATTAAAACTGAAGCTCTGGATCAAGAACAATCAACAGTGCAGCACTAAACTGCAAAAGGACTCATGGTGTCAAGTGACCAGATTTGTCTCAAATGCCATATCCCTTCCTCTTATTGTTTTTAGACCGTGTATTTTTACAAATTTCACAGTTTTTCTATTTGTTGTACTTGTATTGACATTTTTAGAAGCCAAACGAGGGACGGGGGCTGCAAATTAGTCTGTGGCTAGAAGCCTTATGTACATTACATTAGTTACCTATTTGGTGGCAATGTTTTTGTACAGTCCCTGACAAATAAGCTAATAAATAAATAAAATTAAAAAATAGAAAGTTTGGGTTCCATGCTGCTTTTCCGACATGCCGCTATTTAGACATTGAGTAGCGGCACTTTACTATTTTTCAAACATTCCTCTTTTCTGACAGGAATAATAATGCGATAGCTTATAATACTTTGTGCTCCCATATATCATAAGATGCTTGGGCAGGTCACTTGATCAAAGAACACTTCAGTCACAGAGGATATCAGACAATGGAAAAATGTCATAACTGAGAGCCGTGGGAAAATATGGGTACTATTTATTGCGTGCTAGTAGTACTTCTTGAATAGTAGCAAGTCAACGGTTTCACTCAGCATTTTATTGCATTGTTGACCTCGTGTTGAACCTGCGTATGACAAATTAACAATCTTGAATCTTGAAACAGTCATGCATTTTAAAAAGAGAGCATAAGCCTTCGGGAAAATATCTCATCTAAAACGAAGGGGCTACATGGGCCCTTTGTGCTTCGTTCATTTTGTCATGTAGGCGATCTGCGGAAAACACCATACAGGCTAAATAAACACACACCTGGGTAGACTATCTATATAAAAAAAAATTTAAAATGACGTGCCAGAAAAGCCAAAAAGTGTCGAAAAACCAGCACATCTAAATAGGCGATGGACTCTGAACGTTTGCATGAGGTTACAGTGGAGGTCAAGTCATTACTTGTGTTATTGGACCATTCACACATGTTTAACACACAAAACCCAAAACTCTGTCCAGTTTGTGATGTCATGTGGCAGTACAGGAAGTGCTCTACTGTATCATTAAACTCCACACGCCCTCACTAGAATCATTTGGATGATTTCAGCCCTGGAACTGCCAATCTCAACTGAGTAAACAATAAAAGGTGGCTGTTAACTTTGGAGCTGTAAACGGACTAATAATAAAGGATTACTCAAACGTGTGAATGACAAAACACAACTCTAGGCATGTTTTTAATGAGGTAACATTATAACATGTCTGAAAGCTCACAAGAGTCAATTTTATCGAATATAGGACCTTTAAAAACAAACACAAAACGCGTTCTCCATTTCGTTAGCGGAGTGGTTTCCGTCAGTATAACCATATGACACATAAAAATCACCTCTTATACAGTTTTATGTGTAATCTGGTGCATTATGAGTCTGCAAATGCTCTACAAATCCCTGTTTAATTTTTGTGGCTGATGAGAGCAGAGATTACACATGAATAAGGCTCAAATGTTCCTGTGTGTTACGACCTGAGCGGGCGCCAGGGCTCATCAACATAAATAAACCAGCATCACATTTACAGATTCTATTACACGTTTATCCTTGACTTTTGGTGTTACATGTCGTGCAAGTTCTGACAATAATTCGCTCAAAGTTACGGGTGAAACTGATACGGACCAGGATGCAGCCAAGGAAGACTTTATGGACTTTTGAATTGGTAATTTTATAAGCAGGATTGTTTGCCTGAGCAGCCAGTCCCTTTTACAGTCTGTTAAAATCCAGCAGGGTCAGGAATTGGACCATAGACCGTGAAAAATCTCTGTTCTAACTTGAGACGATCCAACCACAGCTGCTAATAGGCTTTATTCCCACTTACGTCACAAAACCAGAAGACTCTGTTGGCGATTGTAACTATGGATCGATAGTAATTGTATTCTTTCTTTTTTCCTGTATAAACTGCCTATTCATTTGTGTATTATAATTTGTATAATAATAATAAAAAAGATGTCCTTATAGTGTTCGGTTATGTTTGGAAAGATTTAGGTTGTGAAGACGCTGGTGCTGAATCCACAGTTTTATCACACGCCCAGTGGGGTGGTCAAAAAATAGTTTTTCTCATTTCTCAAGGTTTGAACGTGACATTTGGAAATGACTATTGATTTAATGCCCTCCTGTGGGCTCACCACCTGCAGAGGGGTTCATAGGGGGGGTCAGGTGCTATGAGTATTGGGCAGCACGCTGCCCCCGCGACCCAGCCGGATTAAGCGGGAGAAGATGGATGGATGGATGGATATTGATTTAATGTTTACATAAAAATATTTAGAGGTTGTACAAAGCAGTCAAAGATCACTCGTTCTGTCCTTTATTTAAGAGTGAGCTGTGCACATGCAAAATTACAACCAATAGTAACTAAGGCCCCGTTTACACGTACACAGATATTTTTAAAAACTGAGAAATTTCCTTTCATTTGTACCCATCGGAGAATTGCCCCTGAAAACAAATTTTTCTAATAACTCTGGAGATTTTGGAAAACTACGGTTTGGCGTTTGCGTGTAAAGTGACATAAACAGCGTTTTAAGCAGTTGACACACCAAAGTGCGACCAGTGTTAACGTTTTTCTCTGGTGATGATCATGGAAGCAGCAGTCGCATTACTTTTTACATTTGCACAGCTGATGTTTCATATTGATGAAGAGACGAATGAGGCTCGGAGCTCAGCAATTTTCCCTCTTCTCCTTACGACCCGAAGTCCCAGTCACCGCCAACGTCGCCGTTTTTGGGTCCGACCTGGGCGACCGCTGTCTGGTGGGATAATTCTGAAAACGAAGTGGTTGTCATCACGGCCGTTACTCTTCGACTCGCTGCGTCAAAACTACTGAAACTGATGCCCTGTTGGCGGCAGAGCGTTTTCCTTCTTCCTACACTGGCCCCTAGAGGCTTGGCATAGTTATGACTGCGCTCGACGGCGTATTTATGCAGGTTCATGTAAACGGAAACTTTTTTGAAAACGATGCTGTGTGCATGATGTTATTTCGGAAAACGGAGCGATGGAAATATTTGTTTTTAAAAATATTTGTGTATATGTAAACGGGGCCTAAATGTACACCAATAAACACACTCCCCACCACGTGCAAATGTGCGATATTCTCTGTCAAACATAATAATCATGTGAATGAAAAATGAATGCATTCGCTGTGGTATTGTTTCGATAAGATTTTGCAGTGTCACAACATTTATTTCCATCCAGTGTTGCATTAATTTTTCACCAAGATCTTGCACTGATGATGGTCGAGTCTGAGCGCTTGTGTCTTGTGTGTGTTTTTTTCCTGCTTCTTTTACGTGTTTGTTTTGAAACGAACGGGCCATGTGTTTCTCTGATTGGTTAATCCACCTGTCCATCACGGCTTCTGAAATGTTCTGTTCCACTTTGTGATGTCATGTGGTGATACAGGAAGTGCTTTAAACTCAATCCACCTTCACTAGAATCATTGCAATGATTTCAGCCCTGGAACTGCTTCTCTCTACTGAACAAAAGATAAAATGTAGCTGTTAACTTGAAAACTATCACTTTATGACATCACAAGGTGGAACAGAGCATTTTCAGCTTTGGAGATGTAGACAGACTAATAATGCAGGATTACTTGTACATGTGTGAATGAAACAAAACGCCACAATCTCAAAGACGCTGAGATTTGTGGTAGCCCGGTTTGAGTTTAAGGAGGAGTACGAGCAACCCATCTCTGAGTTAAGGAAGGGAGAAGTTGGGATCTCCCACCTTTTGGACCAAAATCAACAGAAAAAGAGCTGAAAGGTCATGCCCAAAACATGCAGACCAGAGGGGTAAACTACGTGGAAACTCAACTCAACTCAATACAAGCCAGAAATGGACAGTTATGTAGATGCAAACGTAGATGACCTAAAAGTTGACGTCAAAGCAAAAGAAAACGAAATCCAAGGGGTTCCGAGGTCCAACTTCAGGCCGAAACGGAAAAACTGCAAACACTAGGGCGGTGCTGCAGAGAATTGCAAGAGGAAAACGAAAGACTAGAGACGGAGATATCTGCGTTGAGGTCTGAACCGATAGCTTCAAATGAGCTAAATGTTTTCGAGGAAGTAATGACTTGATAACATTCTAAAAGCTCACAAGAGTCAATGTTTGCTTTTAATGAACTTCTCTTGCGTTAGATCTCCAGCCTCATGCCTCTTCTTCTTCTTCCAACTTTCAGCCTACTATATTTTCTTCTCCAACACAGAAAAACCGGGTGTGAACCGGTGCTCCACGTGAGCCCTTTAGGAGACGAGTGCAGCCTGCCATTAGCCTAGCAGGGGAGAGAATACGACTTCCTCTTTGCACATGTCCGAGCCTGACAGCCAACTGGAGCTGTAAAAGGCCCCGAAGGTTCCCAGAGGCCGCTGTTCTCACCAGGCCGGCTGCTGTAAACTCTAATGATGTGTGAAGGCAGCCCGTCAAGGTCAAGGCCACGGAGCGCTGGAGGTGCAGAGGAGAGGGAGCCGAGGAGACGTGAGCTTTTTTTAAAAAAAAACTTTTTAAGGGGATCTTTTTTTTTCCATATAATAAAGTGAAATTGGTCTTGCCACAGTCCAGGTAGATTGTAAAAGCATCTCCTATACTTACGTCAAAGCTAAAATGACTGGAAATAGGAAAATATTGTATTGATTTGAGGAAATTTCAGATGAAAATGAGTCTTTTTGACATTGAAAATACACCTGAAGATGAGAAAAAACTTTAGTATTTAAAAGTGCACTGTGTAACTATTTGGTTTGGGGGTCCGTCATCTGCTTGTTTCTATGGATATGTCATTGCTCTGCCCGGAATGTTCCACAGTATGACATTAAACAGCTCTACCTTATGAACCAGGCCAAGTTACAGGTCAAATCTGTGGAGAGGCAACCCCGCTCATAGTCAGAACGATTGTTTTTCCATGTATTTTTTAGCTATAAAAGCAGAGCAATGACATATCCATAGAAACGAGAAGGTGACGGACCCCCAGTTGAAAAGTTACACAAAAAGTTGCACATTTAAAAGTGAAACGTTAAGGCTGTTTTGGGGTAAAAAGCCTTCATCACATCATTTCTTTCACTTTGGACTTTTGTTAGTTTTAAATGTAAATACCTAAACTAAAGTCAACATCTCAAACTGTGTTAAAAGTCAGGAGGAGGAGCAGAGGGAGCTTTGGACCAGCCGCAGAAAAAGACCAGAACTTCTTGTTTTCTTATTTGTTTTAGCGACCACAAGAAAACGCAACGCTCCAGTCTGTCCTTGTAAAGCTTAAAAAACTCTTAGAATCTCATTGTGGTGAATAATTAGTTAAGTGAGGAATAGTTTTGGACCACTGCAAACAATTTAAAATGAACTAGTTGTCTTTTTTTAGGTATGTAAGACCGGGTTTCAGCAGTTACTTTTGTAGTGGTGGGTCCGTCACACGCTTGTTTCCATGGAGATGTTGTTGCTTTGCCCAGAATGTCTCACAGTAAGGCATTAAACTTATCTCCATGGGCAAGTTACAGGACAGATATGTCAAGATATTGAATACATGTTAGATAAATACTGGAATAGCTGGATTTCTTAGATTTCTTTCAGTACAATTCTCCATCTGGCGAAAACAACATTTAGAATGAGAGCCTCCGTATAACAGAATAAAAAGAAACATGATAATATCTCCATGGAAATGTTTTACAATATGGTATTAGACCTTTCTATCTACATGGAGACCAAACCAGACCAGGTTACAGGTCCGATCTGTGGAGAGGTGACCCCGCTCACAGTCAGAGTACAGGTTTTTCTTTATTTTTGAGCAGTAAAACCAATTGTAATTGAATAAATGTAAGGTAAACTTGTTTAATGTCATACTGTGGAACATTCCATGCAGAGCAATGGCGTATCCATAGAAACAAGCAAGTGACAGGACTCCAACAAAAAAGCTACACAGAGCACCTTTAACGCCATAATACCATAAAACGAGAAAACGCGTCTCCATGTAGTTTCATCACTTGCTTCCTGACCTGCACAGTGGGGGGCCGGCTCTTGGCGCAGGTTACGTAATACAGCTTTAGCTCAGTGCACACAAGTTGATGCAATTGATTATGTCTTTTTTATCGGTGACTTTAAGAGCCTTGAAAAGCCGTGTAAATCCGCTAAACAGGAGTGAAAATGAGCACGCACAAACGGCAGGACAAATTCCTCACGTTTGTGCAAGAAATGCTTTGACGCTTGAGAACAAAATGTCTTAGAACAGTAATCCTCAAGCTCATTATTCCAACACTGCTCTAACACTGTTCTGACACTATTCTAACAAGACGGCTGTTCATGTTTATGACAGTACAGAGTGTCACCGGGAGACTCTGTTCAGAGGAAAATATCAAACTCCTGATATTAGGCAGAAAATTCAGTTGAATGAGCTCAGATGGAAAAGTTTAGACCACACGATATAATAGAAACAATTCAACTGTGGATATTGATTTTTTGATACTTGAGTAGAGAGGAGAACATTTTGAAATGTAAAGAACTAAAACTCCTTTTTAAATGCAACATTACAGTTTTTTGAGACATGTCTCGATATCGATAGTGTTTCGAAACATTCTAGGCATCAGAAAAACAAAAACAAATGTTTCCTCTGTTATAATTATAACAAATCATAACCTGCTGTATTACAGTTTTTTCTGTTTAAATATAGCAGAGTTAAGCTTTTATGGAGCTGTCAAATTTAACCCATCTGTATTTTACCGTGCGGGTCATATGGAATCATTCAGTATTACACAGAGTTTTGCTGCATTCGTAAATTTTGTGCTTTATCTGCATCACATTTCGATTGGAAACTGAACGGTGTGAGGTACATTTTCAGCAAAACCAGTTGTAATGTTTACGTTTATTTCCCATTATTTAACGTACCCAGGACCCGGAGATATGAACTTTCAGGACAGTGTGATAGTACACAGAGCACTTTAGCTTTACACAGGCACTTTATGTGGCCATTTAAATGCCTGTTTTTATGAATTATAACTGTCTTGCATTTGTGATCTTTTTTTATGTGACCTGGGTTTTCATGTTCATGTATTGTGTGAATGGATGAATGTTTGCCGTGCACCCTGAGTTGCTTGCACCTTTTATTCCAATGTGGTTTTTATACTGCAAATGGCAAATAAACTGAAACTGAGTTGTCTGTTCCAGTCAGTGTGCTCATGCTTCCACTGTAGGGAGTATTATACCTCTGATGACAGAGACCAAGATAACAAGGACTGAGCTGGCAGTGAGTGCCGTCGGTACAGCAGCACAGCACAATTTCCCCAACACTAATATTTCTTGTTCAAACAACAAACTTGTGAGAAAATGATCTTAACAAAGAAGCAAATTGTAGCTAAAGTTTCTTAAAAGAAAAAAGCAACATATTTGAATATTTTCAACATTTGCATACTTTATTCCAGTTGTGATTACCTGTTTCTGTGGCACAGTCACCTCTTCAGTTTATTCATGTAAATGTACTCTCTCCTTCCTTTTTAAACTTTCTCACGGTTACAATATTCCTGTTTTATTCAAGGATAACAATGCAAAAGTCTATGTTCTCCACTCGTCACATCCACTCACAGTGCAGAGTTCCAGCTGTGCACTCGCTGTGAGGAGACGTGACCCCAGAGCAGCAGCAAAAACAGCCGGAGCGCAGGTGTTAGTGATAACATTTACAACAAGAGGCCGAGCGCAGAGCAGAGCAGATGAGTCCAGACCGGTACAGATCAGTACAGCGCAGCACAGAGGAGCACAGATCTGCACAGAGGAGCACAGATCTGCACAGAGCAGCACAGATCTGCACAGAGCAGCACAGAGGAGCACAGATCTGCACAGAGCAGCACAGAGCAGCACAGAGGAGCACAGATCTGCACAGAGCAGCACAGAGCAGCACAGAGGAGCACAGATCTGCACAGAGCAGCACAGATCTGCACAGAGCAGCACAGAGCAGCACAGAGGAGCACAGAGGAGCACAGATCTGCACAGATCTGCACAGAGCAGCACAGATCTGCACAGAGGAGCACAGATCTGCACAGAGGAGCACAGATCTGCACAGAGTAGCACAGATCTGCACAGAGGAGCACAGATCTGCACAGAGCAGCACAGATCTGCACAGAGGAGCACAGATCTGCACAGAGCAGCACAGATCTGCACAGAGCAGCACAGATCTGCACAGAGCAGCACAGATCTGCACAGAGGAGCACAGATCTGCACAGAGTAGCAGCAAAAACAGCCGGAGCGCAGGTGTTAGTGATAACATTTACAACATTTACAACAAGAGGCCGAGCACAGAGCAGTAAAGATCAGTACAGATCAGTCCTCCATGTCAACAAGGACAGGCCATTTTGTGCTGCAGTCAAATCAAACCCAGGCTAAGTTCGTTAGCATGTTTGTTTTCATCACAAATTAAAAGAAGAGATGTTGACTTGATGAAGAAGGTCTTCAGTTACTGGAGACCGACTTTTATGGGAACTGCTAGATCAAAAACTGGGCAGAAGAAGATATCAACAACACTCGCAGATCAAAAACTGGGCCGAAGAAGATGTCAACAACAGATAATTTGCTAATGAACTACAAACTCCAGATGAGCGCCATATCTGAAAACGCTTTGTGGAAGTGAACAGCGTTTGCAGTGTTTTTCATCAACACTCCCTGGGGTGTGACTCTGCTGTCTGAGGCTTTATTTTAACACAATCTTACCATAAAAATGACTTTAAAAATTAGTCACAAGGTATCTTAGCCAAAAAATGTTCAGTTCCCCTCACTCTCACCGTTTCTGTTGTAAATCAAACTCCTAAAAAGGGCCATTTTTTTTCAGTTTTCAGACGATCTTAAGACTTTTTTGACAGCCATACCATGGAATATTCCAGGCAACATCTCCATGGAGAGAAGCTGGTGATGAACCCTCCACCAGAAAGGTTACACAGTGCACCTTTAATTAAATAAGCAGATAATGAGGGAAAACATAAAATTTTACATGATATGCCCCCTTTAAGGTGCATTACCCGTCATTTCTCTGCTTCAAATGTTCCGCAGTATGACATTAAACTGTTTTATTAAATGTAGTCTTAATTTACTTGCAATTTATTTAATCACAGGTGACTTTACTGCTCAAAAAATACAGAAAAAAACAGACATTCGGTTTGCTTCTCCACAGATCTGACCTGTAACTTGGCCTGGTTTCCACCCCATGACGGTAGAAAGGTTTAAAGCAGCACTTTGAAACAATCCAAGGCAATAACATCCCCATGGAGAAAAGTATTTGACAGACCCTCCACCAGAAAAGTTGCACAATGCCCCTTTAAGTTGTGTAATTCATTTGTGATTAAGAGGTTAGTAAGGACACCACATGTGCTTGTTGTGTCCTGACAGGAAACATCAAAGCCTGTTGACTCTGTGTGACACTAAACCCTCCTCTCACTTTCGCTCTGGATCAGTCCCAGACTAATAGAAGGCAGAGTAAATGTTGAGAGGAAAGCAGCAAAAACACACACAGATTTGAGCCATATAGGGAAAATATTGGTTTGGTGTTTACACAAATTCCAATGTGCTAACTCCGCATGCGAGGACACATACTATCTATATATACAGAGCAGTGTGGGGGTGTTCACAGTAGTGCATGAGCAGAGCCGGTGCACTGCAGAGGTGGGCACAGGAATCCGCTCGAACTCAGATATATACGCACAATGAATATTACACAGAACTTTGGTTTATTCAGTTAAAGGGCCCATGTTACGCTATTTCTGATCTCTGTTATAATGTTGTTTTCTCATCACAAACATACCCAGAGTTGTTGTATTTCATTCACACGTTTAACACACAAATCTTGCATATTTCGGTTACGTTTACACTGAAACGAATCACCGCATCGGAAAGGATCTGCGTCCAGACGTGTCGTTTCCCCATCCACACGGTATCGCAAAACCGCCTGAGATGCTAGTCACATGAGGCTGGCGTCATGATGTCACATGGGCGGTAAAAACAAGGAAGTGGAGCATCGTGTCTTAAGTTGCAGGAGCCGATTTCGAGCCGAGGAAGATGCCGAGCGTTTTTGTGGACCGACGACGAGGTTCAGTTGTTACTGAATGTAATACTTGATTTTAATGGTTTGTTTAAAATGTTTTCTGCAATAGCATCACATGACCGACGTCACAAACCCAGCGAATCAGGAAGGTGCAAGTCACAGTGACATGGTCCAATAAGGACGGCAACTAGAGCTCCTACGTCAGCGGTTTCAGGCGTCCACACAGCGCCGGATCAGATCTATACTCAGATGTATTCGTGGGAGCTGGTGGCACCAGATCGTTCCGTCTCTGGAGCCATTTTCCATCAGATTAGTGTGGACGAACGCTACATCCGCAACGAAAATGATTTGAATAGGGGCCAGGTGAAAAACAGAAAATGCTCTGTGATGTCATGTGGTGATACAGGAAGTGCTCCACTGTGTTTGGAAACGCAACACACATTTATTAGAATCATTTGGATCATTTCACTCCTGGAATTGCCCATCTCTGCTGAACTAAAGGTAAAAGGTCGCTTGAAAACCACTGCTTCATGACATCACAAGGTGGAACAGAGCATTTTGAGCTTTGGAGATGTAGACAAACGTGTGACTGAAACAAAACACAACTCCCGGTATGTTTTTTGAGAAGGTGACAGCATTCTAACATGGCTAAAAGCTCATAAGAGTCAATTTTGCACAATACTGGACTTTTAAACCACAAAAATCATAAATAGTGATGTAATGTTCGAGATCAAGAACCTTTGGAATCAGATTTTTTAAAAGATTACATTTTAGTTGTGCATTTTAATCCTGATTAATGCCGAACCAACACAAGAATCAGCCCCGACGCAGAGGATAGGAAACACAAGTGACATCTTTTTGCACACAAAAAGCAAATTTGGCATCACGAATCAATTTTAATTTTTGTTTAGATTATGCATCATTTCAAAAGGGTAAACACACTCCCACTCTCGGTTTGAACCACTTTAAACAAATCTGAGCCTCGGTCATTTCTCTCAGTGAATCATTTGTTGACAAAATGAGTTCTCACATTGGCTTCTGTCGTATAAATAATTGTAAATCGAACGAGTCTTTTGAACGGCTCTCCAAAGGATTCGGGAACCATTAAAGAGCCGAAAGTCCTATTCAAAAGGACGATTACCAGTGGACTGATTGTAAATTGCAATCTCGCACAACACCTGCAGTTGTTTAGCCAAATAGTCACAAGAATGCCCCATTAACTTGTTCAGCAATCTGTGTAATATTCTGGCACATAAAACACGTAAGAAGTATTTTTAAAGCGGGGCTACTGGACTTTTATAGGGCATTAATTGTTAACACAGCACATTTAAATCACTATATCACCTTTTTACTGCTTTGAAAATGCTATATTTACTGAGAACAACCTACTAAAACACAATTATCGAGCTCCCGGCTATTGAAATGATTGCAAATTCATCAGGTTTGTGAAGTTATAGTGTGTAGTTTTGTATCATGCTTTTGGAAATCTGTAAGAAGCATTGGACAGAATCGTACTGCAAACCATGAGGAGTTTGAATAAAGCCCAGCAGAGATCACTAAATTACGTGCATGGATGACATCTAAACCCTTGCACAATACCCTCCCTTAAGTATTTATAATAGTGCATTTGTCATATCCTTTTCCAAACACTTAAAAGTTGCTTGACAATTTTATGCATTATTGAAGTGGATCTGACCTCCAGTGTCTTGCCTAACGACACAACAGCAGTTTGCATTAGAGCCACGACTCCCCTTCAGCCCAGTTTAGAGTCTCGTGGGCGTGTTTCCATGTTTCATTTGCCTTCCTATTCCAGCGACGATGCTCTCTCTTCCTAACGCTAGAACTTTCTCCCTATAGAGTAAAAATGCCTGATTGTGATTGTGAAGAATTTAGTACTGAGTTTGTATTTGTAACGAGTGATACAAGTTATTAATGCAACATTCTACAGCTCAAATCTTATCTAACAGGCAAAAAATAAACACAAATGTCTCAGTAGTACAAAGAAAATGTACCCAAGAAAACCAATGACCCCGAAAGAATGAATGAACGATAATAAGTCAGTGCAGTAATTGTCATGACAGGCCTAAAGTCAGGTCAATCTATGGCATGAGACATTAAGTAGGATGTAACAATAACAAAAATATCGTGACAGTGAATCGTCAAAGTTCTCACAAAAATATCGTGGAATGTCACAATATATCAAAATATAAGCTTCTTTGCTTAAATGCATTGCTTTATTGCAGCAGCAGCTAAAAACAAAGGGTCTTTGTTGATCTTTTGTTCCATTTTAAGTCCGAAAATATGAAGAAATAACTGTTTAGATCTTAATTTTTAAAGTAACTATGGGTTTTTGGTGTTGTCTGTATGTTTGATGTTGTGACACCGTTAATGACTTTTTATATTTTATGAATGAAATAAACATTAAAGGAATAGTTTGGGTTTTTTGACATGAATCTGTACGTCCCCGTCAGCACTGACTTACCTCCCGACAGCGTCCAGTGAGCCCAGTTCTTCCCGGTTTCGGTGCTGATGAAAGTGTCCGACAAGTTCGCTGATGTCACGAAAATAAAGTGTTTTTCTTCTCAAAACAATATGTGTTAAAAAGAGTGATACATTTGCGTCACAAAATGTGAACCACCAAAAAGTCAGACCTCATAATCACTTGGTACTATTTTCTCTCTGGTCGTATCACTGTGCGCTCCCGCCAGGTGAAGCTGCGCCTGTTTCACTGTTTACTGCTCGGAAAGTTCACGACAACATGTGTAACTACGTCACCGACGATGAAGACATGGCCTTTTGCACAGAGCCAAGGGGAGATCTTTATGAACCCGAATATACTGATGCCCAAATTCACCAGATGGATTCAGAACAGCAGAGAGAGAGAGGAGGGACGGAGTGGGACAAGCTGAAGCTGGATTTTTGTTGTTCCAGCCTGGAGCATCACAAGTCTGCACCATTTTTATATATATTCTTATATAGCTTATACAAGCTTATATACTTATTGCTGTAGCTCTCACATTAGCTCTATCGCGTCGCGGCGGGCATCAGTCTGAGCACATAAACACTGCCGGACTACTGAAAAAAGTGTTGGATTCGTGCGCAGCTTCACCTGGCGACAGTGATATGAGGGGAGAGAAAATAGTACCAAGCGATTATGAGGTCTGACTTTTTTTATGTTCATGTTTTGTGACACAAATGTATCACTCTTTTGAACACATATTGTTTTGAGAAGAAAAACCCCAGCCAATTTGCTGGACTACTTTCGTCAGCACCGAAACCGGGGAAGAAACCGGGGAAGAACTCGGCTCACCGGACGCTGTCAGGAGGTAAGTCAGTGTTGATGCATGACACTGCTGACGGGGACGTACAGATTCATGTCAAAAAACCCAAACTATCCCTTTAATATAGCCCAAGTCAAGGCTTTTAAAAAGGAAAAAGTTGCATTTCTTCAATTCTGTTACCATCTCCACAATGTCGCAACAATATCGCATCGTGAAATGAATATCGTAATTGTTTCGTACCATGTGATTTACATATTGTTACATCCTTAACGTTGAGAATGGCTGAGTAAGTGACTGGTGGACAGTGCAGTCATGACGGCAGGACCCGGCGCTTCACCCGCCCCAATCATTAACCACTTCCCCAATCGCTGCTTCCTATTCAGCTCCTCCTCACACAAATTAGACCGACACCCCTCCCCACGCTTCGCCCTCTCCCCCGCCCCTCCGCGGACCCTCACAAGGCCGGGTCACATACTTGACCTTTGCCCCAGCAGCAGCAGCATCGAGCAGGCGGCCGGCGGTGGTCGAGCGAGGAGGGGAGCGAAGACGAGGAGAGGGAGAGAGACGAGCCCGATCCAGATCTGTGTTTACATCCAGCCGAGTCCAGTGTAAACACGTCGGATGGGCTCTGTCACCACACACCAGTAACGCGCCTGTCCTGTTTTCACTGTCCCATTTACGGCGCTTGTGAAGGGAGCTTTTAAGGGGGCTGGGGTTATGAAAGCAGAGCCCGGCACAGAGGCAGGGGCCGGGGCCGGGAGCAGATCTGTTTGGAGAGAAACAGCCTGTGCATGTCAGCGCGCAGCCGGCACCCTCCTGTCACAAAACACACAGCTCACAGAGGCTTTTATTAGGAGTCTGTGTCAGCGCGCGGGAGGTGCTGCTATAGCCTGTTAGCTCGCAAATCTCTTCTGCAGGTTCTTTGGGGTTTGTTTACAACGCACTTGGACTAAATCAGCATAAAAAGGGAATTTATGGTGAACATGTGGAACAGTCTGGCTGACCTTGTTTTGCTTAATGTTATCAGTCAATTGCATAATAGCCTTGCAGTTGAATAGTAATTCAATGGGGACAGCTCATGTGAAATCGATTTTTATGAGTTTGTAACCACGTTATATAACAGTGTTCCCTCATTATTAGCTTACTCAGTTATTCAAGTTGTATTTGGTGATTCATGCATGTTTGAGTAATCCTTTATTTTCATGCATTTGGGCCTTGAGGGTTCGCCTATCACCCACACATTGATTTAGAGTTACTTTTAAGGTCCTATATTACACAGAATTGTCTCTTTTGAGCTTTAAGCCATGTTATTATGCTGTTACCTCTTTAAAAACATATCTAGAATCATGTTTTGTTGTATTCACACATCTTTGGCCAAACCTTTTTCTGTTCAATTGGCTGAAATGACCATAATCAATCAATCAAACTTTATTTATAGAGCGCTTTTCATACAAAAAATGCAACACAAAGCGCTTATGCAACACAAAGCGCTTATGCGGTCATATGCATGTGCAAGTATAAAATGCACCATTATAATTGCAATATAAACCCAATCTAAAATATTTTACTATATTTTTGAGTCTTAAGGTTCTGAGCCTGAATAAAGGTTTGGTGGCTCAATCTAACTTGTACTGAATTCACTGTATTGACCACCAATATATATATTTAAAAAAAAAAAAACTATGATATGGCATCTGATTTATGTTTTTCCTCTTAATTGAAATAACTCTAAAGAACTCTAACTCTAAAGAACTCTAACTCTAAGAAACAAAATGTTCTTTAACCCTTCCAGACCAAAGGGTAATTTGAGTACATTTGTCGTCGCCTGGATTATTTTCTTAATTTTGGTATTAAAACTCCCCCTTTACCCCCTAATGAAGTGATATACATCCTTTTTTTCAATACAACCTGTTATTCCACAATCTGCTGCTGTAGTTGTGTCAAACGGCTGTAATAAAACCTACAGGACCAGAAAAAAAATAATTGAAAAACAGCAAATAAAATGCACACTTTTTCATACAAAACACACAGTAAACATGTATAAACAACTTTTTAGACATAAAAATTGCTTAATTTAGGGCGTTAGCTACAAAAGTGCAAAACATTAAGTCTGTAAGTAAATTAAAAACACCCTTATCGCCCCCAAAACAAACAAAAAAAGTGCAATCACTCCATTAATGGTTGGAAAGTAGTGCTCGGTTATATAAAGCATATTCCCAGGTATCGTATACGACGCCGTCTTTCTGGAAGGGTTAACTATAAGCGTGTGTTCATATCTGTCCTGCTTGGTCCTAGTGAGTCCGGTTTAGTCCTGATGTGAATTTGGTTTGGTCTTGTTCAGGTTTATTTCCAGGTTTAGTCACAGTTTTGTTCCAATTTGGATGTGGTGGAGAATGCACCGTTACGAGCACAATCTACTTGGTTAAAAGACGGAAAATGAATCGACGTCTGCAACTGGTCTGACAGATCATCCATGGACATTTATTTCCCAGGAGATGTGGTAGGTACTAATAGCATGACACAAATGAATAATCCCACAGTACTTTCCTTTGATAATCCGAAGTAACCCTGAGCTGCTGTCTGATTTAATGAGTGGACGAAAACTCAACCCTAAATTTCAAACGTGTTGCCGAGAAAAGACAGTGCTGTGATGCATATGGACCACCCACGAATATGTCCTCCAGGTTGGATTATTCTTTGAAGGGTATCAAGAAACTTTAGACAGGAACTGAAGACAGATTAGACCCAGCCTATCGCGACCTCTTTACATCTGCTATATATCACGCAAAAGTCAGCAACACAAAGGGAACTATAGGAGACTTCTGCTTTTAAAGAAGACCTATTGTGCTTGTGTCTGCTTTATAGTTATAATCTATGACACCCGTGGATCATTATGTTATCATTTGGATGTTTTAAATCGCATCTAAAATGAGTTAATAAAAGAAACAAGCGCGCTGACTTCCAAGTTAGAAAACTGGGAGCAGACGTTGCCGCGAAGTTGCCTGCCCCACCTTTGGATAGACGCACATCATGCAAGAAAGTCCCAATTTTTTTTTTTCATTTGTGCCAAAATGACCTCACAACACTGCCAAAGCGTATTACGATTTAAATGATCAAATTGGAGAACAAAGTACAGAGCAGGGAGCGTACACGTGGCAACATGCCGTCATTTAAGTTTGCTCAAACCCGCAGAAATCACTCCAAACATAACTTCTGGAGAATAAATGGGGCGTCTGCTTTAAGTCAAATGTTGTTGCTGAGATGCTTGAGTCTTGTTGCGATAAAATGTTTTGCGTTGCTGCACAAACCAAATTAGTAAGTGTATTTTTATGGGTAATGAGCTGAGACCCAGAATACAGGAAATGGCTTGTCATCTGTAACGTATACGCAATATAATAATGGGATAATTTAACAATATGAACTAAAGTGAATGGAGAAATGTACTCTGTTTATATCCTCCTGAGACTCGGTCTAATCATTTGTGTCCTTTAAAGTGGACATTGAGTTAACCAGTCGATCTTTTAAGTGTTTCGAGATAGACTCTTAATGTGGGGACGAGGTTTCTCTGCCTAAATAGGGCTGGAGGATTATAAAGTCCTGTCATGTCCAGGATAAAAGTGAACTCAATAGGAGTTAGTTTGTGGCTGCACTATGATTAAAAAAGAAATTAAATGGGAGTCTAAAAACGTTTTGAGGCGACTGTAGAAGTTTGTCAGAAACGATGTTCATCAGAAAAGTTGTTTTTGTTCGGTCGTTAACTTCACATGGATTTAACACCAAAATGTCCCTGGCGTCCACTGCAGAGGACATGTTACAAATTATAAATAAGAATAAAATGAACAAAATCTAAATGCTAAGGAGTTCATTTACCTCCAAATAGATTTAAAAAATCACTAAAAATATTTATATTGTAATATACTTTTTTTCTTCGGGGCTCAGGAGGACATAGTGAGAGTAATTGTGATCATAACAAATGTTGGTATTTATTCTCCTAATAACCATAACATTAAGGCAAGGCAAGTTTATTTGTTCAATTCATACACAAAGTAATTCAAAGTGCTTTACAGAATAAGAAATAATTAATATCACAATACAAACAAATTGAAACAATCATCATAAAATTCACAAGAGAGCGACATTAAATGAGAGAGAAGAAGAGTGCGGAATGAGAAATGAAAACCTTTCAGTCGTCTGCAGCTAAACAGAACTAAACAGTTTGGAGCCTGGATTTAAATGGTGTCAGAGTCGAGTCTGTCTCACATGTTCAGGAAGACTGTTCCAGGTTTTATCTGCATGAATCTGAAACATATTGTGTAAAACTGACTTTCATGAACTTTTAACAAAGTTTTAACAGTTGCCTTATCATTACCTCGCTCAAAGTTGTATTTCAGAGAATTCCCATTGTCACCTACCGTCCATCTTCGCTCACTACAAACCTACGTATAATTATCCAAAAATTCAGATCCTGGGTCATACATGCAGAGCCGGTTCAGACCTTCATGGGGCCCTAGACAAAATTCTGCCAAGGGGCCCTCCTAACCAGGGGTGGCACGGTTCACAAAATTCATGGTTCGGTTTGTATTCCGGTTTATGGTTGTGGTTTTCGGTTTTGTATTGGTTCTTGTTTTATTTTGTCGTTTATAAAAAAAAAATTTTAAACTCACTATCAGTACAAACATAAAGGCGCTAACCCAGTAAAAATCAGTAATAATTGATGGATTTTTTTACTTAAAATGATGCGGAATCATCAATATAATCAGTCACAGTCTGTGCGGAATGGTTTAGTCCCAGTTAAAACCTGGTTTAGACCTGCTTTTAGTCTTGATTTAGTACTCGATTAGTAATGGTTTTAGTTTTGGTTTGTTCCTGGTTTTAGTTCTGGTTTAGTACACTTATTTCAGTTCTGGTTTAGTCCTGATTTTAGTTCTGGTTTAATCCTTGTTTTAATCCTGATTTTAGTCCTGGTTTAGTCCTTGTTTTAGTTCTGGTTTAGTCCTGGTTTAGTTCTGGTTTAATCCTTCTCTTAGTCCTGGTTTTACTCATGGTTTAGTACTGGTTTTAGTTCTGGTTTCATTCTGGTTTAGTCTTGGTTTTAGTTCTGGTTTAGAGGTGCGTATGCATGCAGTGGTAACACCAAGGTAATAAGCCTCTATTGGTTTACGGGCCATTACGTAACGTGTGTAACATGCGTATTGGGTGAACCGGTACTGCAGACATGTAAGTTTCAAAAGTGTCATGCAGCCATTAAAACACACACTAGGGAAAATCTGATCACTGAAATTCCACTGTAAAAGAAGCAGGTTTACAGTGAACAAATAACAATAAAAACCCGCCCCTCCTCTCTCATATTTACCTCATCTTTATCGGACTGACACAGTGACAGCCTTCCACATCAGTGAAATTGTATAAAGTTGGGACAATCCGAACACAAAATAGACCTGAAGCTTCTAAAGTGTCTTGGGTATTATCGGAGGAACAAAAAATCATTCCAAACTTGAATTAGGTTAAGTGTAATGCATGACCTCATTCCCAGCTCCAAACCAGCCCTGGGCCACGGCTCCCTGGATGCTTTGACCGATCAGTGCACACTTATAGCTGCAGGTTATCATTAGCAAGTTGTAACCTACTTATGAGCTACTAAAAGACCTCACATCTGACTTCTGTTTGTCATTGTGCTCCCATAAGAAAAGACATTGTAGGTTGTTTCAATAGGTCGTGTTCGCGTTCTGCAATTTCATGATGTCATAAATTCAGATGGAGGGCACAAGGATGTATAACTCTGGAAGATTTACTGTTTCTCCAGATTGATTTTGTGGTTTCGAGGTCCTATATTACGCGAAATGGATTCCTGAGAGCCTTAAGCCATGTTATAATGTCGTTACCTCGTCAAAATCATACTTGGCGTTATGTTTTGTTTCATTCACACATGTTTGAGTGACATTTTATTATTAGTCTGTCCATATCCAAAGCTGAAAATCCACCTTGTGATGTCATGAAGAGATAGTTTTCGAGTTGACAGCTACCTTTTATCGTTTATCTTTTATCTATTGCAGTAGAGAAGGGCAATTCCAGGGGTGAAACTATCTAAGTGATTCTAGTGAAGGTGGACGGAGGTCTGTATGGAGCTACAAAAAAAGAAAAACTGTGGAGTACTTTCTGCATTACCATGTGGCAGAACTTTGCCTAAATATATTCAGGGTTAACATGGAAATGAAACAAAACACAACTCCAAGCATAATTTTGATGAGGAAACATCATTATAACATGGATCAGACAATAGTGCAATATAACATATTCCGGATTATACAGTAAGGTGCATTTAAAGGGAACTCCGGCACGTTTGAAGCTAAAGTCCGTTGCTAGAGGTGGTCGAATACTGTCAGAAGTCAAAAAACGGCACAGATCAGTGTTGCCTCGGCGGAGATCTCACTGTGGTAGTGAGTCTGTCAAGGCGACAATCTAGTGTAGTGATGGGGGCAAGTTCTGAACTTCCACGTAAAACGCCCATTTGCTTCACACTGAAGAAACTTTATACCACTTTATAACCCATCTTACAACAGCCATGAGTCTAACAAACAAAACGCTCTGCCTGGTTCACCCATTAGTGTCTAGAAATGTTATAAAGCAACTTTATAAGCAGCCTTAGCTTTACCTTTGTCAATTTCCCACTGCATATGTGAAAGTACAAAAGACTCGATTGCCGACTCCAGCAGCGTCTGTCCAACGCTCCCACGCAGCTCGAAATTTAACTTTAAACAACTTGTTGAGACTAATATCTAGCAGTTGGAGTTCTTTGGTTAATCCATCCAGAATAATGGCAGCACCGAATTAGTTTGCTTCACTTGGGCGTGTGAGTCAGCATGTCTCTGAACAGGGGCCATTTTGGGACACCATAATATTATGTAATATAACACGGTACATATTACTCCACGAGGCTCCTGACTATGTCGTACTAAACATTTTGACAGATTTTTGAGCTCCGTGGACTGCATAAAATTGGTGTGAGGTCAGTAAGTACAACCAGAATTAATACATAAGGCGCAGGGTCGATTTTTGAGAAAATTAAAGCATTTTAAGTGCGTCTTATAGTCTGAAAAATATGGTAAGCCTTTTTAAAGAGGAGGTATTGCATTTCCATAGGGTTTTAAATGTTTTTAAAAGGGCAGTAGACTGGGGGTAACAAACAGGTCTGCTGCCCCACGGCCCAGGGTTTTAGGGGGCCCTCTTACTATTCATTTATATTAGCGGGGGGCCCATGTGAAACTTTTTTACCCGGGCCTGCAAATTCCTGTCAACGTGCCTGTTAAGACATAATATATTTAGATCTTCATGTCATCTTTTATAGTTTTAAAAATGCTATATTCACCGCAAACAATGTATTTCAATATCTAATTTCAGGTCTGAGGTTTGAATAGTGCCCGGAAGAGATTGCAAGATTAGTCAAAGATGCACTCAAAAACCACTTCAGGCGCGCTTTGATGAGGTAATTTAAGGTAATTTTAACTGACAGCAATCACGTCTTGGGGGCTGAATAATGATGGCACTTTTTGAAGCTAATGCGAAACATAATTTCTTTTGTTTATTTATGCTGAGAGACGAGACACTGAATTCTGTGCCAGTGTTAGTTTCATACAGGAAGGCCCAGAGATATTAACTATAAGTCAGGCCAAAACATCTGCAATTTGACATTTAAACAGCGAATTATACCACACACCGTTTTCACCACCACCATTGTCAGTTTGTTTTGATACCATTATCTGTAGTTACAAGATTTGTAAGCGGCAAAAAAAACCTTTGTAGTCTTTAAAGCTTCAAAAAGTCACGTCTAATGAGGCTTATCCCAACTGAGGCCTGTAAGAAGTTGAGGTAGAGATCCTATATTGCGTAAAATTGATTACTTTGAGCGGTTTGTAAGTCTGACGTCACCCACAACATTTTCACCATCACCTTTTCTTAGTGAGGTTCAGCTGTAGGAAAGGTATGGAGTGTGAAAGCTGTCAAAAGTATGTGCATAGAATAGAAATTGGTGCATATTTGACTGTAGTTGGGCATAAAATAAATATTCGTAAACTCTCAAATGAGTCTAGTCGTAAAGAAAATGAATTGTGTGTATTTAATCCATCAGAATACAAATTGAGAAGTTACAACATCAAGAATTACCATCACAAAATGAAAAGTTACGATTACACTTTATTCAGTACAAATTCAAATTCACAGACGCGACTTTACTGTCAAAAATACGTACTCACTTCACTATCAACAGTAGATTTCGCATTCAGCCTCTTGGTAAAGGCTTCCATGGTCTAATGCTGCGTTCTTGGAACTCAGAGAAAACCGACCTCCACCTCGGGAAAGTGCAAAGGATCGGCCAGTCAGCTCAGAGTTCCCAAACACCACCTGCCATAACTGAGTCGCCAACAGCTAACGTTAGCTAACAGAATCTATTTATTAGCCAGAGATAGCTTTCGCGACGTCAACTACATAAGCTAACAAAATAAACATTAAACTTTCTCGGGCATCCATATTTTCCCGACTGTTGCAATGGAACGCAATTACGTCGGATGTTGGGAGAACTGACTCGGATTTACCAGAATCAGAATTACTTTTATTGATCCCCAAGGAGAAATTTTCTTCATTACAGATGCAACCGACCAAGAACATGTAGTTAGAATCAAGATTTCAAAAATAAGATAAGATAAATACAATAAGATAAAAGATAAAAATAGTTCTCTCTCAGAAATTATTTACATCAAGCCACATACCAACTACCGACTTTCAATCGAACGCAGCATAAGTGTCACTGAGCGTCATTTGACCGAAGCTTTTTCACAGTATCAGCGAGCGGAGATGCCGGAATATGCACACGAATACTTCTGACAGCTTTTGTACTCCATAGAAAGGGTCTGAACTCTAATTCAAACCGAGTTGTCAGTGTGAGTGTGTTTCAGGGCGGCATTATAAAGGGTAAGGTAAGAGCATCCTGGGCAAAGAGGTTTCTGAAGTCGAGGTGGGAAGCGCTTATAGTTTATGCAAATGAGCCGTGTGGTTTTAAGTTTGGTTTCTGTAGAGACAACGCGAGCATCAGTCCTGCGTCCTGTTGTTGCAGCTCGACTTCTGTCTTCCAGCACGTACGTTAGACTCGGCGTTTCTTTGGAACCAACGATTATTTACCAAAATATACACCTGCACCCGGCATTTAAAGGGGACCCGGCGGTTTTACAGTATTATAATTTGGTAAGAATGAAATGATTTTTTGACATACATGAACAACATTCAGTATGCAAGGGCTGGTTTGTTTTGACAGCGAGCTCGGACTCTTCTGGGCGGTTGCAACTTACCTTATTCATTTTAGCCACCTCCTCTTCTTTTTCTCATTAACTGGAAAACGAAAGAATGACCGTTTCTCCTCACCATTTGTATTGGTTTCTGATCTGTTAAACGTGTGAATGGAACAAAACACAACTTAAGGTGTGTTTTTGATGAGGAAACAACATTATAACATAGATTTGTTTAAAAATAGCGTAATATTGGTTCTGTAATCTGTATTTGATAAAAGTTCTGTTAACTACGCCAAATAAAACCTGTTCATAGCACAAGCACATCCCCAGAATCTTCTGTACGATATTGTCTTCCAAAATGTATTGACGTGCTTCACTGGCAACCATCGTTTTAATAATATTGGCGTTGAACCTGATACCGACATCTGTATTCGGAATATCCTTCGGAAATTCCGCAGTGACATTAAATACGGTCGGCGATACGATGAGGATACTAGGACTTCCCATACTTAAACGTATCTTTGCATTCAGTCAAATCTGCGGCAGGAAGAAACCACAAAGTGAGATTTCCGCGGGTTAATGTAAAAACTGTGTGGTCCCTCAAGATTGTTCCCATCTTAAATCCTACTTGTCATTCTTCGGATGTGTTTTTTACGCATCTCCACGACTATAGGCTACAACACAGCCAAACACAGGCATTTGATCACACCTACTCCACTCCATACAGTACGCTGATTTACTTCCGAGATCTTGATAGCTTTCTCAGACTTTTTCCAGCTCCAGAGAAGACACGGAATATGCGAGGGGGTAGAGGGAGAGTCCGTTGACAGGCGAAGTGCTCCTCATGTGTACAGCGGCTGTTGGGAATGGTTGGGAGGGGCCTGGATTACAAACGATGGCTGTCTCCAGGTCCCTGTCTTCGGTGCACAGTTTCCACAAAAATGTTTGACTAAGTGGATCTTTGACGGAAGCGCGGTTTTGTGGTTTTGACTCGGTTCTGTCAAATAGAGTTTGCGTCAGAGCCTTGAATCTTTTCACACCTGAAAATCTGGACCAGGGTTCATGTTTGGTCTGCTTTGTGTATGTTTCTCGTGCTAGGGTGAAGTGAATGGAGGGACTTATTCAATGGCCATAAATGCATAATAGAGTCTGTTTTATACATGCAGGATTCCCAGGAGCGCTGAACAATCACTGTGGCTAATCATCTCATATGTTATTGTTTTAAAATCTCTTAATATGGAACAGTCAATTGATTTTTATTGGGCTTGTTAAGAAGTTGTAACCACCAAAAGTATGTTTTTATTCTATTATCATTGTTGTTGTTTTTTGTAAGATGGTTTTAAAGGTGAACTAGAAAACTAAGAACTAAGAAAACACTGCAGGAAGTGCTCCACTGTGTCCATACACTTTCACTTGAATCATTTGGATGATTTCAGCCCTGGAACTGTTGCGCTCGGCTGTACTAAAGGTAAAGAGAAGCTGTTTACTTGAAAACCGCCGTCACATGACATCACAAGGTGGAACAGAGCATTTTGACCTTTGGAGATACAGACAGGTTAATAATAAAGCTTTACTCAAACATGAAACAAGCAGCTAACAACATTATACGTGATTTAAATCTTACAAGAATCCATTTTGTGTAATATAGGACCTTAATCCATGACTTGTTTCAACAGAATTTGTTATAAATTCAAATTATTTTAATTTAATTTAATTTAATTTAATGTATTCATTTTACTAATTTGACATGTTGCTTTGGATCAACAATAAAACCTTTATGTAAACTGCAAATTATCTCGTCTTTCTCACTCTCTTTCTATCTAGTCTTTCTCACTCTTTCAAACTTTCATCCCCAAACTTTTCTCCAATCGCAGTAGCAGATGAACTAAGTAATTTTTACAAGGTGAAGGGTCCACCATCGGCTTGTCTCCATGGCGATGTCATTGCTTTGTCTGGAAATTTCCGCAGTTTTGTGTTATCTTATTTATCTCCATGGAGACAAGCAGGTGACACCACTCAGACAGCTTAGCAGATCTTTGGAGAGGCGACTCAGAGTACGAACGCATGTCTTTCAAGGGGGTTTTGCAATAAAAACACATGCCATGGAACATAGTAGATCATTAATGCCATACTGTGAAACCTTCCGAAGCAATAGTATCTCCATAGAGACAAGCAGGTGGCAGACCCTCCGCGAGAAAAGTTACATAGACATACATACCTTTATCTGCTTTACCCACACAGCAAGAAAGTCAGATTCCAAAACTATTTTTCTATCAAGAGTTTGCATATTCTCCCTTGGCTGTGAGTGAAGGAACTTAAACATCCACAACAGACTAAACTTCTTACTTTGTTCTGACCATGAACCAAGCTCTCGAGAAAATTTTACTAGAACCACAACGCAGCTTCCTTCTGCTTCTGACAGATTAAACGGCTTTTAAAGGTGAATTGTGTAACTTTTCTGGTGCAGAGTCCATCAAATGCTTTTCTCAAGGGAGATGTTATTGCTTTGTCTGAAATGTGTCACTGTTTGGCATTAAACCATTGTAGAGACCAAACAAAACCAAGCTACAGGTCAGATCTGTGGAGAGGCGACCCCGCTCAGTCAGAATATTGTTTTTCTGTTTATTTTTGAGCTATACAACCACCAGTAATTTAATAAATGTAAAGTAGAGCTGCTTAATGTCATACTGTGGACATTGGAGGCAGACCAATGACATATCCATAGAAACAAGAAGGTGACGGACCCCAAACTAAAAAGTTACATAGTGCACTTTTAAGTACTGTTCAAATTCTACGAGCAATAACCTTAACATGAGCCGTGTATTCGGTTGGATGTGCCTTGTTCTCTTTGGGGATGTGTTGTGGGCATGTACTTTCTTGATGATCAGGCCCAGGGGAAAGGCCAAGCACACCCAAGAGGCACCATCTGTCTCAACTGTCCTGGGAGTCTTTCTAATCTGACAACATCCACCGCAACCTGGCACCAGAAAGAAGCCGGAAAATAAAAGTACCATTGTGCGGAAGGCCAACGATACCTAAAGGTGCATTGTGTTACTTTTCTGGTGGAGGGTCCATCAGATACTTTATTCCATGGAGATGTTATTGCTTTGTCTGGATTGTTTCACAGTATGGTATTAAACCTTTCTATCTTCATGGAGACCAAACCAGACCAAGTTACAGGTCAGATCTGTGGAGAGGTGAATGTAAGGTAGAGTGTTTAATGTCACACTGTGGAACATTCCAGGCAAAGCAATGACGTCTCCATAGAATCCAGCAGATAACAGACCCATAACCAATGCAATCAATCACCTTGAAGTGTTTGATTTCACGCATTTTTACCCAAATAACTTTTCCGGTGCTGGTTCTACGATCATAATCAAAGATATTATTTTTCTTAGCATGCATCAGCTTCCAAAAATGTGCCATTCACGTCATCAAAGCGAACAAAAGGTAAAGAAAGGTAACACAAGCAGAGGTTAGCATTGTTCAGGAGGGCTAGCGGTGTTCAATGAGGTGCACTTCCCTTGTGTACGGATTCATTTCAGCTTAAGAGCTGTCCTCCATGTCTGATTATACTCCACAATACCGTGGCGTTAATTAAAGACACCAAATGGGCATTAAACCATTCATAAAAACTGGGCGTGAAAACCAGCTCCTCTGTGGCCCTAGTGTCAGATATCGCATTGGTCACGTTGCCAAGAGAGCGTTTAGCCCGTAAAAATCATCCGTCATTTCAAGTGATGAAAGCTGAAAGCCCAAACAAATTCCTTGGCACCCTCAGATGCAATAATATGGAGCAGGACATACAATATTCACATAAAAGGAAGAGTCAGATGATTCATGAGATAAAATAAGCAGCACGGATGGTTTACGTTCAACCACCGTAATTTAAACATCACAGTTCAAACCCTTGATAGTGCTAGAGTCCGTGTTTCCGTCCTGTGTTTTTTCAGTAGCAAACTTAGTCTTTTTGACGGGCTGCTTGACAAATAAAATCCCCAAAGGTATGCTGCACAGTTCCTCTTCCAATATGATGCGACTTTATATAGAAGGTTTGGAGTAAATATTTAAAAAGACTTGGAGAAACATCAGCCACAGCTGACCCCACTGCAGTCACAACTCTGTTTGGATTTTAGACACATTTAAAGGTGAATATAAAGTGATTGAAGTGTTATTCAACACTGATAAAAGTCAAGGTCCTTTGTCTTTTCGAGGCGAAGCACATGGGTTGGGTAATTTCAGGTCAGTAAGATGTCTTTAGGGTCCATGCATTAACCTATGTGATCTGTATTAGACTATTAATCCAATACTACCAATTACTTCTGCAAGATTTGTTGGAAATTCTTCTATTTTTCATACAGGAACATGTGAAATTTCTTTAAAATGTCTTTAAACATGCACTGTTTTACTTAACCTACTAGTCTTCACTGATTTGCTGTGAATGTTCCACAGTATGTCATAAAACTTATCTCCATGGGGACCAGCAATGCCGCCATGACAAGTAACCTGTCACATCTGTGGAGTATAAAAAACAAGTCACTGAATAAATGCAACATTTGGTTTAATGCAATACTGGGACACATTCCAAAGCTATAACATCTCCATGGAGACAAGATGGCATTCAGTCCCTTACCAAAAGTGACATAATGTACCTTTAAGTACTTGTTTTTCCTTAAAGAGCCCATATTATGTTATTACTGCAGGAAGTCCTCCACATGGTTTAAACACCAAACACCTTTAAGCCCTGGAGCTGCCCGTCTCTGCTGAACTAAAGGTAAAAAGAGCTGTTAACTTGAAAACTACCACTTCATTGATACTGTTTATCAGGCCTCTTTGAGGTTCATTACAAACTGTAAGACGTCCACTCACCACTGTGAATTATACTCTGGAGTGGGATGGCCTGCTCTGGCCACTCGGAGGACTAGTCACTGGTACTTTCATTTATGAGGAAATATTGGGACTACTGCCTTCATATATTTGCACCCTAATTGCTCTGAGAAATGCTGAATCGTATTCTCTTCATTCACAAGACTATTTGTTGCTTTCTGTTCCTTATGCTCGTACAGAATTGGGTAAAAAGGCATTTATTTACTCTGCACCTTTTACATGGAATATGCTACAGAAAGACTGGAAACTAACTGATTTAATTTCCTTGAGCACTTTTAAATCCAAACTGAGAGCTTTTGAGACCAATTCCACAATCTGCATTTGTTTTTCATGTCTTTAAACTTTTATGTCTTTTCTGTGTAAATATGTAACTGTGTTTCGTGTTTGCTGCTGCCTCTTGGCCAGGACTCTCTTGAAAAAGAGGTTCTTAATCTCATTGGGATATTTCCTGGTTAAATAAAGGTCAAATAAAAAAAAAAAATCATGACCTCACAAGGTGGAGCAGAGAACATTTTGATCTCTGGAGATGTAGACAGACTAATAATGAAGCATTACAACATGTGTGAATGAAACAAACCCAACTCCAGGTCTGTTTGTGAAGAGGTAACGAGGTTATAACATGGCTTAAATCACACAAGAATCCATTTTGTGTGATATCGGACCATATATTTAACCAAAACTTGTTTATTTTAAGAATGTCAGTTTGTCTATTTGATAACTAGCTTTAGGCCAATGATGCAAAAATATATGTTTGTGTAAATTGCAAATTATCTCTCTATTTCTCGCTCAGCTTTCCTTCCCAAACCTTCCTCCAACCACATTAGCAGATCGCCCCTGACCTTTCCGTAGCATTTCTTTGATTCTTCTTCTTGACTCTCTCGGGCCAAGCTTAATGTCAACACAATGCTTTCCCTGTGCACATTCCAGCTTTACGTCCAAGCAACGGTCAAAGGAGCCGCGCAATTACAGTGCACTGGCCTGCGTCACTTTGCTGTTTACTTCCTACACACTCGCTCGTCTCTAGGACCCTTTGAAGTCGCCTCCTTGCTTCCTTTCCTTGCCATGAGCGATGTGCAGAGATCCAACTTTGTGCCACATTAGCCCCTCCTCTCCCCGCTCCTCCAGCTGCTCCACAGACTCCCACATGTGCAGATTGACAGGACGGACACTCCAGGCATGGAAATATTTAGTTTGTAGGCTGAGACACATCCGATATTTTATCCCTATGCACTTTTGATCTTGCCTGAAAGTTCGGATGGCCTATCTCCACCGGTCAACAAATGCACCAGCTCAGAATTTATAGGGTGCGTTTGAAAAGTTTGAAAAGCTAGCGTGCGATATTGTAAATGTTAGATACGTTGTGATGGTTGTTGTAAGTCCGCTTTGATCAGATTATTTATTTGTTGGAGGGGACGCGCGATGCAAACTCAACTTTTATGAACTTTTTCGCTCGTAAGTCTTGGGGTGGGTTCAGCAAGTCAGTATCAGTCATGCAGTACTGGATTTGAAGCTGGAGTCCTCATGAGTTTTCATCTACCCCCTATACCCGCCCACGGCTCTGTAATTACATGGGATACTAAAATAGTCTGGTTCAAACATATAGTGTTCAAAAATGTCACAAAGCCACTTTCAACATTAAAAACTATCAAATTAAAATCCACTGCTCGTTAGAGGAAATCTCACTCTGAGGAGGCTGGGGCTTTTCTACAGTTGGCAACAGGAAGTCGTCTCATTTCTGTTATAAAACTCTTTTAGATCAGGGGTGTCCAAACTTTTTTCATCAAGGGCCACATATTCAAACACAGACCAGTGTCAGGGCCGATCGAGGGTCATAGACTGGTGGTCGAAACAGTGAGTAATTCAAATATGTGCATTTATAACAGGTTTAAATGACCCTCAAGACCTTTGTTCAGACCCTCAAAAGGACACACACTAAATTTGCTTGATCAAGATAGATTACCATATTTTTCAGACTATAAGTCGCTCCGGAGTATAAGTCGCATCAGCCAAAAAATGCACAATGAAGAAACAAAAATAATGTATAAGCTGCACCAGACTTTTTGGGGGAAATTTATTTTATAAAATCAGAGACCAAGAACTGACATTTCATCTCGAAAGGCGAGTTATAGAAGTTATAGTAATAAAAACCAAGTGTGGAGTGAATGAATAATGAACTGTAAAGCGCTTTGGGTGTCATGAAAGGCGCTATATAAATGCAATGATTCTTTTTTTTTTTTTATTTATTAATTAATTAAAAACAACCCAAGAGAGAACCATCCATGTATCATTCGTTTATTCGTTTTTCCACATAGAACCAAAAATAAGAAAATGAAAAAACAACTCTTTTCTTTATTATTTGTCTCTAAAACCAAAATGAAAAAACAGATCATGATTTGTTTTTCCATTTTTGATTCATATATACGATTCATACATTTAGTCTATGGGCTGTCATTCTGAAAAATTTAATATTTCCACCCAAACCATGAAAAAAGTGCAACTTATAGTTCAAAAAATACGCAAAAAAAAACAAAACAACAAAAACACACAACTACTTGCGGTAGTATGGGCCAGTTTACCTGGAAGCCTGAGGGCCACATTTGGCACAGTTTGAACATGCCTGTTTTAGATCAATATTGCTGTTATCAAAATGTCAAATAATATTATGTTACATTTTTTTTAAATAATTTAACAGAAAGTAAAATAAAAACAGCAAATATCTTCTTTGAGAAATAAGCACTTAAAGGCACTGTACCCGATGATATACTATACTAGAAATGGAGAGCGGAGTTTTGCCGTCACAGTAATGCAAACAGTGATTAGCATGCTAATGCACACTTCCTGATTCTCTGACAAAAAGAAAAAATGCAATGCAGACAGTACACAGATGTATTTTGACCCCAAGAGCTGCTTGTACAATATACTGTACTGGGGCAAGACAAAAAAGAAACAAAAAATGCGGCACAGACCCTTTAAAAGTAATTCAAGCTGAATGTTCATAGTGTAATATTTTATTTTATCAGGAATTATGTCATTTTCAAAGGAGTCCCGAGTACACAGTTAAAAACGTAAAGCATTTACAGTTAATAAAATGCATAAGAATAACTAAATGCGCATTACATTTGGTGAGACTATACTAATAATACACTTGGCTATAACTATATTTTAAACACTTTTTATGGAGAGAATGAATAATGCGTCTTTGTGACATATGTCTGTGAAAAGCGCTATATAAATAAAAACTTACTTATGTGCATTGCTATCTTTTTGTTGACACCGAGCTCAGAGCCTCCAAACTTTCCCTTCGAACTGCGTATGCATGCACACACTGTAGATGGGTATCAGCTTCACAGAAACAGGGAATCCTTTTTCAAACCGAGATACCATGTGGCAGGCGTTACCATAATGCATCAAAACTATGTAAATACAGCCGTCTTGTCCAAATAAAAACGGGGCGTACGAAGGCCCTGCAGCTGACGGATAAACGCTGCTCTGTCCTTCAACACTTCCTCGGCTCTGTTTCTGCCGAGGTCCATCAGCAGCTTGTTAGCGATAGCACAGTGTTTTCAGGTCAGCGCGCTTATGTAATCCTGTATTATACTGTTTAGCCCCGTCCCGAACCCAAATTATACTTTACGTGTCTGCCAATGCTCCTGTGAGAACGTCTGCGCGAGGGGTAATCAGGGCTCGTGTCTCTCATCTCCACCGCCTCGCAGCAACGTGCAAACCGTCTGAACGGCCACTGAACAGAGGAGGTCCCGCGTGGCACTGAAGTCGTGGTGCAGTGCTGTTACCTCGTGACATCACAAAGTGGGATCGTGTGGTAATGTGGTTCTACAGGAAGTGCTCCGCTGTGTTTTTAGACGTCTTAACACTCGCTAGAATCATTTGGGTGATTTTAGATGTGGAATTGTCAATCTCTAATGTTACTACTACTAATATTACTACTACTACTACTACTATTACTACAACTACTACTATTACTACTACTACTACTACTATTACTACAACTACTACTACTACTACTACTATTACTACTATTACTACTACTAATCATCATCATCATCATAAAAAGAAAAGTCCAAACCTTTTCTTTAGGGAGAGCCCGGTGTTTAGAGAGGGGAGAGAGTTCAGCATCCTAACAGCCCGGTGTTTAGAGAGGGGAGAGAGTTCAGCATCCTAACAGCCCGGTGTTTAGAGAGGGGAGAGAGTTCAGCATCCTAACAGCCCGGTGTTTAGAGAGGGGAGAGAGTTCAGCATCCTAACAGTCTGGTGTTTAGAGAGGGGAGAGAGTTCAGCATCCTAACAGCCCGGTGTTTAGAGAGGGGAGAGAGTTCAGCATCCTAACAGCCCGGTGTTTAGAGAGGGGAGAGAGTTCAGCATCCTAACAGCCCGGTGTTTAGAGAGGGAGAGAGTTCAGCATCCTAACAGCCCGGTGTTTAGAGAGGGAGAGAGTTCAGCATCCTAACAGCCTGGTGTTTAGAGAGGGAGAGAGTTCAGCATCCTAACAGCCCGGTGTTTAGAGCGGTGCTAGAGTTCAGCATCCTAACAGCCCGGTGTTTAGAGAGGGGAGAGAGTTCAGCATCCTAACAGCCCGGTGTTTAGAGAGGGGAGAGAGTTCAGCATCCTAACAGCCCGGTGTTTAGAGAGGGGAGAGAGTTCAGCATCCTAACAGCCCGGTGTTTAGAGAGGGGAGAGAGTTCAGCATCCTAACAGTCTGGTGTTTAGAGAGGGGAGAGAGTTCAGCATCCTAACAACCTGTTGGTTAGAGAGGGGAGAGAGTTCAGCATCCTAACAGCCTGGTGGTTAGAGAGGGGAGGGAGTTCAGCATCCTAACAGTCTGGTGGTTAGAGAGGAGAGAGAGTTCAGCATCCTAACAACCTGTTGGTTAGAGAGGGGAGAGAGTTCAGCATCCTAACAGCCCGGTGTTTAGAGAGGGGAGAGAGTTCAGCATCCTAACAGCCCGGTGTTTAGAGAGGGGAGAGAGTTCAGCATCCTAACAGCCCGGTGTTTAGAGAGGGGAGAGAGTTCAGCATCCTAACAGCCCGGTGTTTAGAGAGGGGAGAGAGTTCAGCATCCTAACAGCCCGGTGTTTAGAGAGGGGAGAGAGTTCAGCATCCTAACAGCCCGGTGTTTAGAGAGGGGAGAGAGTTCAGCATCCTAACAGTCTGGTGTTTAGAGAGGGGAGAGAGTTCAGCATCCTAACAGCCCGGTGTTTAGAGAGGGGAGAGAGTTCAGCATCCTAACAACCTGTTGGTTAGAGAGGGGAGAGAGTTCAGCATCCTAACAGCCTGGTGGTTAGAGAGGGGAGGGAGTTCAGCATCCTAACAGTCTGGTGGTTAGAGAGGGGAGAGAGTTCAGCATCCTAACAGCCTGTTGGTTAGAGAGCGGAGAGAGTTCAGTATCCTAACAGCCTAAATTGTAAATCAGCTGTTAGTGAGTCTAGTGCTGCAGGAACAGAGGCTCCTGTACCTCCTTGACATTCAATTAAATTTAATTTTGTGTAGGTCAAATAAGCACTTAGAAACACTGTACCTGGATTCTACATTACTTTCTTAAAAACTAGCACACTAACACACACTTACTGAGTCTGTGACAATATATATATGTATATCTGTACTGAGGCAAGGCAAGACTGTTCAAAATATAATAATACTATTGTCTCGTCTGGTGGAGCTTCACTGAATTTCTGATTAACCAACAGAAAGTTCGATACCAAACAGTGAAATAGTGAAACAGAGAAGAAGATGAACCAACTTTCACAGGAGATGTTTTTGGGCTTTCCCATAAGTGGAGGTCTGATGATATCTGCAACATTAGGCAATAGAAAACCGTAATTGTTTTATAAGGCTGGTAGAATGTCAAAAGATTCTATAAATTAAAAAATAATGGGACGCAATTGCACAACTGTTTTTATGAGAATCTTAGTCAGTTTTGTTTTTAAATCCAAATTGCCCACGCAGTTTAAATTTCAGAGACCCCAAGAGATAAATGTTTAGTTATTTCACCACCACCAAAAAATGTTTACAGACAATATTGGTGAAGTTATGTAACGACCATGTTCACAATAGGGCTGCAACGATTTGTATCTGGTCCCTTATTAAAGTTGTCGCAATCTTTATCTGGACCAGACTCTCTAAAAAATATGACAAAATAAAAAACAGCAGCAATGTTAAAGGTCCTCTATTACACAAAATGTACTCTTGTGAGCTTTAAAACATATTATAATGTTGTTACCTTCTCAAAAACAGACCTGGAGTTGTGTTTTGTTTCATTCACACGTTTGAGCGCCTCTTTTTTATTAGTCTGTCTACATCTCCAAACCTCAAAATTCTCCGTTCCACCTTGTGATGTCATGAAGCCGTAGTTTTCAAGCTACCGTTTTGCTTTTTGTGTTGTAGAGATTGGCAATTCCAGGGCTGAAATCATCCAAATGATTCTAGTGAAGGTGCTTAAAAGGAGTTTAAAAACACAATGGAGCACTTCCTGTATTACCACATGACATCACAAAGTGGAACAGAGTGTCTGAAAGTGTTTGAGGGAAGAACTCAGCCTAAATTTTGTGTTAAAGTCAGCCTAAAGTTTGTGTGTTAAACATGTGAACACAAAACACAACTCCAGGTATGTCCTCGTTTTTACAAAATAGGTCAGAAAATAGTACAATATGAGCCCTTTAAATTAAAATTGTCAATAATTTCTGATTTTAATTAATACATACACTTATTTGAAAATAATCTTTATCTAGAAACTGTTAGTCAACATATTTCAACCTTTATTGGGGTTTAAAAATTGTTAAAAAAAAATAAATAAATAAATAAAATATAATAATAATAATAATAATTTCTGATTTTAATTAATACATACACTTATTTGAAAATAACCTTTATTTAGAAACTTTTAGCCAACATATTTCAACCTTTATTGGGTTTTAAAATTTGTAATAATAATAATAATAATAATAATAATAATAATAATAATAATAATAATAATAAACTCTAACCCTAATAAATAAAAAGACTACAAGTTTTTAAATAATCCTTAGTCCAAAACTTCCCATATATATCTTGTATATCTTTACTCGTGGTCATACTTTTCCCACCTTAAGATACTGGGAACATTTCGTCACAAGAAATGAGCTAAAATGGCCAAATTGCCTTTGGTACATTTTGTTCCGAGAAGTCTTCTCAAGGTTATAATTTAAGGCTCACGTCCGGTTTTGTTCTACAACGACGTCCAAAAATCAGAAGAGAAAAGTGTCGGTGAACACACTGTGCCGTTCTTGGAATCAGCTGAAGTTTGAAGTGCTTTTCAAAACCTGGACATATACTTTTCTTCAAACTTTTCCCTAAAGTACCACTAAAGAAAACTCTTGTGTTGATCTAAACCAGAAACTCTCAGGTCTAATGGACGTATAAACAAAGTGAAATGACTTCTAAATAGTGCTGAGGACTCACCCAAAGAGCACCAAAACACGTATACATTTGTCACTAAATAAAATTGTAGGGATATCCAAGTCTCACGGTACGATATTTATTGCGATATCGTGGGAAAGCTCATGATGCGGTGGGGAGGCTCACGCTTAGGGGTGTGCACTGCCTTGAGTCTGACGATACGATACATATGAAATGCACATCACGATTCAATATATCACGATACTAAAACAATGGATGATATACTGCAATTTATCAATAATTACCACACCTAGAGAACTAAATTGTATGAAATATAATGTATTACCTTTTTAAATCATGAGAACAATGAATGCAGCTAATGAATTTTAGTGAAAAGTATTATTTAAAAATACGAATCAGAAATTGAATCAATTCAAGAACTGTGCAATGAAGTATCACGATATATCACTGGATTCTTTTTTTCTTACACCCCTACTTACAATATTACGATATTCTACATAATAAGACTGACATTATAAAATACTTTGACCAGTCATTTGGTACATTTATTGTCATTAGGGATGGAACGATATCCAAATCTCTCTGTACGATATTTTCACCATATCCGTCTCTCGGTACGATATTTATTGTAATATTTTGTGGAGGCAAAACTGTGAATATACTACTTTTTCCTCTAAAAATACTTCACAAGACTTAATCCAAAGAATGAAGATGTAAAACTGCTCAGAACAGTTATTTCTTCATGTCGTCTGCACTGAAATGGAGCAAAGGATCATGGTCTATGTAGTTCCCTCTAGTTTTTTTAGCTATTTCTGCATCAGAACTATTCATTTAAGCAAAGAGACTTGTGATTCGATATATTGTGATGGTCCACGATATTATTGTGAGACCTTTGACGATACGATATCACCATATTTCGGTTATTGTTACATCCCTAATTATAAATCATCTTCAATGAACATTGAAGATGAGTTTTATTCCTATTCATTCATGCGAGCTTCTGTAATCTGATACTGAACTGCAACCATGACCTCAAATCGTGATTTAAAAATTTCTGTTTACACCTACCCCCTATTCCCGCCCACAGCTCCCAGTAAAATAGTGTAGTGCTTATAGTGTAACATGTCAATCACAGCGAACTCACTGCTGCGTGCTGTGTTTTCCAAGGTGAGTGAGTTAATTTCATCCGCAGATATTGTACATTAAAATTCAGTGACATTCCAAAACCTGACCTTGATTCTAACCTTAAACTGATTGTGAAAAAACTTTATTGCCAAAAATCTACATTTACGAGCACGTCCTAATACAAAGTGACTGTTGTTTGGCATTACTGTGTTTGAGAGGAAAAAGTACTGCACAGGTGCATTAGCAGAAAGGGGAAGAAAAGCTGGATGTTTTTGTCATAATTTTAGGTTTAAATTAACTTTGTCTTATCAAAAAAGTCTGTTTTTTAGATTTGGCCGCTCAGGTGAATAAAAAAACCATAGAACATTAAGTCACACCTCTGGATGAAAAGCAGAGTTTTAGGAAGTCACGAAAAATTAGTGCAGTGTTAGTGTTTTATTGTATTATATTATATTGTATTATTTTATACAATCCACACTATACACATTAAAAGCAGCTCACCCTCCAATACAGACATATACGTGGTACATTTACACACAGTATAAAAAGAAAATATAGAATAAATAAGTACTAGCATTAGTGAAAAAAAGAAAAAAGCTGGTACACCCAAGACTACACCACTCATTCGAGCAGGATATTGCACTGCTTTAAATATCAGAATATAAATATCTTGGTATTTTAATTGACGACTGCTTATCTTTTAAACCACATATTCAAAAATTGTTTCACAAACTAAAACTAAAATTATGTTTTTACTTCAGAACCAAGTCTTGTCTATCGTTTGAAGCTCATAAGAAACTTGTTACAGCCACTTTTCTGTCTGTTCTTGACTTTGGTGATGTGATTAACGTGAATGCCTCCTGTGGTTGTTTGCGTGCTCTGGACACTGTTTTTCATGGTGCACTGTTTTTCATGGTGCACTGTTTTTCATGGTGCACTGTTTTTCACGGTGCACTGTTTTTCATGGTGCACTGTTTTTCATGGTGCACTGCGCTTCATTACAAACATGAGGTCTCTGATCGTCACTGTGTTCTGTAAACCCATGTGGGCTGGACTTCTTTGACAAATCATAGGCTGAAACATTGGTATGTTTTTGTTTCTAAATGTATTGTTGGGCCGGTGCCTCTTACCTCCAGCGGCTCATAGAGGCGAGGAGCAGCAGCAGCTACAGTCTGCGTTCTCAGGACCTGTTCTTGCTCTCTGAGCCCAGAGCTCGCACAGAGCTGGGAAAGACTTTTAAATTTGCTGCTGCACAATCGTGGAATGAACTTCAGAAGGAGCTCCATTTGAAAACTGAACTTGAGAGACTTCAGTCTGTAAATGCTTTGCTTGATTCTTTCTATGATGTGAATGTGTGAGGATGTGTACATGTTTGTTATTGTTGAGCTATAGTGCTGTGCCCATGTTGCCTCTTGGCCAGAAAACTCTTGCAAAAGAGATTTTTAATCTCAATTAGTTTTTTTATCCTGGTTAAATAAAGGTAAAATAAAAAGTAAAAAAAATATTGCACTCAAACTATTGCACAGTATCAATACCTACCTAAACCGTAAACCTACCTAAACCCAGCAACATGTAACATATTTTCTAGACTATGTCATACCAGCCAAAATATGCATAACAAAGAAGAAATAAAGATATATAAATGACACTTGACTTTTTGGGGGCAGATTTCTTTTATAAAATCAGAGACCAAGAACAGACATTTCATCTTGAAGGGCGAATAAAAGTAAAACCTACAGAACAACAGGCTGAACATGTGTCTGGTGTGTTCACGAAACATATGAACAGTTATTCAGAAAACTACAGTGCTCCCTTATTTATCATGGAGGTTATGTTCTAAAAATAACCCGCAATAGGCAAATCCAGTAGTCAGCTTTATTTTAACAATGATTATATATGTTTTATGGCTGTAAAACCCCTCACCACACACTTCATACACTTTCATACACTGAGGAGCGAGGAGGGGGATCGCTCCATGTAAATTAGCTCGTGATCTAAACTGAGGAGCGTTCATACACTGTAAAAAAAAAAAAAAAAAAAAAAAAGACGCAAAATTGCACAAAAATATCCGCGACACAGCGAGGCATTATAGTGAGGGACGACTGTATAGCATAAACAATAGAACAAAACAACTTTACCAAACTCTCCATCTCACTCCAAATAACTAAATCCATCAAATTCTTTGTCCTCGGTGACACTTCTGAGCAACTTCACCAACTCCAGCTAAATTGTTGTTTTTTTCATTGCAGTTCGAGTTTCCTCCACTTTTCTCCAGGCCCTCACAAGTTTCTCACTCACTCCAAACTTTTCTTTCCACTGCTCGATTACAGCTGCATATTTCACCACTTGCATCTTGTAATCTGCCGTATATGATTAACATTTATATATATCAATCAATCAAACTTTTTTTAAACTTATTTATGGAGTGCTTTTCACACAAAACACACAAGACGCAAAACACAAAGCACTTAACAGTTATATATTAAAATACAATATAATTTCATATATATAAGTCGCACTTGAGTATAAGTTGCAGGACCAAACCATGAACCATGCGACTTATAGTCCAAAAAATACTTTGTTTTTTCCTGTGCTGTTTTAGCCTAGCATCCAGTGGCAGAAGGTTTAGTCCTCCACTCCTTAGCCTCTGATTTTGGGGGATGGCCGCCCCCTCTCTGGCCAGATGGGACATGTAATCCTGCTAACACATTTGGAATATGTCCCAGAATGCCTTTGGAGCTAAACACCTGGGCGCTCCACTTACCAAATTACTTTTTATAATCTAAAGAGGCATAAGGGAACGCTTTGTTTTCTGATCTGATTAGCTTAACGCTTCTTAAGTATATTAGCATTTATGGCATTCAAATAAACATCTCCGCTCAGTAAATTTTTCAATAGAGAAGTCGAAAGCGAGCATATGCTGGAGGAAATATTGTGTGCCCTGTTAATTCTTTCCTTTTCTCTCATGGAGCCAGTGAAACTGCCCGTCATAAAAGCTTTGTTGAGTTTAGGGCCTATAGGAAGCCCCAGGCCCTCAGCCAAATCAAGCAAAGCGCTCTCTGCCAGTGAAACTCGAGAAATGGCAATGCCCACGGGAGCTGGGGCAGAGACTCAAAGATACCCATTCACAAACACAACGCTGTCCCCGGGGCCGTAAGCCATACACACCGCCCTATACAACCATCACCCAATCCGCTTCGTACATAAAGAGCGCCAATTAATCAGCAATTTCATTAATAAATTCAGCATGCTCGCCCAAATTGCTTACATGATGACTGACCTTTTAAGAGCGTGCTGGCAGTCCTCTGAGAAATCGCCGTGCCACTGCGGGGGTATTGTTACAGAAATTGCACTGGGGCTGGGTGAAGTCCCCTGCAAAGTAATTTGATAAATGCGCTAAGTGCGGTAAATTCACAGTCTTAAATAAGTCAGAGGCTACTGTCTGTAAGAAGTGATTATGTCAAAAAGGTCGGACCAGGACAAAGGAGAAGGTAAACAGTTTTATCTAACAGGTAGTTTTATTGCTCTGTAACTGAATGAAGTATGGGAGATTAGGTTCAGGGGCTGTTTACACGACAACGGTAAAGGGTGGAAACCGCAAAACATTTTGCCAGATGTCCATATCGTTTAGACGGCAACACGTTTTGGGGGGGTGAAAACACAAAAATCTGAAAACACCCTCTAGTGGAAATCTTGAAAACGTGTAAATGGTTGAAAACAGAAAACTTAGGGTTAGGGTTAGTTGTACTGGGCCGTGGCGTAGAGATTACGTCACGAACACGAGTCATTTCAAGAAAAAAACAAACATGGCAGAGCTTCAACTTGCCCCAGCAGCTGCAAATGCCACAGGACTCTGTTAGAAAGTGACTACATTGATCACACAGAGTCATTTAGAGCAGTCCGTCCACATGAAATTGGTGGTGTTATTACGCTTTGTCATGTTGTTTTGAATGGTCTCGCTGGAGAAGAGGAAGTAGAGAAGCAGAAGGGTTGTACGCAGGCATTTGGTCTTGGTGGTGCTGCCACCTACACACTGGGCCTGCAAACTACATTGGCAAACTGCAAGTTTTGCATCTCCGTGTAAAGCAGAATATCCCACCCAAAACATTTGTGTAAACGCAGAATAAGAGTGAGAACGAAAATGCACTTTTGCGTTTTTGCTTCAGACTGTTCCGTATAAACCATAGACTGTATAAAAGAAGTGGACTAAGTGAGCGTGATGTCACCCATAGCGTTTAGCGCCGCTCAAATGAGGCTCACGATGCTAACGGTTACAGGAGCGAATTTGGAGCCAGGCTCTATGTTATGAACAGGGTTTTTTGACTGACAAAATAGCGGGGGAAAAATTCAGGATCATATAGAGCGGGTTCATATGATCATGTTAAGACCAAAATGACGAGGCCACAGCAGCAGGTAGAGAGAGAGGAGCAATCAGATTCCAATGGGAAAAAGGGCGCGAAGGAGCCGGAAGAGCCTCCTGGAGCACTTCTTGTCTGACATGCGGCGGCTAACGGGATAGCTTAGTCCACTCATATATACGGTTTATGGTATAAACGTCGCCTTATTGTACATTTGTTAAATCAGTACAGGATTGCATGCGATTTTATTTGTAATTAAATGTCCTATATTACACAGAATTGACTCTTGTGAGCTTTCAGTCATGTGAGAATGTTGTTACCTCATTAAAAAGAGTTTGTGAAACCCTTTATTATTAGTCGGTGTACCTCTCCAGAGCTCAAAATGTTCTGTTCCCCCTTGTGATGTCCTGAGGTTAAGTTAACATCTACCTTTTATCTTTTGTGTCGTAGAGATCGGCAATTCCAGGGTTGATATTATCCAAATGATTCTAGTGGAGGTGTGTGGAGTTTAAAAACACAGTGGAGCACTTCCTGTATTACCACATGACATCACAAAGGAACAGTGTTTTTTGTTTGCGAGAAGAATTCAGCTTAAAGATGAAGGTTTGTGTGTTGAACATGTGTGAATGAAACAAAACACAATATCAAATAACAATTGCAAAAATCTTCTTGACATTTGGCATCTTTTTTTTTGTAGATTTGCATTTCAGTTGTGGTATTATAATAACTATAAGGCCAATATGTGGAATACGTCACCTCACGATCAGGGATTAATACAAATAAAACCCTTTCCAGCAAACTGAGTGACCTTCTTTCCTTTCTTCTTGGTCTAATACTTGGTGTTACTGGAATCGTATTTCCACTATTGAAGATTATGTGACGTAACTGGAGCTGACAGCTGTTGACATATATACAAGAACTACTTTTCCAAAAAGATCAACACTCAACACCCCAACCTCACAATGTTCTACTGTAAAGCGAATGGAGCAGCAACCAAATCATCCAATGAATCCGCCGCTATTTTTCCAAAGCAGATAATGAATTTAATATTTCCTTTGACGAAATGCCAAAGGGATTTCCCAAATATTCAGCTACAAGACAGAAGAGTATCAAATACCCATGACTAAAGAAGGGGGTATTATGCAAAATTGACTTTTTGGAGCGTTCTACCATGTTATAACATTGTTCCCTCATCAAAAACATCCCTAAAGCGGTGTTATATGTCATCCATTCATGTTGGAGTAATCTAGTAATCTCTCCGAGGCCATATTCGAATCCTCTTTACGGTTAGCTCTACAATTCTGTCCAAGAATCAGCCCACAAGCCTAAATTACCCCTGCTCAGGCGCCTTTGAGTGTCCAAAATTGTGCTAAATTTGATGTATTATTATTATTATTATTATTATTATTATTATTATTATTATTATTATTATTATTATTATTATTATTATTATTATTATGGCAACAATACAATACACTACAACTCCACAAACCTGATGCGATGTGCAGTAGTTTCATTTGCAGAATGCACACGGATTGTGTTGTAATAATGTTCTGACGGGGGAGTGACTTAGCCTGGGGAAAGGTGGCTAAGAGCGTCAAAAACAAATCTGAAACTTATTCAACTATATGAATATGATGTTTTCAGTTTTCTCAGTGTTTGTTTTGTTGAAATCCTGTTTAAAGTATCCAAAAAATTTCATAAGTGTAAATCATGCCGAACTTTTAGATGATTAAAGATGATTAAACCTTTTTATTTCCTGTCATTTTCAACACGTTTTTCAACTTTTCTTCCTAAAGTGCTTCTTGATTGAACAATAATTTATAGCTATAATCCCAATAAACAAAGTCAAAATGACAGAATCATACAAATCTGTCATACACACTTTAAGAAAAGGATTTAAAATGTCATGAAAAAAGCAGATTTTTTATTCCTAGCCTTTCCTAGCTCAGTTTTGTGAGTGCACCATCCCTTGAATATTACAGTAATCCCTTTTCAAGCATCAGTAGCTCTCCCCGGGGTCGGCCTAAACTGTCAGGTCACAGCCAGCCATGTAGCCTCTTTAATCTAACTATTACCATAATCTGGATTTTCACCGTAATCGCTGTTTGTGTGCGTTCTCCCTGAATATCGTTGCACAGCGTTACATGAGTCCCGTTTGACTGAAATAACCCCAAACGCCGCAGCCTGTCCCCACATGGCTCCAGCACCCGTCAGTGTGAATGTATCTAGAGCTGGAATAGGAAATGACGGCTGATGCAGGAGTGTGAGAGGCTGTGGGGGTTTAAATATCTGGGTCAGTGACATGACGCCTAAATTTTCTGTTCAATTTCAATTTCCACAGTTAAAAGGGTTCAGTTTTCATAAGAATTCACCACATTTCTGTAGTACCTCTGACCTCCATGGAATTTTTTTTTTTTTTCAGAAATCATGAGTTATTCTGCATGATTTTGTACTTAAAGTGTTAAAATGTCATGTGGTGCCACTAATAACAGCAGTAATTCTATGGCTGGAATTTTAATAACAGACAAAGTAGACTTGGGTGAATGGTTCTTTAGGCATTTTTCTTTATTTGATGCATTTTACAGGGCAGTAGTTTGTTCATTAAACACAAGCAGGTGACTGTCATATTGGACAGCAAAAGAAAGTATCAATATGCATTAAAAATCTAAAGAAATGCCAACAGTTTGTTTCTATACACTTCATATTCCTCAGAATTTAGATTAAAATCCCAACCAGGTTTTAGAAAATAAAACTATTTTAAGGTTATTCTCGATCGTACCACATGACATTTTACACTAAAAATGCTTAATATAAATGTTAAACATAGATTTATGCACCTGACACTGTAAATATTTGAAAAAATTCAACAGAAACTCATATTTTTTATATTTTAAAATTTGCCTGTTGAAAATCCTTATACGTCATTGACCCTTATGCTATGATAAAATGCTAAATGATGGTTTCAAGAGCTCATTCAGGCCCTTTAAAGTCATATTATGTTAAATAGCCATTTTAAGAGCTTTCCTTTGTCATTTACCCACTCGAAGTTGTATTTAGAGTCATTTATGCATGTTTGACTAATTCATATTCACCTCCAATCAAAAGAAAATAGCTTCAAACATTTTATTTCCCTCACCCCCCCCACACATGCTCACCGCTTTGTATTTACCTCATTCTCACTTTTGTTTTTTTGTTTTGTTTTAATCTGTGATATATGTAGAATTTAGCGGTGTTGCGTGGACATTTTGGTGCAAATTTGAAAAATCTCACGACTATTAACTGTGCACTGTAAACCCGAATGTTCAGAGTAATTAAATAGATTAAGTTGTGTACACGCAAAGTTTTAGAAATAGTTCAACTAACTTAATTATGTCAAGTTGCTGTAACATCTTCTTCTTTTTGAGTAGTTTTAACACTATTTTTTGATTAAAGTGAACTATTGTGGGTATAATTAAGAATAACTTAAAAACATAGATGAGATACAACAATGAAGTCATTAAAAGTGCTGTTGTTTCAAATAGGGATGCTTTTAAAATAAGATTAATTTATACAGTACATGCTAAAATACAATACAATTTCACAATAATTGAGTCATATTAACTGCAAATATTTGAGTTGAGGTAAATGAGCATTTTTAATTCAGCTGTTTTCAGAAGGTACAAGTAGCAAAGCATCCAACTTTTTAAGCTTTGGAAGATTGTGACTTTTAAATTAATCAACTTAAAATAATGAAAACAATCGATTGCCTGAGTTTTTTCTTTTTAGTTCTGGTAACTTATTCGGGTTTTCAGTGTAGCTATCGTATTTTTCGGACTATAAGTCGCACTGTAGTATAAGTCGCACCAGCCAAAAAATGCATAATGAAGAAGAAAAAAACATGTATAAGTTGCACCGGACTATAAATACATTTTATAAACTCAGTGACCAAGAACCGACATTTCATCTGGAAAGGCGAGTTATAGAAGTTATAGTAATAAAAACAACCCAATAGTGAAGAATCCGTATATCATTCGTTCGTTCGTTTTTCAATATAGAACCAAAATAAGAAAATGAAAAAACAACTCTTTTCTTTATTATTTGTCTCTAAAACCAAAATGAAAAACCGGATAACGATTTGCTTTTTCATTTTTGATTCGTATATACGATTCATATATATATGGTCTATGGACTGTCAGTGTGAAAAATGTAATATAATGTAATAAGTCGCACCTGAGTATAAGTCGCACCCAAACCCTGAAAAAACGTAGCGACTTATGGTCCAAAAAAATATGCCATGTGTTTGGCAGAACCCCATCATTTGACAATACTTTACAAAGACGTACGGGTCAGATCTTTTACGATTTCCTACGATCGTGGTTGACACATTTCTGCAGTCAAGTGTGTCATGTGTCATCTGTGATCTGTGAGGTTTTCTTCACACATTACAAGTAAAAAAAAACATGTAAAGAACACAAATCAACAAAGATGAGAGGCAGCTGGTCACTGCCTCGCTGCTCGTGGACTCTTCTCCGGTGTCACGTAAGGTCACCGGGAGGGGCAGGCCAGGGTCAAGGCCAAACCCCAAAGGTCAACCAAGGATCTCTGTGGCACGAGGAGGTAAGCCGCCATTATACTCCAATACCGAAACCTGACCCAAATATCATAAGCCCAAGAATTAGCCATTCAGGGGATAAGTCATGCAAAAGACAAGATTGGAGCACATGATGGACCTTCTGCGTTTTCTATTTTGGTTCATTCTGCAAAATTCTCACAGCCCCAAGATTTACCTAGAATTAATTTAGTCAACCAGAGAAAGCTTAGACAGGATAATTTAATGATCTGTTGTTTTTTTCTGTAAATTAAGCTTTATTCAAAGTGTATAAGCGTGGGATAATCGTTTTGCGGGTTGCCTTTGTAGCTTCAAAATAAATGGAAGTTGTAATTGTAATCGCGAAGGAGGAACATTTCTTTCAAACCTTGTTAAAATAAATTTGACATTGACAAAAGTCTGTAGAAATTACAGTAAAAAACTGTCAAATCGCATCAGTCGAAGGCTGTAAAATCTAAAATAGTAAATCACCGTAGTAGATACAGTAAATTACTGTAAATCAAGAAACATTACTTAATATTTACTGTTGTAATATGTAGAAAATACAAAATTTTTCTGTGAAAAATTTAAAAAGAGTAAATTTAATGGGGAGATACAGTTAAGTGGCGTAATTCCTCACTATTGTGGCTAATGTCTGTGTGCGGAACGTCACCGGGAACGTTACTCTGAGGATTTATGTACAAGGCTTCGGGTGGACGAGGATTTTTAGAATGAGCAGAACGTAAGGGCGACAAAAAGAGACATTTAGACGTTTTTGGGTCCTCAGAATAATCAGGTAAAATAAGAAAAAAGGCTCAGAATGTCACCAAACGTGTTCTGCAGATTTGTTCAGTTTTTTTCAGAGTATTTAGCCTAAAATTAACAGCAGTTAAAATTTACATGTTAAATTGTTATTTTTAACTGTAATACTGTTTTTTTACGTTAAATATTGTAACAAGCACATTATTAAACTGCAGTCAACAGTATCAATACAATATTTTGCTGTAAATGAAGGAAACGTTTTGTAATTTAACGGTTGAGTTCGGGCAACAGCTGCCGATATTTTACCATAAAAATAACTCTTTTTTTTTACTGTGTACAAATTTGTTAAAGCTGAACTGTGTAACTTTCCCAGGGGCGTTCTGTCAAGCGCTTGTCTCCATGGAGATGTTATTGCGTTCTTTCATTAAACAGATTTCAGGTTTTTATTGCTGGAAAAACATGGATTCTCACCTTTGCTGCGTCGTGAGTGTGGAGTCACCTGCCTGAATCCATGGAGATGGAATTTAATGCCATATTGTGTAACATTATAGGCATCAGAAAAGTTACATAGTGCATCTTTAGTCATTACCAAATACAATCAATCAATTCAATATTGTCCCACTTTATCTGTATGTTTTAATCGTTTTTAATTTAAGTTGTTGTAAGACGACCTTGAGCATCCAGAAAGGCCCCTAATAAATAAAATGTATTATTATTATTATTATTATTATTATTATTATTATTATTATTATTATTATTATTATTATTATTACCTTGAATTTTTATATCCTATTCACAATATACAGTATAGTGCTACAATATGACGCACTAATGTTAAACCTGTTAAGAAAGAAAGAAAAATGTAAAATATGAACAAAATTAATCAAATAAAAAAATATTAAAAGATACAACTATCCAAATAAACCTGCAAAATGTACATGCAAAAAATTATCCAGATATTTAAAAATTCCCAAATATTGTGGTTTATAGTTTTTGTCATTCCACGGTAAAATGTGTAGTGCAAACAATAACTTTTTTTTTTTTTTTTTTGGAACTTTATTTTTATTTGCTTATTAACAGAGAAAAAAAACAACATGAAACAACAGAAAACTTAAGGTATTGGGAGGAGGAGTAACACCAGTGCCAAGAAATGTATATGGTGATCATTTTAATGTCAATCATGTCAGTTTAAAAGATGTTAGTTTTCACCCTGGAATCTGACGATAATTTACCCCATTTTCGATCAGATTGGAGCAGTTTTATATTAGTAATTTTGTAGATTTGCCACAGCATCTCTCAACAATAGCCTAGGCTGAAGAACAATAACATTATTTCATTTATATTACATTTTAATACCAAAAAAATGTGTTTAAATAGTGTTTGTTATGTCTTTGTTATGTTCGTTTTGTTGCATACACGCAGAATGATCCAAATTACAACTAAATAACAAAGCTTGCGTCATCTTCAGCCTCGCATTACTCTGGAGCGCGGCGTGGTCAGGTCCATCTTGAGCTTGCGGTGCCACCAGCTGCCAGAAGTGTCACAGGGTTAGTAGGCCTGGAGCCACACACATAATCAGCTTTATTAGTGCTGCCGCTAAAACCAATTTAAGAGCAGACTGGAGGGATCAGACGGGCCAGCTGTCCACACCAGCGCCCGCACAAAACACCAAAACAACACACCGGCTAGCCAACAGAGCGCGCTTCCAGCTTATTAGCATGTCAACACCAACATAAAAGAACGCGAGAAAAGATTTTGTTGCAAAGATTTGGTTGGAAGGAGGAGGAGGATTTTGTGCGTGCCGGATGTCGAAGCTGGCCAACGCTTTCTGCCGGTGAAATGAAAGCGGAATTTGTTATGGGAATTCACAAAAATGCACCCCGTGTTTTCTGTTCTAGCTGCTTGTAACTGAAAATGCAGCGCTGACATACTAATAGATAATAAATAATCCCTGTGTTATGTTGGCTCCGGTAAACAATAGGAATGCAGGCCGATGTGTGACACGTATTTCATTGACTGGACAATTACAAATACGCTGGTGGTTCCCAAAGAAGTGGGTGTTCTCTGAATGTTACTTCTGTTGTTTTTCTGGTTGTTTTCGTGTAAATCGGTGCGGTGTATTTATTGCCTAAATGATGTAGGCATGAAAACCCAAGGAACTGAAAGAAACTTTTGCTGCCCCAGTACTTACCTGACCTTATGGTGCGTTCATTTATCCGCCCGACTCGCACTGACCCGCCCCTTTTCCTCGGATGGCGGAACTCGGAAGAGCTCGGAGACGACCGAGCGAGGTTTACGAAACAGAATCCAAGATGTCTGCGCCCAGTGTCACTCGAATGAACTGTTTATATTGTGTTTGGACGCTTTGGTGGTTTAAATGACAATTTCCGTCACTCGTATTTCTCATAATTTACTGCGTTTGTATTACTGCCTATGGGAATGGTACTATTACTGCAATACTTACTGCGTTTGTATCACTGCCTATGGGTTTTTTAGTATTACTGCAATACTTTACAGCGTCCGGATCACTCCCTATGGGTTTGGTAGTCGGTGTCGCCCATGTTTTTAGCCCATTTCCTGCTAGTTAACGTGCCAAAATGATCACGCAAAATCAATACTTTTAATTCACTCATATACTGAATTGTACTATTTATACTGAATTCTTCCTCCAGGTTGTGAAGTTGAAGCACGTATATTTTGGAGCGCCTGGTACTAAAGCAACAACATCTTTCCTGTTAGCTCCACGTTTTTCTCCGAGTCGGACAAATGAAACATAATAAAACGATTGAAGCTCGGACCTGACGTCGTATCCGAGATCCGAGTGGGAGACGGATGGATAAACGAACGCATCATTTTGGTACCCAAACCTAATCCTGCTAACGAAACTACTGCACATCGCATTAGGTTTGTCAAGTTGCCGTGTACATTGACTTCTTGGGTTGTTGACATGTTTTGATCAGCCGAAACATGTCAACAAGGTAAATACACCTCCTACTGTACTGTCTGTATAGAACGCAAGAAGTTAATGTACATATGAAGACAAAATAAATAACGTTTTTGGATTTGCAGTGCAGTTTTATATCATGTTTTGGTATATTTATGTAGAATTATTGTGTGGGAGCATGAGTGACAGACTTGTAGGCTGAGCATTGGCTATAGGGTTCAAAAGAGCCCGGGAGAGATCACTAATTTACTCAAACATGCTCCAGAACTGATAAATTGTGAATATATATGTATACGTGTAAATACAGTATCTTTCTCCACTGCAAGCCCAATAGTCGTGCTGCTAGTCGATCCCAGGACGTTGTGAAACTGCTTATGTTTATCTGTCTTCTACTAATTATGAAGTGTTTTGATCCTTAGCGAACCAGGAACCAGGGAGTTACAATGGTGTGCTGTTAGCATGCTAGTGGTTGTTGGCATTAAAGTGGCTGCTCGGGCCTGTGAAAGTCGGGAAAAGGAGGAATAACTTTAAAGAGGAACTATTTGACTTCTGTGGGGTGTTAACTGCTCACACGTAACATATTTAGATCACCGTGTTACCTTTTAGTGTATTAAACATGTTCGATTTGATTATTCGATTTTGTTTTTGATGCTCTGAGTTTTCCCTCCCTTTGCTCTCGGCACTAAGTCACGCCCCCTTCAGAGCGCTAACACAACACAATCAGGACAGAGCACTACGACTCTTGCGTAGGTGCCAAAAGATTAAATGTGCATTGTGTAACTTCTCTGGTGGTGTTTCTTGTGCTTGTTTCTATGGATATGTCATTGCTCTGCTTGGAATGTTCCACAGTATGACATTAAACAGCTTGGAAATTACATTTATTCAATTACAGGTGGTTATATAGCTAAAAAATACTGTCGCGTCTCCATAGATATGACCTGTAACTTGGTTTGGTCTCTATGAAGATAGAAAGGTTTAATTTCCAGACAAAGCAATAACATCTTCATGGAGAAAAGCATCTGACGGACCCTCCACCAGAAAAGCTACACAATGCAACTTTTTTTTTTTTTTTTGGGGGGGGGGGCAATTAAGAAGTTTACATTCTTTTACAATGGAACATATGACATTAGAGAAATCATGATAGAAATAACAAAAACAACAACAAAATATCTTGCCTGAAAAGGAGTGGGAAGAAGAGAATTTATTTAATCCCACCTCCTCTTCTAATGTAACACAATGAGCTTTCTTTTAATTTTTCAGACATTTTACATTAACTATAGGAACTATTTACAAGTGCGGACAGTGAATAACTGTTCTAGCTTCATAACATAATTATCCTCATAAATGATCATTTCCTTTAAATGAAAGTGTCTGTTAAAAATAAATATTTAAAGGTCCTATATTACACAAAATTGACTCTTGAGAGCTTTTAGTCATGTTAGAATGTTGTTACCTCCTCAAAAAATACCTGGAGGTGCTTTTTGTTTCATTCACACACATTTGAGTAATCCTTTAGTGTTAGTCTGTACATCTCCAAACTCAAAATGCTCTGTTCCACCATGTGATGTCATTTAGTTGTAGTTTTAACGTTGGTCGAGCTACTTTAACCTTTTGTTTAGTTGAGATTGACCATTCCAGAGCTGAAAACATGATTCAAATGATTCTAGTGAAGGTGTATGGAGTTTAAAAACACAGTGGAGCATTTACTGTATTACCGCATGACATCAAGAGGTGGAAGTATTTTCAGTTTGAGAGAAGAACTCAGCCTAAATGTGCAGGTTTTGTGTGTTAAACGTGTGTGAATGAAACAAAACACAATTCCAGGTATATTTTGATGAGGAAATATTACAACATTTTTGATGAGGAAATATTATAACATAGATATAAAATAGTGTAATATGGGTCCTTTAAACTCATACTGCTTCGTTCTACCTCATGTACGTGGAGAAAGGTTTGGTTATATGGCTCCATCGACGCTATACTTTCCACACTCATTTTCACGGCACACTATCCTCGCCTCATTAACAAGTCGCTGACCCTGACAGTGACCCGGCAGCAGCCCTCTGACCTCTGAGCGTTTCCTCTGCTCCACACACACCAGCTCTTCTCCAGCCGCACGACCTGCCCACGCCGAGGCTAATTACAGCTCAGAAACAGGCTAACCCCATATTAGACAGAGCTACGAGAGTGACTGGTGTTACGTCAGGTGAAGGTCTGGATTTAACCAGAATTGAGGACTGTCCCTGGTCTGGTCTGGACACCAGACAGTGACAGGGCAGACGGATTAGCTCAGAAAGGGTGAGTTTAAAAGGGACGGGAGGACTTGTGATTGTAGGTCAGTGGGACATAAGTTACGCAGGCAGCAATCATAAGAGGACAAGAAACTTTATTGTAGGGCAAATGTTGGATGGACAGAAATAAGGTTAATGGAAAAATCCTGCAGCTCAATTGGAAGCACTGGAAGAACACCAGCCACAAAGGGTCACATCAGTGCAGTAAATATGACGTGACGTCAGATAGCATCCATAATATACAGCCATATCTAAACAGACCTTTCAATATTTGTTATTAAAGTATCAGTCAAAGGTCTGACACACTTCTCATAGTTAATTCAGAAATGTGTCTGTAATACTCATGTAACTGATGTTAATCCTTTAATGTAAATCTTAAGAGTAAAAGGGCTGGATTTTCTACACTTTGCATGAGTTCTCTGAAGTTTTTTTATTTGTGCTCATACAGATTATATTAACATTTCATTACATGTCACAGAGTGTGAGAAGCCTGAGGGAAGCTGAAGCAGCTGCTGCCATAGTGCACCTGTCAGTCAGAGTGTGACAGGCGTCTTCAGGACAATGCCAGTACAGTCATTACAGTGGAGTTCAGGATTAAGGAACACAAGCACGAACATCATAATTGTTAAACAACAGAGCAGCTCCGGGGGAATGCGGGCCATCCTGGGAATGACACACATGTACTTGTTTTTCCCACAGTGTTTTGTGTGAGTGTGTGTGTGTGTGCACGTGCACGTGTGTGTGCATGCGACACATGTGTGACACTGTCATTCATCCATGTGCACGGGATGTGAACAGCAGATTCTTCAGAGGGAGGATCTCACTTAATCTGCAGTTAACGGCTGTTTAAACAAGCTCCATAAATGTTTAACGGTGCTGCTCATGCCCTATTGAATAGGAGGCATTTTCCTTCATGTAAAAACAGGCGACCAGGGGCCTCACGGGCCCCCGACTGCATTTAATGTGTGTAAGAAGGCAGCCATTATCAGCCGCACAATGACACAATTCAGCAGGCTGTGTGTCTGCTGTTCCATTTGGTTTGTATCAGGGCCCCAGCCTCCTGATGCTCTGCTAATGGAAGAGTTCATCAAGAGCTAATGTCTGGAGAAATGAAGCCTTCACGCTTTTCGCTCAGAGACTTTTCTCCTGTTTACGCCCAGTAAAGACCAGGTGGAGATGAGACGGTGAAGGAGCAGAGTGCTTCACTGACCAACAGGTCTTTAACTTAACCATACGCCTGATTCAGTGTGTCATATTTATATCTCCTGTTTCCGGATCATTTAATAAGTCCGTTTGGGAGCTGCCTGTGATGTGTGACGGTGTCCCACATGTGAACTGATGCTTCTCATGCAAATGCACATTACATCATCGGAACCTGCTTCTTAACAATGGACCACAGAACAATACAAAGTGACATCGCCAACTCAACGTCTTAATGAGCCTCTAATGAGAATTATCCCCAAGCACAGTTACAGTTCTGGGGACTATGGTCATTTTATTCCTTCACTGGTTACAAATTCTACAGAAAATGTGCTTAGAGCAGTCGTCCATCAAACAATAATTCATTTGAACATTTTTAATAGTGATCATTAAGACCACAGAAAATGTAAAATTCAAGTTACATGAAATCACCAGAATGAACTACATCTCTTTCCAGGCGTAGCATTGAAGTGCTGCTATAACAGAACAACACGAAGAAATGAGGAACCTTGGTGACTAAAAGTTGCATTGCAAAAATGAGAAAATCCTGTACACGTCAATAATCCAGTAACGTTATGAACAAACATATAAAACATGAGTGTTGTATTTCAACAGATGAAATGTGTTGAAATACAGGGAAATATCGTGGTCACATTGGCAGTAAATTCATAACTACAGTGGACAAAAATGCGCGTGTTACATAAAATAAAGAAAAACAATGTTGCATACAAATGACAAGCTTACAAAAGTGTGTTGACATAAATGAGCCTAAAGCATCATTAATGGGTTCACCAAAGTGTTTGTGCCGACAACTATTATCAAAAGATGTTTTTAGTTAGGGGCAGGTCAGTCAAAAAATCAAAAAGACCCTTTCAAATTATTCCAAACAGATTTATTTACGTAAAAGATATTGAACTTAGCCGGCAGGAAATATTTGCACGGTATTTGTGTGTTCGCAGGATGGAAGAAAAATGTCTTTTCTTTTTTTTTCTAAAAGGGACTTGACCCTTTTAGCACCATAATAATATCTATATTTATTGGTCGTTTTGTCTGTTCTTTAAAATTATTATTATTATTATTTACATACTTACTATGAACCAGATATTATGTGTTCTTCATAAAGATTTAATTGAATTTATTCTCTCTAATTTAATGTCCCATCTCTATTTTAAAATTTTATGATGATTATTTATGTTTTGATTTGTTTGTATGGTGATTTTAATGTATTTCTTATTCTGTAAAGCACTTTGAATTACTTTGTGTACAAATTGTGCTATACAAATAAACTTGCCTTGTCTTTGCCTTGCCTTGAACTGAATAGTCTATTTTTGTCAATAATTGTGTCAAATAATGTCCTATGTGTAAATAATTTACACCCTTTTCCAGGAGAAGTAGAACTGTCAAGTATTTACCATTCTTGTGTAATTAAATACCTAAAACTGTGTGTTACAAGACAAAAAGTCCAAAAAGGAATTGAATTTTCTTCAACTTTCAAGCCCCGTTTCACAGCTTTCAGGAGCAGTTTGAATGATTAAAATTGCACAAAGTAGTGCAGAGTTATGGTCATTCAAAGAGGGGGGTCACGGGTGATCCCTGTGGTAGTAAAAGGGTTTTAAAGGTGCATTGTGTAACTTCTTCTGGTTGAGGCCCTGCAACCTGTCTGATGTTTTATAATATGGTATTAAACCTTTCTATCTGCATGGAAACCAAACCAGACTAAGTTACAGGTCAGAACGCCTGTTTTTCTAGGTATTTTTCAGCTATAAAAACCACCTGTAACTGAATAAATGTGAAGTAGAGCTGTTTAAAGTCGTACTGTGGAATATTCCAGACAGAGCAATGACATATCCATAGAAACAAGCAGGTGACGGACCCCCAATCAAAAAGCCACACAGAGCACCTCTAAGGCTCTTCATTAGTCCCGACCCCAGACTACAGACTTCCACTATGGCCGTCTCCCTGTCCCCCCTCCGCTCCCCACACACACGACCCACACAGCGGCCGTTCTGTTGACGTAGCGGGCCTCCCTCCTCTGGGCGCTGTAGGGGAGCACAGTGATTTAGTGTTCCTCTCAGCGCTGTTGTAAACGCCGCCCGCTCCCTAATGAGCCCCTGACATGGCGCGCGGTCCGCCACTGTTTTCCTTTGGCAGGCCGGCGACGGGCGCCTGATTGCTGCCCCCATTAAACGGGGCACTGGGACGACACCGCTCGGCCGCCTTCAGCCATACGCACTCAGGCATTACACGCAATCAACCAGGGCTGGGCGACGGAGGGAGGGAGGGGGCATCTGCACATCTCCTCTTAGCTGCTTTGGACGGCCTGGAGAAGAGGAGATGTGCGAGAAATAGTCACTCATTGTGCAGGGCTGGATTTGGTAAACTGACACTCGCCCACATATAACAGTATTTTAATTAGGCCTATTTCTAACACATATTTATCTTGAGTATTTTACTCTGGGGCTCTACTCCTCTCTTGTACTTGTTGTTACAGTACTGCAGCTTCCTCCCTTGGGTCAAAGAAAGGTTTTCTCATATAAACAAAAGACAATCTGGCAACGCTTTATAATATCTCCACTTTAATGAGCCTTCATAAACAATGCACAAAAACTTAATCCATAATGAATGAATTGACAATTATCGTAACTCTTCACTGCAAAAAACTAAATCTAGTCCAGCTAAAATGACTTGGATTAAGAAAGTTTTGCCTTGATTTGAGTAAATTTCACTTGAGAAGCAAAATGTTCTGCCAGTGCAATGAGGTTTTTGTACTTAAAATATGAAAATACATCTTGCTACACTTAAAATAACAAAAACACTTTTGTACACTGAAAATAAGACACAAAACCAAATGTCTGGCAGATCATTTCACTTCCACTTTCACAAGATGAATCTACTCAAATAAAGTAAAATGTTCTTTATCTAAGTCATTTTAACTTACCTAGAGTTTGTTTTTGTGTGTTTTTATGTACTTGTGTGAAATAATCTACGTAATGTACTGATAATTATAACTAATAATAATAACTACTACTACTAATAATGTACTTTTTGCATTTAAGGTGGACTGGAAGTTGAAATGGAAATATAAATAATAAAATTATGCATGTTTCAAAGTCTTTTAAAGGTCCTATATTATGCACAGAGCTTTTATCTCATCGAAGTTGTGTGGAGTTGTGTTTTGTTTCATTCACACATGTTTGAGTGACTCTTTATTATTAGTCTGTCTACATCTCCAAAGCTCATAGTGCTCCGTTCCACCTTGTGATGTCATGAAGTGGTTGTTTTCATGTGAACAGCTCCCTTTTACATTTAGTTCAGTAGCGATTGTTAACTCACGGACTGATGATGATGATCTAAATGATTCTAGTGAAGGTTCATGGAGTTTAGGAGCACTTCCTGTATCACCACATGACATCAGCAGGTGGAACATGGTGTTTTCTGTTTGAGAGAACTGTGAATATGCGGGGTTTGTGTGTTAAACGTGTGCGAAAGAAAGAAAACACAGCTCCAGGTCTGTTTTCAATGAGAATACGGGCCCTTTAAACTCTGTTCTTTGTGGATTTTCTGCATGCTGATAATTCTCCCAGAATGAAGCATTGTTTGTGTCGTATAAAGAGTTTGTGACAGGAGATACTTGTTGGGAATTAAAAAGGGACAGTGGAGCATTCTTTGTGATTTGCGTAGCATGTGAGCTAATCCGTCCTCTCCTTCTGTTCTTCATCTCCTTCAAGGCACTTGTAGATGCAAAAGACTCATGTACCTCATTACAATGGAAATTAGGATGACAAATTCTTTTCGGATTTTGAAGCGGCCATGAATATGTTATCTCCCCTATTTGCATAACTGAAGTCCGTCGAGGTAACGCTTTAAGATGGACCGTTCAAAAATTCCCAGATAAACTACAATTGGATGACAGAGACAAGAAGCTTCTGTACTTTCGGAGGTTTAAAGTGACGCGTGCAACTTTCTGGAGGAGGAAAGTCACCTGCATGATTCTATGGGAATGGACGCTTAAAACCACACTTCTCCATGGAGATAAATATGTTTTATAGCGGAATATTATAGCCAAAGGAATAACATTTTTATGGAATCGAGCAGTAGAATTAAGGCCCACTTCTCGGCAAAGAAAGAGCCAGGTTTGGGGACAGGAACAGCAGGGGTCTCCAGTCTTTTTTCCTCTGGTGAGCCACGTTTACAAAATGAAAATGCCAGAGAGCTGCTCATATTAGTTAGAAATCGAGTAAAATAAGAGCCTTTAAATGGGATACAATTTGATTCCTATAAAATATTTACACAATTATAATCCATTTATTAGTGCGCAGAGATCAAAAGTATACATTTATAATGATAATAGGTATTTAATTAAATCAGATTTTAGTTATTCAGCACAATATGTATGATTCAGAAATCCCTTTGTGAGCTACGTGTAAAGGGGTGGAGAGCTACAGGTTGGACACCACTGGTTTACAGTGGAGGCACATATATAATCAGAATCAGAATCAGAATTCTTGGTTTTGTTTTAGTCTATTTTTGTCAAAAAATCACAAGCAAGGTCTTTAAAGTCTTTATTTATTTGAGGGTTAAAAAAGAGAACACTTCTTTAAACAGATATGAAGGACATAGACACCATTTGTCTCCAATTTATAACTGCAAACTTAACTTCAAACTTAAATCAAAACAAATTGAGAAAACAACAGAAGTAGCAGGTCAGGCCCAGAGGTGTGAAGCTCCTGTATGGCCCTGTATGATTCTGCTGACATGACCCCACACTCAGGGCAAGTTCTATAGGCCGAGCTGACAACAGAAACTGTAAACAAGTAGGGTATTAGTTTCAGAGTAATTTCTTGGTAGCTAAATGAACAATTTATAAGGTTTGACCATTATCGTAACTCTTCACTGCAAAAAACAAAATCTAGTCAAGATAAAATTACTTGGATTAAGAAAGTTTTACCATGATTTGAGTAAATTTCACTTGACAAGTAAAATGATCTGCCAGGGCAGTAAGATTTTTGTACATGAAGTATGAAAATACATCTTGATACACTTAAAATAAGAATAACGACAACTTTTTGCACTTAAAATAAGAAATGAAATCAAAACACTTATTCCACTGGCAGATCATTTCATTTGTCAAGATGAATCTACTCAAATAAAGTAAAATGTTCTTAATCTAAGTCATTTTAATTTACCTAGAGATTGTCAGAATATACTCAGGGCAATTTCAATAGGCCGAGCTGACAACAGAAACTGTAAACAAGTAGGGTATTAGTTTCAGAGTAATTTCTTGGTAGCTAACTGCGATTTAAGGCAGTGTCCTCCAGCATTCTGACCAGAACTGAAGAAGCAGCTTGGATGAGCAGCGAAACGTATTCGACTAAATAAACATTTGCTCAGCTGACAAACTGAATTCTCTGCTTTACCAAGGTTTTTAAGACACATTTATGTATTGGCCTTTGACTGGACAGAGGATCCGCACAGTAATTATGCTTTTTAATACAGCTCAGACAGATTGGTACCTGTATTCTGCTAAAATACCAGCAGACCATTTTCATCCCTGGAAGTTTCTCATTTAAATGCATTTGTGAAACCCAGCATTTCCCCAGAAAACATTCTTTATTCCACTTTCCGCCCGTTTCTGAGTTCCTTGAATGAGAAATAAAAATAACAACAACAAAAGCGCACTGTTTTTAGCCTCACGCCGTTGTAAAAGTCACCGTGCCCTGCTCAGTCTCCCCGACAGCACGTTACGCTTTAACTGCTCGAGCTGTATACCGCAAATTCAATAAAGTCTCTTCATTTGTGGTAAAAGTTAATTTATTTTTTAAAGGCCATGCCATTTTAGGAGCTAATTAAAAACGCACCATTAAATTTGCAATTCGGGTCTGTACACCAGGTTATTGCTTCAAACCACCAAACATTTGCCACTGTTTCATGAATGGACATAATCTACATAATCTGCCGTGGGATTAACGTTAAAGGCCCAGTTGTACCCAAATGTAATAAAGTAAAATTGGTTTTGCTCCAGTACAGATATATTGTTAAAGCAGCTCCTACAGTCAAAATTAAACAACTTTGCGCTGTCTGCACGTAATTATAGAGCGTTTTATTCATTGTGAAACTGAAAAATAGCTGTTAGCATGCTAGTTGTTGTTAGTTTTACTTGTGAAATGCACTTACAAACTCATCACAGTGAGTAATTAGGATGCTAGGAGTGTGTTAGGAGAGTAAGGAATAACTTTGGACACTGCAGACAGTTTAAAATGAACTAATTTTAGATTTAGCATTTTTAAAACGGTAAAAATCACGTGCAGTACCTTTAAAGCGCCCGTATTATGCTTTTTTCTGTTGTTTCTTCATCAAAAACATACCTGCAGTTGTGTTTTGTTTCATTCACACATGTTTAACACACAAACTCTGCATATATAAGCTATATAGATATATAAGTTCTTTCAAGTTGAAATTCTGTTCCACCTTGTGATGTCATGTGGTAATACAGGAAGTACTCCAATGTGTTTTTAAACTTCATACACCTTTACTAGAATTACTTGGATGATTTCAGCCCTGGAACTGCCTATTTCTAGTGAACAAAAGGTAAAAGTTAGCTGTAAACCTAAAAAAAGTACCACTTCATGACATCACAAGGTGGAACAGAGCATTTTGAGTTTTTGACATGTAGACAGATTAAAAATCAAGATTTACATAAAGGTTAAACATGTGTGAATGAAACAAAACACAACTGACGGGCTGATGTGGCTCTATTGTAGTTCTGGTTTATATGTTGTAAAGTTGAGTTTATTTCTGCAGAAGATCTGAATGAAGAATCTGCTGTAGTGTTGAACTTGTACAGTCGTGTTTGGAAACGTTCAGTTTGATCTGTGCAGTGGATTGTGGGATACCTCAGATCTGTGCAGTGGATTGTGGGATACCTCAGAGCTCCTGACCGCTGGGTAGGAACATGGATCTGTTAAAATAAGGAACCTCCTGAGCTTCTTGTGGAATTTCGCATATTCGTTTTAGCACTAGTTTTGGGGGAGTTATTTTTCCTGTACAGATATCGAGATGCATATCGTATATCGAGATTTACCAAAATATATCGAGATATATTTTTTGCTCCATATTACCCAACCCTAGTTCTGGCCAACACGCCGCTTCGCTGATTGGCCGCTGCGCCGACTACAACTTGCCAGGTATTGCGGAGTTTAAACTTTCTTAGCTTTGAAAATTTGATAAAGTTGTGTAATTTAAAAATGATGCATAAATGTTTGAACAGTAGAGCTCCAGCTGTTCTACGTCAGCTCATAGTCCCTCTCAGAGCAGTGGGCTCCATCACACGGGGAGCTTCAAATGGGAACGTTAAAGTCCCCATGAGAAAAGCATCTTTTGCTCAGTCTGTTTTCTCTGTCCAGGGCGCAAAACTGTGGAACTCACTGAGCCCTGAGCTGAAACTGAACTCGGACTGAGGAGCTTTTAAGAATGAACTTAAGCAGGTTTTAAAGACGACTCAGATATGTAATTAATTAACTTTTGTATTATGTTATTGTGTTTTTAAAAGCCCTTCTGGGGACGGACATTGCAAATTAGCTTTAGCTATAAATGTTGTAGTGTGACGCATGTTTATTGTTCATACTTGTCCCTATCAAATAAATACTGTAAATAAAACTTCTGGGGTTCTTGCAAAGCGCCGAGTGTATTCTGATTCCTGACCTAGTCGCTGGAGCGGAGTCTGGCTATGGCCTGCTTGTCTCCATGGAAAAAGTTGAATTAAATGCCATACCAGGAAAAAAACAACAACATGGAGTCAAACAGGTGAAAAAACACCAACCAGAATTGTACGACAGTGCACCTTTAAAGCTCCCAAGAGTCGGTTTGTTTAATATAACACCTTTAATACACAGTAAGAATATGAAAAACTAATAAAATCGATGGCGTGTGTAAATTCTGCGTACATACATCCACACTGTACTCGTAGTCTTACAGTGGCGTTTACAATAAGAGTCTCTGTGTGCGTAAGCCTACACCAGTTTTTCCTCGGGGGAGTAACTCAAACCGCCATGACACACGTCTCCCGGGACCCGCCGTATATTGAAATCTGTAATATGTGTCGCATCAGGACCAAAACACCTGACAAAGGCTTTATAATTCACATGCTATTGATACTACAGTGAGACACAAAGGAAGCAGGAGGGAGGTAATCACGTTATAGCTGGCGTAAGACCTTTGTGGCCTCTCACACGATTGGAACAAAGAGGCCGGACGGATCGCGATTGGTCCAGAGCGAAGCATTGTGAGAAGTGGTTCTGAAGTGCATCCTCCAGTTTAAAAAAGACTCTTGCAATAAGCCGGCGGATTTAGAAGGACTGGGTTTAGTTTGGGTGTGAATAAGAAGGTACATGGGAGTTATGACTGGACAATGCAGCGAAAGACTGGAAGGCTTATGCTGTGTTTCCATTAGAGGTGGGAGATCTTTTGAACAATGGATAACTTTGTAACTGTTGTTTCAGAGATGTGCATTTTTATATCTTGTGTGTGGTAGATTATTAAAACTATTAAGAATGACAACAAACAAAAAATTCTAGTATAATCTCCCAATCAAGGGTATAACGTTTTATTTATGGTTCATTTTATGGTTTATTCTTTTTGTGTGATACTTGGACCTTAATCAAGTCGTATTGTAGCACATATCTGATACATGGTAAAATATTATCAATATATTCTTACTGAGACAAAAAATATTGACATACATTTTTATCAAGAATGATTTATGGCACAAATTTGACTTGACTTGACGATTACAGCAGTGGGTATCAGCATTGGCAGAGTGTAAAGTGGAATACTCAGTGCCCAAAGAGCAAGAAGGTCCAGGTCCTTTCTCTCTGGGCACTGAACATTCTCCCAATGTCTGGGTGGGTTTCCTCCAGGTTCTTTAAGCACTCATCATATAGATTTATACTTCAGCTATGCACTCATCAGATTTCTTTGGGTTCTCCATTTAACCAGACTTGGAAAAGACCCCAAAAAAGATTAAAACTATTAGATTGTTGTTTCACCAATAATTGATGCTCATTTTGTAGTGTTCCATCTCTGTCCCGCCGTCCGTCTTCCTCCGCCTTATCCGGCTGGATCACAGCGGCACCTGACCCCCCTCTATGAACCCCTCTGCGGGTGTAGAGCCCACAGGAGGGTGGACGTCATGGTCCTTGATGTTAGTTCAGGTGCTGCATGTTTTGAGTTGATGGGGGAAACCGGAGCCCGGAGGAAACCCATCCAGACACGGGGAGAACATGCAAACTCCACACAGAAAGGCCCGGGGATCAGGAACTGTTTGTTCTGTCACTATATCGCAGTTCACCTTTCGCGGCCTCGCAGATTTTTTTTGTGCAATTTTGAATGCTTTTTTTTTTCTTTTTTTTCTTTTTTTTTTTTACAGCGTATGAACGTGCATTGTGTTCAGCGCCCTGATTCGCTGTTCTGCATGATCAAAAGTGTCGTGTGTTTATAAGAATCTTCTCACCCAGAAAAAAAAACACCGCCAACAACAACCCATAACTATGTTCTCTACCCCCTTGCTCCTCAGTTTAGATCTCGGAGCCTGTCTGAGAAAAGTGTATAAAGTGTGTGCTGAGGGGTTTTACAGCCTTAAAACATATATAATAATTGTAAAAAATAAAGCTGACTACATCGTGGATTTTGCCTATTCGGGTTATTTTTCGAACATAACCCCCGCGATAAACGAGGGACCACCGTAGACGGACCATCCATTTCACAGATTATTTGAACACACCTCTCAGTTACGTGTATCGGCGCTCAAGAAGTTTACACAAGGTCAATTTAGAGCAGAGACTGTCCAAACTTTTTTCACCGAAACTTACACAGAACACCACAGATACAGAACAATGAAGTGAGTCATTCAAAATGATGATTTCACATCAGTAGACTGTGTCACCACACCTTTCCTAAGGCCTTGGAACGGTTATGTTAAGTCTGTGTTACATTAACGAGCAGAAATGTTCAATACTTGCAGTAAAAAGTACTTTTGGTCATTTGGGCCAATTCAGGAAGCTTGAGGGCCAACAAAACAAAATATTTTTATTGTTATCTTCAAAGAAAAACATCAGTCCAGGACAAAGAAAAACATAAGTTCAGGACAAAGTGAATTATTATGTGAAAAAATCAGTACTATTCAATAACACACAATAACTTACTTTGTGACTTTGTGTTTCATCTTTACAGAAGCTCCAGCATCACTCAGACATAATCTGATCTGAACGCTGCCCTTTGCTCTCGACGCAAAGGCCTGTCTCTTATTAAGTTGAAAGAAAAAGATCAGAAGATGACACCCAATCCTATATTTTGACGTACTTTCCTCAATTTACCGTGCCCATATTACATTGTTTTGACTCAAACAGCACTATTTCACATGTAGAAATTGTCAAACACCCGTGTCATAACTTTGATACTCCCTCGCCACATGTGAAGTACCTGGGGTTTTCCCTGATACCTGTGACACTGTACACTGGGGTCTGCCCTCCACCACAAGCACCAAAACTCCAGGTCTGCGCAGGTGAAACTAGCCCCGGGCCACTGCGCTCTGGCGGGACGAACAATACAGCGTCCTCCCGGTATCACCAGCTCTAATAGATAGCAGGTGAAGGATGAGAAAAACCAATGTCAACACTGCAACTGGAGCTCGGACCTGGCAGGCATCCAGTCGCCGCTTAGCTCTTCAAATCAAGTACTTCGGAGTACTCGGGAGCTGTGCACTGCCAACATGTGCGGGCAGGGAGGGAGGGGAGGGGGCAGAGGGAGGGCTGGGTTCCCGGTGGCCAATCAAATACGTCATGTGGAACAGATTAGAGTGAGAATCGAGGGCGTGGGCGCGGAGAATGTGGCGTACAGACCGCCGACCCTGACACGCTCGAGGACGATGGACAAAAGCTCAAACGGACAGATGCGTACTTCCTCTTTTGAGAGAGGAACAGGGAGGTGGACTAAGGAGAAGGCTGTAAAAATTGTGGTTTTTTTAGAATCAGACCCTATAAGCTGACGGAGAACAAAGAAGGCTTGTTTAAAGTATTAAAAAATCAAATACTAATAGTTTTTTTTAATCAGATTTGCGCAGGTATGAATACAGATAATTAAAAACACTCTTTCTTTAGACAATAGAATTTAATAGTCAACATTCAATCCTAGTAGGTAGCAGATGTTAGCATGCTAGTTGTTTTTCGCTTTTCCTTCATGACAAAACTCTGCTCTAGTTTCTGAAAGTTGTATAAAATGTTCGAGGAAATGTGTGTTAGCATGCTAGTTGTTGTTTGCTTTTTCATCATGGCAAAACTCCTCTAAAAGTTGTGAAAAATGTTCGATAACCAGGAAATGTGCGTCAGCATGCTAGTTGTTGTTCGCTTTTTTGTCATGGTAAAACTCTGCTCTAATTTCTGAAAGCTGTGAAAAAGTTCAATAATCAGGAAATGTGTTAGCATGCTAGTTGTTCGCTTTTCCGTCAGAAACAAGGGCTGGAGGCAAAAGTGAAGTGGAACATAATGTGATTTTAATGGGAAAACTAGGATTCATTTCAGAATATCACAAATGATGAAAAATCAAGGACAATTTGAAAGATAAAAACCCCTAAGATACATGTCAATAACATCAGAGCCCAGTTTAAAAACACTTACAATTGTATTTTACATTATTTGTGTATTTGAAAAGAGTATATGATAGACACAAAGCATTTTTACAAAGGAAAAATCCACATTACTTATAGAAATGTTGAGCCCACAACAGTATTTCACTCCACCTACAGATATATTACACATTTCATCATAAATTATACATTTTTGTGAAGCCCAGATACTATTTAAGGATTAGAAAACTGTATTTTTTCCATCCTTCTTAACAGAGAAGCAAAGTAGATAAGATTTGTAGCTTGGAAATTCAAAATAGTTGCTTATTCTCTGTTTTAATGTCATAAAGCTTAGCTAATCATAGTAAATATATTATGTTAGCTTTGTGTTGCCTCCACTTGCCTCCATTCTGATGACATAAGATTTGAAAGGGTCTATTCTTTAATATCCAAATCGAGTTTTTTTAGTAGTGTGACATTTGGCCAAAGTGACAGAAATTCAAGAATCTTTTCCTGTATTTGAGCAAAATGAGTCTTTCCCTACTATAGACATATTGTATAAGCTGCTTGAGGTCAGCATAAGTCTCCTGTGCACTGTTTGCATTTAATTACAAAGCATCCAGTAATCAGGAAGTGTGCTGTTAGCATGCTAATTGTTGTTAGCATGTCCGTAAACTTCACTCTGGTGTCTGAACGTTGTGGAAAATCGCTTATAAACTCACCGTATCGAATAATTACGACGGTAAAACGAGGAATAACTTTGGACCAAACCGTTTAAAATGAACTAGTTCTGTTTTCACGTTTTTAAGACGCTACGAAAATCCCGTACAGTGCCTTTAATTGTATTTGGAATTGTTAAAAAACACATTCTTGAGCGTAATCAACAAGCGACAAAGGACGGACATCTCTGCTATTGTCATGTTAATGTGTGGCCCCAAAAAACTTCCAGTAAGAACAAAAATGAAACAATATACGAGTGTTAGTGCTGTCATCACTTATAAACTGAACAATAGAATTAGGCCTTTGACATGTCTTTTGTTGCGTGGCATGACATAAAAAGGAAAACATGATGAGGGACACTGTAAATCTGAAACGGAGACTGTGTCCGAACGCCCTCTCCGCTGTAATCCCTAACCCTTCATTCACAACACAGGCCCGCACTATTTACCCGAGTATTTAGTCCACTCACTCTCAAGCGAATCGGACACGGAGCTCACCACTTTTGGCTCACGTGATTCTGGCATCTGGATGAAAAAAAAAGTCAGCTACACTCCAATAAAACTTGATCAAAACAGACTGGCACTCAAGTATTTATGGACTTACTTGTACTATGACCGTATAAGCTTTTGTCACGCTGGATCTCACACAAACAGGCTGGATTATTCAATTTTTGGCTGAGATGTGGAAATAATCGATCTTTTAACAGCCCGAACTAAACACATTAATGGTTTATTCAGAATGAGCATCAACAGCGCCATAAACCGGAGCGTCTGTCTGCTTCATTCATTCGTGCTGTGTCCACTCACTTTTCTCTGTCTGCTGTAGGTTTGGCCGGTAATACGGTAATACGATATCCCACGGTATCAAAAAGTAGCAACGTTATCAGTTTCATTAGCGTCATTAAAAGAAATCTGCATAAGGACCTAACACCACAGCGCTGACTTTCTTCCTTCCGTTCTCTCTCTTCTTCAAACGTCGTTACGCTCAGAAATTTCCATCTACACGCAGCGAGGAAGAAGAAAAAAACCTGACTTGCGCTTCGTGTGTGATGTGGAGCTGAAAAGTTTGTGATGGAGACGTTTCATTGAACGCCGAGAGTCGAGAGGGGACGAGGCGCTGAAGAGGAGAAAGTTCCCGCTTGAGGGCGAAGTCAGACTTTCACGGAGGAGACGGTAAAACCCAATTTAGGGTTCTGCGTCGAAAAACTTGTTTGCGTCGACGTGCGCCCTCTGTTCGTTGTGTTTAATGCAGCTTTGCGCACATTTCTTTACGTTTTACAGAAACAAAACTTAATTTGCATAAATTCTAAGTGCTGAAAAAAAAGGGAGCGTGCCTATGTTCCCCCAGCCCAATAGTCTCACGGCCCATTGGTCCCACAGCCCACTGGTCCCACATCATTAAGACTTTTTAAAAAAAATTTAGGCCCATTGGTCCCACAGCCCAATGGTCCCACAGCATATTTCCAATGTTCCATGTTCCCACATTTCTAAGAAAAAAATCAAATTCAGGCCCTATGTTCCAAAACTAACCCTAACCCTAATGCCGTGGGACCAATGGGCCGTGGGAACATAGGGCTAACCCCCAAAAAATAGCTCATGCGCTGATGCTGATGCAATCGAACGTGCTGCAAAGTTTGGTTTGATCAGAACTTGTGCCTCATCTTCAAATATAATGCTGCTCTTGTCTTTCTGAATGATACAAAATAATTCTTAATTAGTCACAGTAATACCGTACACCCCGGTAAAATTCTGAGAAGTTTTAACGGTATCGAAATTTGGATACCGCCCAACCCTAGTCCACTGGTATTTTTCCGACTCCCCCAGTGCATTGAGGTCTACATTGTCTATATATCCAGTGACCACCAATGCCCACTACTTTTTACTTTTTACGGTGAGCCCTGTGTCCCCTGTCCTAGCAGATTTATCCAAAACCAGTGATTTGTCCCAGTTTTATACAAGAAATATTCCACATGTCCCTATTTTTGACCAGTTTGAACCCTTCCAACAGTAAAGAGAGGCATAAATTGTCGATTGTTGAGGTAAAATACAGAAAAAACTGCTTAAAATGACCAAAGCACAAAGAAAATGTGACTACACTGACTCACATGTTCGTCATGAAGTACATAAAAATTCTCCTTAAATACGCACTTGTTTCACAATTTTATTATTACCAACCACGACAAACCGGGGGTGTCGAAGTTTTTTATTTTGAAAATCTGGTCACCCTGGCATTATGGGACATTTTGAGCGCACTTTTTCACCTGCTGGTCATTCGGACACCCCTAAAAATGCTTTATTTTGGGGGGTTTTGCAGCTCTGCGCCCATTTTTTCCATGTATTTGAGCAAAATGTTGTCTTAACCCAGTACAGATATGTTGTATAAGCGGCTCTTGAGATCAAAGGTCTGCTGTGTACAGTCTGCATCTAATTAAAGCGTTTTATTGTTTATTTATTTGGTTCGCAGGGACAGTGAAATTAATCAACATTTCTGTAAATCCACCAAAATTAACCACAGAGTCCATTTTTCATCTGCAGACCCTGGACAGATGGTGAACACCCTAAAAACACCACAATAAGAGTTCTACAAAACAGTGCAATTATACAAAACAGTTGCTCGATAATCAGGAAATGTGCGTGAGCATGCTAGTTGTTGTTCACTTTTCTGTCATGGCAAAACTCGATATTAAGGAATTGACTCGATACTGATTGCGATACCATAACGATAATTAAAAACACTTTCTTTAGACAATAGAACGTGATTTTCAACATTCAATCCTAGTAGGTGGCAGATGTTAGCATGCTAGTTGTTTTTCTCTTTTCCTTCATGACAAAACTCTGCTCTAGTTTCTGAAAGTTGTATAAAATGTTCGAGAAAATTTGTGTTAGCATGCTAGCTGTTGTTTGCTTTTTCAACATAGCAAAACTCCTCCCTAAAAAGCTGTGAAAAATGTTCGATAACCAGCAAATGTGTGTTAGCATGCTAGTTGTTCACTTTTCCATCATGACAAAATTCTGCTCTAGTTTCTGAAAGGTGTCAAAAAATGTTTGAGAACCAGGAAATGCGTGTGAGCATGCTAGTTGTCATTCACTTCTTCTTCATGGCAAAACTCCCCTCTAATTTCCAAAAGCTGTGAAAAAATGTTCAGTGACCAGCAAATGTGTATTAGCATGCTAGTTGTTCACTTTTCCGTCATGGCAAACTCCTCTAATTTCTGAATGGTGTAAAAAATGTTCAATAACCAGGAAATGTGCGTTAGCATGCTAGTTGTTGTTCATATTTTCATCATGGCAAACTCTGCTCTAATTTCTGAAAGTTGTTACAAATGTTCAATAACCAGGAAATGTGTGTTGGCATGCTAGTTGTTCGCTTTTCCGTCATGGCAAACTCCTCTACTTTCTGAATGGTGTAAAAATGTTCAATAATCAGGAAATGTGTTAGCATGCTAGTTCTTGTTCACTTCTCTGTCACAGCAAAACTTCGCTCTAATTTTCTGAAAGTTGTTACAAATGTTTGATAACCAGGAAATGTGTGTTAGCATGCTAGTTGTTTGCTTTTTCGTCATGACAAACTCCTCTCTAAAAAGCCGTGAAAATAGTTCGGTAACCAGGAAATGCGCATTAGCATGCTCGTTGTTGATCACTTTTCTCTGTTCTCATTTCTGAAAGTTGTGAAAAGTGCGTATATAAACTCATCTTTGTGAATTATTAAGATGCTTGAAATGCATAAGGAATAAGAATGGACAGTTATTTTAAAATATTGTGGAGGCCAAAATGCTCAATTCTGCATAATATTAATTGTATTTCTTTCTAAAAAGCTGTAAATAGCGTTAATTTTGATGCGCTGGTGAGGCTGGTAAGAGTTTATGTTATGACCAAGCAATGAAAATGACAAAAAATGTCATTTAAAAGATACCTCTAAAATAAAAGTAATGCAGCTTTAGTTCATGCATGAGGTAAAATTATGAAATATGTTCATTTTGTGAGTCCAAATGAGCTTAAGCAGATCGGTCAGATTCAGCCAAAGTGCCGTTTGTGGCCCGGGAGCTGCCCAGGTCTGGCATAAGGTAAGAGTGGAATAACTTTGGACTGTTACAAACCTTTTAGAATGAACTAGTCCTGAGTTTCATATTTTAACTCAAAAGTCGGTATTTGTCTGTGAGAGATTTGAATAGTACTTAAGAAGTACTGCCATTTACTGCAGTTGTAGATTGTTTATACAGAGATACAGGTTTTACAGAAATTAATATAAAAAAAAACCCAACAACACACATTTAAAGCTGCACTGTGTAGCTTTTCTCGTGGATGGTTCATCACCTGCTTGTTTGCTCAGCCTGGAATGTTCCACAGTATGACATTAAACAGCTCTACTTTACATTTCTTCGATTACGGGTGGTTTTATAGCGTAAAAATAACTAGAAAAACAGACATTCTGACTGAGCGGGGTCGCCTCTCCACAGATCTGACCTGTAACTTGGTCTGGTTTGGTCTCCATGACGACAGAAAGGTTTAATACCGTTTAATATCTTTATTTCATAGCTGTGATCCCGCGGTCTTGCCGTTTCACTCGAGTATAGTAAAAACGGACGAGGAGGTTGAAAATTTGAAGCAGTTTCAGTTTGATATATCGCCGGGACTGTCAAAGCTACACGCTTCTCCTGTTCTTCACCCAGACATATGGTCTGGGCCCACGCGTTAATCTCCCAGAGTTCCAGTGGGCGTGATTGACAGGCGAACACACCAATCAGAGAAGAGCACGGACTGTCAATACAAATATGGAGGTTAGTGAGTGAAAAGAGTAGAAAGTAGAAAAGAGAAAGTAGAAAGAGAAAAAAATTGGACTTAAGAAACATCACTGACAAATAAGCTACTGTTACTTTGAGGTAAACAAAACACTTGAGTTTATGGGCCACATATTAATTGCTAACTAAGTAGTAATTGGTATACGAATTAGTTGTTACTTACCTTTTAGTTGGTATTTAAACACTTATTAATACTCATCACGATTTTAGTGTATTGCAATATTTTTTTTTATTTTTTGTGATTTTCATGTGCTCATGTAATGGTAACTTCTCTAATGACAAACATCTCTGAGAAGCTTCTACAGTCGCCTCAAAAAGTTTTTACACTCCCTTTCAATTTCTTAATTAGAATTTTTTTATTGTGCAGCTACAAACTAAGTTCTATTGAGTTCATTTTTATCCTGGACATGATAGTGCCCTACAATCCTCTAACCTTGATTAGGCAGAGGAACCTCGTCCATTAAGAGTCTATGTCAAAACACCTAAAAGATCGACTGTTTAACTCAGTGTCACTATAAAGGACACACATGAATGAGCCGGGTCCCAGGAGGATATAGTTTGGACATAGTTTCCTTATATCCAAAAGTAAATTTCTAGCATATTCTAGCATTTCTGGCAAAACATACAAACCAAAGAATGAATTAAGCTTTTCAAACTCCATACTTGCAGTTAATATGATTGACTGAGATTCAGGGGCTGGACCACACCTCAAACTCCGCTCCAGCCGACCACAGCTTATCTCAACCACACCTTCAATTACCCAGAAGCCCGATTTATACAACACCGTCCACCTCCCTCCCACTCGTGTCTTCCGTCCATCCTTCAATCCGATAACAGAACAGCATCTTCAAGGAGGAGGGGGGTTCTCGTGGACTCATGGACATTAACACTAAGACTGTTCCCGCCCCCCGCTCTATTTTTTGCACCTGTCTGTTTTGCACTGATCATTACCTGCACTGTTATATTCTTGTAATTTTGTACATTTTTGTGTTAAGTTATAGAGTTGATTGTTTTCTACTTTATTTAATTTTATTTATTGCATGGTTAATAGTGTTTGTCTTATGTTTCGTTCCAAGTACCGCAGCAATTTCCTAATGTTGTGAACCTGTCCACTCATCTGGCAGTAACACCCTTCTGATTCTGATTCTGATTCAGCTCGGTGACCATTTTGGATTTGGAGATGGAGCCCCCACCCTAAATCTCCCCCCACCCATCACGTCCATCCACCGTCAATAAACATCGTTATTGTTTTCCTTTGTTGTGGCGTGGTCCTTGCTCGTAAAACTTTCACTAGAAAGTCATTTCAGCCCTGGAATTTCCCATCTCCACTGAACAAAAGTTACATCTTAACTTGAAAACTAACACTTCATGACATCACAAGGTGGAACAGGACATTTTGAGCTTTGCAGATATAGACAGACGAATAATACAAGTCGACTCAAACATGTGTGAATGCAAAAAACCACATCTCCGGGTTTGTTTTTGATGAGGTAACGACGTTATAACACGGCTATAAACCGCACAAGAGCTGATTTTACAATCTTAGTATCGTGACAACACTAATACGTACAAGAAAATTAGCTGTGGGCTGGGATTGAGTGAGATTTAGCAAAACTCCAGATACTCCATCTTGCCTCGGTGACCTGTTTTGCTTCACATCGCTTTCACCAAAAGTAGGCCTGTGAACAATTGCCTTCCCCCCTTTTTTTTTTTTCTTTTTTCCCTTGACGGATGGATAGCAGCATTCTGACTACATGCATTTTTCAAAAGCTAAAAATATCTGCTGAATGAATTTCTCGTTATGTCTTTGTGACCTCTGCTTAAGGTTATTCCTCTACCCCATGCATCGTACATCTAATCTGCGTACTTACATTCGCTGCGTTATGTACCAACACTTGTATAACGCCAGAGTGCAGTGAACACATCTCATCAGGCACATGCCCTCATTTCTAAGGACACCAGTCTAATATTATTTTATCACGGCCTAGTTTTCTGGTATCAGGACAGAATTTCAGGACAGTACTTCATTATTATCAACCTTAAAAACACAGAAGGGGCCGGAGAGGGGGCTGGAGGGGGCCGCTTTGAACCTCATCACGTCATGTTGTGTCCCAGGACGGTTTAATCCATGTTTGTCTGGAACACGAGAGCTGCTATTCAACGTGGAGAAGCACTGCAAAAGAAAATTAAAAAGTAGATTAGTTTGACTGACTTGATTTCTTATTTTGAGTATTAAGAGCCGCTTTAGACGCACGTATTTGAGTAACTAGTTTTAGCAGGTTTTACTTGTTTCAGTGCATTGATTTTGATTTTAAGCTCACTTAGCGTATTTTTCAGACTATAATTTTTATATATAATTATTATTTATATATAATTTGTCAGGGTTGGGGTGATCCTGGACTTATACTCAGGTGCGACTTATAGATTACATTTTTCACACTGACAGTCCATAGACCAAACATATGAATCTATATATGAATCAAAAATGAAAAAACAAATCATCTGTTTTTTTATTTTGGTTTTAGAGACAAATAATAAAGAAAATAGTTGTTTTTTCATTTCTTACTTTTGGTTCTATATTGAAAAACGAATGAACAAATGTTACACGGATTGTTCTCTACTGGGTTATTACTAAAACTTCTATAACTTGCCTTTCAAGATGAAATGTCGGGTCTTGGGCTCTGATTTTATAAAATAAATTTCCCCCAATTTATAATCCGGTGCGATTTATACATGTTTTTTCTTCTTCATTGTTAATTTTTTGGCTGGTGCGATTTATAATCTGGTGCGACTTATAGTCCGAAAAAATGCTTTTAGGTTCAGGTACCTGCGGATACCCGATGAGTGAACTGCAAATTTTAATCAAACGGTTGAAAAATGTTGTGCTGTGTCGGATGCGAGTTCGGGTCGGACGCAGGAGAGCTCAGGTCTAATCTGCGGTTTACAAAACATCACGCGCTAACAAAAAACAGGGCTGTGTTTTGGTGAAATACAAAAACACCATTGTTTTTACAAGATGATTAAATGTAAAATCCATTTGTTTTTGCTGCAGGCGCACATTCCCACAAATCTCTGCCACTTTCATTTTCAGACCTCGCATGCAACGTCCTGCAGCTCCGGAGGACGGATTTTTATTCAGGTGTGGTTCAGGTGTCAGTGTGTATTTTTTTTAATATTAAATCATGCACTTATATATTCATCAGTTTGTTTGTTTGTTTTTACATATACAATATATTATATCCCACATATATTCCCTCCTGTTTATACTGCCATATTTATCTGTATATATTCACTACAAACTACAATCTACACTGTAATATACTTCATATTGTCTATACTTATGTCTATACTTATTTACAGACACACACACACACACACACATATATAAAAGAAAAAAACCTAAAACAGTGTAAGTCTGGTAGAATTAAAATACATATAGCTGCTCTCCCAACATTTCCAGATGTCAGAGTAATATATATTTGGTGTCACTTTCCTTAATATCAGTCAAGCACATTATTATTTCATTTCTTGATTCAATTAACCTACACATACATTTATACATGAGGTTCCTGAATAGAGTCTGGAACATGGGAATATTTACAGACACAAACAAAGCGCTGGCACTTTCACACCTTGGGGTCTTTAGCCGTATTCTAAGAGCATCATTATTTGCCATCTTAATCTAATAGGGCTTTTTGACTACACTTCCAGCACAGCCATTACACAGTGAAGCTTTTCCATGCAGTCGTTACCACCTGGAAGTGGGTGGAGTAGCAGCGTCATCGACCAAGGGTTGTCTTTCTTTTGCTGGTTTTCCATCTTCACAATCTGCTCCGTTGTTTATCCTCTGTTGTCGTGTTCGTTGTTGTCGGTGTGTTTTTTTTTTTTTTTACAGACGGCAGGTGATTATTTAAAGATCCTCGAGCTTCGTCGTGCGTATGACGACATTTCCTCTGACCAATCACGTCACGTTGTCATTTCGGCTCATCACGGTTAGAACCGCTCCGAAGCAGGTCCAACCCCGAGTCGAAAAGCAAACAAAGCGTGCCGTGCTGTGCCGTGCTAAACAGTGCTGGTGGAGAAGACCTAATATTCATCTATCTTGTATATACTCCATATTTTGTATATATCGCACTTCCTGCTCATTGCACTCCTGATTAGACGCTAAACCACATTTCGTTATCTTGTATTTATACATGTGTAATGATGATAAAGTTGAATCTAATCCATTAAAGACGTTGTACCTGATTTTTACTGTCATAAAACGTAAAACAAAAGTTATTCCTCGCTAATGCTAATGTTGAGGCGTAATAAATATTACAACAATGCCACAAACTGAAAGATCTGACATATTAAAATAATTTGGTCGCCTTTATTTAATTTAAAGTTTTACGATTTTAATAAAAGCGACAGTGTTGAGACACATTGATCTAGTTGGCGTGCGTGTTATCCACTGTGATGAATCATTGGCACTTTTCACAACTTTCAGAGACCAGAGCGAAGTTTTCTGTCACGATACATAGATGCAGACGTATATTTTGACCTCAAGAGCTTCTCATAGGATATATCTGTACTGGGGCAAGACAAATGTTGCTTAAATACGTGGAAAAACAGGGTGCAGGGCCTTTAAATCCAAATAAATGTGGCATGAACAGGAGAGAATTTTAATCACTACCATATAAATAAAAACGAGTCCAATTGATTTATTCCTGCCAAGTCTGTACTGCGCTCTGAACCACATGCTTTTACTGACAGAGGATTGACTGCAGACCTCTATATTAAAAAGGCCTAAGCCGATTGTTGACGATTTGACTGGATTAAAAACATCTAAAAATTCTATTATTTGCACAGCTGCAATTCAGATCCACAATAAAGGTCACATATTACACAAAATTTAACTCTTGTGAGCTTTTCGACACGTTATAACGTTGTTGCCTCATCAAAAGCAGACCTGCAGTTTTGTTTCATTCACACATTTATAAGTAACACTCATAAATCTGCACGATTCGATATGTTTCTCGACACACGGGATTTCGATATAAGATTCAACCCAAAAAAAATAATCTCATGTAATTTTTTCTGCTAATGAGCCTAATATAATAACACTACATTACATACATTACATACAATACAATACTGTACAACTACTGAACAGTTATAGTTCGTTTGTGAAATGTTTTAGTTCATTTGATTCACAGCTCAGAATTTTTATTCAGTGAAAATAAGAACAGGGTTTTCTCAGGCTATATTTTATTTTATAATATAACCAGTCTACTCTTAATATAGAGCAACACTATCAGACTTTTCATGCCTCTGTCCCTCCAGCGGTGGCAGACAGAAGCTCCTCCTCCTGCCCTTCTGCCCCTGGACACTAAAGCTGTTATATCACATAGAAATGTCTCAGCGGAGCGTTTTCTGACTAAAACTTATGAGATAGAGTCTGAGAAATAGATCGTGTATATCGTAAATTACGTCTCGTGTGGGTATACGAGTGAATTTGATTAAAGCCGATATAAAGTCAAAAGGGATTCTAAAGTATTTAAAAGTGAATATCTTTGTCATTCCTGGGTTTATCAACGTAAAATAAAGAGTGAGTGAAAGATAAAACCCTCCTCTGTTAGAATATTTCAGCTGTAAATCCCTATGGAGCTGTTTTTTTGTTGCATCTGAGGAGGACCCTGCGATAACTGTTTATCCCTTTCGGACCAAAATAAACGACAACACAGAGCGCATGGAGGGACACGTACATATCGACACGACTATCGAATCGTGTGACCAGTATCGAACAGAATATCGTTGCATCCCTGCTGTCTACATCTCCAAAGCTACATGTTCCACTTTGTGATGCCACGACGTGGTAGTTTCCAAGTTAACAACATTACAACAGATCTAAAAATAGTGGAATATAGGCCCTTTAAAAGTGCATTGTGTAACTTCTCTGGTGGAGAGTCCGTCAGAACGCTTTTCTCCATGGATATTTTATTTCCTTGTCTGGAGTAGTATTCCACAGTATGGTATTAAACCTTTCTATCATCTATTGTCACCAAACCAGACCAAGTTACAGGTCAGATCTGTGGAGAGGCGACCCCGCTCATAGTAAGAACACCTGTTTTTCTAGGTATTTTTCTGCTATAAAACCACCTATAATTAAATAAATGTAAAGTAGAGCTGTTTAATGTCATACTGTTGAACATTCCAGGCATAAACATGACAGCTAATGGTTGATATTCCTTTGTATAGTGATTTAATAGTGTTTTATAGTGTTTGTAAAGTTAGTCCTGACACAGGCCACAGAGCTCTCCCCTTCTTCCACTGGGCAGGATTTTTTTGAGAACGTACCAAATCCTCCGTCCACTTTACCTGATGTGGCGATGGGTTATGCAAAGGTTGCTTTAGCCGGATTACGGCAGAAGCTCTCGTTCGTTTCGGGCGGTAATTCAGTGAGTCGTGTGCGGAGAGAGCCAGAGATCAGTCCGTCTAGACTCAGGGAGCGCTCTATAATGGGATTCGGTCAGATTATTGTGATTACACTAGTAGTTGTAATACAGGCAGACCTCTGGACAACAAGCCATGGTCCAGTTCAGCAGTTCAGGGCAGTACTAGATAAGCATTTTTACAGTAAGCCATAGCCGGAATACTGGGAAGATGAGAGGAAAACTTAGTCATTTGTTAGCGGATGCCCAGCTGTGGAGCAGATCGTGGCCATGTAATCAGCCTGACTCATATCGTTTGCCAAATCAGGGTAAACATGTTTCTGCTGCAATTTCGATGTGAAGATTTCAGATGTTTGTGAGAAAGACGGCGAGTGCTGACAGTTCTGTGCAAATGTTTCACCCTAAATGATCCATGGGAGATATTTTGTTGTTTGGTTGTACTGCATTTGGTCTAAGGTCAAAGGTACTGGGTCAGAGTAAAATTCACATAAGGTTAAAGGTGCACTGCGCAACTTTTCTGGTGGAGGGTCCTACTACTTACCATACAGATGTTATGTCTTTCCCTAGAATGTTCCATGATATGACATTAAACATAGAGTAATGTGCAAAAGTTTTACGCAGGTGTGAAAAATGCTGTAAACAAAGAATGCTTTAAAAATATAAATAATGATTGTTTGTGTTTATCAGTTTACAAAATGCAAAGTGAGCGAACAAAAGAAAAAGCCATTTAAGTCATTAAGAAAGATCTTCAGCGTAAAGAAGAAGAAGTTGTGTTGCTGATGGTCTGGCCCCACAGAGCCCTGACCTCAGCATCATCGTGTGTCTGGGACAGTCCGTATATATGAGTGGACTAAGTGAGTGTGACGTCTCCACAGCATCAGCGTCGCTCAAATGAGGCTCCTGATGCCACAGATACAGGAGCGAATCTAGAGCCAGGATCCATATTTAGCAACCACAAGAGCCAATCATGAGTGAGGTTGTTAAATGTGCCGCCCTCCTCATGGCAGGGCAGCGATACTCTGCACCTGCAGGACCGCTGTATTTCAGTGATTCTTGAAAATAATAAGGAAACTTTTAGCTTTTATGATCAAACTTTAAATAGTAAGTTTAAGTCATTGATTTATGTTCTATGTTCTGTTAAGTGCGAACAACAATAGAGTTGGACATTTATCGAAATTTACTTTACTTTATGCTAGTTATGTTAGGCTAGTAAAGATTCTAGTAACGTTAGCTATTGTAATTGTTTGAGATATTTTGTCATTTTATTTAAAAAATAGTCAATGGGGGCAGGAAAGTGGAAGGGGAATTTATTTAGCAGCGAAACGCACCAGCTGTCAATCAAACCTGTTGCTAACGCTAGGCAGCAGCGACCTTGGGGAATGAAGGCGTCTGATTGGTCCATTATTTATATTCATATCTTGATTCAGGAACAAGATAGAGAAATGAAAAATTCAGGATCATGTGTCACATTTTAAGACTAAAATGACTTTAAGATTAAAAGACTTAAGACATGTGTCACATTTTAAGACTAAAATGACGAGGCCACAGCAGCAGGTACAGAGAGAGGGACGAGAAGATCCCAATGTGAGTCAATGGGGAAAAATGTAGAGCCAGAAGAGCCTCCTGGAGCACTTCCTGTTTGGCACGCAGCAGCTAACAGGTTAGCTATGTCCACTCATATATACGGTCTATGGTCCAGGGTTACATGAAGAGACAGAAGGATGTGAGGAAGCTCCATCCACACAAAATCTGAGCTTAGTTCTTCTACATGTTTGGAACAGCTGACCAGCCCAGTTCCTTCAAAAACTGTCTGCAAGTAAACCTAGAAGAACTGATGCACTTTTGAAGGCAAAGCTCACACCAAATATTCATTAGATTTAGATTTCTCTTTTGTTCATTCACTGCCGTTTGTTGATTGATGAAAATAAATGTTTAACACTTCCATTTTTGAAGCATTTCGAGTTTACAGCATTTTTTCCACACCTGCCTAAACCGTTTGCACAGCACTGTATCATTCCAATGTTTATTCATTACAGATGTTTCTATTGCCCAGAAATACATTAATTTCTTCTTTGAATAGAGGCAACTCTCCGCAGATCTGAACTGTAATCATAGACTGTTTATATAAAAGGAAATGGAGCTGTTCCGGCTCCCATTGACTTACATTAATATTGTGGCCCCTCTCTCTGTTACTGCTGCAGTGAGCCTCATCATTTTAGTCTTAAAATGTTCATATTAACCCACTATACATGATTCTTGTGTTTTTATTTTATGAAATGCTTATTCCTTTGTCTGAAATGCTTCACAGCATTTATTAAACCTTTTTATCTTCATGGAGACCAAACCAGGCCAAGTTACAGGTCAGATTTCCTTCATTTAAATTTTCTTTATTTTATTTTTTTATTTTGAGCTTTAAAACCACCTGTAATTGAATAAATGTAAGTTAGAGCCATTTAATGTCCCACTGTGGAACATTCAAGGTGATGGACCCTCAACCAAAAAGTTATATAACTAAAATAATTATCCGTAAAATTTGAAAAAGGTTTTTTTTTTTTAGTTTGGTTCAGTGAGAGACTTTCTTCAGTGTGGGGTGAGATTTTCAAAATTCAAAACTGGGGCACACCTGGGTCGGGATGGTTGGTATAAAAAAACTGAAAAACTGAACTGAAAAGAGCGCGCGATATTGTCCATTCTCGACTCACTTGTGGGTCAACATATAATTACATAATACAAGCATGGTGTTCTCTATTAAAGCTAAACAAATTATCTATGACTACAGATGTTGGCAGACTGGTCAAAAATGGGGACAACTGGGACATTTCTTGTACAAAACTGGGACAAATCACTGGTTTGTATAAATCAGGGGACACAGTTGGGCTGTTCTGGGTAAATAAGGACATCTGGTCACCCTGCTCAAGACAATATTTTTGATCCAGAGGCGATTACTGTGAAAGAAACTGTGAAAGTTGGACCAGGATCAGAGGCTGGAGGTGATATGTTCTCTCAGCGGGGGTCTGGAGACATGAGGTGGAATTTTATCGTTTGCGTGAAGTGGAAACAGTTTTATTTGGTCCAAAAATATTATGAACGATTAAAATGAGCCACATTAAACCAGATTTTACACGTGGTTCAAGTTGAAATTATTACGGGCATCGGTTTCGCTGTGGGGGTCCCAGGTCGGTTGGGGTCAAGGCCTCAAATGTCTGGAACTATTGCTCTCAGAAAGTCATCAAGGCGTCCTGGATTACTGACCTCCGAACAAGAAAAATAATAAAAATTTACAATTTACAACCTCAGGGAGAAATATCTTGAGCTTCTGACAGGTTGATTCAGACAGTGACTCAGTGCTCCTGTTTCGGACACAGTCATTGAGAAGACAGTTTTCCTACCATATATACCAGAATACCCAAGGGCAACCGTGGCTACATAAGTAGTTAATCAAAAGTGTTACACAATCAGAATAGTTAAAGGGATAGTTTGGGGTTTTTGACATGAATCTGTACGTCCCCGTCAGCAGTGTCGTGCATCAACACTGACTTACCTCCCGACAGCGTCCGGTGAGACGAGTTCTTCCCCGGTTTCAGTGCTGACGAAAGTGTCCAGCAAGTTGGCTGAGGTCACGAAAATAAAGTATTTTTCTTCTCAAAACAATATGTGTTCAAAAGAGTGACACATTTGCGTCACAAAACGGTGAACCATGAAAAAGTCAGCACTCTTTCACATTGTGACAGTCAATGGTCTGAGCACGTAACACTGCCGAACTACTGAAAAGAAAGTGTTGGATTCGTGTGCGGCTTCACCCGGCAGAATAGACTGGCGACCGCGCGCAATGATATGACCGGAGAGAACATAGTACCAAGTGATTATGAGGTCTGATTTTTTTCGCCGTTCATGTTTTGTGATGCAAATGTATCACTCTTTTGAACACATATTGTTTTGAGAAAAAAACTCTTTATTTTCATGACCGCAGCCAACTTGCCGGACACTTTCGTCAGCACCGAAACCGGGGAAGAACTCGGCTCACCGGACGCTGTCGGGAGGTAAGTCAGTGTTGATGCACGACACTGCTGACTCCTGTGAAAAAACCCAAACTATCCCTTTAAGTTCAATTTGTATTGGTTGTCTGCTCCACTTTATACTTTACTGATCCAGGGATATGAGAAAAACAAACTATTTATATCACAAAATCCAACAGTCTCTTACTTGTGTCCTTTGAGCTGCACATGCTGCACTTTTTAGTTGGTTAAAATCCAATGATATGATGTTAAAAATTGAGCTAAAAAAACAAAAAGTGTCAAAGCTGCTAGTGTGTCAGCCAGATAGTCAAAAGTATATGCACTCATCCACAAAATGAGCAGCACAAGCCTTCACAATCTGTTTAGTATATCTAAGTATTACGTGTGCTGTAAATATCTCCCATACATTATCAACCCTTAAAGATTTCAGATTTCTTTAAGGAGGACGCACCATAACTTACAACGTTACTACGTCCGCTACACTTACAACATTTTTCTTGTCTGCATCGGTCTGTTACAGTCATCATACTGTCCTCTGCCATCCTCGCACGTCCTCTCATAGAGAAACACAAATTCTGCCATCTTAACTGAGACGCTTATGCTGATTAATCGTCCGTAAGTACGCACGTCGCTATAGAATTTGTTTGTAGTTTTGTCTTTACGACTTGATGTAGTACGTTCAGTAGTATGTAGTGCGGATACGAACTTGTGGATTTGTTTATTGCTCCTGAATTATGGCCCCGTCCCTTCTGCCCCTGTACAAGCTCATCGAGTGGAGATATCTATCATGCTCAAACCTGAGAGGGGCAGTCATGGGATTCTCCAGCAGAAAATCCAGCTTCCATATGTGCATTCATTTGTCATTGTTTCGGACGAGTTTAAACAATAACACGTGGGATGCCTGTACGAACAAATGGCACAGACGTTTACATCCTTGAATGATTTCCTATAGAGAAACAGGCCAGCGATGTATTTACATTAGGGGAGGTTGTCAGATGGTTTGGTATACAATCTAATGGGATTTCGTCTTTGCTTTCTCTCCGAGGGCCGTGTAAAGAGTAATGTAACAAATTTAGATTAAGTTTGTGTATAGAGTTCTGCCAAGTGGTGTCTGTAAATCACCGGGTTTGAGGTAATGAATGAAGAGAATGTAAAAACGGGGCTCGTCCAGTCATTTCTTTCTTTCTAACTATGTCAACAATCCATCTACAGTGTATAATACCAAAAAGAAAATGCTTAAAGTTTTCTAAAATCTTACACGGTGTGTCTGACCTTTGTCTTCTAGGTGTAACGCGCTGTACAATGCTACGCTCTGCACTGATGTGTCGGTGGAAATGTTTTTTACTTTGTCTAGAATGTTCCACAATATAGATTAAACCGATCCATCACGAAAGAGACAAGCAGGTTACAGCACGACGCTACATTACAGTTCAGATCTGTGTCGAGTCGCCCCAATTCACAGAAGAAATTATTGTATTTTTGAGCAATAGAAGCCCCCGCCATGAATAAATAGTTCAATGTTTTACCGCGGAACATTCCAGGCAAAGCAATGACAGCGCACCTTTAAAGGCGACTGTATTTGACGTGTCTTAAAAAGGTAAAAACCAGAACTTCATTTTATACGGCGGCCCAAAGTTATTCCTCGCTTTCTTTACGCATTCCGAGCATCCCCATAATTCGCCATGATGAGTTTATAAATGCGTTTTGCAATTTTCTGAGGCAAAAGTGGAGATTAGTGTGACTAGCGGCGCACTTCCTGATTATCGGACCATTAAATGCCTTATAATTAGACGCAGGCAGAATCTTAGTTTCACCTCAAGAGCTGCTTATAATATACATCTGCTCAGGTTATTTGTTCTCATAATATATTTTTAAAAGTGCTATGTAACTTTTCTTATGTGGAGCTGCTTATACCTTATACTACCTGCTTATTTTTGCCCAGAAAGTTCCACAGTACAGCATTAAACGTATTTGTCTTATCAATCTGTCTTACTGAGTTACATTTTAAGTGTTTTTATTGCAAAATCTTACTGTAAGCAGGGTCGCATCTCAAAAGAATCAACGTGTAACTTGACCTAGCAGCTACTGTGGAACATTCCAAGCAAAACAATGAAATGAAAACCCTCCACCACCCTTCACACTTCAATACTTGCAAATTGAAGAAGAAAAAAAGTAAGACTATATTTCTCTAAAGATGTAATTTCATAAGCTGCACTGAAAAGAACATTTACATAAGAAAATATAACCTCATTCTTAAAAGGTTATATGTTTCCTCATCAAAAACATACCTGGAGCTTTTTTGTTTAGCATGAAAACTACCTCTGCATGACATCACAAGGTGGAGCATTTTTAACTTTGGAGATGTAGACAGACCAATAATAGAGGTTTACTCAAGCGTGTGAATGAGACAAAACAGAACTCCAGTCGGTTTTCGATGCTGGAACAAGCTCACAAGAGTCAGTTAAGCACACGATATGATCTTTAACATAGTCTATATTATTGTGTGTTTTACTTTTTTTCATTTCTATGTTTATTTTTTATTATTAATTCCCAAAACCTCACCTGCACAACTCCTCAGCAGCACTTGCACTTGAGCCAGTTCAATCCGTGTCCAGTCATGTGAGCGACTTAGAGGGAAACCTGCCAAAAAAGAGTCTTACAGATAATCTAAAGAGGCCACCCAGCTTGTTGTGTCACCCGCTCGCTCACCCAGCTCGCTTCTGTGAGGTAAACGGGGTTAAGAAGCTCCAGACACTCCAGGGACCTCACCATAAAGAACTGTCCAGACGGAGTGGCCTAGTCTGGGCTTCCGATGCAGCCTAGGTTGAGCTGTTTACCACCAAACAGACAAGGGATTTCTCTCCGAAGTTCCCGGACAATAACGACCCATTGTGCAACCTTTAAAACACCGGTTACAAACAACACCGGACTCATCAGATCATGTTAACTTAGCGGATATCATGTGGCCAAAGCACCTGCGAGCTCATGTGTCCTGGAGATGTTTTCCCCCCACCTACATACTGTATACTTCGAACGCCAACAACACAGCTAACATTTCACGGCCAGCGTGTCCCAGCAGGCCAAGCGCTATACAAGAGATAGTGAGTGACGCGCTGTTCGGTCATTGGGGAGATCGACTTAGGTGCTTGTAAGTGCACCCTTGAAGCAAATCCCCATTGTTGCTTGTTCGGACGCTAAAAGCTGTTTTTACAGTAGGTCTCACGTTGTTGACAACACAATGGCCGCCTTCTTTCATCGTCATTGGATGATCACTCACCTGTCTGAGAACCCACGCACTCCGCCTGGGCCTATCATCCCGTCACCGTTAAGCTTGTTTAATGGTACATCAAAGCGGGTTCCACTAATCACCCAAGCTGCATAACAGACCACAACAAAAGCTCAAGAACAGTAGGGGAACTCTGCAACCTTTGACCTTTCTCCCTTCTGTGTCTTCCCTTGAGGATTCGGAGCTTTCAGATGTGGCGCACAAAGCCTTCATTTGGACCCCTACCCCCTTCTTCTTGGTCAGGGCCGAGCTGTGTTCATGACTGCGCAAGGAACCGGGTCAGTTATTGCAACTGGATCGTATCAGAATAAGCCCCCGGTTCTCTGGAGACCACGAAACGCCCAGGCCTTCAGAGGGAAATGGGGAGGTAGAAATTCTAAGTCCAATTTCCTTGTCTGTCTCGGAGCTTGAGGTTCCCAGACGGTTGGGTCATATGGGAAAAACAGCCAGGAAGCATCAAACTGGCCAATCAGAGAGGTTAGTGCGTAATATATCACAGGCTGACTTTAATAAAAACAGGGAGGAAGAGATGTCAAAGAGGAATGGCCTTGATCTCCACCATCTGCTGAGCGTTGTGGTAGCGCCATCCGGACAGGTGTCTCAGAGCTCTCAGAAGATGGTTAGCGATTGGAAAAGGTAGAACTCCCTGGTTTTTATGATAGGGCATAATGTTAACTCCCAAACAGTTACTAAGCTGCTCACTCGGGTATGAAATCATGGCTCAGTGGTTTTGTATCAAAGTTTAAGGGCAACATGGGATTGCACTGTGACACTCAAAGTAAAGAAAAGAATACTGATACATAAAACATCAAATCTAAACTGCGGATGGATTCATAAATGCTTCAAGAGATTCATTTAAAGTGGACATGACAGGCTGCAAAATCAAAATTCAATGCTGTCCACTGGACAAAAGGTTTTGGAGTGAATCATGGTTGAGCTCTAAAAAGTTTTCTTTTTCTGGAACATACCTGGACGACCGAGGGATTACACAGATATATGGCAGGTTAAACTACTTTTACTTCAACATAGTTAAAGGCACAGCATGTAACTTTCTGGAGGAGGCACATCACTTTCATGATTTCCTGGAAATAGACAGTTAAAACTATCTAAGAACAGTCTCCTAGGAGATAAATATGTTTTATGCCATACTGTGGATTATTATAGCCAAAAGGAAATATTTCCAAGGAGTGGAGCAGCAGGGGGGCCTGCTCCAGGCCAAGTCCGAGTCAAGAGATGCAAGTAAGAGTCTGTGGAGGGGCAAGTCCGCTCACAGTAAGGGCACTGGGGCTTTAATAGAATTACTTTTTCAACTTTTTGTTGCCCCCCTTACCCCTTCCCCCGCCTTCAGTATTTTTTTAGTGGTCCGGAGGAGGGAGTCTCGTCTGGGGAGTAAATCAGTGTAGGATCACCACTGCACAATAGCGCTGTCATTTATGAATTGATAACCTACGGTCTCTACCAACATTTCTTGAAAAGTTCTGTATAAGTTAAACCACAACTGTTGTGTTATTTTTTCTTTTGTTTTGTTTTATTCCTATACGTAAAACACACATTTCAATAGTAAAACTAAAAGCCCACTTCAGAGCACTTCAGTAAAGCCAGTTGGAATTTGTCCAAACTCAAGTACAAAGTGAATTGGCATTTTTGGCATAAAAAGGTCAAGAGGTCACAACGAGAGCACATTTCCTCAATCAAGCCAATTTCACACAAATATGTTGCAGGATCAAGTAGCAATTTATATACGAAAGGTCAAGGATCGCACAACTGTGACTGCGTGTTCTTCCATAAATCTACAACAAGTCTGTGAGGATAAGTGAAGACACACTTTTGTCTTTGAGGCACATACAAAGTGAACAGTCCTGTATCTTGAAGGTCCTATTACGCTCTTGTGAGCTTCTTACCTCATCAAAACCTTACCCAGAGTTATGTTTTGTTTCATTCACACATTTGAGTATCCTTTATTATTAGTCTGTCTACATCTCCAAAGCTGCTCCACCTTGTGATGTCATGCAGTGGTAGTTTTCAAGTTAACATCTACCTTTTATCTTCAGTTCAGTTTGGCAATTCCAGAGTTGAAAATATCCAAATGATTCTAGTTAAAGCGTGTGGACTTTTAAAGCACAGTGGAGCACTTCCTGTATTACCACGTGACATCACAAGGTGGAACACAGTGTTTTCTGTTTAAGAGAAGAACTCACAACCCTAAATATTCAGGGTTTGTGCGTTAAACGTGTGTGAATGAAACACAACTCCAGGTATGTTTTTGATGAGGAAACACAATTATAGATTTATATAATCACATTATCTAAATAATTATGATAATGATCTAAACACATTGTTTTCTAATACTTTTCTCTGCATAAATACTTGTTTCATCATGAACTGAGTGCAGTTTAGGTCATTTGAAAAGTCGCAATCAGCAAATCGCAAATCGCAAACGCTGCAAGTTTTGACGTACCATTATTTCCCCAATAGACTACAAAATATTCTGCATAAAACCTGCCAACTCTGTAGTTTAGATCTGCACAAACTAGTGTTGTCACTATGCTAAAATTTCTCGATTTCGATACCAAGGAATAGATGCAGCTTAATTCAACATTAAATTACTTTCTTATACATCTGTGTAATCCCTCAGTTGTCCAGTTATGTTCAGTATTGGTCCATGGACATATACTAGTCCATTTCTTCTTTATACTTGTTCAGCTCAAAATCTTTCTTTAAGCTCTTAAGGAAAGGTTCATTTATGTCCTGTGAATGTGACTTTTTTAGTATCAATACCTGCTCAAATAAGTATCTAGTTTTGGTTTTTAGTATTGATTAATATCTGATTTTCAACACTTTTGACAAACCTTAGTACAACCATGTTCTGAAATGTGATTCTTGTATTAGTTTGTGTTCATATTTCAGTCTTTTGACAATTTTCCTGGACTTGTTTAAAATGTGAACTGTTAACAGAAACCAAATCAAATCATATTTTCATATTTTTTACCAAACCGTTCAGGCCTATTACAGAGTATGAACACACTTTGCCTCTGCATCTCACGGATCTGTTTATTCAACCAGGACAATGAATGCGGCGGGTTTAATCTACAAAGCAAAGGTCGTAAGTGCCATTCTTGAAAGCAAAAACAGCTGACGAGTTTGAATCCTGTGTTATTCATTATAGACAACCTTTTTGAGAGACAGAAACCATCTTGTGAACTTTTGCACCCAAATGTTCCTGGACATCCACAGAAAATAAAAGCACATTTAGTTCCGTACCACTACTTAGTCCGTGCTGTGCAGCAGGTCATGACAAAGAGCATGCGAGCTGCAGATATACCAGGGAGAATGTGCACGGGAAGACAAAAAAAGGAGATGACATGAGGAGGAATGTCAGGATTTGGGGTTAGATGGAAGGATCATCTATTTTCCTCAGTGTGGTCGTAGAGTTGAATAAAATTACAAGGTCAGGGGTGTCAAACTCATTTTGTTCGGGGGTTGTTTACAGCCAACTTTGATCCGAAAGTGGCCAGATCAGAAAACTCATGGCATATATACCCAAAAAATAGCAATAAGTCCAAATATTTGTGCAGAGAAACGCAAATCTATTACAGAAATCTTTTTTATTTGATTTTATTTTATTTTTTGCTAGGTCAGGTCGCTTGCTTTCACAGCAGCATCACTAACCTCATGGCTCCGGGTGAAAACAGACGGTTGTTTCTTCAGTCTCAGCAATAATTCGTTTATCTTCTGTCTTCTCAATTCTCCGTTCAAGTTATTGTATTTTTCGCTGTGTCTCATTGTGGTGTTTAAGATTATATTCCGTGAGCATCGCCACTTGTTGGATGGACACAGGTTTCCCCTTCACCTCCATGAACAAACAGGAATTAGTCAAAAATCCTGCAGTCAGCTCCACTTTTCTCATTTTTGGACATTTTGCTGATGAGGGTGTCACGGTGAACAGTCAGAACGATCGTCCTTTAAGAGCGTTTGGAAAGAGGCAGGTCTTCATTTGTGCCTTTTAATAGAAAATCAGCTGAGGGCCAGATTAAAGGTCTTGGAGGGCCGGGGTGTACGAGGTAGTCCCCATGTTGTGACTGTTTGGGTTTGATAGTCCACCACCTGCTGTTCTCCATAAATATGTTACTGATTTGCCTGGAATGTTCCACAGTATGGCTTTAAACTCAAACAGATGACACCACCAGGCCTAGCTACACGTCAAATCTGTAGAAAGGAACCAGTAACTGAATAAATGCACGATATAATACATTTCGGACCTCCAAATACACATTACCACACGCGATTTGAAGTCAGAGGTCCAGCTCCAGCTCGTAGGGCCTAAAACGAGACTTAAAACCAGGGCCTTGTCTGACGCCGGCCCCGAACTCTCGAACGCTCTGCCCCCCACGTCCGAACAGCCCCCACGGAGAAGTGTTTTAAGTCTCGTCTTAAGACCCTCTTTTATTCTTTGGCTTTCAACACCGCGTGAGTTCTGTGGTCCTCTGTGTCTGTTTTACTATTACTATATTTTATTCCTTTTATCTATTTATTGCTATTCTGTGGTTTTGTTCTTATCTTATTTTAATGGTTTTATTGTGTTAGGACTAGTATGATTTAATCTGAGTGTATGGTTTGTGCTCTTATTTTATTTTATTGGTTTTATTGTTTTAAGACTAGCATGATCAAACCTGAGTGTTTATTTATTTATTTTTTATTGTTGTTCTTACTCTGTATTTGTGTGGCACTTTGGAAACTGTTTGTTTATGAAATGTGGATTGGATATGTACATGCATGTTTATTTAACCTTGCTTTACTCAGGAAAGTTATTTATCCTTATGAACAATATAGACCTGTCGGGACAAGGGTGACCATAGACGGTGTAATGAGCTCCAGCCAAATGAAGGAGAGCAGTTATACGGGCGAAAGAAGGCACCTGATTTGTCTGTTATTAATGTTCATATCTTGATTTACAGAAAAAATGCGTAAATTAAAACATCAGGATCATATAAAGTGAGCTAAAACATATTAACACCAAAAGGACAAGCCTGACAGCAGCAGTTACAGAGAGAGGGGTGAAGGTTTCTCTATAGAAAGTGAATTGGAGAAAGTCAATGGAGCCAGTAGCGCGCCCATGCTCACTTCCTATTTGGAACGCACTGGCATTAGTTATGACCATTTATACCACTATGTATAGGGGTGTGACAATATATGTATATATATGATTAATTTAGGTTCAGGAGCAGGACCACGCCTCAGCCGCCCTCGCCTCCTCTCCAATGAATCACAGCTCACTTCTGCAACACCTCAATTTCCCAGAAGCCTATTTGTAGCAGCCTATCCTGGCAACGCAGTTTGTCCCGAATAACTCGACCCCACCCTCCCAGCCCATATCTGTTCTCTTCCAGACTGTTCCTGCTGGGCCATGTGAAGATTGAGACTGAACCCCCGCCCTGAGTCTCAACCCAGCCAACCTGCCTTGTCTCAATATAATAAATGCTTTTCGCTTCACACATGTGTTGTTGGCGTGGTCTTTGCTAGTGAACCAAGTCTTACGATACAATATCGTCACGGTATGAACCTCACAGTACGATATTTATTGCGATATCATCGGAAAGCTCATGATATTACGATATTCTACATAATAAAAAGACTGACATTATAAAATGCTTTGACCAGTCATTTGGTACAACATTTATTGTCATTAGGGATGGAACGATATCCAAATCTCTGTACGATATTTTCACCATAAACATCTCACGGTACGATATTTATTGCAATATTTTGTGGAGGCAAAACTGTGAATATGCGACTTTTTCCTCTAAAAATGCCTTCACAAGACTTAATCCAAAGAATGAAGATTTCAAAGTGCTGAGAACAGTTATTTCTTCATGTAGTCTGCACTGAAACGGAGCAAAGGATCATGGTCTATGTAGTTCCCTGTTTTGTTTTTTTGAGCTATTTCTGCATCAGAATTATTCATTTAAGCAAAGACACTTGTGATTTGATATATTATGATGGTCCATGATATTATTATGAGCCCTTTGAGGAAATTTCAGTGAGTACAAAGATGACGCTATAACAGGATTAAATTAAAGGTTCCGTAAATAGATTCTAGCTAATACCGTTAAACCAGACTGTATTATACTACTGCATGCAGTGAAGCAGGCTGTTTTAGGATGGGAATAGGATAAAAGGAGCGTCACATAAAAGCGCACTGCATTAGGGACACTCAACACGGCCTAAACCGAACCAAAACCCATTAAAAACACCATGGATCTGATTCACTGGAACACTTTGGATACACTTTGGACCCGAGCTCTCCTCGAGTACACCCGGAACGGAAAGAGTTACATCCACACCGCCAACATTCGCAGCTGATAACGCAGACGAGGGAGAGTTTATTCCCTCTTCGTCTGTTGTCCTTTCATTGAGCGATGTCTATCTCCACGTTGCTCGCATATTTGGTCCGTCTCCCCTCCGGCCACACTGTTTGGGCCAGCTTGAAAGAGAGTTGACAGTATTCAAAGTACCGTGACGGGGTTGACGCACACAGCACCGGACGGTTGTTATCTCTCCATCGGCAGCTGGGAGAGAGGATACAGCACATGCCCTCTCACGTTTCGGGGGGTTAGCGGCTAGCCAGCGTCGCCCTACCCACACTGCAAAAACTAAAATCTAGCCGAGTTACCGCTTTTGCTTGAATCACCAAAAGTTCATCGCGATTTGAGTTAATTAAATTAGACAAGCAAAATGATCTAGCAGTGGAACTTTTTGTACGTCAAATATGGAAATACATCTTGCATTGTGTCACTTTTCTGGTGGAGCGTCCGTCACCTGCTTGTTTCTATGGATACGTCACTGCTTTGCCTGGAATGTTCCACAGTATGACATTAAACCGATCGGCTTTACTTTACTACTCTATTTGTTCAATTATAGGTGGTTTTATAGCTCAAAAATACCTTGAAAAACAGCTATTCTGACTGTGAGCGGGGTCGCCTCTCCGCAGATCTGACCTGTAACTTGGTCTGGTTTGGCGTCTGTGAACAAGGCAAAAAAGCTTGGGCAAAATTTAAGATATAAACACTTAAATCAAGTCAAATGTTCTTAATTTAAGTAATTTTAATCATGACTACATCAGGTGTAAACTAAGACTAAACCAGGACTACATTAGGTCGATCGGAAAATGACTTAAAAGTAGTGAAATTATCTGTCCATGCAGCGAGATAATTTCATTTTTTGACAAGTTATCATCAAATAAACTACGTCTAGACTAGAAATAAGAAGTCTCAGAACTAATAAGTAGATAATAAATCTGAAAACAAGATGAATAATCTGATATAAGGTTTAAAATGTTGGCCAGATCAGAGAAATTTGCAGTGAAGATCGAAGGGTTTAATACCGTACAAGCAATAATATCTCCATGGCAAAAAGATTTAACGGACCCTACACCAGAAAAGCTACAGAACGCGCCTTCAGAATATGAAAACACATCTCGCTACTAAGGGTTACGATAACAAAAACAACAACTCTTTGCACTGAAAATAAGAAACAAAATCAATTGTTGCTTGAATTAAGAAAAACGCCCGTATTCCATTGGTAGATCAAGTCAAATCTTATGAATTTAAGTCATTTTAACGTACGTAGATATTGCGTTTTGCAGTGCAGATGCAAAGCGGAGGAGAAAAAAAAGCATGAAAGGGCTTCGTAGGTCAATGGGCGGCTGATTTATGAGATGCAAGGAGCACAGTGAGCGACCAGCGTGGGCCGGGACTATCAGGTGTGTCTGCGTCCACTACGCTGGTCCTCGCGGGAGTTTGAAGAGCAGGGTTATCTCACATGGATGGAGATATAAAAGATGACATTTGCGTGAACTTGGTTTTCACGGTCTTGACTTTGTGTATGTAAACATGACATACTGAATCCATTGTAGAGACTGGCATTCTGGTTGAAGACATCTGGTGGTGGCGCATTTCAAAAGCGCAAAACCAGTAGAGCAAAACAAGCAAACTGCAGCTACACATGTTATACAATATACAGGAATACGGAGGAGTTTGCACGTTCGCATGCTCAGGTTTCCCACGTCAACTCGAAACATGCACAAAAGGGTCGACGCCAGAGACACGGTCGTGAACCTAGATTCAGATTATTGTGAGAAGAAACATCATGATTTAACGATTATTTGATTAGGAATTGTTGACACCGCGGGAAAACCGGCTGTTACGTTTAGTTAGCTGGTCAAAGTTTTCAGAAGGAATTCGTTTGGCCTTTCAGTTCGTACGAAGTTTGACAGCGTCTTATTATTACCAACTTAAAGGTTTATTGCGTCACTTTTCTGGGGGAGGGTCCGTCACCGGCTTGTCTCTATGGAAGTATTGCTGTTTTGCCATGAATTTCCACATTAGGGAAATAAACTTCATCATCAGAATGGAGATAGATTAATGGGAAGATCTATAGAGAAGAAATTATTCACACGGTAAGAATTCATCGATTTTAAGGTATTTTTGAGCTATAAATAGGGTTTTGAGCCCCGTGTCCCAGCAGATTTATCCAAAACCAGTGATTTGTCCCAGTTTTATACAAGTAAAGTCCCAGACGGCCCTATTTTTGACTAATTTGATCTAAACCAGGACTAAACTAAGACCAAATCATGACTACATCAGGTCTAAACTAAGACTAAATCATGACTACATCAGGTCTAAACTAAGACTAAACCAGGACTACATCAGGTCTAAACAAGGACTACATCAGGTCTAAACTAAGACTAAACCAGGACCACATCAGATCTAAACCAGGACTAAACTAAGACTAAACCAGGACTAAATCAGCTCTAAACCAGGACTACATCAGGTCTAAACCAGAACTACTTAAGGTCTAAACCAGGACTAAACTAAGACTAAACCAGGACCACATCAGATCTAAACCAGGACTAAACTAAGACTAAACCAGGACCACATCAGATCTAAACCAGGACTAAACTAAGACTAAACCAGGACTTAATCAGCTCTAAACCAGGGCTACTTAAGATCTAAATTAAGACTAAACCAGGACTACATCAGGTATAAACCAGGACTTAATTAAGACTAAACCAGGACTACATCAGGACTAAACTCAGACTAAACCAAGACTACATCAGGTCTAAACCAGGACTAAACTAAGACTAAACCCAGACTACATCAGGTTTAAACCAGGACTAAAACAGGCCTCACATTTTTGATTAATCTGATCCCCACTAACAGTAAAGAGGATCATGAATTAATTTTGTCAAAATACAGAAAACCGTGTTTGTAAATGAGCACAGATCAAAAAAATCCAGTGACCAAAGTCTTTCAGATTATGACTGACACGAGAATACACAATCTGTCACGCTCCGTTCATCATTTTATTTATCCCAACCATCTCAACCCGGGTGTGTCCCAGTTTTGAATTTTGTAAATCTTGTCACCCGAGCAATAAAACACCTGCAACTGAACAAATAATGCAAGGGAGATATGTTTAATGCCCTACTGTGGAACATGCAAGTAGCGGCTCCACCACCTTAAAAGTTACATAGTGCACCTTTAAAATGTAAAAAAAAAAACACACACAAGTTGATTTTATGGATTGCAGCGGTCCAGAGTTATACTTTTTTATGGATTCTGAACTTTCTAATTATTTCCAGCCATGAGATTATAAACACTTTAACTGTCAGAGGATGGAGCAAAGTTTTACCACTACTGCTAACCATAACATTATTATTTTAATTACGAAAAAAAAGACAGATTGTTTGTCAAATCCATTTTGAAGTTTGCGGGTTGGGTAAATCTAAATTCAGCGAGATATTTCTGTAATCCTTCAGCGGTCGAGGGAGGTTCCACGGCAAAAGAAAACTCATCCAAGTTCAGAACTGAAGAAGCCACTTGGATGAGTTTTCTTTTCCAAAACTTTTGTCCAGTTGACAGAATTGAACTTTTTTTGCTCCACGTCACTATAAATTTTATTATTTAAAAAAAACTAGTACAATTATTTATAATAATCTAGTGTGCTTCCATGGGTACTTGGTTTTTCTCATAAATTTCAACCTTTTTTTATGGATTCTAAACATCTTATTTATTTCCAGCAATAAGTTTAGAAGCACTTTTACTGTCAGAGGATGGAGCGAAGTTTTACCACGACTGATGTCAACAACTAGCATGCTAATGGTGTTACTTCACGCTACACGGATGATAAAAAAGTTTTCTAATAACATGCAAAAAGCTGCACATATCAGCCTAACTTTGACCCAAAGAGCTGCTTTTACAATATATCTGTACTGGGCAAAAATCGTACTTTGTTGCATGAAAAAATGTAATACAGCACTTTTAATTAAATTCTTTTGCTGTGTGAGAAAGAAATGCTCAAAAGGGATTGCAAAGTTTCTAAAGTTGCGTTGTATTTTTATTGATTTTCACAAGACAAAATACAATACAATGGAATAAATACAATTAGAAGCATTTTACTACACTTTTTTCCGTGTAAGCTATGGGCTCTTTCACATGTGTCTGCAGCTCAGAAAATAACCACAGCTCGAGAGGATCTAACAGAGGTCAAATCTCTCAACGGTCCCTGGGAGGGCTCCATCAGGAGGAGGCCTGGAGGACACGTGTGACGGACTCTGGCTCTGAACCGGACGGGGAAGGGCTGGCGAGTCTGGATGTCTCTGCTCACACCACTGGCCCTGCTCTGTCCCATGGTCAACAGTTGAACATGGGTAAAGTCGTGAGTATAAGTTCACTGTGGTTTTGTGGCATTTTAGCAGAACTAGGGTTGAGCAACAATCAGGAAGTTATTCGTCAGATTCCTCTAAAAAAGGTTCATAACCAGGACAAGATCAGGAAGTTCAAACCACTGTATTTATTGTATTTTTGCTGCCGTGTCTTATTTAGTACATTTCTGCTGTTATAGTACGTCCGTCTATTACGTAAAATCGACTTTTCAGAGATTTTAACCACATTATTGACCCTTTTAGTGTTAGTAAACAGTGATGACGTAGGCTCGGTTGCACACGCATTTTGTCGAGCTCTGCGAAAGGATTATCGTCAAAAGATCGAGAATATTTCCTCAAAAAGCCGACTCTGACAAATGGTGTCCGACTGCCAGACCCTTAAAACTTTAGTCCGCCGGTAGAATAGCGATTCTGACAACCGCACACACAACGACCAGGCATTTTGGTGCTGGAAATGTTTTTATCTCCGTCTTCTTATGTCCGTGTTGAGTCTGAATGAAGCGGAACGAATGGGGAACGATGTCACTTCCGTTGCCAAAATACACACACAGCTTTTTTTTTTTTATCACTTCCGCCCTGAAAGGATCTATAGTCATTCCTCCTGATGATTTACTCACCCAAAGTTTTAATTGGAGCGATCTTTAAGCGATTATTTTCAAGACACGATATTGCAGGTCAATCCCTGTTTTTGACATACAACATACGCCCACTGCTTTGTGCTAACCTCCTTCTCTAATTTAATTTTCTTCATTTGTGATATGCGTAGGATTCGGTAGCGTTGCCGTTTTAGTACAAATGATCTGTAGCTATCCACAGGTTCTGGTTCTTTTATTAAGTTGTTTTCGGTGAATATTTCCATTTTAAAAGTGCAAATTATATTATACAAAATATATATATATATATTATATTATAACAAAATAATCCACGAGTGTCATAGAATATAGCTGTACAGCCGACACAACCACAATCTTCTTTAATAAACCATATTTTAGAAACTTGTTCTGGGCCTAAACGGCATCCCTGTATTACTAAAAAGCTTTTAAAAGTTTTAAATTTGTATAAAATATGTAGTAGTAGACAGATTACTTCTATACAAATGGTAGGGATCACATGGCTGGAATCAATTTTTGATTTTGTTGAGTAAAACCGATTTCTGACCAAACAGATATACCGTATTTTTATACCGTATACTGTATTTTTCAGACTATCGCACTTTTTTTTAGGGTTTGGGTGGACTTATACTCAGGTGCAATTTATATATTACAATTTTCACACTGACAGTCCATAGACCAAATATATGAATCGTATATATGAATCAAAAATGAAAAAACTAATTATCAGTTTTTTTCATTTTGGTTTTAGAGACAAAGAATAAAAAGAAAGGAGTTGTTTTTCAGCTTTCTTATTTTTGGTTCTATATTGAAAAACAAATGAACGAATGATACACGGATTCTTCTCTGTTCGGTTGTTTTTATTACTATAACTATACTTGTTCTTGGTCTCTGATTTTATAAAATAAATTTCCACCAGTAAGTGCGACTTATACATGTTTTTTCTTCTTCATTATGCATTTTTTGGCTGGTGCGACTTATACTCCGGAAAAATACGGTAAAAAATATGGTAATGTAAATGAGAACTGTGTGTGCCGTCTGCATTTGACTGTAGTTATTTTTATCGTCTATGAACCAGGACGTAACAATGGTGCACTGTTTGCATGTTAGTTGAAGTCCAGAGCATACAATGAAGAGCAAGTTTCTATGGCTACAAACTTTTTCAAATTTAAGACAGTAAACTGGATACAGCTTCTCAAAAACATGATTTATCCGATTTGACATAATCTTACTAGCAACTTGTTCTGCTAACTTTCTAACAAACACATGTCGATATCTCTCTAAACTATTTACGTGTAAAGGCATATGTTTGGATGACTCAACAAAAAGCTTGTGGCGGGGTCAGCTGATGAGTTATTTATGCTAATGCAGTGGTCAACGTGTGGTTTAGTTAATCCCAACCAGACTGTGTAGCCGGAGAACAACAGGATATGCACAGAGACACTTCACAGGCCCAATCGCAGTGAAATCGCACAGCGGATGTCACGGCTGGGCCTTAGGTGAAGATGTGTGTCTATCTGGCGTTCACATCACGGACATGAGTGGTGCAGCTGGGAGGTCCCGCTCAAGGGCCCGAAGACTGTTCCACTTCTAATGGCTTTGAAATGTCCCGGGACTCACCATTTTTACCACAAAATAGCAAATGTTTAGCTATAAAATTATAAAAAGGGGAGAATGTTGTGGTGAGATAATCTTTGAAGTTGTTTAGGTTGAGATGGGGGTAACCCGAAGTTCAGTAGTTAAAAGTTCACGAGCAAGAACCACACCAACAACACATGTGCAAAGAGAAAAGAGGTTATTATATGGAGACGAGACTGGTCGGCTGGGTTGAGACTCATGGTGGGGGTTCAGTCTCAATCTTCACATGGCCCAGCCAGAACAGGACCCCTCCCCTCGTAGGCATTTTATGTCTGTAAGTGAACAGACAAGATAAGATACCCTTTATTTGTCCCACAATGGGGGAATTTCAGTGTTGCAGCGCACAGTTAAAAGAGAACAGCAAGAAAACACTAACAGCAGTAGAAGTACAGAATTACTTGGGAGGGTGGGGTCGAGTTATTCGGGAGAAACTGGGTTGCCGGGATAGGCTGCTACAAATAGGCTTCTGGGAAAGTGAGGTGTGGTAGAAGTGAGCTGTGATTCGCTGGAGAGGAGGCGAGGGCGGAGGAGGCCTGGTCCTGCTCCTTAACCTAAGTTAATCATATTAACTACATATAACAATGAGCAACAAGGTAAATACTTAACCAAAATATTATGAATTAAGAATAAAAATTATGAAAAAAACAGATTGTAAAATATTTTGTAAGTTTGCGGCTCGGGTAATACTAAATTTAGTGAGATTCTTGAGTAATCCTTTAGTTGTCGAGGGAGGTCCCATGGCAAAAGAAAACTCATCCAAGTTCAGAAGTGAAGAAGCCACTTGGATGAGTTTTCTTTTCCATAAACGTTCAGTTCATAGAATTTAACTTTCTTTTGCTTGTCCAGTAGCTATAAATGTTATTATTATTTACATCTAGTTCACCTCAGCGATAGCAGCAAAAGGCCTGTGTTTCCCATGAGTACTCGGTTTCTCTCATAAATTTCAAATGTGTTGTATAGTTGGCTTCTCCTGCAGCTAGGATCCCATGTGCTAATGTGCTCCTGACAGTTTACCCCTGTGGCATTGAAGAATGGCTCTTCTCTATGGGGCCGGCAGGAGCTGTACCCTGGACCTGGAACATCCAAACACACCCAGACTCTACCGCACACAGCATGGACCCAGAGGCCTCTGGAAAAGCAGCTATAGAGAATACATTTCCATCTAAGGATAACGTTAATATCAAAATGATAGTTATGGCTCCTGGCCCATATTTTCTGAACATTTTTCGTTTTCTATGGAGGGCCATTGCACAAAATTACTCTGGCTTGTCAAATGGAACACATAAATGAAAACTCAGTGTGTATCACAATATTGGAGTTAAATAAGTTTGTTCTTTCTGACACACGATACAAGTGAAAGTGTTTCCCGCAGCTCATAAACTGTATAATTAGTCCATCTACTGTGTGAGCCAAGCAGAAGCAGACCTTAATGCCATGCATACTTCACGAGCACGTCAAACCTCTGCGCTTTAGGCCATGTAAAGTTATATCTTAATACATCACCTGTATAGTGAATTAGAGCGATCATATCTGTTTTTGACATCAATCTGTTTGACAGGACATGGCAACTTAGGGCAAGAACATCTGGAGCCAAACCAACTGGTGCAGAACCTGTCGCACATCACGGAGACATATTCTGAAGATGCAAATTATCCTGTTTTTTTGCTACAAGAAATGCTTTGTCCAAATGTGACCATGGACTCTTTATGTTAATTTCAGACTCCTACTGAACATTATTGTCTTTGAGTATAGTGGATGTTGAAAGGACAAAATGTATCACAGCTGTACGAAAGTGACACAAACACCAACGAGAATTACTACGGTTGATTTATTAGTAGTTTGGTTGGCGAGTTTGTCTCTCATTGTTCTCTTGTTTAATGCTCTAATTAAAGGGGCGTTTCACTTCTGTCGGATCATAATTGCTAACACATATTTAGATCACCTTGTTGTCTTGATATATTTGACAACATAATGTAAAAGAACCCCTTCCTTTGCTCTCCGTGCTAAGTCCCTAAAGAAGCCGCTGCATATTGCGTCAGGTTTGTGAAGTTGTAGTGTATTGTTTTGTATCCTGCTATTGTATATTTATGGACAAGTGCGTGCAGAATTGTGCTGCTAACCGTGAGGAGGGTTTGAATAGGTCCCAGGAGAGACTGCTTAAACATGCATGGATGACATAAAACCATTTCAGGCATGTTTGTGACAAGAGAACCTTATCAGATGGTAGAAAGCTCTAAAAAGTGAAGTTTGCATTACAGGTCCCCTTTAAATGAAATACTTACTAAACTATGACCCTCTTTCATGGACACTTTTGAAAACAGAAGTGACAACAAAACTTATATTTGCCTAAAAGATACAGCGTACACATTACAGTTTTATTATGACCAAACCATCTCAATTTGGACTGGATCAAAGAGGTTTAGAGTTCGATCGAAGGCGTAACTTTTCAGTTTGAGGGTCCATCAGCTTCTTGTTTCTATGGATATGGCATTGCTCTGCTTCAAATTTTCCACAATATGACTTTAACCAGATTTACCTCACATTTTTTTCAGTTACAGATGGTTTTATAGCTCAGAAATACCTAGAAAAACAGACACTCTGGCTGTGTACAGGGTCGTTTGTACACAGATCTGAGTTACTTCGTCTCGTTTGGTCTCCATGAAAGGTGCACTATGTAACTTTTTGGTTGAGTCCGTCACCTGCTTGTTTCTATAGATATGTCATTTTCTGCTTTGAATGTCCCACAATATGACATTAAACAGCTCTACTTTATATGTATTAAGTCACAGGTGGTTTTATAGCTCAAAAATATGTAGAAAAACAGGCGTTCTGATTGAGCAGGGTTGCCTCTCCACAGACCTTGAGGGTCCGTCACCTGCTTGTTTCTATGGATACGTCGTTGCTCTGTCTGGAATGTTCCACAGTGTGATATTAATCAGCTCTACCTCACATTTATTCACTTACAGATGGTTTTATAGCTCAAACATACCTAGAAAAACAGGCATTCCTACTGTGCAGTGTCGCCTCTCCACAGATTTGACCAGTAACCTCATCTCGTTTGGTCTCCATGATGATAGAAGAAAACTTTAACAGTGCACTATGTAACTTTTTGGTTGAGAGTCCGTCACCTGCTTGTTTCTATGTTTCCATGAGTGTTTTGCCTGGAATGTTCTACAGTGTGACATTAAACATCTCTGTCTTACATTCATTACATTACAATTGATTTTATAGCTCAAACTCTGCTTCAAATGCTCCATATTATGACTTCAAAAAGATCCACCTTACATGTATTCAGCTACAGGTGGTTTATAGCTCAAAAATACCTCGAAAAACAGGCATTCTGACTGAGCGGGGTCGCCTCTCCCTAGGTCTGACCAGTAACTTGGTTTGGTTTAGGCTCCATGAAGATAGAAAAGTGTAATGCATACTGTCAAAGCAATAACATCTCCACGGAGAAAAGTATTTGACGGACCTTTGAGCAGAAAAGTTCCACATTGCACCTTTAAGATAGTCGTGCAAAGATCTTCGGGTGCTTCGATCTCACGGTGGCGGGTTTAGTCTATAAAGCCTCGGCGGTGCAGCAGTTATTGCAGTGATAAGTTGTTTACATGGAGCCTAGGGCCAAATGTGTCACTCTGATTCTATTAACAGCTCTACACCTTTTACACAAGACAATCACGATTGACAGCCAACATGCGCCAACGTACAGCAACTATTCACGCTATTGTCTGTGCAAACCCTACTCTTAAATTACACTTAAGAGAGACATGCAAAATCAACGTTCATGTTTGACGCCCACAACATTTACTGTGTTTACATGCACGCCAAAACTGGTCTAGTACAATTTAAAGACGGGGTGTTTGATTTCTAAGGAGGTACTAACTGCTAGCATATATTTAGAACAACTTTTGCTGTTTTGAAAATGCTCTGATCAATGAAAACATTGTATCTCTCCTCTCTTTGCTCTCCAAGCCACGTCACTCCCCCTTCAGAGCGCTCTGACAACTCAATCAGCGTGCATCCCGTTAATCGAACTTCTGCACGTCGTGTCAGGTTTGTCAAGCTTTTGTGTACAGTTTTGTATCGTGCTTTTGCATATTTATAGAGGTGTCTGTCATGTGGGAGCATGAATGACATGGTATGTGGCAAGGGCATAGATTTGCATAGCGATGGTGGCGACACAACGTCACAACCAATATTTGGGGAAGACAAAATAGTCCAATAGACCAATATTTGCCATTTTATTTTAATAAACGAAAATATAAATTGTGAAAAAAGTGTTTCTGTGGGTCCAGGGTGGTCTTCGGCACGTCATCTGGTGGAGCGGTGGCCCTGTGCACGAGCTGCTGCTTTGCTTTGCTTCGTTTTGCTTCTTTGTTTGATTGTTTTATGGACAAAGTTACTGTATGGTCGTTTTATGAAGATATCAGTTGTTTCCCCTTTCCATTAGTTGTTTTTCAGTTATCTGAACGTCCTATAATCTGCTCTTAAATTTGATCCAACCAGAAGAAATAATTAATAATGGTAATAATAAATGAAACTGCCTTCTGTGAATCACATGTCTATCTATCAATTAACGAACCTGTGGGCCTTAGTTTAGCTTAAGTTAGTTTAGTTTCTGCGCTACACCCAGTGGCATTGTTGGGATTTTATTTTAATCGGAATTATGTTTAGTACGCCAGTTCCTCTCGCCACATATAGTATTAATTTAAGGCACGGCAAGGCAAGTTTAACAATTTGATCACAAAGTAATTCAAAGTGATTTACAGAATAAGAAATAAATTAAAATCACAACTTAACACGTGCTTAAACTGTTAAAATGTGCTGTGCTGCTGACACTAGTGCCTCCCCTGCCTGCTCAGTTTCATTTCTCTCCAGCGACCGCGAAGTAGTGAAACCGGCTGATGAATCAGGCAAAACAATCATGCCACCACCCAAAAAAAACGGGATATAAGAAGTTATTTCACCACTGAGGGAGTAAATTGTGTGCCCACAACAGGCTGATAATGTCCCAACCAAATCTGAGACCAAACCTACGCCCTTGGTTTGTGGACGGAGCTTTGGACAGAATCTTACAGCTAACAATGAGGAGGGTTCAAATAGGGCCCAGGGGAGATCGCTAAATTACTGAAACATGCATGGATGGCATCTAAATCCTCTTCAGGCACATTTTGATGGGGGAACAACTTTATAACATCGTAGAAAAATCCAAAAAGTTGATTTTGCATAATATCTCCTCTTTAAAACCAATTAAAAATGCTAGAAGTAGATGCAGACTAGGAGAGGCATTCACTGCACAGGGTAAAAAACAGACGGGCGAATATTAGACATGTGTTTGGACGTTTATTTGCTCATTGTAGATCAGCAGCGATGATAATCTATGGCCGATCCACGAGCACATGTTCCTTTGTTTTGGTCAGCTACGTTGAAAGGCCCATATTACACTATTTTCTGATCTATGTTACGATCTTGTTTCCTCATGAAAAACATACGTCGAGTTGTATTTTGTTTCATTCACATGTTTAACACACAAGCCCTGCATATTTGGACTAGAGTTATTCTCTTAAATAGAAAGCACTCTGTTCCACCTTGTGAATGTCATGCGACAATACAGGAAGTGCTCCAGTGTGTTTTTAAACTCCACACACCTTCACTAGAATCATTTGGATGAATTGTCAATCTTTACCAAACTAGTGGAAAAAGTCAAATCCGGTCAATCCGGTGATCCGGTTTCACTTTGTGGAAACCGTCTGACTTCGCAGCGTTAGGATTCCTTCGCTCGACAGTAGGCTTTTTTGTAGGTACTTTTTTGATTTAACCAATCGCTGCTATTTGGTGGTGACGTATGTGATGTGCTGGAACACTCAGTGGTGTCCAAGTAACTGCAGCACAACAGAAAATCCTGTAGGAAGAAGGGCAATAAAATCTTTTACCAAACATTCTCTTTGTTCCGGCTTCAAATCCTCGATGTCGGGAATCGTTGCCAACACAAAATGTACGGCTTCATGTACATCCACCTCGACCGCTTTGTTTCCTGTTGTGCTGAACCCCAGAGGGACCTAGAGGCGCTTGAGTTTGACCTCATGGCTTCACAGATTTTTACTGATTGGCCGGTGCGCCGATCACAACTTCCGGGGTTCTTCCAAACCACCAAGTGTATTCCGATTCCTGACCGAGTCGCTGGAGAGAAATGAAATTGAGCCTGGCGAGTATATTTGTGCTGTGGAGAGCAAATAACTTGTGAGTAATGCAGTTCTTAGCAACTCTGAAAACGAAATCCTCAACGTAAATGAGATGTTGCTTATTCTTTCTGACGAAAATGTGCTTACATAATATGATGATTCATTTTTCTTAATAATTATAGTTGCGACATTTTCGTGCTTATGCCAACATACGACAAGTACTTCAAAGCCTCGTTTGCATCAGTTCTCTAACGGGCTTTAGACTGGGACAAAACTGCTCTGACAGTTTTTGAGATGAAAACGATTTGTTTCTCTAGCGCATTTGGATTTCCCTGCGCATTTAAACGTAGGGAGTGGTTATGTTTACATCCACACCAAAAATCCAATTATCATCTGATTTCTGGAGTAATCTGATTGTTGAAATATGTAAACAATTACATCTGATGAGAGTAATCTGATTCCTTTCTGATTATCAAAACCAACCAAGGCGTGAACAAATATGTATAGAAAAGATACTAACATTTTCCCTTTATTTTTATACATTAGTTTAAAGATCGAGTCGTTTAGATATATTACGTAACGTTGACTCAAGTGAACTTTTAGTTATGTTGTAATATTGTTGCCTCATCAAAAACAGACCTGGACTTGTGTTTTGTTTCATTCACACGTTTGATAAGTCCTTTATTATTAATCTGTCCGCATCTCCAAAACGCAAACTGCTCCATTCCACCTTGTGATGTCATAAAGCGTATAGTTTTTCAACTTAACAGCTCCTTTTATCTTTTGTTCAGTAGATATTGGAAATTCCAGGTTTGAAATTATCCAAATTATTCTAATGAAGGTGTATGGAGTTGAAAACACAGTGAAGCACTTCCTGGATTGGGAATACAGCAAGAATTCCCCAAATGGGCAGGGTCCTTGTGTTAAACATGTGTGAATGAAAGAAAACACAACTCAGGGTATGTCTGTGACGAGGAAACAACATTATAACAGACCAAAAAAGAGCATAATATGGACTCTTAAAAGGGACAGTTTGGAATTTTGGACAAAGGGCCTCATTTCCTTGTGAGCCAGAGTGTTGGAGAGGTGTGGAGACACTTTTTTAAATATTCCATCCAGTTCTTGTATTTACAGAGGTTGCTGGTGCTAGGCTAGTGCATGTCAATGGCCATAGTTGGTCTGACACTAAAAACAGTCTTACCCACTCCACAGTGCACCCGAGGCAAAACTATTATAACTCCAGACTGTCCATGTCAATGTCTGTGTCCATAGAATAATTTTAGAAGTAAAACCAACCGTTGCATTTGAAGGATTTATGTCTGAGCAGCAGCAGTGAGTTGTACTTCCTGATAGAAAGCTCTGCAGCGGCGGACTGATATATGAGGAAATAGTCCCTCAACATGCGACGATCGATGTGATGCAAGGTTAGTTTTATTTCAAACATTATTCTATCGACACAGACATTCACATGGACAGTCTGGAGTTATAATAGTTTTGCCTCGGGTGAACTGTGGAGTGGGTAAGACTGTTTTAATGGCAGAACAACTATGGCCATTGACATGCACTAGCCCAGTGGTTCTTAACCTGGGTTCGATCGAACCCCAGGGGTTCGGTGAGTCAGTCTCAGGGGTTCGGCAGGGGTCAAGACACATCCAGCTCATATGATTCGTGATGTTTGCCCGTTATTGACTACAGGAAATTTTGTGCACGCAATAGTCTTGTGACTGTCGTGATGGTGTTGTGTAATTTCTTTTTTAATATTTGCCCTTCATACTAATTATGTCGAGCAAAAAAAGAAAGTGGTCGGACAAATATGTGCAATATGGATTCATATGTGTGCGCCAATAAAATATATATACCTATGGTTTTATTTTTCCAATTAAGAAGGGTTCGGTGAACGCACGTATGAAACTAGTGGGGTTCAGTACCTCAAACAAGGTTAAGAACCACTGCACTAGCCTAACACCAGCAACCTCTGCAAATACAAGGACTGGAGGGAATATTTAATAAAGTGTCTCCACACGCCTCCAACACTCTGGCTCACGAGGAAATGAGGCCCTGTGTCCAAAATTCCAAACTGCCCCTTTAACCGATATGCCATTGCTGCGTAACTATACCCACTGTATTTTTATTTACTAGTCAAAAAACATGTAGTTTTATTCACTTCCTAGTTAAAGGTTCCTGAACTGTCTTTCCGTGCTATAATGTCCCATCTGGAACATACCTGGAGCTGTGATTTGTTTTATCTATGTCCTGTTTCAGTTTGTATATTTACGCTGCCTTCCTCTCCAGAGCTTAAAAATAACAAGAGACTGATGTACAAATAAACATAAACTATAGAAATATAATAATACAAATTTGCCTCAGCTTTATGCACGAGCTAAGGAAAAAGAAATGCAAAATTGTCCAAAAACTTTTCACGCAAAATGTCCATGTCATTACACCTTTGCAAAACTTACCAACTTCCAAATTCACGCGACAGAAATGTCCCTTGCGTGACTTCAATCTGGCCCCGAAATATTCAGTGCAATCAACCAGACCCCAAATTAGACAAGTACATCCATTTATGGTGTTCAAGAGTGTAAGGAATGATATGAGGGCCCATTTCGAACATGCAACCACTTCATGGCTCTTAATGAGGAGCAGTTATTTAGGTTTTCCGTCAAAAGTTATGGGGATAAATGTGGAAGATGGTCTGCTAGCATTCCAGGCGAACCTTCGTTATAAACACACAGCAGAGTGTTAGTGGCGTAAACAGCAAAATAGCCATGTCACGGGTGAAAGAATGTAGCCTTTTTAACTTCAGGTGAACTGTCTCAAATACCGATCTTGTACAGTTTTTTTTTCCATACAACAAATTATATAACTGGGACATGTTAAAGATGCACAGTGTCATTTTTGTGGGAAAGGCTGGTTTATGTTGTAACTGGAACATTCCAGAAAGACAAGCTCTTTACCAGAAAGTTACACAGTTGGATATAGGCGTTGGATCTAATTTTGATGGAAAAACTCTCATCGCTCTCATCATTCTGACCTTAAAATTAGGGTTGGGGGGTAATACAGTAATACGGTATATCGAGGTATCAAAAAGTTTGGTATCAGTTTCATTATCGTCATTTTAAAAATCTGCGGCGCATAAGGACCTAATATAATATTAGGAACATTTTGGCTTCAGGCTGATTGACAGGGGAGAGACGCAAATGTTGAGGAGCTATGACCCTGCGTCAGGCCAGAGATCCCACCACAGTCGCTTCAGACACGGGAAACAGCTCCGACTTTCTCCCCTCCGCTCGCTCTCCTCCTCAAACGTCGTTACGCTCACAGATTTCCATCCACACACAGCGAGGAAGAAGAAAAAACCTGACTGACCCTTCCTGTGTGACGTTGAGCCGAAAAGTTTGCGATGGAGACGTTTTATTGAACGTTCAGAGTCAAGAGGGGACGCAGTGCTGAAGAGGAGAAAGGCTCGAGGCCGAAGTCAGACTTTCACGGAGGAGACGGTAACTTCCCCGAGTGCCGAGAGCGCAGGTCTGTCAGATACAACATGCTGCAGTGGGAAATATCACACGCCGTGGACTGTCGCCTTTTACTTTTTATTCTGAATCTGCCTCTTCTGCGCTTTCCTTGTCCCAGATCATTAAATGGAGGGAGATACGTGCTGATGAAGTTTGGTTTGATCAGAACTTGTGCCTCATCTTCAAATATAACGCTGCTATTCTGTTTCTGAATGGTTTAGGTGCAGCTACGAAATAATTCTTAATTAATCAGAGTAATACAGTACACCCAGTAAAATGCTGAGACGATTTAACCGTATCAAAATTTGGATACCGCCCAACCCTATTTAAAATGTTCTTATTAACCCAGTCTACTTGATCCTAGTGTTTTTATTTGGATATTTTGTCCATGAATCAAGATATGAACATTAAAGACAGACAAAGGTGGCGCTGTTTTTCCCCGAGGTTGATTCTGCGAGTGTTAGCAACAGGCTCGATTGACAGTTGCAGAGTGTCCGCCCCCTGCCAAACCAGCGGGAAAAGGCAAGAACCTTCACCAACCTCGCTCCTGATTGGCTTTTCGGTTGCTACGATACATGAACTGGCTCATTCCTCTAAGTGGGCTTGCATCTCCACAGACCTGCACGGCAAAAAACAAAATCTAGACAAGGTAAGATGACTTGAATTAAGAAGGTTTTACCATGATTTGAGTACATTTCTCTTGACAAGTAAAATGATCTACCAGTGGAATAAGACTTTTTGTTCTTAAAATATGAAAATACATCTTGCTACACTTAAAATAAGAAAAACAGCAACTTTTTGGACTTAAAATAAGAAACCAAATCGAATGTGGCTTGAATTAAGAAAAAAACACTTCTTTCACTGGCAGATAATTTCACTTGTCATGTTAAATCCACTCAAATAAAGTAAAATGTTGTTCATTTAAGTCATTTTAACTTCCCTAGATATTGTTTTTTTCCAGTGTGACTCTTGTTTGACTTGGAGGAGGGTCTCGTACTGCTGGTTTCGATGGTTATTGTGGATAATCATGAGGTGATGTGCCACTATACCTTTAAAAAATAAAATACAAACATTTTGTCTGTGTATTGTTCACAGTCAAAGTCATTTTTTTTAATTAAGTCAAAAAATAGTCATTGATTTGAAAGTTTATTTATCCAAAACACCCCACTTCTCGTTGACAAAACCATGTCTGAAGTACCAGAAAAAACCTGCATATGGAAAATATCTAAAAATATAAAAGGACTCATTGACTTGTTTTGCAAAATCTGTAACTGCTTAAGACGTGAAAGATAGCAACGCATCAAAAATATTTTAATTCAGCAATCTCACTGACTGCGTTTATATCAGCCAAACCTCAATAAATAATCTTGCCTTGTTACGGTTTATTGTTGGAACAAGACGGATTTTCATTTTTGTTAAATTTCTTCTCATCATTTCCAAGAACCTTCACACCGGTTTGAGTCTCCGGTCTATTTGTGCTCACCAAGTTTGTGAAATGTCAATCCTGGAACGCAATTTGAGCCGGAACAAGGGCAAAACATGTCAGAGTGTGTATTATTCCAATGGATAAAGTGTAAATTGTGGTTACCTTGAAGATGAGGATCCCTGAAGCTCCGAGTAGGGCATCTGAGGGGAGCGGGGCGAAAAGCAGGCCAGCGGTTCCTCCTAGTGGCAGAAGAAGGTAGGCCTACAGCAGAGCAGATTTTAGGACATAAACTGTTAAAGGTTGAAGTTGTTGTAAATTTTGACGTAATTATTGAAAGGGAAATTTTAATCTGGCTACAAAATCTTAAAGTCTTAGAGGCAAAGTCAAAAAAGTATTGTCAAAGTCTGAGAAATGAAGCTACAAAGTACTTAGAAGTAACGACAATGGTGCATTAAGTCAAGAAGAACTTACAACTACAAGCGAATACAACTCTACTACAACTGCTACTACTACTATTACTACAGTACTACTTGTGCTCTACTGGTTGGTTGGGTTTTCAGTATATTTTACCATAGATATTTCAGTAAAGAAATAAAAAATACAAGTTTGGAAGCTGGATATTGAGGCAGATAATTGAGGCAGTAATGCATGGCCAATCACACAATTGTTGAAGAACAATAAGTCTCTAAAATTGTATAAACTGTGAATTATAGATTTAAAAAAGTAGAAATTTCTCCCTTTTGGCAGATTAGCATGAGTCTCCATTAGGTCTTTCAACTGTTAATATTAGATTTTCTCTAAAACTTTATTGGGAAGTGCAAATTTAGGACTTTTGTGGTTTGAATATTTGGGCAAAATTTGGGGTTTTGCTTATTTTACCTTAATTCTTTTTTTTAATTAAAACCACCAGACATATTTCAAGTTTGCTACAAATGAGTGTAATAAAAAATATTACACTCTTGGTAATGAGTAAAGTAATGCTTATTCTAATGAGCTTAGCAACTTCTCAATTTGATTATGATTAAACGTCTGGATTTTATTGTCAAAATCCATAGCTGGACTCTCCAAACTGTTCTTGACAAACACGTTCTTAGTTAAACCAGAATTAGACGTGACAAATCCAGTGAAGTTGTTTTTTTAACCACTTTTACCACCCCGGTCTACAGCTGTAACCCTACAACACATGATTCTGTTCTTCCGCCCTCTTGCACAGCGTTACGTCACCCGGGAGCAGACGGGCATCATTCGGAGATCAGTGGTCGGCCGGGATTTGTAGAGGAAACCCGGCCGTGAGTCACAGAGGGATGGTGAACGCCGCTGGAGCTGCAGTGAGTCTGCGCTCGTCAACGCCACCATCAAAGCAACCAGAGCCCCGTGATGCAGCTACCGGTCTGGAGAGGGAGGAAAGTCCCGGAGAAAGTCATATCCGAGGCGAGTCATAGGGAGTGGGCCCCGGGATCAAAGGGAAAGTGAGTGCGCCGTGAGTGTGTCTACAAGAAATACTCTTGTTCAGAAGCTTTGAAGGGGGGTTTTGTACAGTGGAAGTCGAAGGAAGCTTATTTAAAAGACGCGCAGAGCCATGTATTTTTGTATTTACTCACTCTCACCGCTCATTATGGTTGGACTGTCATGTTTTGTTTTAGGGAGACATGAACTTCTCTCCAGGGACTTTCCAGCTCCTAATTCTGGCCACTAATTCACGGTCATAAATGTGCACTGTGCTTGTTACTAATAAATAAGTACACAAATGCATAAATATCTGAAATACAGTTGAGACGAGGTTTGAGATCAGATTAAAATGTCTTTTCTTACCAAACATGTTTGGTTTTCCTTCTTTCTATACTACTTACAGAACATTTCATCAAGGTACACAGAAGCGAATTTCTTTTGTTTTCTATAGTATCTTGATATGATTTATTTATTTATTTAGCAAATATTTAACAATTTATTTAGCAAATATTTAACAATAAAAAACACTAGATAAAAAAGTAAGTGCGGGAAGAGGCAAAAAACACAAAAGGCGCATATTAAAGCCTCGACCTTATGGCAAAGGGTAGAGTTCAATTTGTCAACAGGACAAGAGTTGTAGGTAGAAGACGTTTCGCCGCTCATCCAAGCTGCTTCTTTAGTTCTGGACTGGACAAGAATTTTATGTAGAAGACGTTTCGCCGCTCATCCAAGTTGCTTCTTCAGTTCCCTGGACGAGAGGTTAAGGTAGAAATTGTAGAAAATGTTTCACCGTTCATCCAAGCTGCTTCTTCAGTTCTCTGGACAAGAATTTTAGGTAGAAGACGTTTCGCCGCTCATCCAAGCTGCTTCTTCAGTTCTCTGGACAAGAGTTGCAGGTAGAAGACGTTTCACCGCTCATCCAAGCTGCTTCTTCAGTTCTCTGGACAAGAGTTGCAGGTAGAAGACGTTTCACCGCTCATCCAAGCTGCTTCTTCAGTTCTCTGGACAAGAGTTGCAGGTAGAAGACATTTCACCGCTCATCCAAGCTGCTTCTTCAGTTCTCTGGACAAGAGTTGCAGGTAGAAGACGTTTCACCGCTCATCCAAGCTGCTTCTTCAGTTCTCTGGACAAGAGCTTTAAGAAGAAGACGTTTCACAGCTCATCCAAGCTGTTTCAATGCGATGGATTCCACCTGGACGACTGAGGGATTCTACGCTCCACCTTATGAATACATTAAAATTTAACATTATAGCTGTGCATTAATTTAAAAAAAACCATTTACACACCTTAGATTAAATATATTTTTTCAAACATGGATTAAAACACAATGACTGAAACTGAAAGATTATCAAACACTATCACGAAATATCAAACATTTCCTCAAACTCTTTTTAAACAACGTTTCTGATCTGCCTACAGATGTGAAACCTTTTACATTTTAAAATAAAATTCTTTGGAATCACATTTGGGACACTTTTACATATGAATGTGTCAAACAGAAGGTGGTACAGAGTTGAATACTGGGTCCAAGTGTGACTCAAATACAAATGACAAACTGATGCTGGAAATGAAGTTGGAACAAGTTTTTTTTTTTTTTTTATAGAAATTACACTTCCAGTCAAAGGTTTGGACACATCATCTCATTCAGTGTTCTTTACTTTTACCACTTTCTACATTTTAGACACAGAAGACATGAAATATGTGAAGCAAGATATACGGAGTTATGTAGTAAACAAAAATAAGTTTGAGAGTTTTTGCACTTATTTTCTTTACTACATAATTCCATATATGGATCCTGCCGTCTTCTGAATGTGTGTACGTTAGAAAGTAGTCAAAATAAAGAAGAAAAACAACGCGTAGCTGTATTGTGATTTTAATTTGAGTGATTAGTGAGTGTGCTGGTGTTATGTACTTTTGTGCGATTGGTGTACTTTTGTGTGACTGTTGCTGTACTTTTGTGCGACTGTTGCTGTACTTTTGTGCGACTGTTGCTGTACTTTTGTGCGACTGTTGCTGTACTTTTGTGCGACTGTTGCTGTACTTTTGTGCGACTGTTGCTGTACTTTTGTGCGACTGTTGCTGTACTTTTGTGCGATTGTTGCTGTACTTTTGTGCGATTGTTGCTGTACTTTTGTGTGACTGTTGCTGTACTTTTGTGCGACTGTTGCTGTACTTTTGTGCGACTGTTGCTGTACTTTTGTGCGACTGTTGCTGTACTTTTGTGCGATTGTTGCTGTACTTTTGTGTGATTGTTGCTGTACTTTTGTGCGACTGTTGCTGTACTTTTGTGCGACTGTTGCTGTACTTTTGTGCGACTGTTGCTGTACTTTTGTGCGATTGTTGCTGTACTTTTGTGCGATTGTTGCTGTACTTTTGTGCGATTGTTGCTGTACTTTTGTGCGATTGTTGCTGTACTTTTGTGTGACTGTTGCTGTACTTTTGTGCGACTGTTGCTGTACTTTTGTGCGACTGTTGCTGTACTTTTGTGTGACTGTTGCTGTACTTTTGTGTGACTGTTGCTGTACTTTTGTGCGACTGTTGCTGTACTTTTGTGCGATTGTTGCTGTACTTTTGTGCGACTGTTGCTGTACTTTTGTGCGACTGTTGCTGTACTTTTGTGTGATTGTTGCTGTACTTTTGTGTGATTGCTGCTGTACTTTTGTGCGATTGTTGCTGTACTTTTGTGCGACTGTTGCTGTACTTTTGTGCGACTGTTGCTGTACTTTTGTGCGACTGTTGCTGTACTTTTGTGCGATTGTTGCTGTACTTTTGTGCGATTGTTGCTGTACTTTTGTGCGACTGTTGCTGTACTTTTGTGCGATTGTTGCTGTACTTTTGTGCGATTGTTGCTGTACTTTTGTGCGACTGTTGCTGTACTTTTGTGCGACTGTTGCTGTACTTTTGTGTGACTGTTGCTGTACTTTTGTGCGACTGTTGCTGTACTTTTGTGCGACTGTTGCTGTACTTTTGTGCGACTGTTGCTGTACTTTTGTGCGATTGTTGCTGTACTTTTGTGTGATTGTTGCTGTACTTTTCCCTCTGTCTTGTAGATTATTTGACATCAACCTGCCGAGCGACTGAAGATGGAAATTAGCCACGTTGGCTTTAATCTTTGCATATTTACATTTTAAATATTCATTAATATGTGCTGTCCCCTTACAAATACATAAATAAAATACATTAATTAAACAAATAAATAAATAAAATACATAAAATTAAATCAATCAATCATTAAATCAAATAAATAAATAAAAATACCATAATATACGAACTTTTCTATTTATAAAGCACTTTAAAAAACTTTACAGTCGTCCAAAGTGCTGTACACAGACATAGAAAAGACAAGGACAGTAATAACAAATAAAATAAATGAAATGGTTTGTTCAAACTTTTGACATATTGCATATTGTATGTTGGTAAAAAGTCGTCCAATTCTACAAAATTTCAAGTCCGTATTTATTTGAGCGCACTATGTGTTTTTTTTTTTTTTTTAATTCAAATTTGTATTGACAATCAAATGGAGACAACAGTTACAAATCACAAATGTACAATTTGATTTTCTTTTTTTTTCCCCCTTTCATCATTCTTTCACAAGTTTCCTTCACTTTACATGTCTCTTGACTAGTATTTTTTTCTCCTTTAAGAATACAAAGTAAAAATAAGAAAAGAAAAAACTAATATTTGAACATTTGAGTAGCAACAAACAGGGAATATCACAAATTTTCCTATTTTTTATGTTAATAAAGTCTTTCCACGGTTTCCAGTCCTCCTCATACCTGTCGTAGTCCAATCTTTGTATAAGTGTTAGTCGTTCCATTTGTGAAATATCTTCAATTCAATTCAATTCAATTTATTTTGTAGCGCCCAAAATCGCAACAACAGTAGCCTCTAAGGGCGTTCCAAGATATGGATGAGTAAAACATACACACAGACATATCAAAACAGGAATAAACAACATTCATGTAAAGCAGCAAATGAAACATTGTCCAGTCATCCCCTGTCCTTAGACCCTCCTTCTCAGCAAGGAAAAACTCCAAAAAACCCAGGGTCCTGGGAAAAAGAAGAAACCTCGGGGAGAACTACTTCAACAATATTTATCCAATGCTCCAAATCCAGTAGTTTGTCACTCATCCACAGCTTTGGTTATTGATTTCTTGCTTGCGACCAGACGAATGTCCCACGTATATTTTTTTGTTCCTATTTCTAAAAAAAAGCTCTCTACCATTTACAGAACTGCTTGGGTAAAAACTACCAGCAAAATATGTCACTAAATTTCGATTCGTCACACCTCCACCTGCGTCCAACCACGTTTTCCCGTATAAACTCGAGCACAGGACACATACATGCACAGTCCAGATAAAGAGTTAAGGTGTCACCCAACCCCCCTGCCGAGCCCCCTGTCCCGCGCCCCTCCCTCGCTCCCGCTTTGAAGTTGGGGGCAGATTGTCGCACAAACAACATAAAGCTCCCCGGACGGCCTGAGATTTACCACCCCAGGCGAGGAAGTGGTTTTTATTGGGCTGTTTTGTACGTCCGGTGCCGAGGACAGGGACGGACGCTCTTTTGTAACGGACACTTTGAGAATGCGTCCGCTGAGGATTCCCAAAGACACCGCGCCGCAAATGACTGGACAGGCACCTCGCTATGACATGTGACAGTGTCCACACGTCCGGCATACACGTGTGAACACCCTCTTAAACGGCACTATACGGACACTTGCGCAACAATGCACTGGCCGATGGGAGATTTACGGCGCCGGGCATTTTCAGAAAACACCAGTAAACAAAAGAGTGTAAGGAAAGCAAGGAGAGGAACTTGTTTTTGAGAAAGTGAAAGTGGAAAGCGGAGATGCTGAAGTGTTAGATAAAGTGATAAACGTGGGTCAATAGATGGGAATGAGATGGTGATTGTGGAAATGAAGGACAACAAATCGGCCGCAAAAGCAAAACTGTCCAGAAAATCACCTTCAGAGAGCGACGCAGGAGGAGTTTGTGGTAAAAAGCTGTCCAATTGTACTTTCCTCAGTTAAAAAGGTTCAGATTTCGTAATAATTCACCACATTTCTGTCGTACCTTTGACCTCCATGGAACCAAATCATTTTTTCAGAAATCATGAGTTATTCTGCATGTTTTTTTTGTACTTAAAGTGTTAAAATGTCATGTGGTGCTACCGTGCATCATGTGGTGCCACTAATAGCAGTAATTCTGTGACAGACAAAATATACTTGGGTGAATGGTTCTTTAGGCATTTTTCTTAATTTGATGCATTTTACAGGGCAGTAGTTTGTTCATTAAACACAAGCAGGTGACTGTCATATTGGACATGAGAAGAAAATATCAATATGCATTAAAAACCAAAAGAAATGCCAACAGCTTGTTTCTATACACTTCATATTACTCAGTACTTAGATTAACATCCCAACCAAGTTTTAGAAAATAACTAATAACTATTTTAAGGTTATTCTCGATCGCACCACATGTCCTTGATATAAATGCTAAACATAGATTTATGCACCTGACACTGTAAATATTTGAAAAAAATTAATATAAACTAATTTTTTACGTCATTGACCCAAAAACAAAGATTTAAATGATTGTGATGATTCCAGGGATGAAACGCAAATGTTAACTTTGAGTTAAAAAATGGAATTTGTTGGAAACAATGACAAATTTCCAGATATCGTTGAATTGTCCAGAAGCGTGGGCTGTGTTTGGTGTCACTGCTGCTGCCACCACTTTGGTTTGGGTATCGTAGTCAAAACTTTACTTAAAGCTTTGTTACTTTAAAATAATATTACTTAAGTACCTGCTCCACCCACTGTCCACGTCTGGATTAAAGACGTTCTATATTTTGTTAACCCCTGAAGACCTGAGGGCAACTTTAGTACATTTCTCCTCGCCTGGATTTTTTTTCTTAATTTTGCTTTTAAAACTGCCCCTTTTACCCTATAATGAAGTGTTCTGCATCCTTTTGTTCAGTACAACCTGTTATTTCACAATCTGCTGCTGTAGTTGTGTCATGTGGCTGTTATAAAAACTATAGGACTAGAAATAGAGATGAAAAAAAAGTCTTTTATACAAAACACACAGCAAACATGTATAAACAACTTTTTGGACATAAAAAATGCTTAATTTAGGGCCTTAGCTACAAAAATGCAAAATATCAAGTCTGTAAGTAAAAAAATCTCCTTATTGCCCTAAAAACAAAAAAAGTGTAATCGCTCCATTTCTTTTCTGCTCCAGTCATGGAAACAGTTCCTGTCAGGTCCAGGGCCAGAGCCACAGCACTTCTGCATTTCCCTGGTGTTTATTACATTTGCATTTGTTCATTTTGAGTGATATAAACCTTTCAAATAAAAATAGAAAGGGATGCGCAATTACACACACCAAGATGCGTAATTTGCCATGTATGTGAGAATAAACTCCACTTAGAGCGACTTTTTCAATCGCTAAAAACACACACAGTCAGAGGAGTCGACCATCTTGACTCACTTCACTCTTTGGCAAAGTTTTGGTCGATCAAAAGGATTGAAGCGCATGAGTTTGACAGAAAACAAAGTTCCTATTGGACACTCGTTTTGCGCACGTCATCACACAGCGCGAGTGTGACGTAGAATAAAGCCGCAGAAATGTACGGAAACCTCTATGTCTGCACTTTCAGAGGGAAAAAAAGTAAGTTTCTATCTTTTACGGTTAGAAAGTTTTGCGCGGTTATAGAAAACATATTCCTCTGTATCGTATACGATAACGTAGGTCTTCGAGGGTTTAACATGGAAAAAGTGAGATGCACTTTTGGGGGCTTATTGATAAATTTCAAGAAAACGTGGGATCCATTCTTTCAGTTTGTTGAATCTGTTAATTTTCCATCTGTTCCAGTCTTTCGTTTTTTCTCTCGTCATTGATCTCCATCTCACTCTTTTTTTTATCTTGTTTATTGTGACTAGGTGACCTGGTAGTTGTCCTGATTTTTTTTCCTCTCTTTTTTTTCCTTTTTTCCCTTTTTTGTGTGTGTTTCATTCAGCTTTTTATCCTTATTTAAGTATTTTATCCTGACAATGCTGATATATTTGGAAATGTTAGTACATAAAGTTCTGGAAATATATATATATGAAGAAGTACAATAATCCAAGAAATTAAAATGAAAAAAAAGGCCAAGTAAGAGTAAAAAGTATTTGGAGAATTTAAGTAAGACCGGGTAAATGTCAGGGGCGTAACATCTGATTTGTAAATTAAAGTTAAAGGAGCATTATGTAACTTTTCTGGAGGAGGGTCCGTCAAATAGTTTTCAATGTGGAAGTTATTGCTTTGTCTGGAATGTTTCGCCGTACGGTCTTAAACCTTTCTATCATCATGGAGACCAAAACCAGACTAAGTTACAGGCCAGATCTGTGAAGAGGCATTTTGAGCTATAAAACCACCTGTAGTTGAATAAATGTAAAGTACAGCTGTTTAATGTCATACTGTGGAACATTCAGGGCAGAGAAATGACATCTCAGCGCCCACAGACGAACGCTGTTGTGGTGTCCTTGGGCAAGACACTTAACCCACTTCACCCCCAGTGTCTTTGAGGGCCTTGAAGGTGGAAAAGCGATATACAGTATAAAGATGTGACCATTTACCACGGAGAGCAGCATTTGCAGACCCTTCACTGGTGCGTCTTTAATGTCACTGGAAGGACACAAAGATGTTTTATAGATATTGCACAAAATCTGGCGTTTTCGAAGGATAGAAAGGACAAAAATGTGAAATTATATCTGAAGGAGTGATGCAAGAAACACAAATGTTCAGATCCTTTAATATTATCAGCATAAATCTTTTATCACTTGTAGACCTTTAGATGAGTGACCAAAACTGTCAGTCAAAAATGAGTAAAATACATTATTCAGTAGGAGTATCAGTGCTTGACCTTTTTACATGATACAGACACGACACATCTTCCTGACAAATTACAGTTTTACACTTCAGGTAAAATGAGCTTTGATATTTCTAAATCCTGATTTGAAGAGTGTAAGAACCGGTCCATTAAAATTAACTGGAATATGCAGATTAAAAAACAAAAAATGTAGAACACGCACTAAAATATGTGCAAATCTCCAAATTTGTTATCCAGGCTGGCGCCACCTTGTGCCTCCGCTCGATTTCGTTTCTCTCCAGCGACTAGTCAGAGATCACAGTCACTATACGGTTTATTATACAAAAACCCCTGAAGTTAGAGGGTCGTGAGGCAGGTTAGTGTTACCGTACTGATGATGTGTTGTTGCAGTAGTAATGCAGATGGACTGGTGTGGGCAGTGTTGTGTTTTAGTTGTTGTTTTTCCTCGAGTGATGCAGAAAAGAGGGAGCCACTGTCTGTGTGAATGTTCTTCTATGTCAGCGCACTGGCCAAACAGCGAAGAGGCCAGAACCAACCCGAGTTGCGACAGCAGACTGCAGAGATTGATTAAATTAAAAAAGTACCCGCCGACCGTCGAGCGAACGGTTTCCACGAAGTGAAACTGTCTATAAATCTGGCATCTCATTAGGCAAATATTGAGCCTGCCCCGGTTTCTGTCACTGGAGTTTGTTTAACTTTCTAGTTCATTACTCTGGAAAAAAGCTTAGCCAAAATTTCAGTCAAAGTTTATTTATAAAGCGCTTTTCATGCAAAAAATATAACACAAAGTGCTTTACAAAACAATCCCACATTTCCTTCCACCCACAGCTGCCCGACCCCACACACCCAAACAACCCAGACACACACACACACACACACACATATGAACATTCTGAAGTACATAAAACTACACAAAGTAAAACGTGAGGCTGAATCCAGGTGAACCAGTTGAGAAAGCATCATCAGAGGAGCAGAGAGTCGCCCACCGCCACCAGGAACCAAGTAAAAACGATGGTCATGTCACAGATCTCAAGATTCACCTGTTTAGCTGAAAAGCGCTTTGTGTTGCATTTTTTGGATGTAAAGCTCTCTATAAATAAAGTCTGACTGACTGAACCACCGCGGGGCCCAAGCACCATCCCTCCAGGAGCCCACAGGACGGACCCCGGAAGCTGCAGCCGACCAACTCTCCCGGTGCAGAGGGCTCCTACAGAGGAAACACTGGAAATCCTAAAAAATATGCCTAAAATTAATAAATATAATAAAATGTGTATAATAAAAACAAGTAAAAGTATAACATTTCAATCAAAAACTATTTGAGTCTTGAGCCTTCGTTTAAAAACATGAACGTTCCCTTCAGCCCTGAGGTCCTCCGGCGGGATGTTCCATAGACGAGATATAAACACTTAAATCTATCAGGAAATGACTTTAAAGCAGTGCAATTATCTGTCCATGCAGTGAGATCATTTTACTTGACAATTTATCTTAAAATAAACGACCTCTAGACTAGAATTACACTCTCTGGTCTAGTAAGCAGATAATAAACCTGAAAACAAGATGAATAACCTGATATAAGTTTTAAAATCTTGGCCAGATCAGAGAAATCTGCAGTGTAAAGCCCTTTTCACACTGGCTGCCGACATATTTGCGATGCGTTGGCGACCGTGATACTGCAAACACCTCGTCAAGACATCACTAATGTTCCTCTTTTGTGATATATTTACGAACTGTTGACGATACTTTGTGACACTCTGCGATGCGTTAACGCTGTCTTGACGAGGTGGTTGCGACGCAAAGACGTTGTTACTGCGATCGTATATTGACGTCTTGACGAATATTAACAAATACTGACGACTCTTGGCGAACTATCGGGGAGGACTTGCGATGTGGGTGCGATTCAATAACGACCTCTTGACAACTTGGCGACTGCTTCGCGAAGTACTGGCGACATGTAGTCACAGGACCTTGGGGTATATAAAGAAAACAGGATGATCTCTGTACCAGTCGCAGAGTTTTTCTGCTTCTTCTTCTTCGTCAGTCAAACCCTGGGAATTAAGTGGGGCCTCGGACGGTTCCTTTTTGACTGAAATGTCTGGATAAACCGGAGGATGTGGAGGAGGCTGTTGTGGGAGAGATGAAGCTGTGTTCACTGGCAAAGGTCCCGGCTCAGAGGATGGACTGATTCCGGCTCCGGGAGGACAGACGCCTCTCCTGCCTCTGCCCATGGATGTATAATAAGAGATTTTATTATAGCTCTTTGGCTCTGGCGAACATTTGCGTTCATATACCTTGTCAACCATGACGAACCCCAGCGATCCAAAAAAAAACTGTTCACAACCGCATCGGTTTTGCATCACCTTCCAGTGTGAAAGGAGCTTAAATGACGCACTTAATGGAATGCCACCCAATGATGTCACAAGGTGGAACCGTTTTGACCTCTGAGGTGGGGAACTCACCTCTTAAACCCTATTCGCACGGGATTAGGATTACCTGTGGACCTTTGGTGATTTGTAATAATTGTGGAGGATTTCTGAGATCTTCGTGTGAATGCTCCATGTCTGTAATTTGTAAAGTAAAAATTCCTCCGCAAATTACCTACGATATTTCACCAAACACAGACGTCCGGTGATAATACTCGTCTCGTGCGAATCTGCATGTCAGTGTTTGTTGTTGTAATTGCGTCTTTTCTGTCTATTCCTTTTATTTCCATGGTCTTTTCTATATATATTGCGCGACTTTTATATCTCTTTCCGTCTTGAGTAATGGAGGCTGCGGTAGAAATTTTGATGAGCAGTTTTGAGCTTTTTAGGGGCAAATTATAACACAGCCTCATAGCCTCTACATGGAAACCGAGCCGCAAAAAGGGCAAGAGATCCAAGAGGAGAGACAATTCTCGCAGGATGTTGACCTGGATGACATGTGTAGCAGCATGTGGTAAGGAACATTTATTATTATTATTAATTTTTAACATACTTTACTTACTTCTATCTAGAAACGGATGTGATGTTACGACATATCTGGTCGTAATTTCAGTAAAATAGAGTAATTTACAGACTTCGCTTATCCCGTTTGCAAATTACTAGACGTCCCCAGGTTGTACTTATCCCGTGCGAATAGGGCTTTAGACATGAATAAAACATAACACAACTTCAGACACACTACGAGTCAAACGTTTGGACACATCCTCTCATTCTACGTTTTTTTTTTTAGTCTTTAATTGAATATTGTTTGTAATAATCACTGAAATATGCAGATTTTTTGTTTTAAATAGAGGAAACACTGTACACTGTCCACGAAAATATGAGCAAATCCCCAAATTTGCACTTCATTATGCAAATATTGACCATGCCAGCGTTTCCTGTACAGATTTGGCACTGCAGAGCGATTCGCTTAATTTTCCGCTTCAGTAAATGGTACAAAATTGCTCTGAACGCTACAAAATGCTTGAAATAAAGACGTGTGCGAATCCGTTTACTGACACTGAGCGTTTTTAACACCTGCAGTACCTGAAGGCACAATAATATTCCCCAGTACAGGTTGGAAAATGTTCTCTTTATTTAACCAGGAAAGTCCCACTGAGATTCCGAGTCTAAGGAAGTAAAGCGGGGCCCTAGAGAAGAGCCAAAATCAAGGTAGTAAAAGACATTCTCATAAATTTTCCTGACAAAGAGGACACCCGTTGGACCTGAGCAAACGGAGAAGAAACGCTCATGGTATTATTTAACATTATGCTCCTTGAAAAATAGCTCTGTTGACTTCCTGAATATTCCGTCAACATTTCCACATGACAACGCCGCAAATCAGTCACTCAAAACGGTGAAAGAGAGCGACCGGAAATTTGTTTTTCCACATCATTTGCGCAGGTTTTTCTTCAATTACAACGTCAGGGACGGTCTGGACGGGCTCGTGACGGGAAGAGCTTGAGGATTTGTTTCAGAATGGAAGGAAATTAACGTCACGACGCGCAACACGGACGTGGAAAGACAATTGGGATCAAAACAATAGCTGCTTCCTTAAAGGACACAGGCGCGTTTTGTGGAGTACCACCCGATGATGTCACAAGGAGGAGTCGTTTTGAGCTCCGAGGTGAAGAACTCGCCTCGGGATGACTTAGGAAACCATGAATAAAACATGAAACAACTTTAGATACACTGCCCGCTAAAAGTTTGGACACATCCACTCATTCTTTTTTTGTTTTTTTATGTTTACTACTTTATTACTGCATTTTAGACATCAAATCAAATATACGGTGTAGGTAGGGTGAGCAGACATCCCTATTTACCCAGGACAGTCCCAGTTTTGAGGCCTGTGTCTCCTGTTCCAGCAGATTTATCCAAAACCAGTGATTTGTCCCAGTTTTATACAAGACATGTCCCTGATGTCCCTATTTTTGACCAATTTGAGCTAAACCAGGTCTAAACCAGGACAATATCAGGTCTATTTCAGGTCTAAACCAGGACTAAACTAGGGCTAAAATAGAACTATATCAGGTCTAAACCAGGACTAAAACTGGACAATATCAGGTCTATTTGAGGACTAAACGGGGACTAAACTAGGACTAAAATAGAACTATATCAGGTCTAAATCAGGTATAAATCAGGACTAAACTAGGGCTAAAAAAAACAGGACTAAACTAAAGGGCTAAAATAGATCAGGTCTAAACAAGGTCTAAACTAGGACTATACCAAGTCTAAACCAGAACTTAACTAGGGCTAAAATAGAACTATTATCATGTTTAATCTAGGACTATATCAGGTCTAAACCAGGTGTAAATCAGGTCTAAACCAGGACTAAACTAGGGCTAAAATAGATCAGGTCTAAAAAGGTCTAAACTAGGTCAAAACCAGGTGTAAATTGGGTCCAAACCAGGTCTAAACTAGAGCTAAAAATAGGACTTTATCAGTTCTAAATCAGGTCTAAACCAGAGGAGCATAAATTGCATTTGTTTAGTGCTTCTGTATTTTGATCCACACGTGAGTCGCGAATGGTTCCTCCATGAAAAACTGTTTATTTGCAGCGTTTGCGTCGTTTGGCTCTCGTTTTGTTGTAGTGAAAAGTCCCACACAGCGACATGGCGGCGTTTTGATTTACGGCTGCCGTAAAGCGAAGTGATGCCGCAAAAACACGTGAAACTGGATCGGTCTGATCACATGACTGAATCCGATACTCATAAGAGCCGGATCTGGAGCTGATATTGATTCTGAATATCGGATTGGAACATTCCTCATCATAAGCTTTTTGGGTTTTATGACCTTTCCTGCACTGTTCTGTTATTATTTTTTACTATTTGTGCCTATTTTTTGTCCCTTTAAATGTTGGATACAAACATTAATAAAAAAAATAACAATAATAATAAAAACAATGAATGAATTAATTAAAGTTTTGAGTTATTTTGAGTTCATTTTTGGTTTACCACTTTCCTTCTGTGTTCATTCATGTTTTGATCCTTTTTTTTGAGAATCTACAATGGAAATAATCACAGAAATCAGGAAAAAACATTTGAAACTTTTGGCAGGTGGTGAAGGTTTCTGAGGATGCTGTAAAAAGCTCATTTTTCTTTCAAAATTAACCAGAAAATCAAGACGCAGACGGTGCTTTTGCCTGTATCGGGAAGCAAAATAGCAAAATACAGTGAATGAAAACCACTGTAATGTAACTTCAACCAGTCGTGCAAAGCAATAATGTATTTAAATGTTCTTTTAATGAAATTTCCTGCTGTCTGCTCAGTTCCGGGTGAACTCTTTTATGGTTGGAGTGCGTAGACACCACAACACGGCGGTAATGACTGGGCCGGGACTCGACCCTGGGCGAGCGGTCGACACATAAACACACACTGTAAACACTGGCCGACACTTGCAAACAAAATCAAATTCAGATTCGATTTACGTTCACAAAGACGGTGAAAGACGTTCTTTGATTGGGCCAAACCACAGCACAGATATTAGGTCTAATTGTCCAGCGGTTTTCAAGAAATTCTGTTTTGTTTGTCTTTTCTTTTCTTTTTTATGCACAAAGCTCCAAAGATACAAACTTCAGCCACAAGGGGGCAGGAAAGAGCAGAACAATTGGTGATATGTGAGGGTCTGAAGAGAGGTTTTATTTTTGGATAATGATAGTTTTTTTTTTCTTTTTAATGGATGATGATAGTTTTTCTTTTTAATGGATAGTGAGTTTTTCTCTCTTTTTTTCTTTTTAATGGATAATGATAGAATTTTCTCTCTTTTTCTTTTTAAATGGATAATGGAGTTTTTTCTCTTTTTCGTTCTTTGTTTTTTCTCTTTTTTTCTTGTTAATGGATAATGATAGTCTTCTCTCTCTTTTTCTTTCTTTTTTAATAGATAATGATAGTTTTTCTCTCTTTTTCGTTCTTTTTTCTTTTTAATGGATAATGATCGTTTTTTCTCTTTTTTCTTCCTTTTTTATGGATAGTGATAGAGTTTTTACTCTGTTTCTTTTTTTAATGGATAATGATAGTTTTTTCTCTCTTTCTTTCTTTCTTTTCTTTTTAATGGATAATGATAGCGTTTTTTTCTCTGTTTTTCTTTCATTCTTTTTTTTCTTTTTATTGGATAATGATAGTTTTTCTCTCTTTTTCTTCTGCTTATGTTTTTATTTGTTTATAATAAAAGCAAATAAAAGCATGCTTTAGTTTGTTTTGTTTGCTTTTATTGCAGACAAAGCAAAACATGCGTCCTTACTCTGAGTGGGCTTGCATCTCCACAGACCTGACTCTTAACTGGCTTTTACTTGTTTCAGTGGAGTTGAAAATGGAGCAGAATTGTCTATAATCTTCCATGTTAATAATAAATAATAATAAAACTTATTCATCTCCATGGACAATGTTCCAAAACATGGAAAAGTAAGGTGATCTCCAGAAATTTACATATTGTCCCTTTAACATCTAGTAGTTTTCAATCTAATCAGGGAAACACTCGTGTACCGTCAGATTTTCCAGATTTTCCAAAACAGATTCATGCATAATTTACTAGTTTGGAGAGTTTTTCTGATGCACAAAAGAAAACACAATTGCTTAATTGATTAAACTATTAAAACTATTAAAAATTGCTGCATTATAAACCACATCTTTCCAAACTGTGAGATTTGCTCATATTTTTATCTTATTTAATCTTCTATAAAAAAAAAAAAAAAAAGTGCAAATGAGCTAAAAACAAACACTACCTGAAGTCGCCACAAGAGGGAGCCACACCTACAGGCAAATAAGCAGAAGTGGCGTTAGTTTGTCACTTGCCACTTCTTAAAGTGTAAAATAAATGGAATAAAAAATATACTGTACATCAAATACACCAAATAAGAAAGTATGTAGTAAATAGGTGCAGTAATAGCGCTAGTATATGGTGGTTGGAAGTGTGTACGGTTGCAGAAATAGTATAGTGATTAAAGTATTGCAAAACAACCTGAGTTACCGGAGAAAGTGCCTGTATTTGGGTGATAGATTGTGTCAGATGTGAGTCGTACAAACATAAGTCGCAGCTAAAGGTTAAAGCTCAATGTTCAGGGGGCAGGAGGTCGTGATCCTGGAGTGTTTCCTTCAGGAGCAGCTGTTTACCCACGATTCACACTCAAGAAACCAGAGAAAGTCCAACAACAAAGACGTTACTGAGCACATCGAGCAGACGGAGCTGAAAATTTAAAGATGTTGTAGTTTAAAGTACATAAAAATACAGTTCGTAAGACAATTTGAACGATTTTATGGTTTTATTTGTTAGGTTATTAAAAAGTTTGTACCCAGCAGTCAAAAATTTGGACACACACTCTTATTAAATGTCTTTTTTTTCTCTATCTTTATTATTTTCTACATTTTATATAGAGAAGACATCAAATATATGAAGTAAGATGTACGCGAAGTGAAGCCAAGTTGAGGATTTGAATATAAAATATGAAAAAATTGTTGAGTTATTTAACTTTTTTCTTCTTCTTTGGAATTATAGCAAACATTTTACTTCATTTATTTGATATCTTTTGTATATTATAAAGTAGTAAACATTAATAATGTAGGAAACACATTGAATGAGAGGGTGAGTCCAAACTTTTTACTTGTAGTATAACCTTTTCAAACATAAAATAGACTAAAATAAAAGTATGAGGGTTTGTTTTTTGTTGTTTTTTCCATTTTGGTCACTTATTTTTTACATATATGTCACTGAACAACAGAAAAACCTGCCTCTTATTGGTTTGCGTCTTCACAAACCTGACTCGGATGTGACCTGGAGCTGGGCCTTCTCCTGCTTGTTTCCATGGAAATGCCGATCCTCTCGCTATAATATTCCACATTATATCCTAGAGCCGATTCCAAGCTTGTTTTAACTTTCTATTTCCATTTCAGTTTCACAAATTAAAATATATTTACTAAGATAAGACATAAACTCACTTCTTAATACCTGTTCAGATAGGAAATAAACGTGCAATTCAAATAATAATAATAATTAAAGCCGCAAGCAGCATCGAACGGCCCTCGTGGGTCGCGCTTCGCACTCGGCCGACCCGACGCTCCCCCGGGTGGCGCTGATGAGCCTCTTGTCTCTGTGGGTTTTTGGCTTTGGGCTGAACTTGTCACTAAACACATAAAGTCCACACACACTGGAGAAATCTTTCCTGCCTGTCGCCATCAAACGGTTGAACGCTGCACTTTAACTCACAAACTACTCAATCCTTTTCATCCTATTCCCGGCTCACACATGTATATAGTCATAAATATGTCACTGATGTAAATAATTACCAGAGAGAGCTATTTTATCTTTTATCTTATTGTATTTAGCTTATTTTGTAACTTGTTCGATGTACATGCTCTTGGTCGGTTGCATCTGTAACGAAGAAAATTTCCCCTCGGGGATGAATAAAAGTAATTCTGATTCTGATGCTGATGTGCTAACATAGATAAACATGGGCAGTTTGGGACATCGCCATGGCAACACGGTGCAAAATCCAACTTTGGACCCCTGGACTTTTTTGATCGGGCTGAACTGAAGAATCACTGTGCCAAATTTCACGTTCTTCAATGAAGCTAATAAGTCGTTATATCACTTAGAAATGTAAGAAATTGTTTACATTTGCATAACATTAGCGCTTTAGTGCATCACCGTGGAAACCCAGTGAAATATACCATATGGTTGTCATTGACTTTTTTGATCAGGATGACATGAAGAGTCATTGTGCCAAATTAGAGAATATTCAGTGAAAGTAAAATATTTTTCATGAATGGGAATTTATCAGATCTCTCCCATTACCGTTTGTCGAAAATAAAACGCACACAACTGTCGGAGAGAGAGGAAAAAACAAGAAAATAACTATAAAAAAATATAGATGGTATGTTTCAACTGTTAGAACTCTAGCGCAGTAATTTCAAGATTCTTCAAGACAAGCTGGACAACAAGAGGTGAAGAAACCATCCCAGAGTCACCAAAAACACCAGCCAAAAGGAACAGACTCCACTGAACTCCACTCCACCTGGTTGTAGCAGATGATCGGTTTCTTCCTTTACAGGTCTTACAGTTTAGTTTATGTTTCTGACCGTAAACCCAAGTCCACGGGGAGTCCAGAGCGTCCAGCAGCCTGATGGACCTCACTGAAGCCTGTGGAGCTCCTAAAGAAGAGTGAAGCGGAGACAGAGTAAACGAGAAGGGAGCAAAAAAGGACTGAATACAACAATAATAGTATAGTCGTGGCCAAAAGGTTTGAGAACGACCGAATGTATTTTGGTACCAGGACGTCCTCCGAGAGCAACGTCTCCCAACCATCCAAGAGCCGTTTGGTGATGAACAAAGCCTTTTCCAGCCTGATGGAGCACCTTTCCATAAAGCAAACGTAATAACTATGGCTCAGGGAACAAAACAAAGATTTTGGGTCCATGGCAGGAAACTTCCAGATCTTTATCCCCTTCAGATCCTCAAGAGGTGGAAAACAAACAAAAACCCACAAATTCTGAGGATGAACAGTCAGGATTTGGTCCAGAACTCTGTAATTGTAAAAAAGCTTTTGATACTTATGAAATGCTTTTAATTATATATCAGTAAACCATAGAAACATCTGAGAAAACGCCTAAAAACCCTGAAGCAGAAGACGCTGTTAAAATGTATATTTGTGTCACTCTCAGAACTTTTGGCCAAGATTTTAAGTCAGGAATCTCCAGCTTGTATTTCTTCACCCCCTTCCAAGCAACTCGCCCAGGGCTTTCCCAATTATACATATTGTGCTGAATAACAGATTAATTTAATGCCTTTGGCCATTATAAATATGTAATTTTGATATGCAACTTTGTGTACTAATAACTGGATAATGTTTTAAATTAGGGCTGTCAAACAATTCATTTTTTGTAATTGCGATTAACTATGGAATTTGAGATTAATCGCGATTGAAAAAATTGTTTGACGGCCCTAATCTAAACCATAAACCATTATCCAATTAGTACAAAATCACGTATCAAAATGATTTATAATCGCATATTGAATTGCATGTTTAAAATTGTGTTATTTTGCATTTTCAGTTTTAAAGCCATAATGTAAAGTCTGTAAATGTAAATTCTTACCAGTTTCTTAATTGAGAATCAAATAAACACAAAGAATGAATTTCCTTTTTGACCTTTCGTTTATTTTCTTTCAGGAAAGTGTAGAGCAGAGTCAGATTACACTCTTATGCTTCTTAAAAAATAAAATAGCACCATTATAAAAAAACATACATGTTAGCTTGAAATAACAGCAATGAACTTAATATGCAACATTGCGTGAACTCAGAACAGATAATTTCAGAAATGTCTGACAGCCATTTTTTCTCCATTTCTTTTCTTTGAACCAGTTGCTAACACAGATCAGTCTGGGGACATCAGTGGACAGTGCTGCTCTTCTTTTGCACAATGTGACCAGAGAGTGAGAAAAGTCTTTCACACGGCACCGTTGTTGCAGGTGTAGCCGGATATTTCTTTCTCAGCGGTGCCAAGGGTGGGTCGGCCGCTGTGTGTTCGGTCCTCACCTCTGCACCGATCCACAGTCACGTCAGATTCTGGTTTCGCTTCTTCATCTGAATCTGATGCAGCCAACAGGAGGTTTATTTTATTTGTAGGTGGATCTGGGTCCATTTCTCCGTGAGAAGCAAGCTGCCCGGGCACTTCCTCTTTCAGATCTCGGGAGGCTTTTCAGGTCCTTATATCTGGGGTCAGGAGCTGTTGCCTTTTTCAACCACTGGACATTGGTGCTTTCCTTCCGCTTGGACAGGTCAGACGTGAAGGCTGCTTTAGACCGAAGCACATGGCCTGGGTCGTCGTCTCCATCACCAGGAACAAACGGCACAATGCAGGAGATGTACTGTTCACCACCCAAAAGCTCAGCCACACACCTGCCATGAAAAACCCAAAAAGTGCAATTAATAAGTTATATAAAGAGTAAAATCAGCACATCCTGTACATAAAGCGTCAAAGAAATAAAATTTAAACAATATTGCATGATGAAAAAGAGGCAGGCCTGCACACGATTAAGAGAAACTATTGTCTGTTTTCCTCCTTTGCATAATTCATTACCACTACAACTGTTAAAACGACAACAAAATAATTGTTTTGCAATAAATTACCAGCAATCAAAGAAAATAAATCACGTTTTCATTTTTTTAAATAAAATTCTGAATATTTGTTATTTTTAAAGTAGCCCTACCTACAGGTTCAACAAGTGCTTCAAGCTTTTCCATCTTCTCCAGTTCAGCATTAGTCGGCGTGTCCAGCGGCTTCTTTGCCCCCGACAGCATCGTCGTTTCTGAGGAGACGGAGAGCGGAGTTTCACCATCTCCACTAAACTAAAGATTAAAAAAGTAGCAGTTAACTCTCAAACCACCACTGCATGACATCAGCAGGTGAACAGAGCACTGAGCTTTAGAGACGTACACAGGCGAATAATAAAGGGTTTCTCATGCGTGATCATGATAAAAGCGGCGGCAGGTTTTACGCCAAAGCAACCCTCTCCATTTGTCCAGGCTGGGGACTGGCACAGAGGGGCACAGCGCCCTCTGTGGCTGGATTAACCCACCGCCCATGCTTTTTTAAGGTTAGTGTGTTAGTAAGTGCAGATACTCACCACAAACAGCAGCCTCTGGGACCTGTGAAGACTCGTTTAACAGTTTAGGTAAAACATTGAGATTTCAGAAGAGTTAGAATCATCAACACAAAAATGGCAGTAATGACCCACAACATTAGTAAGACACTTAACCTTGTGTTAAAGGACAGTGTTCAAAGAGAAATGTCAACATATATGAAACTGGTTTAAAGGTCAAAATGAACAGACTAATAACAATGCAAACCTGTGGAAGAGTTTAGGAGATTAGAATAACCAGTGTCTCAGTTCAGAGCGATCAGACTCTAAACCAGTCCAAATCTGGCACATTTATACTAGTTCAGACCAAACCAAATACAAAACACATTGAAAAAAACCCAAGATTGTCCATTCAAACCTGGTTTTCACACTACATGAAACAAAAATCAGTTAAACCTGTGGAAGTGTTAGTTTAGAATAACCAGTATCTCAGTCCAGTATAAGGGTTAAGACCACAGTTATTGCACGCAATAAACCACTCCAAATTTGGCTCAAAGTTAGATTAGTTCAGACAAAATCAAATACAAAAGCATCATATTCAGTAAGTAGAGGTCAGGCTCTTGGCCTGGAACAGACTAAGTAAAGTAAAAAACAAAAAGTTAAACCTGTGGAAGTGTTAGATTGGAATCAGGGGTTTTATAGTCTCAGACTCATGAGACCATCACAGTGTTTAAATCTGGTTCACATTTAGATCAGACCAAGGAGACCATGCAGTCTCCAAAACTGTGCCAATGTTTAGAATCTGGCACACACCAGTTCCAAAACCAAAACCTTACAGTAACAGAAGAATCCTCAGCACATTCAGATCTTGTTTTGAGATGACACAAGGTTCACAGAGAACCTCAAATACCTACCGAGTTTAAGTCTGCATGGACAGACCAATAAAACCCATGAAACCAGCAGCAGGAAGAAGGTTTGAACCATTACATTCAGCTAGGGCTGGGCGGTAAACCGTTTGAACTGGTATTTTTTATTTTTATGATATGAATTTTTAATTTACCGCCATACCGTGTGCGCGCATATGTCGGCAACACAGAGCGGCGGAACGTCGCACAGCGGTAGATTGAGCGGGGGCTGTTTTTCAGTGTTACACCAAACAAGCCAACTCTGCAGGAGAGCGGTAGTGGCAGAGACTAGGGTGGTAAGGATAGCGAGTTGAGCGGTGAGCATGGACGAAGAAAATGACACAGACACAGAACTCATTCCGAAAAAGGGAGCCGTGTCTATTGTTTGGAAATACTTCGGTTTTAAAAAATCTGACGCGGATCAAACACGCATCAAACACGCATCATCTGTAAGTGTTGTCGAGCTAATGTTTTAGCTGCAGGAGGCAACACAAGCAACTTGCTTCACCACCTCCGCCACAATCATATCCTGGAATACGAAGATTGCATGAAAGTAAAATCTGCATCTTCTCCCCAATCTCTGCGTAACGTTGGCACTGCAGCACAAAACACTACACAGACGTCCCTGGTAGGCGCGTTTGCTAAAGGGACCGTCTATGACAAGAAAAGCAAACGTTGGAATGATATTACCAACTCTATCACACTCCACTTAGCCAAAGACAAAAATACCGTTAAATATCGTGATACTTAAAAAAAAAATACCGTGATATCAATTTTTGGTCATACCGCCCAGCTCTACATTCAGCCCATGTGTGGCCCAAAAGTCAAGGTGATAAATGGGTTAAATACAAAGAGTGAATTTCCCTCACAAGGGAAAGTAAACATCAGCTTGATTTAAAATGTTCAGGTTTGAACATTTCTCCATCTTGTGCGATTCTCTCAGCCTCCAGCCTTTGTCTTTCCTTCCTTTGGGATCCATGATCAACATTCAAACTTTTTGTGCCAGGTTAAGACTCCTTTCCTCCAGATTAGTCCCAGGACATGTTTTGTTTGTAGGTTGTCCGCAATGCAATCCATTTTTCAAAAAATGTAATTGTTTAGTCACTGTTCAGCTTTTGCACTTTTATAGATGGCTCCTCGGTGCTCCATTTTCTTTAACATATTTGGGTATGAAAGGTATATTCTTTGGGTGAATTAAGTTTGTGTATCCATTTTAAATGATATATTCCCTTTATTCATTCCATTTTTGGGGGGTATTTCCTCTGATATATATATATATATATTTTTAAAAGGATTCTTGATTAGTTCAGCAGTTGCTTCATCTCTTGAGGTTTTCTCCTGTGACCTTTTTTGGCATTTTGACTTCAAATAGAGGTGCACATTCATTTCTCAGTAGTCCACACTATTAGGCCAAATATCCCAGTGCTACCTGTAAAAGGTTGGATTAGCATGTTAAGGTTAGACACCACTCCACCACCACATGTAAATTATGTCACAGTAGCGTTTAGTTTAGCAGTACACAACTATGCTAGGCTAGTCAGTAACATGTTATGTTACTGCCTAGCCTAGCCAAGCTAAACTTAGACATTAAGACATTAAGTAGACTTAGCTTTACAATGGCCAATAAATGATTAAATCAACATGGCAATAATAAAACTGCTCCCTGTAAAAAAAGGTTAGACGCCATCCTAAAACCAGAAAATGTACAGGTTAGTCAGTAACATGGCAGACATCATATTTTAGCTTTAGCGGTATTTAAATAAACTATAAATGAATGCAAGTAGATTTATCTTGTGTTATGTACAATAAATGCTTAAAAACATGACAAAAAACTGCTGCCTGTAAAAAAAGGTTAGACACCATCCTAAAACCAGAAAATGTGTTAGTCAGAAACTAGACATGAATTTAAGTAGATTTTGCTTTAGCTTGTGTTATGGAAAATAAATGCTTAAATCAAACTGATAATAAAAATGCTCCAAGCAGATTTGCCTTACGTTATGTACAATAAATACTTAAAACTACATTATAAAAAACTGCTCCCTGTGAAAAAGGTTAGACACCATCCTAAAATGAGAATTTACAGGTTAGTCAGTAACATGTGTCATATATGTTTTAGCTTTAGCTGTACTTAAATAAACTAGACATGAATGTAAGTCGATTTAGCTTTAGCTTATGGACAATAAATGCTTAACATGACAAAAAACTGCTGCCTGTAAAAAGAAAAAAGGTTAGACTCCATCCAAAACCTGAAAATTAAAGGGTTAGTAAATTAAATGTCCCAGTAGCGTTTAGCAGTACACTACTAGTTAGCACAGCAAGGTTAAAAATTCGAAGGCCCATAGAACTAGGGGTGGGCGATATCTCGATATTTAAAATATATTGAGATATTTTTGAAACTCGATATGAATTCTGACATATCGATATATCGCTATAATGCTTATGTTTACTTCTGGTTTTGCCGCTTCGCTTGTCTCGCCTTCTCTGTGCCGCGCTCGCCTCCGCCTCCTGCTTTTGTCCCCCGAGCTCCTCCGCGGAGCCCGGAGCTGGCCGCGGACTAAACCAGGACTAGGACTAAACCAGGACTAAACGCGGCCGCAGAGCCCGGGGCTCGGTCGCGGACTAAACCAAGACTAGGACCAGGGCTCTACAGTGCGCCCATTTCACTTGCATTTGCGAGTAAATATTTCGGTGTGCGAACGTGGAAAACAAACAGGCGCATCTGTGCGAGTGTTTCTGCAGCCACAATAAGGAGCTGCGCACAGACGTAACGTGACGAGTTAAACTTTCTAAATGCACCTGCCCTGCACGAGCGCAACCACATGACACCTCCGACCGCTCACGACCCCAGCAAACGAGCCCCACGTGTGGCCGATATCACTCATACGAACAAACTGCTTCAAAACCCCACGCCCCGCAGCAGGACCCACACCTGTCTCATTAGACGACCCCACACCTGGACTTCCTCCTCCGCTAAAGCGAGAGCTTTGTCTTGGACTTTTCTCGGACTCGAGCGCATTTGGACTCGGTCTTGTCATGGACTCAAGGTCTGAATACTGAGTGCGGTCATATTTCATTACGGCCGCTGCTGTCGCCAATAAACTCATACAGGCGTGCGGGAGCGTGCGGGGCTTCTCTCTGCAGCCTGTGCCAAATGCCAAATAAATCTGTTTGTCACAATGTGCGTTTGATTTGGTAAATGTGCAGAGGCTAAATACCACTTTAAAACAAGAGAATGTAACTCCAGTTTGGAATTTGAAAATACAGGCTTAAAAATCCTGCACACTTTATTCACTTTGAAGCAGTTTTGTGTAAAGTGCCAGTGGAAGTTCTCTTAAAGAGGTTCTTAAACTGTGGGTGAGGGTCCAAAAAGGGGTGCAGAGTGTTTAAGTGCATTACTAAATGAATATTAATCAGATAAAATTATTTTTTTTGTTTTTGCAGTAGTTTGGGAGGGGGGTATTTTTCCTGTAAAGATATCGAGATATATATCGTATATCGAGATATAGCAAAATATATCGAGATATATTTTTTGGTCCATATCGCCCAGCCCTACATAGACCTATAATAAAATCTGGAAGATGAATCCAAGATGGCGCCATATTGTTTTCAATGGTCTGTGCTCATTGGCGCATGACCCCAAAAAAGTTTTACTTCCACAGCCCAACGTGTGACGTCAGAAACGTAATTCTGATAAATCAGAGCGCTGCTAGCGCGGGGCTAGGCTAACTATTACAAAGCTGATTTTTAGGTGCTTTGACGAATTAAATTTTTTAAAAAGTTCTTATTGTAAAAATACATTATAATCCCTACAAAATTCGACCTTTATGAAAGCTGTGGATGCCCTGTCAGGCTAACACGAGCAGTTTGATTTAGCAAAAAATGCATTGTGCTTCTATGGGAAATTTTTTCCTGGGCTGCGGGCATAGAACGATAAGGCTGCGGGCTGTATGCTCAATGTATGGAGCTTGGGGGGGGGAAGCAAATGCAAAAAAATTCGATCGTAAGAAATTCGTCAAGTACTAAGAAATTCTTAGTACTTGTGCACCTGCCTCACCTGCTCCTGGAGCACTGGCAATGGTTGAAGAACGGGTCAAACGCAAAAAAAACATACGAAATTTGTCAAGTCTGCCTACCTCACCCATAGAACTATAATGACCTCACAGTTTACAGCATTAATCATCAGCTAAAATGGCAAAGGGTAGAGTTCAATTTGTTAACTGGACAAGAACAGAAGAAACAGCTTTGATGAGCAGTGAAACATCTACCAAAAACTCTTTATCCAGTTGACAAACTGAACTCTTGTTTTTCTGAGTATCGTGTTCTAGTCTATTTCATTTCTCAGTGTTTACCTACCTTTTACCAGAAGGTTTCAGGACACGTTTGACCCCAGTTTTCCCTTTTATATTCCATTTCTTTAGTAAATACTTATTTAGACACATCTAGACTATAAAAAAAAACAGCGTTTCCTCTCAACAAAAGCATTGCCACAAATGCCATATGAGAGCCCAGCAAAGCATTATTAAAACCACATTGCATTAAAAAACCAAGCAGAGCGAGAAACAGCAGCAGCACATTATTCACCAACACTGCGACGATGTTCGAGTTCACTAACAGGTGAAGTTGCGTGACCAGCCATAACAGTCTAAAAAACATGTCACCAAATGGATTATTGTACCGCAAAGAAATTCAATTCAGTTTATTCAAAGTTGACAGAGGCCCAATTGATTTTCTACTTTGTTATGGATCCTACCTGTACTGAGGTATTTCACAAACATCCCGTTCGACTGTAATAGGCCTTATAAAGTAGTAAAACTGTAAAAGTGTGTACGGCTGGGTCTTGGCTGGTCAGGCAACAGGTAAAACCATATTGGTAAATCTTATCTGGTGTTGGCTTCTTCACCTGGTTCAACGTGCTGACGTGGTGATCTGGACGCCGCTGCACCGTCTCCACCGCTGCACCGTCTCCGACTTCCCGACTTGGCATGGAGCTCCATTAGCTGTGGCCAAATGCGCCTTTTCCAGAGTTTGCGTGTTCTGGAGATGTGGCCAAATGCGCGGCTTTTCCAGAGTTTGCGTGTTCTGGAGCTGTGGCCAAATGCGCGCCCTGGAGCTGCAGCTATAAACTTTCAGCTCATTAGAAGAGCATAAAACTGAAGCGGTGCTGTCCCATAGAAATCCACGTATCCACTGGCTCCCGGTGGAGCTCTCCCGTGTCCCCATATCCATGTGAGCACCGGGGCGCGCCAAATTATACGCACCTGTGCTCACTCGCTCACGCTCACCTGGCGCTAATCACCAGACCAAGTGTCCTAAAGCTATTGGTGGTTTCACTCACGTGACCCCGGTGACGCGCCAAATTCAGACAGGAGCAGGAAATGTTTTTCCCCCTTCAAAACACCACAGTCATTACTATAGATCCAAAAAGTGGCAAAAGTTTGAACAGGCCGCACAAACCAGCTATCGCAAATTAATAAAGTGTAAATATAGATTATGACTCGTACTATGGAGAAGTCGGAATTTTCTTGCAATTTAATAATAAAATATCTTATTATACTTCCATGTATACTTATACATAGGCTTAGAAGTATAAGATATTTTATTATATATGTGTGTGTGTGTGTACTATGTATACTTATATATACTTATGAAATACACTTATAATAAAATATTTTATACTTCTAGGCCTTTATATACTTATAATAAAATATCTTATTATACTTCTAGGCCTATGTATACTTATATATACTTATATAAAATATCTTATTATACTTACATGGGCCTAAGCTGCTGCTGAATTTCAAATGACATCACAACTTTCTACAGGCCATATATAGCTAAAAATATTATTAAAATGACATTTTGTTATATTTTGCTGATTGTAATGCAGTTCTGGGGTGTAGTCACCAATAGAAACACACAGCTTCCACATTTGGTTCCACCTTTTAGATATTTCAGAGCAAAGTACAGAAGTATAGAATCTCAAGGGACAGAGCTGAGGTTCTATTGTGGTGGAAAAATAAATCACACAACTAACCAATAAAGAGGGAGTAAAGGTGCTGAACATTCCAGGCAAAGTATTAACATTGGAGAAAAGGAGGTGGCAAACCCTCCAGAGAAAGTTACACAGCACATCATAATTAGCACCAGTAGTTACTGACTCCCACTAATATTTGTTTGCAACCACGTAAAGACTCATGACAGGTTTATTTTTAGTTCTACGCTGAGAAGAGACAATAAATTAAGACCAAATGTGCAAATATTGTGCATTTTATTACCAAAAATATGAAATTATCTTCACAGAAACTATAATTTGACAAAAACACTCTTAAATAAAGACGTAACAAACATTTACAGTGAGGAGCAAGGAACATAAAACTCTGGCAGCCGCTTTGAGTTTGGGCAGAGGAGCGGCTCTTTGTGTCTGGCACTGGACTCCTGATCGTGGGGCATCTTCGTCCTCCTCGTAAACCTCTCCCTGGAGCTTCCTCTGCCGGGCCTGGACATCTACCTCCACCAGGTCCACCTCCACCAGGTCCACCTGCACCAGGTCCGCCTCCACCAGGTCCACCTCCACCATATAATAAGAAAAACCTGAACAATAACAATATAGCGCCACGAATGGGGTGGGGGGGTCAAGTGTCAATGACGAGCGCGTTGACCTCTTCGATTTCTCACATACCCAGTGCACGTTTTTGGTGTTTACCAAAACGGGGAGAGCGCTTCGCACTCGGTTTTCATGCATGATGTCATGTGCGCCCTACGTTTTAGGGTGAACAATTACAATTATCCCGCTGATACGGCCATGGTGATGCCACTGTGCCAGGTCAGCGGGCACCAGTCAGTGACATGGTGATGCCAGTGTGTTTGGAAAGGAGAGAGCGCTTTGCGCTCTGTTTGTGCGGCACTGCTGAACAATCACAAGAGGCCCTACACCGCCAAGGCGCTCGGGCCTAATAAGAAGAAGAAGAAGAAGAAGAAGAAGAAGAAGAAGAAGAAGAAGAAGAAGAAGAAGAAGAAGACGTTTTATTTATTAGGCGCCTTTCTGGACACTAAAAGTCGCCTTACAACAACACAAACAAATTAAATATGATTAAAACATACACTTAAAAGCCACAGTTAAAATGGGAAAATAAATAAATAAATAATATAGACACTGCAAAAACAAAATCTAGTCAAGCTAAAATGACTTGAATTAAGAAAATTTTAACATGATTTGAGTAAATTTCACTTGACAAGTAAAATGATCTGCCAGTGCAGTCAGTAAGATTTTTGTTCTTAAAATATGAAAATACATCTTGCTACACTTAAAATAAGAAAAACAACAACTTTTTTCACTTAAAATAAGAAACACAATCAAATGTTGCTGGAAGATCATTTTACTTGTCAAGTAGAATCGTCTCAAATAAAGTGAAATGTTCTTAATTTGAGTCACTTTAATTTACCTAGATATTGTTTTTTTCCCGTGTGTGTTTGGGGTTTGTGTGTTAAATGTGTGAATGAAACAAAACACAACTCAAAGTGTGTTTTTGATGAGGAAACAACATTATAACATAGAAAATATAGCGTAATATGGGCACTTTAAAAAAACATAATTGTGTAATATTGTCATTTAACACTTGAAGACCTACGACATCGTATACGAGACCGAGGAATATGTTTTCTATAACCGTGCAGAACTTTCTAACCGTAAAAGACAGAAACTTACTTCTCTCTGAAAGTGCAGACATAGAGGTTTCCGTACATTTCTGCGGCTTTATCCTACGTCACACTCACGCTGTGTGATGACGCGAGCAAAACGAGTGTCCAACAGGAACTTTGTTTTCTGCCAAACTCATGCGCTCCGTCCATTTTGATCGACCCAAACTTTGCCAAAGAGTGAAGTGAGTCAAGATGGTCGACTCCTCTGACTGTGTGTGTTTATAACGAGTGAAAAAGTCGCTCTAAGTGGAGTTTTTTCTGAAATAAATACTTACTAAATTAAATAAATAAATACTAATTACGCATCTTGGTGTGTGTAATTGCGCATCTCTTTCTATTTTTATTTGAAAGGTTTATTTCAGTCAAAATGAATAAATGCAAATGTAATAAACACCAGGGAAATGCAGAAGTGCTGTGGCTCTGGCCCTGGACCTGACAGGAGCTGTTTCCATGACTGGAGCAGAAAAGTAATGGAGCGATTACACTTTTTGTTTGTTTTTAGGGCAATAAGGAGATTTTTAATTTACTTAGACTTGATATTTTGCATTTTTGTAGCTAAGGCCCTAAATTAAGCATTTTTTATGTCCAAAAAGTTGTTTATACATGTTTGCTGTGTGTTTTGTATAAAAGAGTGTGAATTTTAGTTTTGTTTTGTTTTTTTATCTCTATTTCTGGTCCTATAGTTTTTATTACAGCCACATGACACAACTACAGCAGCAGATTGTGAAATAACAGGCTGTACTGAACAAAAGGATGTAGAACACTTCATCATAGGGTAAAAGGGGCAGTTTTAAAAGCAAAATTAAGAAAAAAAATCCAGGCGAGAAGAAATGTACTAAAATGGCCCTCAGGTCTTCGGGGGTTAAGGTGTGAAGTGTGGTCATTTCTCCAGCAGAGGGCGTCCTGAGCCCGTCTCCCCACTCACCACAGCCTCTATTCAAATTCCTCTGTAACCCTTCAGTGATGAGAAACACATTACAAATCCTTATCTGTTTCAGTGTGAAATCTGGAATAATCTCTCTTCTGGACAAACTTGTGGAGCGGGAGACTTGGGAAATGACCCCGGGCCTGTTTTGGCCGTCATAAAAAGCAGCTGTCCCAACAAGTGCGAGGCCTGAGCCAGCTGAAAATTGGAAGAAAAACTGTCGCTCGGCGTTTCCCTGGCGAGATTAGAGGCGTAATGTGATCTGGATTAGACGAGTGGTAAACTATAGGAAAACATGAGGTGGGGCTGTACAGGGGGTCAGTGGACGCTGGGTCAAATGCAAGACGACGACGTACGGTGGTCAAAAGTATCAAAAAACACATAATTATCCATATTAAAGCTGCACTGTGTGACTTTTCTGGTCTTTCTATCTTCATTTGAGACCAGAACAGACCAGGTCACACTGCAAAAAACAAAATATAGTCAAGATAAAATGACTTGGATTAAGAAAGTTTCGCTATGATTTGAGTAAATGAGCAATGGGTTTTTTGTACCTGAAAATACATTTTGCTCCACTTAAAGTAAGAAAAACAACAACTTTTTGCACTTAAAATAAGAAATAAAATCAAATGTTGCTTGAATTAAGAAACAAACACTTATTCCACTGGCAGATTATTTCACTTGTCAAGATTAACCGACTCAAATAAAGTAAAATGTTCTTAATTTAAGTCATTTTAACTTACCTATTGTTGTTTTTTTCCAGTGCAGGGGTCTCCAACCATTTTTCTCCTACACTACAAAAAGGATTTTCTAGCATAGTTAAACTGACATGAATTAAGCACATTCATCTTAAAAGATCAATTTCAAGAATTTTTTACTTAATAAAATGAGATTTTTTTTACTTGTTTGAAGATATTCCATCCTGATATATCTTATTTAGATATTACAACTTATTCTAAGCACTTTTTATATTAACTCAGTCCAGGTTAAGCCTCTTTAACTTCCTTCTCAAACCAATAAGGTGAAAAATCTTGCCATAAATACTTGAAACTAGTGTTTTCTGCTTAGAACAAGATTCGTATTTCATCTTGTTTTAAGAAAACTCAGTAAGTGAAAATTTCTTACTGCACTGGCAGATAATTTCACTTAAAATAGGGCATTTTTACCTCAAATTTTTTTTTTTTTTACTAGAGATTCTCATTTTAGGTGCAATAAATTGAGACGATTATTAGAAAGAGCTTTTGGGTGCAGTTAGTTGATTATAAAACATAAACCATTTTCCATTTCTTAACACACAAAGTTGGGCTTCAGAATTATACATTGACAATATAAAATCCACCTGTCATTAACTTTTTTGTGACTCAGCACCATGGTGTAATTCAGAAATCCCTTAGAAAAGGGTGGAGAGATACTGGCTCCCAAGCTGCAGGTTGGAGGCCCCTGATCCTGTATTTCTGAGCTGTAAAACCAGCTGTAGTTGAATAAATGTAAAGTAGAGCTGTTTAAAGTCACACTGTGGAATATTCCAGGCAGAGCAGTGACATATGAGGAGAAACAAGCAGGTGACGGTAGATCGTGCGCCTGTTCTGACCCGCCTCAAAAAGCCAAGGATGGAAAAATGGAATAAATAAAGTCATTTTATTAACAGGATGCACAAGGCAACAAAACAACACAGTGTAAAATATGTCCACAAAATAACCTGAACTAAGAAACAAAACAACAGGTTGAAATATAACGAGTTTTATCGACACTGATCAGTTTGGTGTTTTTAATGGAAAAGTTTGCAGCCAGTGCTCCGTCTGTAAAGTAAAACATAAAACATGTGGTGAGAAGTGCTTTAAAAGGCTTTTTTCCTTTTTTCTTTTTCTTTTTTTTAGTAAATTATTAAGTAAAAATAAAATTGAACCAAAAATGATTATGATTAATTTAACTTTTTAATTAACATTTTTTGTTTTTAAATTTTTTTTGTAATTTTTAGTAAATTATTAAGTCAAAATAAAATTGAATCAAAATCATGATGATTTATTTAACTTTTTAATTTATTTTTTTTTATTTTTAATTTCATTTTTTTTGTCAAAATAAAATTGAATAAAAAATCGTGATATTAATTTAATTTTTTTCATTTAATTTTTTTTTGTCCATCCATCCATCTTCTCCCGCTTAATCCAGCTGGGTCACAGGGGCAGTTTGCTGCCCAATCCTCATAGCACCTGACCCCCCCTATGAACCCCTCTGCAGGTGGTGAGCCCACAGGAGGGTGGACAACATGGTGTTAGTGATGTTAGTTCATAGGGTTTTTAATTTTTTTTTGTTTTTACTTTAAATTTTTGGTAAAGTCAAAATAAAATTGAATCACAAAATCATGATGATTAATTTAACTTTTTAATTAACTTTCTTTGTTTTTAATTTTTTTAGTAAATTATTAAGTAAAAAACTGAGTCAAAAATCGTGATGATTAATTTAACTTTTTCATTTAAAATTGTTTTTGTTTTTAATTTTTTTTAGTAAATTATTAAATCAAATTCAAATTGAGTCAAAAATCGTGATGATTAATTTAACTTTTTAATATTTTTTTATTTCATTTTTTGTTTTTTTGTTTTTTTAATAGTAAAATATTAAGTCAAAATAAAATTGAATCATCATCGTGATGGCGTTTTAATTTTAATGTTTTTATTTATTTATTTTTTTTTATTTTGTTTTGGGGGAGGGGAGGACAAAATCACAACACATTTATTCAGTCATAGCAGCTGCTCTATTTCCTGCATATTTACTGAACAAAAATAACATCTGGAGGGATATACTCATTGTTCTTTAAAAAACAAAAAGTCATTCATAATATTTGAATCCAGGGTTTATAATTTATACGAGGCGCTGAGGTAAAGCAGGTCATACCTCAGACGCTCAGTGAAAGGGCAGCTCCACAGACGCTTTAGATTAATATGGTGTAAACATACAGCGTCCCACAGCTCACAACCGCTTTAAAATAACAAATTAGAGCCACGACAAGTACGTAAAGCTGCATTGTGTAACTTTTCTGCTGGAGAAACCCTCCACTGCCTCAAGTGTCCTTCATCATATCATCTATTATTATTATTATTATTATTGTTATTATTATTATTGATTTTCCTGAATGTTCCACAGTCCGACATTCAACTTTTCTATCTCCATGGAGACGAGCAGGTGATGCCGCCAGGCCGAGTTATGGGTCAGATCTGTGGCGAGGCAAGCCCTAAAGTAAGAACGCAGGTTTTACTATGTGTTTTTTGTGAAATACATTGAATAAATCGGATAAATATTTGATAGATCAGTTTTTAATGCCACACTGCGGAACATTCCTGGCAACCCTAACCCAGGCAATGTGCTAACGCAGACCAGAAAAGTTCCGCAGTGCAACTTTAACCATTTTGAAGGCGCACTGTGTAATTTTTCTGGTGGAGCGTCCGTCAGATGCTTGTCTCCGTGGAGATGTTATTGCTTTGTCTGGGATGTTTCACAGTGTGGCATTAAACAGTTCATGGAGACCAAATCAAGACCGAGTTACAGGTCAGATCTGTGGAGAGGCGACCCCGCTCACAGTCAGAATACCTGTTTTTCTAGGGATTTTTGAGCTACAAAAACACCTGTAGTTTAATAAATGTAAAATGGATCTGTTTAATGTCGCACTGTGGAACATTCTTCAGATGTATGTACCAGTGTGGAAGTGTCTGTAGTGTCTTAAAGGAGCTGTACGGAGTCTGTGCTCTTACAAAACAAAACTACAAAACTACAATCACGACTGAACCTGCAGACAGAGACACATCCTCCTCATTCTCCTTCTCAGTTTATGGACAGATCTGGATTTCACCATCAAAACTAGGGATGGGCACGATTAGTCAATTAATCGATAATTGATCATTAAGAATTTCGTCGATTACGTTCATTTTATTCAACAAACCAAATGTACACTGCAAAAAGGATTTTCTACTGACTTGAATTAAGCAGATTCATCTTAAAAGATCAATTTTAAGATTTTTTTACTTAATAAAATGAGATTTTTTTTCTTGTTTCAAGATATTCCATCCTGATTTATCTTATCTACATATTACAACTTATTCTAAGCACTTTTTATATTAACTCAGTCCAGGTTAAGCCTTTTTAACTTCCTTCTCAAACCAATAAGGTGAAAAATCTTGCCATAAATACTTGAAACTAGTGTTTTCTGCCTAGAACAAGATTCGTATTTTGTCTTGTTTTAAGAAATCTTGGTAAGTGGAAATTTCTTACTGCACTGGCAGATAATTTCACTTAAAACAGGGCATTTTACCTCAAAGTTGGTATTTTTTTCTTATTTTATGATAGGCCTTTTTTGCATTGTAGGTGTCTGTGTGTAACGTAGCGTAAGGAGTCGAGGCTGTGTCTCACAGCACAAACACTGGAGCTGTGGCCCCACAGTCCCACGTCTCAGCTCTGGCTCCTTGGAGATCACTATATTCCCCAGAGTGCGTTTACCTGCACATCAGTGTCCCGGGTGTGATCGGGTTTTTTGAGTATCCTGGTTTCGCATGTTTACGCAGCATCTCCCATGCAACATACGCACAGAACAGACTCACCAGCCTCATCACATCCTCTGTCACAGAGAGAACACTCATATTCCACTGAGTCGTGTCCTTTAGTCCAACAGAAGCTGAACCACATCAGCACAAGGAAAGAGCGGCTTTTTTTCACTTACTGTTTATGCAAATGAGCCATGCGGTTTTAAGTTTAGTTTCTGTAAGACGTAAACAAATGTGCCAAAGCTGCATTAAACACGTTCTGATCTCACACGGGCTGATGTGGCTCTGTAGTGCTGAAGGTTTATATGTTGTAAAGTTGAGTTTATTTGTGCAGATGATTTTAAATTGCTGAGAGAACTGAGTCTGAATGAGGAAACAGGATTATTATTATGCCCCAGTCATTATACAGATATTCTTTTTTGTATGTTTGATTTTATGAACTATAACAACCTGTTATCAACCTGCCCAGAGACCAGAGGTGGAGGATTCAAGATTCAAGATTCAAGATTCAAGATTCAAGATTCAAGATTCAAGATTCAAGACTTAAGATTGTTTATTTGTCATATGCAGGTTCAACACAAGGTCTGCAGTGCAATGAAACGCTCAGGATGAGAAGAACCGTTTGACTCACTAAGATATTCAAGAAGTACAACAGCTGCAATAAATAGTACTGTTAAAAGGTGTTTGCAAATACAAGGGAAAATAAGTAAACAATATAGTCAAAAATATAATAAAATACAGATATAATGAAAATGTAATAAAATAGGTGCAGGTAGGATTAAATAAGGTGTAGGTGGAGGAAATGAGCTCAGGGACCGGCCTCCTGCTATAGTCCAGCTATAGTCCAGGTTTAGTCCAGGTTTAGTCCTGGTTTAGTCCTGGTTTAGTCCTGGTTTAGTCGTGGTTTAGTCCTGGTTTAGTCCTGGTTTAGTCCCGGCCTCCTGCTGGTCCCAGAGTCAGGACTAAACTCGGGGAGTCAGAGTTTCAGATTCATGCAGCTAAAACCTGGAACAGTCTGAACATGTGAGACAGACTCGACTCTGACTATTGTATTTCTCGGACTATAAAGCGCATTTAAAATCCTTTAATTTTCTCATAAATCGACAGTGCGCCTTATGTATTAACTCTGAACCGATTTTATGCAGTCTACAGCGCTCAAAAATCTGTCGAAATGTTTTAGCACGACACGACTTTTTGTCTCCGTGTGCGATTTTGAAGCGGCTGCTCCTCATGTGTGGAGTCAGTGTCAGATCAGAACCACCAAACGTCAGGAACATGACGATAAAACAGAGCGTCAGGGGCAGAGGAGCGACGGACACAGAGACGCAACAAACAAACTCAGGATATAGTGAAAATAAAGACTTTATTACTCACCTCATGTAAAGTGGAACATTTAAAGTGCAGCATCTGATCCACATTATCCATAGAAATTGTCCTCTGCAAATAATGACTCCAGTCCATAAAACGGCGATATTAATCCTGTTTGCAGTGTTTAAAAGTAAAAAGGCGAAAGTTGTTCCTCGCATGTGTTTGTTTACGTCCACAGATCGTAAAGCTGCAGATTAACGACAGTGACTCTACTTCCTGTGGACTTTATTGCCTCTTTTATGCTTTAAAAATCCTGTATCTGAAGTATTGCACCACATTTCACAAATAATAATAACACAGTTTTGTCTTGTGTCTAAACTGGAAGTGCAGAGCTCTGATCTTTGAACACTTCAGAGTCTCAGAGCGACTCGTTTTACTGTCGACAGGAAACAGCTGACGCGATCGCGCTCACAGCTTTGCAGCCTGTTTTACGCAGACGAATCCCGCTGGAGTCTTTGAGATCAGAGATTTTAAGTCTCATAAGTTTCTCCTCGTGTCTGTGGTGTCTGCGCATTTTGTCGCACGTTTAAAAATCGTTTAAGACTGAAAAATCCTGAAAAACAGGCCCGTTCATTGCGTTTTATAGTCCAAAAAAGAGGGTTTAATGTTTAATCCAGGCTCAAAATGGTTCTGTTTGGACTGAAAGGTTTTCATTCTGCACTCTTCTCTCATTTGATTCGACTAGATTTGTTTGTATTGTGATTTAAACGTATTTGTTATTCTGTTAAACACTTTGAATTACTTTGTGTACGAATTGTGCACAAATAAACATGCATTAGAGTTGTTCCTAGCAAAAACTATATTTGATTTGAACATGTTTACCTCAGATTTAAGGGACACAAGTTCATGAAATTTCAAATCAAACCCAGCTCCTTTAAACTCCTTTTAGCGACTCCGACCTTCTTTGCTCCGATTGTATTTGAATTCCCTGAGCGGTGCAGATTTACAGCCCCTGTCCTGGCCGCGGGCCCCACATCCTCTCTGATCTGCCCCCAGGGGTCAGCGGAGAGCACCCCGAATGGACCCTCTGGCTGCGGGCCTGTACGCGACGCCGCTTGTTTTCCAATCAAATCACTATATTTAACCAGAGGACAGGAGCGAGCCAAAGTCCACGGCACATCTGCTCCAAAACGTCCCCCCCCTCGCAATTATTCCACGCAGGAGACCGCCCCCCGACCACTTTTGGGGCTTTTGGTTGTTTGTTGTTTTGTGGTTTATTTTCGGGGACGGGCCTCGTGCTCTTGGAGTGTGCGGCGGAGCGTTTGTTGCCAGATTTTAACAGCTCAATGTGCTCAAATTGCTCCTCTGGGATAAATAAAGTTATATGGATTTGAGTAGAAAGGAGGTGGGTCAAAACAGCGGGGGTTTTTCTGGTTGGGGTTGGGCGATGCGAGCTTTTACGCAGAGGACTTGTACGCCGGCCAGATCGCGCACATCTGAGTGGAGTACTGGTCACTGTGATTGTCCTTTATTGATAGGACTGAGAGACTGGTTTGTTATCGGCCTTTTCTGCTCAAAGAACAATCACCAAACTAAATCTTAACGGAATAAACATAAGGATAATGAAGTGAACATACAGTTAAAGGTCGGATATTACGCAAAATTGACTTTTGTGAGATTTAAAGGGGAACTCTGCCACGTTTGGAGCTAAAGTTCGTTGCTAGAGGTGGTGGAATTCTGTCAGAAGCCAAAAAACAGCACAGATCAGTGTTTCCTCGGTGGAGATCTCACTGTGGCAGTGAGTCTGTCAAGACGACAAACTAGTGTAGTGAAGTTTTTAACTTCCACGTAAAATTATTAGCACACTGTAGAAGCTCAACACCACTTTAACCCGTCTTACAACAGCCACGAGTCTAACAAACAAAACGCTCTGGTTTACTCATTACACTGCGAAAAAGGCCTATCAAAAAATACGAAAAAATAAATAAATTTAGGTAAAAATGCCCTGTTTTAAGTGAAATTCTCTGCCAGTGCAGTAAGAAATTTCCACTTACCAAGTTTTCTTAAAAGAAGATGAAATACGAATCTTGTTCTAAGCAGAAAACACGAGTTTCAAGTATTTATGGTAAGATTTTTCACCTTATTGGTTTGAGAAGGAAGTTAAAGAGACTTAACCTGGCTTGATTTAATATAAAAAGTGCTTAGAATAAGTTGTAATATCTAAATAAGATAAATCAGGATGAAATATCTTAAGTTAAAAAAAAGTCATCTTATTAAGTAAAAAAAATCTTAAAATTGATCTTTTAAGATGAATCTGCTTCATTCAAGTCAGTTTAACTATGCTAGAAAATCCTTTTTTGTAGTATAGTGTCTGGAAACGTTATAAAATAACTTTATAAGCAGCCTTAGCATTACCTTTGTTGATTTCCCACTGCACATGCGAAAGCCCAAAAGACTCGATTTCCTACTCCAGCGGCGAGTGAGGATCGACTACTGACTGTGAAGAAGAAGAGAAACTGAAAGTTGTTGAAAGAAAATGGTTTGGAAGTGTATTTTTTAGCGTTTTTCAAAAAATATAATTCACTTGTAAATAAATGGAATTAGAAACGACACAGGCGATCGAATATGATCATGTCCACGTGTGCATGTCCACGTGTAAGATATTATCTACTGTAGACTGACTCTGTGACAAGATTTGAACAAGATTTGTACTTTGTCTTGTTTTAAGAAAATTGGTAAGTGAAAATTTCTCACTGCACTGACAGATAATTTCACTTAAAACAGGGCATTTTTACCTCGTGTGTTGTCCTTATTTTTTGACAGGGCTTTTACGCAGTGTTGATGACAGCAGTAAAAGTGTTTCTCCACTGATCTGAAGGTCAGAGGTTTGAATCTCGCGCTCGACATAAACATCGTTGAAACGGCTGAAACACGAGTTGGCGTCGTGATTCCAGCTCCCGCAGACGAACACTGTTGTTGTGTCCTCGGGCAGGACACTTGACCCTCCGCGGCCCCGGTGTCTGCAAACATGAATGAATGTGAAGGGGTGAGCGCTTTCTCGATGTAAAGCGCTTTGAGTGTTGAACAACTGGTCCGATTCCTAACGAAACTTATTTGGATTTTACAGCTTTTATCGTACATTTTTATTGCCGAATAAAAAAGCCATAAAAACCCTAAAACCATTTGCAGAATAAGAATAATTAACCACAGTCTGGGAAGCTGTTTACAAACTGATCGTGTTTTACAGAAGCCATTTTTCCAGTGACAATCTGAGGGAAACTTAAACCAGTGTGAATCTGAAGTGCATCTAAGTCTATCAGCTCTGATGTCTGCACCCACAGCACCCACAGCACCCACCCACAGCGCGCCCCACCCATATCCAGTGATGAGAAGAATACTTTGAAAACATATTTAGTTACAAAACAGCGAATACCTGCATTAAACGTGTCGTAACGTATCCTGATCCATGGGCCAGTCAGAGCACTTTATCATGAATACTTAGAATAATCATGTTTTTTATTATTTGTTTGTTTATTTCATTCATAAACCGTGTCAGAAATGAATGAAAAGGAGCAGAAATGAATGAAAATGACCAGAAATGAATGAAAAGGAGCAGAAAAAAAGAGTTATCTTACGTTATCTGCCTCCTTTTCCCTTTTCCAGACAATAAATCAACACTGAGAGTCACTTTAAAACATTTTAAATCAGCACAATTCATTTTAATCACTATTATTAATCAATTGCAAACAGATATTGTCACTTTTATGCGCAACAACTTCATTTTCTTTGATCACTGTACTGGATTTTATGTGTTTTTTTAAAGCTGTCATTGTGCTCGATCCTTTTTTGTGGTTCTGAATCTGGGTTTTTTAAACATGTAGGTTTCTTTTAAGCTGTAGTGGTTTGTTTTCATCTCAAACAGTCTTTGAATATTGACTTTTTTGCTTTGTACATGGCTTTGAGGACACTTAAGTCAAAAATATCACGCATTTTCAACACTAAACTAAAAGAAATAATGGATAATAGATACGTTTTACATGTTGTCTCCCAACTTTTACATTGAGTCGCGTTATATTATGGTGTAAAGACGCAACATAAGATTAAACACAGCTTCACTAGAACAACAAGAACAAGTTTCTATGCAACGCTGGAAAAAATAAGAGACCACTGCATTTTTTTGTCTGAAATCAGCGTCTCTACATGTGTGACGGCCGTTTTATTCCAGCGTCTGTTGAATCCAACACAAACTCACCTCATTCTGCTTCATGAGGCTCTGACGAGATCACCTGAACCAAACCTGATTTAAGGAGGAAAAGTATTTAAAAAATCAGTGTTATTCCACCAAATATTGATTTCTGAACTCTTCCTAAAGGCCGCCTCACACTACAGGAGAATTTACCCGATTTTGGCTGTGATTTCTTCTTCCCGAGTTCAGGGAGGTGTGACCCGACTTTTTGTCTCCGTGTGCGATTTTGAAGCCGCTGCTCCTCGTGTGTGGAGTCAGTGTCAGATCAGAACCACCGAACATCAGGAACGTGACCGTAGCAGCCGATAAAACAGAGCGTCAGGGGCAGAAGAACGACGGACACAGAGACGCAACATACAAACTCAGGATATAGTGAAAATAAAGACTTTATTACTCACCTCATGTGAAGTGGTACATTTAAAGTGCAGCATCGGTTCCACATTATCCATACAAATCCTCCGCAAATAATGACATCCAGTCCACAAAACTGCACTATTAATCCATTTTGAGGTGTTCTTTGAAAGTAAAATGACAGTGTTTCCTCTCATGTGTCTGTTTACATCCGAACAGCGTGCGGTGAAGCTGCAGATTAGTGATAGTGACTCTACTTCCTGTGGACTTTATCTCCTCTTTTATGCTTCAAAAATCCTGTATCTGAAGTATTGCACCACATTTCACCAATAATAATAACACAGTTTTGTCTTGTATCTAAACTGGAAGTGCAGAGCTCTGATCTTTGAACACTTCAGAGTCTCAAAGCGACTCGTTTTACTGTAGACAGGAAACAGTAGGGGGGGCACGGTATATGTATTCGTATTGAACCGTCGCGGTACGGGGGTCACGGTTCAGTGCGCGCATTTTGACGGAGAATATACGGTACAAAAGTTTAATATTGAACTGACCACGGGACTTTCCTTTTGCAACGGTTTCCTTAACCATTGCCATTGGTCCATGAACATGTAAACATGTCTGGATTGGTCTAGCGAGCAAACTCCGCCTTCAAATACAAAACTGCTGTTGTTGAAAGTTGCTGCTGTTAGGTCGTTGCGAGAGCGGTGAAAGACGATGGCGAGTAATTCAAGCCCGGAGTTAGAAGACCCACCACCATCATTTAAGTCGGTGGTGTGGGCAGGGCTCTACAGTGCGCCCATTTCACTCGCATTTGCGAGTAAATATTTCGTCGTGCGAACGAGAAAAACAAAACAGTCGCACCTGTGCGAGTGCTTCTGCAGCACAATAAGGAGAACTGCCCACAGACGCAACGTGACGAGTTAAACGTTCTAAATGTATCAAACATTAGGGGCAAACTCACACTAGGACTTCAGAATCGTGCCCAAGCCTGGATCGCCCCTAAAGCACGGCACGCTTTCCCAGCGCGAGCGCAACCGAACACCTCCGACCGCGCACGACCCCAGCATACGAGCTCCGTGTGTGCGGCGATATCACTCATAGAACAATCTCCGCTTCAAAACACACCCATGCCCCATTAAACGAGGCGTGCCACAGCAGGACCCACACTTGTCCCACTCACAGACACCCCCGTGCCGCTGGACTTCCTCCTCCGCTAAAGCCAGAGCTTTGTCTTGGTTTTGTCTCAGACTCGAGCGCATTTGGACTCAGTCTCGTCACGGACTCAAGGTCTGAATACTGAGTGCGGTCATATTTCATTACTGCCGCTGCTTTCGGCAATAAACTTGTGCCGGTGTGCGGGACCTGTGCGCTGGAGCACGCGGACACTCCGTGCCGCACCGCCAGTGCGCGGCTCGTCCACCACTGCGTGCACCCAGAAGGTCCCTAAAAGGCACCTAAAAAGACCATGTGTTAAAACTTCACTGATGTGCCCAGCTCAGTAACCAATCAATATACTCAATGTGGTGCTTGCGTGTTCACTTGTTTTACATGTTTTACTTTTACTTGTTTTACTACAAGTTGCAGTTATCTCGGCTGGAGATTTAGGCAATAAAAAGCAGCCTTTGAGAACAGCCTTTCTGGTTATGTTTTTTTTCCTGCACTGTACCGAAAATGTACCAAACCGTGGGGTCTGTACCGAGGTATGCACCGTACCGTGAATTTTGTGTACCGTGCCACCCCTAGGAAACAGCTGACGCCAACTTTACATCCTGTGGTCTGCAGACAGATCCCGCTGCAGTGTTTGCGATCAGAGATTTTTAGTCTCATAAGTTTCTCCTCGTGTCTGTGGTGTTGTGTCTGTTTAAAAATCGCTTAACACCGAAAAATCCTGTAGTGTGTAGCGGCCTTAAGTTCAAACATTAGTCTTGTGTTACTTTAAATCGAATATGACTTTTCTTTGCATTATTTGAAGTCTGTTTTTTGTTATTTTGACTATTTGCAAATAAATCCTATAAATGACAATATTTTTATTTGGAATTTGGGAGAAATGTTGTCCGTAGTTTAGAGAATGAAACGAGAATGTTCATTTTACTCAAACACAAACCTATAAGTAGAGAAGCTGATCATTTGCAGTCGTCTCTTATGTTTTTCCAGAGCTGTATTTCTCATCTGTACAGTTATTCCTACAGTAAAAATGTGTATTCTGAGTTTCTTTTCTCAGATATTTCCCAACTCCACTCATATCACCCCACCCACGGCGCCCCCGCCCACCCGGCTGCATGTGCGATAAACCCTCGTCACCTCAAATGGGACTTTTTAACACTTTCCGGTGCTAAAAGCTTCGGCCTGAGCCAACCAACCGTCTTTCACTTAATGATGTAAGAATACGGCTTTAAAATGTGATCCATGAGGGACGTCTTTGGCGCTGATGCTGTAACACGCGAGACGAAGCTCAGAAAATGCCAAAAACAAAAAAAAGTCATCTGGTTTCAGTTTTTGGTTTGAGTCGAAAAACACCGTGGGGACATTTCGGCGAACGCGATAACTGACAGATGGTTGGAAAGTTGCATATTGTGGATTTAAAACAATATTTGGCTTATTCCATTTTAGCTTTGAGAAAAAAACCAAAACACAGACGGCTTTGCCTGCGTGCGTTCACTGTCGGGTCTTTCATGAGGTCAGGACCCTCTCCAGAACAGCCCCGTGGAGCCCGATTTAATGAGTGAGCCTTTGTGTTTGAGGAAACAATCTCCGTTTTGTCCAGGCCTCCGCGAGACCTTTTTTACCTGTGCTGCTGAACCCTGAGGGGAAACTGTGAAACTGTGATACCTGTGGGGCTCCAGGTAAGATAGACTCGATTGTTCTTGTAAAAAAAAAGTAATAATAATCATAAAAAATAGGGTTGCAAACTTTCAGACAAGTGGGGGACGGTAGTGCAGTAAGAACAACATAAACTAGAACAGAATTTCCATCCGTCGTCCTTAAACGTACAATTATCATTTCCCCAATGCGCATAAATAACAATCAAATGTGCACAACGATAAACTCATCTGTATTGAATCTTATTAAAACTACATAAATAGTCATTCGTTATCGTTATTTCCCGTAAAAAAGAAAAAACAATCAATTCATCATCAAACCCTAATAGAAAATTTCACGTATTATTTCATTGACATTATTTGCAGATAAAAACTATATACAATAAACACTAAGAACAATAAGATCCTTCGACAAAAAAGGTAATAATAATAAGTTAACTTACCATTATCATAAATATTTGTCTCCACTTAAGAGCACACGAACACCACTGCACCAACGTTTACTGCGGGTTAAATAATCAAACTACACAGTTCCTCAAGAATCTGACAATATAATCCCAAAGTCCAGCCACAGCCTGATTTTATACATGTTAAATTAATGTCGACGTGTCTGTTTGCTCAGTCGCTTTAACCCGTGGGAGAAAGTGCGGCAGTTGGGACGTGTTTTAAGCTCGACCGGTAGCGAGTTCACCTTTTTCGCTGCAGTAAATGAGAAAGACGAGTGTCCCATCGCGTTATGTTTAAGGGGGAGATCAGAATTTACACATGAACGAGATGTTCTAGACATTCGATCCGAGCGCAGCTGAAAAAACTCTTAATGGAGGGGCAGCAGTGACGCATTTCAGAATAATGGATCATATGATCAAAATTTAGCAACTTGTATCTATTTAATATATTACAATGATGGTAATTCGATGATCTTTGGGCAAAGAATGTTTAAAAAGTGTTTCCATCTTCTTTCGTCATGTTTTAACAGGTAAGACAATATTGTAAATGTGAAAAAAATCATGGGCCTGGAGAAATACCTCTGAAGCCTCTATGTTTAGAGAATTTCGAATATATCTAAGATTGGCAATACTAAAGTTTAAATTCTAAATAAAGTCGAAAAAGCTGTGCCTTGAGCTGTTTTTTAAAAGAGTCTATGGAGTCTGCCACACCGAGGGTTTGGGGTATTCCATAATTTAGGGGCCACTGCCTGAAAGCAAAGGTCCCCCCGTGTTTTGCAGTGGGTCTTTGGGACCATGAAGAGGCCCTGACCCGTGGAGCGAAGGGTCCTGAATTCCAGGGCTGCACTAAGTCCCTAATGTACTGAGGGGCCTGTTATGCATTTATTCAGTTACTGGTGTTTTAATGTTTTCTCATGCACTCATAATTTCTTAGGGTGAACGGGCTCGCCTCTCCACACATCCGACCTGTAACTTGGCCCCGGCGGCGTCGCTTGATTGTCTCTATGTGAAAAATTCCACGCAAATGTCTAAATATTGAAAAGAACTCTACGTTTAGAATTTAAGACACATTTTCTGCTTTGGACCATTCAAAGCTCTAAACTAGGCCTGTCCAAACTGTGGCCCGGGAGCCAAATGTGGCCCTCAGACCAGTGGATTTGGCCCTTTACTGCCGCAAGTCGTACTTTTTACTGCATGTTTTTGAAATTTACCTTGATTTTGTGTGTCCTTTTGAGGGTCTGAGCCTGAACAAAGGTCTGGGGGGTCATTTAAACCTGTTATAAACACACAGATTTGACATACTCACTGTTTTGACCCTCAGTCCATGACCCTCGATCGGCCTCACGCTGGTCTGTGCTTTAATATGTGGCCCTTGATGAAGAAAAGTTTGGACCCCCCTGATCTACACATTACATTATATGTTAGAACAATTATTTTAGAATCAATAGGGAACTACTGGCCTAATGTGTGTTCGCCTGTGAACTCCTGATGCGTTTTGTACCAGTTGCAGTCGCTTAAGTGTAGAAAAGAGAATTACAAAAAAAGAGATGAGATAAAAGAGTGAACATAAAATTTGCCTCAGTTTTGTGATGTTCCGTAAATGGTCAAAACTGTTTTTAACCACTTGGCTGCGGTGACCCTCCAAAGATTTGTCCAACAGCCCCTAGAGCCCCTTCCCCACGTCCTACAGATGGACAAAAGAACTCGTACGTATCATGAAACTAATCCAACGTGGGTAGAACATGCAAACAGTGCACAGAAAAGCCTCTAATATTTGCATCTTTCATTGATTTGTGGAGGTGTGGGTGTTTTCATGAGTGTGTTGTTCTCAGAATTCAATTAAAACACATTTGAAAGCGTTAAGTTCTTTGTAAACATCAGTTTTAGCAGTAATGACGGCAGCGGGGATGGAAAACACCAGGCACAGAAGCTCTTTAGCGACTGAAACCTCTGAACAAGGTCAAGAGTTCAGAGTGGCCGGGGTGAGTCACACGAGCTGCTTTATGAAGACCTTATTTACACTATTAGAAACATTTAAAAACACAAAATAATGTGAGTTAAAACCACTAGACTGTCTACTCTGGAAGAAATAACATCTATGGAAAAAAATTGACTTAAATTAAGAACTTTTTACTTTATTTGAGTAGATTCAAGTTGTTTTTTCTTATTTTAAGTGCAAAAAGTTGTTTTCTTTTTTCAAGTGTAGTAAGATGTATTTTCTTATTTTTGTTTCACAGTTAAGTGTTAAGTGTGTTAAGTGTTTTTATGGATCTAAATCAGTCGATCTTGTGCTGAAATGGTCCAGTTTCGTCTCTGTATCTTCTGTTTGTCAGATGGAAAGATTAAAAGATTTAAAAGTTTTAGAAAAGCGCTGAAATTTATCAGTAACACAGCAAAAAACAAAATCTAGTCAAGATAAAAGGACTTGAATTAAGAAAGTTTTACCAGGATTTGAGTAAATTTCACTTGACAAGTAAAATGATCTGCCAGTGCAGTAAGATTTTTGTACTTAAAATATGAAAATACATCTTGCTACACTTAAAATAAGAAAAACAACAACTTTTAGCACTTAAAATAAGAAATAAAATCAAATGTTGCTTGAATTAAGAAAAACCATTCCACTGGCAGATCATTTTACTTGTCAAGATGAATCGACTCAAATAAAGTAAAATGTTCTTAATTTAAGTCTTTTTAACTTACCTAGAGATTGTTTTTTTTCCAGTGTAGTTAGTGGTAATTAGTCATAAAATAAGGAAATAAAGAATTTTATTACGATTCTCTAACTAAAATCAAGAATAAAACAGTCAATAACAGCTTTATATTCTAGTTTTTTAAAAATTCATCTTAATTTATTCTTAGAATGAGTGTTTTATGTTTTATTTTAGATCTATTAATACTTAGATTATTGCTTAGAAACTGTGATTTTATCTTATTTTGAGATTTTGAAGGCCTGGATATATTTTCTTATTTTAAGTGAATTTCACTTCCTGCACTGGTGGATAATTTCACTTGTTTCTAGAGCATTTGAACTTAAAACAAGTGTATTGTTCTAGTTTTAAGGAGGGGATTTCTGACTCAGATCGGACCTGTACTGTGGACGGCTCAGTTCACAGTAAACGCCCTTATTTTACCCATGAGTCTCGTGTTCTCTGATGAAGTCCTCGTTTGACTTCTGTAAGTTTGTTCATTTCTGCGCCCCGTATAAAAACCATAAAAGAAAAGAAACTCCTCTGACCCTGTGACCAGAGCCGGGGTCACTGTGACCAGAGTCGGGGTCACTGTGACCAGAGTCGGGGTCAGTCACTGTTCTCCTTTCATCAAAACATCCTCCACTTCAATCAGGCGCAGCATTCCACAGCCCACGGCCGCTCGTTTCACAGAACCGGGGTTACTGACCTCTGCGGAGGGGTTACGCCGAGGGACCCCGGGCCCCGGAGGACGCCCACAATACCGGCCTTCATCAGAGCGCCCGCCTGCCCGAAGGGGCCGCAGTGTGGGGAAGGTTTGGACATCTGTGGAGGTGTAAAGCGACGTGCGTTATGGTTCTGCTGTTTTCACCATCCGTTCATTTGTTAGTTGCCATGGTAACGGGTGCAAGGGTCCTGTATTACGCAAAATGTCCTCAAAAACATACCCGGAGTTGTGTTTGGTTTTTTTTCATTCACACATTTGAGTAGAATTTTATTATTAGTCCGTTCACTGCAAAAAAGGATTTTCTAGCATAGTTAAACTGACTTGAATGAAGCAGATTCATCTTAAAAGACCAATTTTAAGATTTTTTTACTTAATAAGATGAGATTTTTTTACTTGTTTCAAGATATTTCATCCTGATTTATCTTATCTCGATATTACAACTTATTCTAAGCACTTTTTATATTAACTCAGTCCAGGTTAAGCCTCTTTAACTTCCTTCTTAAACCAATAAGGTGAAAAATCTTGCCATAAATACTTGAAACTAGTGTTTTCTGCTTAGAACAAGATTTGTATTTCGTCTTGTTTTAAGAAAACTCGGTAAGTGAAAATTTCTTACTGCACTGGCAGAAAATTTCACTTAAAATAGGGCATTTTTACCTCAAAACTTGTATATTTTTTCTTATTTTTGAAAGGCCTTTTTTGCTGTGTTTACATCTCTGTATAAAGTCTATTCCTTCCCTACTTAAACTACTGTCTGGAAATATGGGGGAATACTTATCAATCAAATATTAATGCAGGTTTTCTACTCCAAAAGAAGTTTATCAGGATTATTAATCATGCAAATTACTGTGCACCAACAAATCCTCTTTTTGTGACGCTAAAAGTCCTTAAGTTTTTGATCTTGTTGACCTGAGAACAGCCGGAGTGATGCACAAAGCCGAGAATCATACTACTACAGTAATACTACTACTACTACTACGCTCAACGCTCAAAATGCTCTGTTCCACCTTGTGATGTCATGAAGTGGTCAAGTTAACATTGACCTTTCACCTTTAGTTCAGTGGAGATCGTCACTTCCAAACTACTAAATGGACTGTTGCTTCTTTTAAACATTTATTGCCTAAATTTAAGATTTTCTGACTAGTTGAGTCATGGAAGAAATGTATGTGAGCATTTTTAAGATGATACAACCGATTCAGAGCTAGTAAGTCGATAATAAACCTGAAAACCAGATGAATAACCTGATAAACGTTTTAAAATCTTGTCCAGATCAGAGAAAGTTGCGATGTTTCCTGTGTTTTCTGTGGTGAAAAATGAACGGACGACCGCGACGGAATTTAAAGAGAGGTCACAGCACGAGCTCGGGTCCTTACACAAAGCCGGCCTTCTCCGACACCTCTACCCTCCCGAGGTCCCTGCGCTGCCCCGGGGCGAGCGGCGGGACGGGGGCAGGGGCAGAAGGGGCAGAAGGGGCGGCGGGTACAGGGGTCACGTCTGTCGGAGGAGAGTGGGCACACGGATCGGCGCAGGAAGTCTTTGATGGGAAACGGCGAGGAGCGAGAGGGGAGAATGGGTTTATGATGATGACCCGGCCCCGGAGGTCGAAGGTCAGAGCAGGACACACGTCTGTAAAAAGACGCCAAGTGCATCGCTAACGGCAACGGTGAACCCGCGTTGGTCCGATCTGCTTTTAATGAGCGTAAATAAGTCCGGACGTTTTGGCCCAAAGTGCAGCCTGTGTTTTTTTTACTGTTTTGAAATGTGAAATGTTTGTGACGATGAAAAGAACGTTCCCAAGACTTTTTTTTGAAACCGTACAAGTAAATATTGGTGTTGCGAGACAGGGCCAAAGACCACGCAAAGGTATTTTCTCAGAATCAGAACCAGAGTTTGTCATTTCAGCTTAAGAAATTTACAGAAACAAAACACTTTGAAGAGGGATCGAGTTATAAAGGCCCAATGGTTTTTATCTCGGATCTAAAATACACACTTCTTTGCTGATCACTGCTGAATCTCCCAGAGTTCAGATGGGCGTGATTGACAGGTGGATTGGCCAATCAGGGACAGGCAAGGTCAGTATCGAAACAAAGACGGCTGCTTATACTGCAAAAAAACGAAATCTAGTCAAGTTAAGGTGACTTGAATTAAGAGTTTTACCGTGATTTGAGTAAATTTCACTTAAGTAAAATGATCTGCCAGTGGAATAAGACTTTTTGTACTTGAAAATATGAGAATACATCTTGATACACTTAACTTTTTGCGCTTAAAATAAGAAACAAAATCGAATGGTGCTTGAATTAAGAAGAAAACACTAATTTCACTGACAGATCATTTTACTTGTCGAGATTAAATTAAATGTTCTTTATTTAAGTCATTTTAACTTACCGAGAAATTGTTTTTTTCCTGCATAAAAGTTTAAGATCTAAACACTTAAATCTATCAGAAAATGACTTAAAAATTACTTAAATCGAGTCTTTTGGGCTTTCGCATGAGCAGTGGAAAATCGACAAAGGTAAGTGTAAAGCTGCTTATGAAATTATTTTATAACATTTCCAGACACTAATGATCACTCATTAAAACAACACCAACAACAGGCAGAGAGTTTTGTTTGTTAGACTCGTGGCTGTTGTCAGATGGGTTAAAGTGGTGTTAAGTTTCTTCAGTGTGAAGTAAATTGGAGCTTTATGTGGAAGTTAAGATTTTGCCCCCATCACTACACTAGTTTGTTGCCTTGACAGACTCACTGCCACAGCAGATCTCCACCGAGGAAACACTGATCTGTGCTGTTTTTTGGCTTCTGACAGAATTCGACCTCCTCTAGAAATGGACTTTAGCTTCAAACGTGCCGGAGTTCCCCTTAAATAACAGTTAGTTTTGACATTATTGTAGTGCGACGTTTTATTTAGAATTACATCATTTGAAAAGGTAAACACACTTCCCCTCTCAGTTTGAACCACTGTAAACAAATCGCTCATTTCTCTCTGTGATTAGTTTGTAGTGAAACGAGATCCCACTTTGGCTTCTGTTATATAAATAATACAGAGAAAAAGGAACAGTTCTTTGACGTGAATGCAACCAAAACGTTCAGATCCCACCAAAGATCCGAACGTCCCGTCACTTGTTGTGTTTTCCTGCGCGCTGACTCGGCCGAAACGATAAAAGTGGTTTTCTTCTTTTGAATCAGTGACGCAGCACTTTGATTTTCTCTTTCTGTGACTCACGAGGCCGTTCATTATCAGATCTCCGCACGCTAAAGTCGGAGGAGCCCGGATCTAAACAATGAGCCATTGTTCCTGTCCTCTGGGAGCGCGGCTCTGTGGAGGAACTACCCCAACCCAAAGAGACGGGGGCAGAAGGGCAGATTTAAGGTTAATTATCCAACACTGTCAACTAGAAGATGGTAAGAAGATGAATATTTAGACAAATCCATTTGATGGATTAAAGTGGTGTTCAGCTTCTTCAGTGTGAAGCAAATTTATGTTTTACGTGGAAGTTAAGAACTTGCCCCCATCACTACACTAGTTTGTTGCCTTGACAGACTCACTGCCACAGTGAGATCTCTACCGAGGAAACACTGATCTGTGCTGTTTTTTGACTTCTGACAGAATTCGACCTCCTCTAGCAACGGACTTTAGCTTCAAACGTGCCGGAGTTCAACTTTAAATCTATTAAAAAAGGACTTAAAAGTAGTAAAATTATTTGTCCATGCAGCAAGACCATTTTACTTGACAAGTTTTCTTAAAATAAACTCCCTCTAGACTAGAATGAAGCAGCCTCTGGTCTAGTAAGTCGATAATAAACCTGAAAACAAGATGAATAACCTGATATAAATTTTAAAATCTTGGTCAGATCAGAGAAATTTGCAGTGCATGATCCTGGTGTTTCAATTTTGCTATTTTGTCCGTAAATAAATGGAATTCGCCTCCAAATTCTATGATTCTACATCGATGCACGGACTCTTTTGTTAATGTAAATCTTATTTCAATGTACTAAATAAAATATATACATAAATAATTAAATAAGCGCTCTTTCTCCTGCCAAGAAAACAGTCGATGCTTCCAACAGGTTAGCGCTCGCACACACACCCCGTCTCCACCCCCCGTGTGCTGTGTCCGATCCCTCGCTGCCGGGCTAACCTCTTCTTCTCCTCTTCTGAGACTCTTTACCCTGCGGCTGTTTTTCGCTCCTGACGGCGCTCTGAGAGAATACGGAATTCCGCTGGCAAAGGCAATCAGCCCGCGCGCCCTTCCAAACCGGTCCCCTGCCGAACGCGCTGTCAAATTAAAAATGATTTGTTCTTTTTCTCCCACCGCTTTGCATCTTGGCTCATAAGGCCGGCGTTTCCCCCTGATCCGCTGTGTCCCTTTTAGCGTCTTGTGCTCGTGGTGATTTCTCATCTCCGGCTCCGTTTTATGTTGCCTTCGCACCCGTTTTCTCAGGCCGAGCTGTCAGACTGAATATCGGAAAACATGGCGACCGACTTCCGAAAGTGCTCCGTGGGCAGTTTGTCTGTGGAGTTTCACCTGGGGTTTAGGCCGTTAACGCTTTATGGGCCTGCTACATGTAATCGGAAGTCATGCGGGGTGACAGCTGACCACAAGAACTAAACTGTAGCCTGTATTTGTCATTTAAAGCTGCATTATGTAACTTTTCCAGTGCATAGTCTGGAAGGAAATGGTCAAAAGTCACAGTTTTATACAGTGCTTTTCCACCTTCAAGGCTCTCCAAAGCGCTTTACATCAAAGAAACACTCAGACATGAACACACAAATGTACGCAGACACTGGGGGCGAGCTGGGTTAAGTGTCTTGCCTAAGGACACAAAGCCGGCGTTCATCTGTGGGAGCTGGAAGTGCACCGCCGACCTGTGGGTCAGTCAGGTCTACGCCACTTTACGCTTAAAGAAATGCCTTGAAAAACATATGAACAATAACATTTTTTATTGCAAACTTCAACTATTTTAATATAGCTGTTGTTTTATATTTAATCAAGATGCACGGGACATTTGGATATTTAAAACTTAAACGGATAGTTTGGGTTTTTTGACATGAATCTGTACGTCCCCGTCAGCAGTGTCGTGCATCAACACTGACTTACCTCCTGACAGCATCCGGTGAGACGAGTTCTTCCCCGGTTTCGGTGCTGATGAAAGTGTCCGGCAAGTTGGCTGAGGTCACGAAAATAAAGCGTTTTTCTTCTCAAAACATTACGTGTTCAAAAGAGTGAACCACCAAAAAGTCAGACCTCATAATCGCTTGGTACTATTTTCTCTCCGCTCATATCACTGCGCGCTGTTTTACTGTTTCCTGCTCAGAAAGTAACGACAACATGTGTAACTACGACACCGACGATGAAGACGTGGCCTTTAGCACAGAGCCAAGGGGAGATCTGTATGAACCCGAATATACTGATGCCCAAATTCACCAGATGGAGTCAGAACAGCAGAGAGAGAGAGGAGGGACAGAGTGGGACAAGCTGAAGCTGGATTTTTGTTGTTCCAGCCTGGAGAATCACAAGTCTGCACCATTTTTATATATATTCTTACAGCTTATAGAAGCTTATATACTTATCGCTGTAGCTCTCACATTAGCTCTATCGCATCTCGGCGGGCATCAGTCTGAGCACATAAACACTGCCGAACTACAGAAAAAAGTGTTGGATTCGTTCGTGGCTTCACCTGGAGGCAGTGATATGAGCGGAGAGAAAATAGTACCAAGTGATTATGAGGTCTGACTTTTTCTCCGTTCACGTTTTGGGAGGCAAATGTGTCACTCTTTTGAACACATATTGTTTTGAGAAGAAAAACTTGCCGGACACTTTCGTCAGCACCAAAACCGGGGAAGAACTCAGTACAGATTCATGTCAAAAAACCCAAACTATCCCTTTAAGCCCACATATTCCTCACAGACTTCTAGCATTAGTAACACATGTGAATAGACTTTCTAAGATACGAGTTTTGTATTGAGATCGATGCTGAGTCTAAGGCCTAAAGCTAAAATAGGACCTTAGGGCAAGAATTACATATAAACCAACATTAGCATAGATGTACACAGTCTATAGTTATTCATATACAGTTATAGTAGAGTAATACGTGTAGAATTATACAGGTTTTAATATTTATGCAGCCGTGTGTGTGTCAATACCTCCTATAGCTACTGAAGCCCTATTTCAAAACAGCTTTGTTCAACGCTCCTTAAAATATTCATAGTATAATAATACAGTACTTCAGAATTCTATTAATATTTAACATTGATCATTACATTGAAAGGAAGTGTTTTCCAAGTCAAAATTGGTCTAAAGTAATCCCCATATCTTCAAATTTACTATATCAGAAAATAAGATGGGAAAGATGGGGCAAATATTATGAAATAACTACTTTGAAAACTGTTTCCGTCTGAAGAACTTTATTTCCTTCCCATCAAATCGTGGTCTGATCTAACGCGCTCTCTGAAGTCCCGACTAATTTCAAAAAGACCCAAGTGGAGACAAGAGATTTAAAAGAACAAAGAGGATAGTTTATTTGAAATGTACAAAAGCTATGTACACAGTCACTCAAGCCACACGCAGTAAAAGTAGATGGCAGCATACATACAAACACTTTTAAAGGCTACTTAGAAATTCATCAAACATGAAAAAATCTGAGGGGCTTGTTGGCAGATCCTGTCCAAAATCAAAGTCACTTCCTGGTGGACCCATGGCGCCCAGGGGAGGGGGCGAGGGGGGCGAGGATGTGGTAATTAGGGCCCAAGAACACACAGAGGTACTTGTATATTCTTTCAGAGAATGCCGTTCGTCTCATACAAGGTTGGAAGTGATGGCTGCGCAGTCTTGTCCTGCTCCATGTTTACCCTGGTGAGATGAGACCACAGAGGAGCGACTCCTCTGATCCAGGGGCCGGTCCCCCCGAGCCCAGGCCATGATCAAAAAGCACTTAATATCAGTGGACCAGAATGCTGTACAACCACGTGTTTAAACTAGGGCTGTCAGGGCTACATTTACATTGTAATTACTCAAGATTCTGCTTCAGTTTAATCACACGCACCAAATAATCTTCAAGAACGTCAATATTGTGTAAATAAACTCTCTGAAAAAGGGCATTTAAACAGTAGTATTTTGACTTGAGTTTGGAGACTGGAGCCAACACTTAGTGTCATCATTAGCTGCAAACGGGCCCAGTGAACACTGCAAATACATACGTCCTGTGTGTAATACACACAAAATGAATGACATGGATTTTCTTAATCTTTTAAAGAATATCGTGAGGTGCAGTCCCCATTATGACTGGAAACAACAGAACAGGGTTTACTGCCCCACAGCAGAACTCTGTCCAAACAGAAATGTGTGCACTACTTCTACACTTAATTACACATGTATGAGTGTATGCAGTATATCTCATAGAACCAAGTTTACTAAATACTGATTTGTTACAAATAGGCCGACTACACCCTTTTCCACTGTAACATGTGACGACACTGTATTTAAGTGCGCATTAACTGCAAAAATGGCAGCTACAATTTTCTCTTACTTAAATTCAATTTCTGGGACCAACAATATATGATATGCAAAAGTCCCTTTCACATTCAGAGGTTTGACCAAAGATGTCGGTAAACAAACCTGTTCCACTGGGCAAACACCTCGTATCATATTATACATAGTACAATATGTGATGACAGAACAAAGGCCTGATGTTCCACATGGACAGCCATAGTTTAAACATTTACTGTAAGTCAAATATAATTTAAACACAGTACCATACAGTAAAAATCTATAAACGCACATGAAATGTCTTCATGAGAAAATATCTGTTATCTACATATGTCCATTTCCTGGTAGTTTTCCCCATATTAAACCTTGATGTCATAGCAAGGCACATTGTGAAATGCTTTCAGTGCACCACTTTATAAAGGGCTGCCACGCTGGCAAATACTGAACGGATCTGTGTTTATATATCCCTGGCTATCATACGTATATTTGGAGCTAAAAAGTATGGCTTTTAAACAAATGAGGATGATGCTCTTAAGCCTATACTATACTTTTCACTGTAGTATATAAAGTACATATTACAAGCATAAGTCTATGGACAATATCAAAAAGTTTCACAAATGTTCAGTCAGTGCTTCTTTCATATAATCCTGACGTAGCAAAAGTTAAGACTGGAGGGAAGGATGAGGTCTGCGGTTGCTCTCAGCTGATCATGTTGAGGAACTTGCTCTCCTCCGCCAGCGCTGTGAGCATGGAGTTCATGTCTCCGATGGCCATGTTGCCGATCCCTGCCGGTACGGACGCCAGAGTCACCGAGTTACGGGGGGTGGTGAGCCGAGAGGAATTCTGGGAAAGACTCTGCAGAAGCCCCGGACTGAGAGTACCTGACATGAGGCTGGAGTGGTCCCCGTCGTCCAGCATGGTGTCAAAGTCAATCTGGGCATGTTCTGCCGCCCCGTTGGTCGAAGAGTCTGCAGTGCTGCTCGATACCTGGTTGACCCCCGGGGAGGCCATGTTGCCCGGAGCAGCTGCGTTGTTGGCGGGAGCTTGTGGAGACATCGGGGCATCGAAGCTCGGCTGTTCAAACATGTGGATCTGCCCCGTATAGAAGACATTTTCAGAATTATGGACCGCAGAACCGCTCGGCCTCTTTGGGCTCGCCTCGGAGGTGTCAGTCGCTCGGCACGGACTCATCTCCATCTTGGGTATCCTGTTGGCTACAGGGCCGGCGTGCCTCGTTCGGGGCTCTGCTGGAGGTCTCGGCTGCATCATAACTCTTCCTCCGTTCATATTTGGCTGCGGTGGGGCTGCGCTGTACCCGTTTACTTGGTTGGCATGAGGATAACCGTCAGTCCTTGCCCTGTAGCCTGGCAGTTCCACACCATTCCTGTTCGCTCTCATGCTCGTGCTGCCAGTTATGGGGATGGTTTCCTGGCCAAACCCTTGCTGAGGACTCATCTGCTCGCCAAGGTTCACATTGCTGCACTGCCTCTGCTGCTGTTGGCTTATTTGCCGTTGGCCGTTCTGGTTGGCAAATCCCTGCATGGGCATGTTCTGGCTCATTGGCACCACCTGCTGGTTGCTGCCCGGCCCCTGTCCTGCCTGGAAAGACCCGAAGTTGTGCCTCTGCTGGACGACTGCAAGGTTTCCCCTGAGAGGAAGCTGCTGCTTGGATAGTTTGTCCGTAGTATCCACAGTCCCCGAGCTGACTTCGTTCCACTGCACGGGCATGTTGTTTTTGTTCATGTTGTGAGCTAGCGGCTGTTGTGAGTTAGCGAGATGGCACGGTTGCATGTCAGTGTCCACCATCGCCATCCTCCTCTGAGAGTAGTGAGATGCAGGAGGAGGGGGCATGCTCCCTTGGTAGCCCTGAGAATGGTTGTTGTTGTGGAAGGTTGAAGTTTGTCCGGTCGAACCCGAGTTTTGCGACCTGAGGTACTGCACCATGTCGTCTGGAAGGACAATATCATCCTCCCCGTTGTGCTCCATCGCAGCCATGGCACCGTCCACGGCCATGTTCTCCATCACGACGTTCTCGGAGATGCTGGGCGGTCGTGGGGCGAAGGGGTATCGCTGGAGACTACCGTCGGAGCGTGTGTAGCCTTGATAAGCCAGTCCCTGATGGCGTTCTTGAAAACCCATCGGATTCATATTGTTCATGCTGTTGTAGCGCTGGACTCTCGGGAAAGCGTGTGGATCTCCAGCCGGACGGCGGACAGGATCGCTGGCTCTCCTCGGAAGGCTGTTGGGAACTTCGTGCGGCATCATGCTCTGATGGCCATACCCGATGTCGCTGCACCTTCGCGGGGCAGCTCCGGAAGGCGGCTGGTGGGAGAAGTGGGACTGGGCCTCTTGGGAGTCATTATAGAGCGCCATGCGGGTTCTCAGACTCATGCGATCCATGTTGGGAAGAGGTGTGGGTGGGGCCCCTCCGATAGCGGCGGCGTACTTCGCTTTGAGACGGTAATGCTGCGCCGGGGTGAGGCTGAGCAAACTCGGAAGACCTCCATTCCCGGGTCCTCCTCCGCAGTGGCTGGCTTCACTGGACCGGCGCGACAGGTCGGTAGAGATGGGGTCGTAGGAGTCGGCAGAGCTGATGTTGTTGTGGCGGTTCATTCCAAACTGGGAGGTCTCGCTGGATCGGCGGCTGGAGTAGCAGGGGGAGATCCCGGAGGAACGGCGGCTGAGGGTGTAGGCCGAGCTGAGGGTGCTGGTGGTGCTGTCCCTGCGCTCGTTCAGCTGGTTCAGGAGGGTCACCTCGCAGGAGGACGGGTCAGTGAGGCGCTGGCCCAGGTACTGGCCACTGAGGTTGTTGATGAGGTTGGAATTCTCCAGCAAGGAACCTGGAAAATACAAGGTACATTTAGGTTTTCTGCCAAAAAGTTAATAAAAGTCAGGGTTGTCAACGTTAACGCATTAACACATGTGATTAATAACAAAAAAATATCGCACTAAAGTTTTTTTTTTAACGCACATTAATCACACAATTTATTTTGAACACACATGCTCCTCTATGGAAAGCGCGATGGTGACTTGAAAGGCGGCGCAGGTTATTAGGTCAGTGATCAGGTCTGTCCATACACAACTTTAGATAAAACTAAGGTAGTTTGCAGATATCGCAGTGATGAACTCTCTTTCCACAGAAGCACAAGTTTAAAATACCATCTTAAAGCAAAACATGTGTTTGATTCAGCGGCAGCAACGACGCTACTTGTACCAACAACAAGCCGAGCACGACAACCTGCGGCAACGCTGTCAACAAAACTACCAGCAATAGAAAAATGTCAATAATATAACTTTTTGATAATAAATTGCATTTTTGTCAAAATATTTTGGTCTTTTTTTTAACAATAATTAATTGCACTTAGTCGTGATTAATCAAAATTCTAGACTGTGATTAATTTGATTTTAAAAAATGTATCGTTTGACAGCACTAATAAAAACATATCCTTTTATTTTTTAAAATCTATCAATTCCTATTCTAGCACGAGAAAACAAATAAAAAGGCCTTTGTTTTGCTTGCTGCACCAGGAAGTTAGATCTGGTGCGTTATTGTGATATTGTGATAAAACTGCTGGGATTGTGGTGTATAATGTAAAACTTTGAACCATTGCAAACCATTTGAAATGAATTCATTCGTTTTTTGATATTTTCATGACACCACAAATGGACTTTCAGCTAACTGCACTGTAAAATCGACAAAATAATAAGTGCTTTAGCTCTGTCCCACGCACCAACAGCAGGAATGGGCGGCAGCTTGGTGTTGTGTTGGCCTTGCGGAGGTTGTGGTGCAGAGTTGCTCCAGGGGCAGGAGTCCCTCACTGTCTTCAGCCTTTCCTTTTTGATATTCTCCAGCTTGATGGTGACCGAACCATGGGGCATGGCTTTCCTCAGCTGTAGGCCCACCCCGGCGTGTTGGCCCCCAGCCTGGACCGTGGAGTCGATCATGGGCCCCTCGTCCTGGGCGCTCAGGTCTCCGAAGCTGCCCCCGCTGTGCATGGCCATCTCTACTCCACTGTCATTGTTGTTGGTGCTGCTGAGAGGTGACGGCTCACTGCTACATGACGAGTGGCCACCAGGACTGGACTGATACGTCTGCGGAGGAGGAAAGAGTCAATTCAAACGTAAAAAACAAAACAATTTTAACAGGCAGGTAATAATGATGAAATGGACAGTTGTTTGTTTAACATGTAAAAACTTGGCAATGATGGAGTGTGAACGCTCAGATAACATTCAGACATTTCATTTGACACGATGTACAAGTGATGGAGGCTTTTCTCATGTTGGTTGTATAAACATTAGGGCTGTCAATGTTAACACATGCGATTAACCACAAAAAAAAAATCACACTAATGTTTTTTCAATGCAGATTAATCACACAATTTGTTTTGAGCGCTCCTCTAAAAGTGTGCTGGTCCTGAAAGGCGGCGCAGGTTATTAGGTCAGTGATCAGGTCTGTCCATACGCACATGTGAAGATGAGACTGTGACTGGTGCTCAGAGGCAAATTTCTCTTCAAAAAGCCGCCCGACAGGACTTTAGATAAAACTAAGGTAGTTTGCAGATATCGCAGTGATGAACTTTCCACAGAAGCACAACAAGTTTAAAATACCGTCTTAAAGCAAAACACGGGTTTGATTCAGCGGCAGCAACGACGCTACTTGTACCAACAACAAGCCGAGCAGCAATAAACTACATTTTTGTCAAAATATTTAGGTCTTTTTTTGAAGAATTAACTGCAATTAATCGTGATTAATCAAAATTCTAAAGTGTGATTAATCTGATTTTAAAAAATAATCGTTTGACAGCACTAATAAACATGCACCAATAATAGATCTTGTACAGAAGTTTTTATTCCTTACTCTACTCTGTTAATGTTTTGATCTGTTTGTATTGTGATTTTAATGTATTTCTTATTCTGCAAAGCACTTTGAATTACTTTGTGTTCAACTTGTGCCGTTTTTTAATGCATTTTTTTATTAATGCATATTATATGAGAACTACCATTACACTATTCAGGACTAGTGCTCCAGGTCGTCATCTGAAAGAACTTGAAAACTCTTCATATCCTTCATAACTAATAAAAGGTCATTTAATTTGGGTACTGTTTGGGTTGATCAGTCTAAAGTGACTTTTTAATATCGATACCTGTTCAAATCTAGTTTCGATTATGATAGTTTTCAACAATTTTAGCCAGATTAGGGGGAAAAATTCATTACATCCACATTAAATCAGTAATTCCACATTGCACTTTATACTGAATAGCAAACCTAGATAAAAATGGACTAATAGTGAAAAAAATACATGTAAAAAAAGTAACAAGTTGATCAAAGTGACTGGCCTCCATCCAGAGAAGCTTTTTACGCATCTTTAGGCATTAAATAATTAGCAGTTTTATTATTCCGACTGTGATGTGTTTTGTATTAACCAATGTAGGCCATAATCACATGCATTATAGAAGACTCGGACTTATTAACAACAGAAAAACAAGTGGATAATGGATGAATTCTGCGCGCTACAGCACAGCTACAAGACTAATTCAAACTGGCTTCACTTAAGTCTTGATCACAGCTTGACGTTGGCACCATTTTGTTCAGCAGAATCAGCACAGCGGCTAAAACCGTCCCACCTCTTCAATATTAATGCGACAATGACTTTTATCAGCGGCCCACGGCAAAGACTACGGCCAATGCGATCTTCCAGACAGAAAAAAATAAAATGGAGGGCAAAAAATAGAATGGGGTGAAACTTTACATGCAAAAAAATATGAAAAAATTGAAATTAAAGGTGCACTATGTAAGTTTTTGGTTGGCTCACCTGTCATTTCTCTGCCTGGAATGTTCCACAGTATGATATTAAACAGCTCTCGTGTTACATTTATTCAACTACAAGTTTTACCGCTCAAAAATACCTAGAAAAACAACAGGCATTCTGACAGTTCCAGTTCTGAGCCCTGTGTCCCCTGTCACATCAGATTTATGGGTCAGTGATTTGCCGCCTAAACTTTCCGTCCAATTGTAGTATTTTCAATTAAAAAGGTTCAACTTTCATAATAATTCCCCACATTTCTGTAGTACCCCTGACCTCCATGGAACCAAATCTTTTTTTTCAGAAATCATGAGTTATTCTGCATGTTTTTTGTACTTAAAGTGTTAAAATGTCATGTGGTGCGACCGTGCATCATGTGGTGTGACTAATAACAGCAGGAATTCTACGGCTGGAGTTTTAATAACAAAATATACTTGGGTGAATGATTTTCTTTAGGTTTATGCATTTTACAGGGCAGTAGTTTGTTCATTAAACACAAGCAGGTGACTGTCATATTGGACACAAAAGAAAATATCAATATGCATTAAAAATCTAAAGAAATGCAACAGTTTGTTTCTATACACTTCATATTACTCAGAACTTAGATTAAAATCCCAACCATGTTTTAGAAAATAAAACAATTTTAAGGTTATTCTCAGTCGCACCACATGACATTTTACACTAAAAATGCTTAATATAAATGTTAAACATAGATTTATGCACCTGACACTGTAAATATTTGAAAAAGTTCAACAGAAACTAATATTTTTTATATTTTAAAATTTGCCTGTTGAAAATCCTTATACGTCATTGACCCTTATATAAAACCAGTAATTTGTCCCAGTTTTATACAAGAAATGTCCCTATTTTTGACCAATTTCATCTAAACCAGGACTAAACTAAGATTAAACCAGGACTACATCAGGTCTAAACCAGGACTATAACAGGACTATCACAATTTTGGACTAATCTGCTCCTCGCCAACAGTAAAGAGGAGCATAAATCGTCATTTGTTTTGCCAAAATACAGAAAACCGTGTCTGCGAACAACCCCAAAACAACAAAATGTCCCTCAGATTATGACTGACACGAGAATGCCCAGAAAAAGTTACACAATGCACCTTTAACTGAAGATATTTCGTGCAGGGAAATGTGGAAAAGTAGGTTCAGAAGCTCACCTTAAAGTTGTCTGTCCATTAGGAAGGTTAAATAGAAAAGATAGTAGGAGTTAGAAGTTAGAAAGGTGCAGTTAGGAAAAGTGTGAAGTTAGTTGGTTAAACAAGAAATGCACTGTATTATGTAACAAGAATTCCCCTTCACAGAGCCAGGAGTGGTTAAAATAGTCTCAAAGTAGTTTTTGGTATCGTATTGGGTGAAAAGTGTTAGCAACAGACCAGGGCGTGGCTCGGGAGCTCGGTATTATGTATTATATTATGTAGTAATACCACAAGCTGAAAAAACTGTGATGCTACCGAATGCTAGAATGAATCATATAAAAATTAAGCTAAAATTGCGATACTGAAGCGAAGATGTTATTGTTCAGTATTCCCCTACATGTTTATATATTCCCCATATGTGGTTAGATAATAATATAATGAAATATAATACACCGTAAAATACCAAATAAGAGCCGAGGTGTTTATTTGTTTCAATCACTTAACAGACCAGGCGTTTATTTGAGACCAGGCGGCAATTTGGGGCAGAAGATGAATTCCTTCCTCACAAAACTGGGCAAATCTGGACCTGCGTGAAGTTGGCCCCATCAAACGCAAACCTACACAAAAACTGTCAATCATTTGTGCTTCGTTTGTGCTGCAAAAAGTTTCATTTGTGCAAATTCTGGTTCTTAAGATATTTGCAAGTTTATTTTCAGCCGATGACGTTGTCCAGCCCCTCAAAAATCGCCTTTAAATAGCCTCAAAACAGGCAGAAAATTATAGAAAACGTTTGTATTTCGTTTGTGCTGTGACAGTTTTCATTTGTGCGAGTTTATTTCTAAAATTATTCACTATTATTTCTGCGGTAATTATAGGCTCAGCTGACGGCGGTAAACTTCGCAAAACTAGTGGCCATAAACGATCTGAGGCTGTGGAAAAGTCTGTATTATTATATAAAATATGAATCAAAAGCAAATTACTAAAGACTGAAACAGACTTTTCCACAGCCTCAGATCGTTTATCGCTTATCGTTTATTGACATAGTTTTTGTGTAGGTTTGCGTTTGATGGGGGCCAACTTCACCGAGGTAAAATCTGGTGCTCAAATTCTTTTAACCAGAATGACTGAAACTGAATTCAAGGGCCGAGACGTCGCCCGGTGCCCGGCCGGACCCGAAAGGACGACGTGGGTCCACCCTCCTGCGGGTGAGGGGTTCTTGGGGGGAATCAGATGTGCAGAGGACCGGGAGGTGAACTGTTGGCCCCGCGATGTAGCCGGATAAAGCGGAAGAAGATGGATGAATGGACAGTATGACCATAATGTAGGCGACTTTCTATATAAACTTAGGCTAGTTCATTCGAAATGTTACAAAAAACAGCTGTATACGGTAGTTTATGCAAATTAGTCATGTGATTTTAAGTTTCGTTTCTGTGTATCAGCGGCACAGGGAGCGCCGTTTCTTTCAGCGCTCCCTGTGCAAATGTAGTTTTAAGTTTTGTTTCTGTAGAGACGACGCGAGCATCAGTCCTGCGTCCTGTTGTTGCAGCACGACTTGTCTTCAGCACGTACGTTAGACTCTGTGTTTATTTGGAAACCCCTCTCTTTAAAGCCACCTTTCATTAATTATCTTATTTCTTTTTGCCTTTGTCTCTCCATGTAAAGCGTCTCGGAGTATCTTTAAATGTGCTATACAAGTGTTATGTATTATTAACTGACCGGTATTTCTCAAAAGATCCACCGGCAGCCGGCATTTAAAGAGAACCCGGCTCTTATTTGGGATTTTACGGTATGCAATGTTAATAATAATGAAAAAAGTTTGTCACGAACCATCGAATTCTCCGTCTTGATGGACTTGACCTGCAGGCAGTCCTCCCCTCCTCTCGACGTGATGCTGCCGTCCACCTTCCCGTCGCCGCCCTTGGAGCCGTGTTTGGCGTGGACGTCGTTCTCGCCGTTTCCTTTGGGCGGCTGCTGCCTCGGGGGGACGTCGCCGCGCTGCTTCTTGGTCACGTGAGCTTCGGGTCCGTGCACCGTCTTCACGTGTTTCCGGAGGGAGCTGGGGTCGGTGTAGCGTTTGGTGCATCCCGGGATCTTACAGACGTACGGTTTCTGACAAAGAGGAGGTGCAGTATGTTCCTTTTAGTTTCCTTTTTTATGTTTTCAGTTATCAGGTCAAGTTATTAAGTCAAACCGATGTGCAGAAAAAGGTACAGTTGGAGGAAGAAGTACTCAGTTTTGTCACTTAAAGGTGCAACTTTTCTGGTGGAGCATCTGTCACCTTCTTGTCTCCGTGGAGATGTTAGTGCTTTGCCCGAAATGTTCCATGGTATGACATTAAACACATCTACCTGGCATTTATTCATTATGGCTGTTTCTATTGCTCAAAAATACAATAATTCTCTTTGTAAATAGGGTTCCCTCCCCACAGATCTGACCTGTAATGGCGCCTATATTTGTCTCGCTTTAATCTCTACCGTAACATTCAAGACAAAGCAATAACATCTCCATGGAGACAAGTAGGTGATGGACAATCCACCAGAAAAGCTGCACAATGCCGCTTTAAATAAAAGTACAGATACTGGAGAAGAAGTTTGTGAGTTTGTTGACAGGATTTGAAGATAACAGAAGAAGAAATGGGTCATTTCAGTTTAATTTCAATTATTTTGTTAGAGTTTAAAATCACAAAACAGCAGCGGCATCGCAGAGCTTCACAAAACTGCGGATTCAAACAAAAGAAAGTTAGAAAATCCAACAGTCATTGTCTGATAACAGATTAACAATATTAACAGGAAACAAGGAAATAGAAAACAGCTCGTAGATCTTCCTTCTCGGCAAGGAAAAACTTGGAAAATAAGAGGAAGTGGTACAATTAAAATACCACTCACAGGAAGAAAAAGTAGTTATTTATTCATAGAAAAAGTACAAAGGTAGTGTATGTGTTTAGGTAAAACCACGACCGCAGGGATTTTTATGTGCAACTTGTAATTTAATTAAATTTTATTTGTATAAATTTGAGCCGTGCAATTTATTTACATTTTAAAAACTGATTTTTTTTTAGATTGAAAATGATTTAAAATGATATATAAAAAAAAGAAAAATTGTAAAAAAAAATAAATAAATAAATAAAGGTAAGCTACTAGAAATAAAAACTTATGTCTTACCTTTTTACATTTTAGTTTTTTACATTAAACTTTTAAATCAGCAGCAAACAGTAAAAGTTGTAAAAGTAAAAGTTGGGGCGCTAAAATTAGTAACAGTATTTGAGAAAATTGAATAGTGATTTAAAAAAAAAAGAAAAATAGTAAACAAAAATATCTTAAAGCTACAAAAACCTTTATATCTTACTTTTTTACTTAAAACTTAATATAATAGCAGCGTTACAGTTATTCATAGCACAGTAGAGTATTAGACAAAAGAAAATGTGTAAAAAAGGTGCGCTAACTATTATTTGAAAATGTATTTAAAGAAATGTGGGTCTCAAACGAGTATTTTTAAATGTACTCAAAGAAATAATGTGTGAAAATGTGCCCTAAAACCAGTATTTTCAAGTGTATTTAAATAAAAGCTTATGTGTAAAGTATCTGGAGTCAGTACCTCGTTGGAGTGAGTTCTGTTCTGGTGCTTGGCTCGGTCCGAGGCGTTGGAAAAGGCTTTATTACAGCCCTCGTGCTCACAGACGTAGGGCTTTTCTCCGGTGTGAGACCTCAGGTGAGTCTTCAGGTTCTCCAGACGAGAGTACGCTTTGGCACAGCCCTCAAACTGCAAACACAAAGTGCACGAGTTTATTTATCAGGGACGTGACAGTGAGTCTCACAATAATCTATCCGGTTATAGGCTTCTTTAGGGTTCATATTACGCTATTTTCTGATGTGTTATAATGTCGTTTCCTCGTCACAAACAGACCTGGGGTTGTGTTTTGTTTCATTCACACATTTTTAACACACAAACCCTGCATATTTAGGTTGTGTTCTTCCAACTTGTGACATCATGTGGTGATACAGGAAGTGCTCCACTGCGTTTTTCTGTGGTTTTGCCCCAAACTCTGGAAAGCTCTTCCCCCTCACATTAAGACCGCCACTTCAGTCGATTCTTTTAAGTCTTGTTTAAAAACTAGTGCTGTCAATCGATTAAAATGTTTAATCACGATTAATCTCATGAATGCCATAGTTAACTCGTGATTAATCGCAAATTAATCGCACATTTTTTGTCCCTTGAATCATTTTAATACTCTTATCCACATAGAAAAGTGGATAGGCTTACTTTATGCAAATGTTTGTTTTATTTTAACTGCAAACCAGCACAATCGTCAGTGAGACTTTGTGCTCTGCAACAGTGTGAGCGAAGTGTCTCTTCTGTCTTCAGAACAGTCAAATAACGAGTGAAATAATGTGCGTTACTAAGCAGTGGCCACAGCTTAGAGTTTACTGGGTCACAAAGGAAAAAAAAGTATGGCGTTAAAGTTTTGAGTTAACGCATTAATAGTGTGATATTTATGACAGTAAAATGTAAGAAATAAATAATAATAATAATAATAATAATAATAATAATAATAATAATAATAATAATAATAATAATAATAATAATAATAATAATAATAATAATAATAATAATAATAATACACTTTACATTTCACCAAAATCTCAAAGTGCTACAGCAGGTAAATTACATAAAAATAAAGTGGATTTGGATTTTGGATTTAGTATTCTGTTTGCATCTCCATAATGTCCTAATAAATACCAATAAGTACAATAAAATTACTATTATACCATGAGATGTACATGACTATTACTTATTATTATTGTGTTAAATTTGACAAAAAAATTTTTTATTTTGTTTTAGTTTTAGTCGTTTGATAAAAAATGACTTTTAGTTTTAGTCTAGTCTCTAATCAATGGAAAAGCAACGCCAATTTAGTCAAACACAAAACATATTATTAACTATGAAACGTACATTACTGTATTATATCTGCTTATGACTCTTTTCACTGTTTTAATGTGTTCTGTAAAGCATCTCTGAGTGCCCGGAAAAGCGCTACATAAATAAAATGTTATTATTATTATCATTATACTGAATTTCTTGTTGGAATTTACACGGGCAAGTTGAAAAGTGTATTTTGGCTCGAGTCTCCAGCAGCTCCTTTCACTCAGTATGTTTAGTGTTTATTTTCCGTCTGAAAAATATCCGTACGTTCGGCGACAATGACAAAAAAACGACATATCTGAAGCAACTAAACGAACACAACCCTACATGAAGTCATCCGGCCCGGCCCCGTGCCCACTCGCCCTGTAAACACACTGGATGGCACCGGCTACGTCCCCGCTCCGTTTATGCCCAGCTGGTTGGTTGGCGGCTGCTATTTAAATGTAATCCAGCCTTGGCCCGGTGCCCGTCTACTGTGCCGTGCCACACAAAGCCAAACGCGGGGTAAAAAGGGGCCTATTATCTGCAAAAACTAAACTAAAGTGTCAGGCTTAGAGACAATAGAGCCTCTGTTTAGTCTGTTGTTTCTGGTGCACGGTACAAGCTATAATTTCGTATTCCTTCTGAGCTGTCATTGTGCAGGCTTCAAATGAAAAGAAATACAAGTTGAGCCAAAAATTGTTTGTAAATTTAAAAGATTCGACCTCAAAGGAGAAGATGAAAAGAGACGGAGGAGAAGGGTTTGTGCAAAGATTGTAACTTTCAGGTAATATTCAAGAAGAAGTCAAAAGTAGTGCTCAAAGTATTTCGATTCTGTTGATGAATCTGCGCCGTCTCATGTGTTGGTGATGTACAGATTAGTGTAACTTTCGAAACGTGGTGGCAGAGTGGTTAACACTTCAGGCTCACAGCTAGAAGGTCACAGGTTCAGTTCCTGGAGCGCGAGTTTCGCTCCTACCACTAAAAACACATGTACACTGAGGAACTACTCTGCTTTAAAGTGTTGCTTGACGGCTTCTCTTTATGAAAATGTTATTTCTTTGTCTAGAATGTTCCACAGTACAGATTAAACCTTTCAATCACAAGGGAGACGAGCAGGTTACAGTAGGGATGTCCCGATCCGATATTCGGTATCAGTATTGGCTCTCGGTCCGTCTCTTTTATGAGTCTCGGACAGTATTGGATTCAGTCACGTGATCAGACCGATCCAGCTTCACGTTTTTGCAGCATTGACGCGCTTTACGACAGCCGTAAATCAAAACGCCATCATCACATCCTGTTTTAAATTGCCGCCATGTCGCTGTGTGGGACTTTTCACTACAACAAAACGAGAGTCAAACAGTGACGCAATCAAACAGTTTCTGGTGGAGGAACCAGCAGAGCCACTTTAACACTACCAGTTTGCTTCGTCACTTACAAAAGAATCATCCGGACGAGTTTGAGATTCACAAGCGCAAAACGGCAAAGCCACAGCAGCAAACACTGGCGGAGGCATTTCAAGGAAGAGAAAAGCCTCGAAATGGCGACAAGTCCAAGAAAATAACACAGACGATTGTCGAATTCATCGCTTTAGACGATCAACCGCTGTCTGTCGTGTAAAACATAGAGGCTTTCGTCGTCTAATGGACTTTTTGGAGCCAAGGTACGAACTTCCCTCATGACACTACATTACAGAGACAGCGCTACCAGATCGGATCGGTATCGGAAAGAGCATTCCTTAAAAAACTTGATCGGGACCTCTCAAGGTTACAGCACTACTCTACATTACACTTCAGATCTGTGGAGAGTCGCCCCTATTCACAGAAAGAAGAAAGCAGTAGTCCTTTTGGCTGTAGGAGGTTTAAAGCTGTACCATGTAACATTTCAAGTCTCTGGCACCGGCTTGTGACACATTATGGCATTAAAATCAATCTATCTTGCGTACGTTCAATTACAGTTGTTCTCTTGCAAAACATGTGAGTGGGTCGCCTCTGCACAGATCTGACCTGTGACTTCGCCCGCTTGTTTTCATCACGCTGGATAAGTCCATGCCGTACCGTGGAACATTCCAGACAAAGTAATAACATCTCCACGGAGACAAGCAAGTAGCAAACCAAAGTGCATTTTTAAAGTCTACAAAACCGTGAGTAAAGTTGGTCATTTTCCAAAGTCGTTTACGTCGAAACGCATAATTCTAATCAGCAAGAATGAAGAACTCAAGGCCAGTTTTGGTGGAGTGCGTAGAGAAAGGTTATCAGCGGTGAGGGGAGATGTCAGCACGACCGAGGATGAGGTAATTTGTGTTTTGCTTTAGCAGATAAAGTTTCACACGTAATCATAATAATGTGGATAGTGCAACGGCCTTGGAATTCTTTTCTGCTTTAAATGCTTTTCTGCAAGACTCCAGAGCTCAGATTTGGACTCGTATTCACGTAAATTAACTGTTATTTCAGATAATTTATGACTAATAATTGTTTTAGTATTTAAACATACTATTTTTGTATAGTATTTATACAGGAGAGATCCACACTCCAGTAAAAAGATGTGTTTGACAAGCCTGGGAATGTTTATTATTGTATTTTGCATCTGTTTTCGATAAGGAAGCTCTTTTCAAGTCCCTTTGCATACAATTATACAGTATTATTAAACACGTATTTGTTGATTTACGATTATGAGTGGCCGAAATCCCCCCAAAAATCATATCATGTAAGATTTTCAACAGCCAAGATCCCACAATTTCAATTTTATCATGATTCAAGCAGTGAGTATCTTTATGTTTTATTAAAACGTGACTAAATTCTCGTCTGCTGCTTCTGAAAGTTCATACTTGACTGTGATTGGTTGAATCTACCTGTCAATCACTCCTCCTCCTGCCTCCTGACCAACAGGAAGAGTCTGTGTTTGGACATTTAGCTACATTAAACTGAACCTAACTGAATAACTACGACGATTTCACACAAAAAAACATCGTAAAAGGAACAGATAACTATTTTTATCGCCGTATCTCACAACCCTATTTGTAAACCATGTTGATTCGCTATAGATGTGTTTAATGTCACACCGTGGAACATTCCAGCAAAGCATTAACATCTCCATGGCTGACTCTCCATCAGAAAAGTTGTGCAGTGTATCTTTAAAGGTAGTGCACCTTTAAAGATACACTGTACAACTTTTCTGATGGAGCCAGGTTTTCTGGTTCAGCTGTCTTGTTGTCTCCATGGAGATGATATTGCTTTGCCTATGTTCCACAGTATGGCATAATGCTGCGTTCGTTCATCCATCCGTCCACATTTCAACCGTTTTACTATGTTTCGTGTGTCCGACGGTGCACTCCAAAAAAAGTCTGTGCTTCAACTACACAACCTGGAGGAAGAATTCAGTATAAATAGTATAATATAGGCAGTGATACGGACACAGTCAGGTATTGTGCAGTAACACTACTACTACTACATCCATCCATCTTCTTCCGCTTTAGCCGGTTGGGTCGTGGGGACAGCAGTTCGTCGCCCAGTCCTCCGTGCGCCCGACGCTTATGTGGGTGATGAGCCCACAGGAGGGTGGACCCACGTCGTCCTCTCGGGCTGAGCCGTCACTGTCCTCGATTTCAGTTCATAAGGACGCTGCATGTTTTGGGTTGATGGGGGAAACCGGAGTGCCCGGAGGAAACCCATCCAGACACGGGGAGAACATGCAAACTCCACACAGAAAGGCCCGGGCGATCGAATCCAGAACCTTCTTGCTGCGAGGCGCGAGTGTCGCCTACTGCTAATACTAGTACTGCTGTTGGACTCCTAAATAATAACACTAGGACTGGTCCCACCCGCTCTGCTTCAGTCACAGCACTGTTATATTCTTATACTCTTATATTCTTGTAAATGTATAAATTTTATTGTTATATTATAGCTTATTGTTTCTACTTTATTTTATACTATTTTATTTGTTGCATGTTAGTGTTTGTCTACATTCCGCTCCAAGTACCGCAGCAATTTGCTAATGTTGTGAACCTGTTCACTCATATGGCAATAAAAACCTTTCTGATTCTGATTCTAGTAATACTACACGTATCTACCCACAGGCAGTGATACGGACGCAGTAAAGTACTGCAGTAATACGAGTCACTGAAATTGCCACTTAAACCGCCACAGCGTCCAAACACAATGAAAACAGTTCATACAAGTGACACTGGGCACAGACATCTTGGATTCTGTCTCGGAAACCTCGCTCAGTCTCCTCCGAGCTCTTCCGAGGAAAAGGATCGTGTCAGTGCGTCTAAATTGGACGGATAAACGAATGCAGCATAGTCATGTAACATTTGTTGTGTTTTTATCACTCAAAAATAAAAAAAAGAGTGACTTTCTTTTTATATGAGACATTTTGAGGACTTTCAAAAAACATCACGTCCTGTTTTAAATTGCTAACTGCTATGGCAACAGTCCTAAATCTTCGCCGTTCTGAAATGCCTGGATACCATTACCAAGACTCCTTATGTGAACTCACTGTCCCAACCTGCCCCATATGTGCAAAAACTATAACCTCAAAAACAAACGAGCTGCTCCCCTGACTCCTGCCCCACATGTTCGGAGTTATAACTATATTATGGGAATGCACGCTCTTGTAGTTTTGCCCTAAGACCTCCATCTGCCTCTGCTCAGGTTGTTTAGCGCTGGCCTGGACGGACTTAGCTCCTTGTCCTGGTCTTACCGTGCATTTGTGTGGCTTCTCCCCGGTGTGGCGCCTCATATGGACCACCAGCATGTACTGCGCCTTGAAGGGCTTCTGCTCCCGGGAACACTCATCCCAGCGGCACACGAACTCCTTCTTCTCACCGTGGATGTGGTCGTTGTTGATGTGCTGGAGATAGAGAAAAATATGTTTAAGATGTGTGATAAAAAGTTCAAACTTAAATGATAGTAACTAAGACTTTAACTGTTTATTTTTATTGGTCAGAATATGCTACTGGACAACATGCACTTCCTGGCCAAAAAAAAGTCGCCACATGGATTTAACCAAGCAAATAGGTACGAGGTTGCTGCAGTCGGTCAGGTCCAGGTTCAGCAGCAGTGTGTGCTCGAAGAATGAGGCCAGCTGAACCTGAATATACTGAATGCACCAGGTTATTCCATCAGTGGATTTTTTCTTCCCTGATGGCACGAGCGTATTCCAAGAGGACAATGCCAGGATTCATCGGGTTCAAATTGTGAAAGAGCGGTTCAGGGAGCAGGAGACCTCATTTTCACACATGGATCTGTTGTGGATTTTTAAATCTGAGAAAAATAAAACTGGAGAAAAGTTGTCTTCAATCAAAGAGTCTGGATTTATTAAAGCAATTGTGCGCACAATTACAAAGAAATGGAAAACCAAAACCTGTCTGTCCCTCACGCGAGGTCCGTCTGTCCCTAATCATACATGTCAAAACGAAAACAGGCTCTTATACAGTTTACAGACGTCATCATATCAACATGAGAGAAAACATACAGTAGTATTAGTCTAAACACCCTTCGGAAGGAGACAAGTGTATCTGGATTAAACTGGGGCACTGATTAGCTGAACTCACGTGTACCAATAATTCTAAATGGAAATGAACAGAACAACAACCTGTTGTTTTAACCCTGGTAGAAAAGGACTGAACATAACGTCCTGTCTTTGGAAGCCCAGATACAGCAGATCACACCACTGCCCGTGACCATGAATAAAGAGATACTTTAGCACTTTGTGAGTTACTAGTTATCTAAACCCAAACAACACATTCTTTAGATTGACAAAGTAAGAACTTTCCATCACAGATCGGCCACCACAGAGTCCAGACCTTAACCCCAGTGAGAATCTTTGGGATGTGCTGGAGGAGGCTCAGACTCGACCATCACAATGAAAGATCTTGGTGAAAACTGAATACATTCGCTGTAGCATTGTTTCGATAAACTGTCACAAGATTAATTTCCATCCAGTGTTGGGTTAATTTTTCACCCAGATCTTGCGTTGGTGATGGTGGAGTCTGTACTCTATTTGCTATTTGCTTATTTAAATCCAGGTGGCGACTTTTTTTTTGGCCACTCAGTGTATTTCAAACTGAACAATTCTCAAATATCAAAACTAGATACTCATTTGTAATATCAATACTGCAAAAGATCGCATCAACAGGACATAATGTGAGTTTAATTTAAGTCCTCGTGCAAAGATAAAAAAATACTATTATTTTGTACATGAAAATTACCTTCTATTTCTAAAAAAGGAGCACTGAGCAATTTTTTTTTATTATCAAATCGATGCAATAAGTGTAATAATGAAAAGGTTTCAGAAAGAGCCATCTTGACAACAGACAATAGACAATAATTCTCTTATTTTAATAAATTACAAAAAAATAAAAATAGCAGTTCTTCAATCTTCTCTCAATGACATGTTTAAAATCTGCACTGTGAATCCTTAGCTAAAACTTACATTGGAAATCTAATTGAAATTAATAAATTGTAATTCATTTTTATTTTTTTTCCGACATTGTGCCACTGCATGATGGAAAATATTGCAAGATAAAGTAAAAAAAAAAAGTTAAATCTAATTTTGAAGAAAGTAAAACAATCTGAATGTGTCAATATGGTAAATTTAGTCAATAAATTACCCTAATTTTGTTTTGTTTTTTGTATTTTTTTGCATTTGATTCACGGTGCAGTCCTACTCACAATGTAATAACTTGAAAAAATAAAACGTGAACTTAATAATGTAACGTAATTTAATCCTACCAAGCTTATAAACTAATAATATTTGTCTTGGATGCAGCGTTTAGTCTTCGCTTTGAACTTTTACTGTATCTGATTATCTAACTACCATAGCAACATAAAAACCCAATCCAATAATATTTTAACAGATAACATAAAAACACAGAATTACATTAGCTTTCCGATGACAGATACGAGTGAAGGTTTTTTTCCAGCCAAACTCAAACCACATGGTACAAAAATAGACTCATTTTGTTTACGCACAGGTCCACTCAGCAAATTCTTGTCTTTTTTCCCACCAAAAGCTTCTCTCCTTCCATCACGCGGCGTCAGATGAATGGGCCTATCCATTATGGCCTATCCGTCACAGCTGACAGTCACTATTCACTCACTCAAAGCAGAAAATAAGCGTAAAGATGTAACGTGTTATTTCAGGCGGCGTGAGCGACAGGAAAAAGTCACTATCTTGTTTACGGTCTATTCTCTAAGGTAAAGGAAGTGGGTGACTCAAGGTCCTCAAAGACGCGAAAAACAAAAATAAATCCGGGCTATTTGTGCTTTACAAGGGTTTTGTCGTGTCACGGTTGGGTCGTAAAGATAATTCTGCAAGCGGCGACTAGTTCTGGGTGGTTCTTATTGTGTCGTTCTGTATTTATTTCATATTATCGCGATTTTTTTTGTGTTTGATTTCAGAATAAGGGTCAGTGACGTATAAGGATTTTCAACAGGCAAATTTTAAAATATAAAAAATATTAGTTTCTATTGAACTTTTTCAGATATTTACAGCGTCAGGTGCATAAATCTGTGTTTAACGTTTATATTAAGCATTTTGAGTGTTTTTTTATGTACTTCAATTGGCTACGACCTTAAAAAATGTCATGTGGTGTGGTTTATTTTCTATAACATGGTTGGGATTTTAATCTAAATTCTGAGTAATATGAAGTGCATAGAAACAAACTGTTGACATTTCTTTTGGTTTTTAATGCATATTGATATTTTCTTTTCTCTTTTCTTACAAACTACTACCCTGTGAAATGAAGAAAAATGCAGAAAATGAAGAAAAATGCCTAAAGAACCATTCACCCAAGTCGACTTTGTCTGTTAATTAAATTCCAGCCAACAACAACAAACAAACCCAAAAAATAGCAGTTCATATTTCAATCTTCTCTCAATGACATGTTTAAAATCTGCACCGTGAATCCTTATTTGCACATGTTTTATTGTAGAGTAGTTTACGTATATTAGCTAGTAGCTTTATTAATTTTGTGTGCACTTCGGAGGAGCAGCTTCTCATCTCGTTACACTGTGTATAAAGGATTTCTATTTTATTCTATTCCATTTAAAATCCTAAATTGGAAATTTAATTGAAATTGATAAATTGTAAAAAAAAAAAAAAAAAAAAATTCCAACATTATTCCACTGCACGATGGAAAACATTGCAAAAAAAAAAGTTATATCTATTTTTGAAGAAAGTAAACAAATCTGAATTATTGTTATCACTGAGCAAACTTAAATTAATTAAATAAATGTAATGAAATAATACAAATGAATAATAAAATTAATTTAGTGAACAAAAATAGTATTTTAATATAGTTTAGTATAGTTTAAATATAGTTGTTTTTTTTGTTTTAAAGAAAAGTTAGTGCACCTTTATCTTATGTTCCACTGTGGCTCTTTACTTAGACGCTTTCCTCACTGCAAATTTCTCCGATCTGGCCAAGATTTAAAACTTATATCAGGTTTTACATCTTGTTTTCAGATTTATTATCCACTTATTAGTTCTGAGACTGCTTCATTCTAGTCTGGAGGTCGTTTATTTCAAGAGAACTTGTCAAATAAAATTATCTGTCCATGCAGCAAGATAATTTCACTACTTTTAAGTCATTTTCTGATAGATTTAAGTGCTTTTCTCAGTGCTCTTTCCACCACAAACAGCCACACGCCCAACAGTACCACCCTGCTTACAAGGACATCCCTACCCACAATCCCTCACTGCTATTTGTAGCTGAGAAGGACCAGGAGAACAAGTGTGTGGCCTCTATGCGCCGGTTATATTGGGCACAAACTCGGTATTTTGGGGGCCGAGTCTGGGAGCGCAGAAGTGAAACGGCAGGTGTGCGTTTCTGCTGATTTAGGGAGACGCTCGAGACCAGACGAAACCTGCTCAGGGAGGAGCTGTCGCAGAAAAGGTTTGCCAAAAAAAATGGGGTAGAATACAATTTTTGGAGTATGAAAATGCAGCTACGTTTCAGTTTTATTTGGGAATTATGATTTCAAATGGTTAAATAAGGATTCACAGTGGAGATTAAACATGAAACAGATAAAACTGCTCACCAAGAGAATAAACAGAGACATTTCAGAACAGTTTTTGTTGTAAATAAAAAAATATAGATACAATACAATGACTTTTAACTTTTATTTGTAAAGAATTTGTATTTATGATTATCGATTTCAAATGGTTATAAACAATTGCTGAAACTTTCTGATAGGAAATGCAGACTTTTTAGCCAATCCGTACGCAGTTTGATGACAATTTTAAAGGTGCAATGAGTAACTTTTCGGGTTGTCTCCACTCAGATATCATAGCTTTGACCGGAATGTTCCACAGTATGTGATTAAACTCCTTCTACCTCCAGGGAAACAAGCAGGTGAAGCCACAAGTTAGATCTATGGTGAGGCGAGCAAAAAGTAAACGTCCACAATTGAATAAACGCAATGTAGATGAGTTTAATGACATACTGTGGAACATTCCAGGCAAAGTAATAACATCTCCATGGAGACAAACACTTAGGCTACGTTCCGACTGGAGCCTGAAGTGACCAAAATCAGATTTTTTCGCCCCTATGCGACCTGTATATGATCTGTTAATGACCATCTGAACGACACAGAACCGATTTTTTCAAATGCGACTCAGGCCACTTGGATATGTGCTCCTAAAACCGACACATATCCGATCTTTTAACGTACGACTTCAGTCTGAACGGCCAAGTCGCATTCATCTGACCTACATCCGACCTACACGTCATCAACAAGCGAGAGTTTGGCTATTGTGCTGTAACAAGCACCTGTTGCGAGTCAATACAGCCCAACGCCGACACGTTTGCTCACTGAAATAGGCCGAAGACGCGTTTCCTCTTGCGAGAGATGTACAACAGCAACTTTAAAAGTGTCCGGGAAGTTGGCTGGGGTCAGGAAAATAAAGCGTTTTTCTTCTCAAAACTATATGTGTTCCTCCTCTTGCCCGGCCTCCTCCTCCTCCCCGGCTCCTTCCCCACCTGTGTAGCTGTGGCCATACCGAACTGGCCCACGGGCCTGGACATCTACAGCCTGTCCATCCATGGGAGTGGATCCCTCCTTCACTGTAGTTCTCCCCGAGGTTTCTTCTTTTTCCCGGGACCCTGGGTTTTTTGGAGTTTTTCCTTGCTGAGAAGGAGGGTCTAAGGACAGGGGATGACTGGATGATGTTTCATTTGCTGCTTTACATGAATGTTGTTTATTCCTGTTTTATATGTCTGTGTGATTGTTTTACTCATCAAAATCTTGGAACGCCCTTAGAGGCAACTGTTGTTGTGATTTTGGGCGCTACAAAAATAAATTTAATTTAATTGAATTGAAAAGAGTGACACATTTGCGTCAAAATGTAAACGGAAAAAAAAGTCAGACCTCGCTTGGTACTATTTTCTCTCCGCTCATATCACTGTGCGCTGCCTCCAGTCTCTTTTGAACACATATTGTTTTGAGAAGAAAAACGCTTTATTTTCGTGATCCCAGCCAACTTGCCGGACACTTTTGTCAGCACCGAAACCGGGGAAGAACTCGTCTCACCGGACGCCGTCGGGAGGTAAGTCAGTGTTGATGCACGACTCTGCTGACGGGGACGTACAGATTCATGTCAAAAAACCCGAACTATCCCTTTAAAATCGCCAGGTGCTCATGCGGGAAACTTTTGGGGCGTTTAAAGTTCATACTTGAGATCACACACAAGTCGCATTTAACTGGAAATGTGAACAACCTCGCAAAAAAATTGGATTTCACAAAAAAAAAATCCAAATTGAGCATTAAGCCCTGCAGTCTGAACGTGCCCTCCACCAGAAAAGTTACACACTGCACCTTTATATCTCATAGTTTATCATTGCTATGCATACAAAACAACGTGATATAAAAGACAACATAAAGGTGCATTGTGTAACTTTTCTGGTGTTGAGTGCGCCGTGTGCTTTTCTCCATGGAGACCGAACCAGGCCAAATTACTGGTAAGATCTGGGGAGAGGCACCTCCACTCACACTCAATTTCTGAGCAATAAAACTCCGTGTAATTGCACAAACATAACGTGGATCTGTTTAATGTCATTTGAAGAGCAACGACATGTCCATAGCAACCAGAAGGTGACGGACCCCTGACGGAAAAGTTACACATTGCACCTTTAAATAAGATAAGATAAGATATCCTTTATTTGTCCCACAATGGGGAAATTTCAGTGTTGCAACGCAAAGTTAAGAGAACAGTAAGAAAACAGTAGCAGTAATAGAAATACAGAATTACTTAAAAATAGACAAACTCTATAAAGATAAGGATTATAAAATAAAATAAAATTCTATATACAATAAATTGCTATCTGAATACAGTGGCTACAGTTTGTACAGTATAAATATAGTTAAATCTTTAAACTGGCTACAGTATCTTACGGTAATAAATAAATTTGTAATGCAAACTGAGGAAAAAATATTCAGAATTTACAGACTGCTAACCAATTACCTACATTGTTTACCGTAGCTGCTCACACTTTACGGTCACAAGCGACTGACAATTTCCGCTTTAACGCCTTCCCTTCCAACTTCGCTCTTTTAGCAGCCACTTCATCAAACCGTAATGATTTCCCAGCCCGTATCGTCAAACTTTGTTACACGCCGATGGCTTCAAAACGCATTGACCTCCGCGGGTTGCCTCAGCTGTCCCTTCCCCGCAAATTGGCAATGCTTTCACACACTACGGGAGCCGGGGAGGGCCGAAGTTCCCGGGAGCTGACCCTGGTTCTGACTCGCAGTGAACTCCCATCAGCTCTCGGGTCTTCGGTCCTGACTCGCTCACCTCTTAGTGTTCACGTGACAAACCGCCAGCTTAACCCACGAGGGGGGACGGGGTTTACGGGCCGGGAGTCGGAGGTCGCGGCGGGTGAGGGGTCAGGGGGGGCGTTTGGGGCACAGCTGCGGTCGGATTTGGCGAGGGCCCGCGGGCTCATTACCGGCAGACAGGAAAGATCACCGCCACGTTTAATGAGGGACACAAAGAAGGTGTTTGGGACTTTTGGTCAAGTGCACGATTCAAGTAAAGGCGTCTAATTAAGATGGATTGCTGTGGGGGTTTTATTTTTTACTTTTAACGTTTGAAACATTGGGTGTGAGCGAAATGTTGTCACTTTTGCGAGAACTAATTCACCTGAGCTTTTCTTTTTCATCATATATTTTCTCTAAAGGGTGTGCACTTGATTTTTTCCCATGTATTTGAGCAAAATTTGGTCAGATATATTGTATAAGCAGCTCTTGAGGTCAAAATATATCAGCCGAGTCCTGTCTGCATCTAATTATTTAATGATAGAGAAATAGAAAGAGTAAATGAAACTAAATTCTTAGGTATTACAATTGACAACAAATTAAGCTGAAAACGCATCTAAATAATTTAAGCAAAAATATCAAAAACTATTGCCATAATGTGTGAAGCAAAAACTCCTAAATCAAAAAAGCACTTTTCTTATAATACAGTTCTCTTGTGTTTGTTTCTGTGTAAGATCACATATGTATATTTTTCTCATGTTTCTTGCTTGTTCTTGCTTTGTTTTCTGTTTTGTTAAGGGGAGGCTATATAACCTTAGCTTAGCTTATTTTAGCTTAGCTTATCTTAGCTTAGCTTAGTTTACTCCTGGTCATAGACGAGCAATAATTATTTTCTTTCTTGATTGAATGTTGTATGTATTGTGTACTTGATGATGTCCATTTGACCGAAACAAAAAAAACAAAAAACAAAACAAATTATAAAGCGTTTTTCTCTGTCCACGAATCAGGAAGTATGTGTTGGCATGCTAGTTGTTGTTAGCATTACCCTGAAAACACTAAAAGCGCTTCTAAACGCTGTAACTTGCGGTAAATAATCAGGATATTCAGAATTCGTAAGGTAAATTTTCTGGTGGGGTGTTTGACTCCATGGAGTTGTGTTATTGCGATCCCTGGAATGTTCCACACTAGAGCATTATGCAATACTGTGCAAAAGTTTTAGCCAGGTGTGAAAAAATGCTGTAAACAAAAAATGCTTTCACAAAAATAAATAATGATTGTTTGTTTTTATCAGTTTACAAAATGCAAAGTGAGCGAACAAAAGAAAAAGCCAAAGTTATTAAGAACGATCTTCAGCGTAAAGAAGATGATGAAATTGTGTTGGTGATGGTCTGGCCCCACAGAGCCCTGACCTCAGCATCATGGAGTGTGTCTGGGATTAACATGAAGAGACAGAAGGATGTGAGGAAGCTCCATCCACACAAGATCTGAGCTTAGTTCTTCAACATGTTTGGATCAACCGACCAGCCCAGTTCCTTCAAAAACTGTCTGCAAGTAAACCTAGAAGAACTGAGGCTCTTCTGAAGGCAAAGCTCACACCAAATATTGATTTAATTTAGATTTCTCTTTTGTTCATTCACTGCATTTTGTTGATTGATGAAAATAAATGATTAACACTTCCATTTTGGAAGGCATTCCTAGTTTACAGCATTTTTTCCACACCTGCCTAAAACCTTTGCACAGTGCTGTATGTGTTTGGAATATAAGAGTCAGGACTAAACACGGGGAGTCAGCGTTTGAGCAGCTAAAACCTGGAACAGTTTGAACATGTGAGAAAGACTCGCTGTTTAAATCCAGGCTGTTAATTAATTAATTTAGCAAAATCAGCAAAATCAAAACTATCCTCTCCCGCCCTGATGTCGAAAAAGTCATCCACGCGCTCATCTTCTCCCGTCTAGACTATTGTAACTCCCTCCTCTCCGGCCTTGGCTCCAAATCCATCTCCCGCCTCCAGCTGGTTCAGAAGCTCAGCTCCTCACTGGTTTTAACAGACATCAACACATTCCCCCCGTTTCAGCTTCTCTTCACTGGCCGCCTGTGTGTTTAAGACTTCACTGATCACTTTTAAAGCTTGTTCAGGTTTGCACCAAGTTATATTTCAGAACTTTTAACCCTGTACGAGCCTCCCGCAGCCTTAGATCCTCAGCCAGGTCCCTGTGGCTGTTCCAAAGTCCAGGCTCCGAACGAAAAGCAATCGAGCCTTTTCAGTCCGGGGCCTCAACTCTGGACTGACCTGCCTGAGGAGATAAGGCTGCACCATCAGTATCATCTTTTAAATCACTTCTTAAAACTCACTTTTATCGGTTGGCCTTCGTTTAACTGGTTTTAGTTCTTTTTATTCTGTCTTTTATTTATTTATTAGAATTAATCTGTTTTGTTGCATCATTGATCGTTTTATTTTTGTTTTGTTTTATGTGCTATTTTTATGTGTTTTGTATTGTTCATTGCTGCTTGTACCTTGTTTTTAAAAGTGCTTTATAAACAAAGATGTTTTTATTATTATTATTATAATTATAATAATAATAATAATTATTATTATTATTGGTTTATTATTATTATTTTTATATGAAATAGGAATAGAAGTAAGTATTTTTATGAATGAGCTAATAGTAATGTTGGCATGATTTATTTTTCTTATTTATTTATTTAAATGGGACAATGCATGTTGATGAACAGACAAGCATATATAGTATGAATGTAAACATACCGGATTTTAGCAGAAATGCTAATTTCCATCCGTTGTCCCAAGCGTTAGGTAAATAGGAGAATAACGTACAACACAATAAACACTAATCCACTATACACTACAATAAAATATCTAAAAACCCTTCTAGTATATATACACCTGCCTACCCATTATTACCATGATTTGTTTTACTGTTGTGGACACTCGCCCGGGGACTGCAGACGGAAAGTAAGTAAATAAACCAAACAAATAGGAAACTAAACTAAAGTAAACTCGAATACTCACGTGCACGAGCTGATCCTGGGTGTCGTACTCCTTGCTGCAGCCCTCCCAGTGACAGTTGGTCTCGTAGATGGCCTCGGGCTCCTGTTTACACTCGTCTTTGTCCAGATCCTCGCTCAAGTCCAGCACCCCTCCTCCGTGATCCTACAGCCAGAGAACGTGTGAAGATTAATGCGGCCACTCCGATGAGAAGAAATGACAAATGTGCACGTTCAGCTGCATCTTTTAACCAAATCTGTGGTCAATACTCGGGACAAACATTTGCGAGTACTATTTTGCATCGGTGTTATCTTATCTTCGCCGCAATCCTAATGAGTTGTTTCTAGATATCAAACCGGCGGCAACGCATTGATTTAAACAGCATTTTTATTCATTACCGTCTGATCAATCTGAAATAGAGTTACTGGCGGTGGCTTAATTAATAGCATTTATAAAGTAATCTATTGTGGTTAATGTAAGAGGTATTACTGCTAAGAGGCTGTGCAGACGTACAACAGAAGATGGATGGGGTTAATGTAGTTAGGGGTGTTTAGGGTTAACCCCCAAATAAACATGTGATTTTAGTTTTGTATGGACAACACAAGCAGAAAAAAACACCATAATACACCAATCCTGGTCTTTTTAATCGCTTTTTGTCAATTTTAAGTGTTCATAATATAAATCTGCGCTGTGTGAGCTTTTTACTGCCTTAAAAACTTGAAAAACCGAGCTAGTTCTGTTTGCACAGGTCCAAATGTATTCCTCACTTTGTTAACACATTCCTGACATTCTAATTATTCACCGCAATGAGTTAATAAGTGGTTTTCACAACTTTCAGACGCCGGAGCGGAGTTTTACCGTCACGCGAATGTTAAAACAACTAGCATTCTAACAGCACACAGCCCTTAATTTCTGGTTCGTCTCAGATAAAATGCTTTGTAATAAGATGAAATCAGCACACAGCCATTTAATTTCAATCTTAGTGGTTTATTATATGTAAATAAATGTAAATATATCCACTGTTTAGAGGGTAACAAAAGGCAATATTATCTAAAAATTGCGCTACAACATTCTATTGATTCCTTTTTGCTAGATAGAGGCAATAATGTTGTAAAATTTGGCATTAGTTTGCTTTAAATATAATTACATAGCGATAATAAGTGAGAAAATCAAAGGAGCATTAAGCATAGGTCAGCATATGGTTAAAATGACACGGTTTCACTTTGTACCTGAGTGGACGGCGAGATGGGCAGGGGTCCTTCGGCTTCTGTCTTGACCTTAGACCTCTTGGTGTTGAGCGGGTTGACTGTACTGCTTACTGCCGGGTCTCCGCCTGCGCTCTGAACAGAGGATCCAAAATCAGGGCCATTTTGCTGTGATGGAAATTTATCTTCTCAATCTGTCTTTGTGCAAATGAAAATGAGTCATTAACATGTGTAAAAGCTCAGTCTCCAAGTCAGGAAATCTTTTGTCGTCTTAGCTGTCCTCAAATGTAAGTTAAGTTGGTTGTACCGTATTTTTCGGACTATAGGTTGCGGGTTTTTTTCAGGGTTTGGGTGGGTCGTGCGACTTATATATTACATTTTTCACATTTACAGCCCATAGATCAAATATACGAATCCTATGTATGAAACAAAAATGAAAAAACAAATCGTTATCTGTTTTTTCATTTTGGTTTTAGAGACAAATTTAAAAAAAAGAGTTGCTCTCCCGCGACCCGGCCCCGGATAAGCGAAAGAAAATGGATGGATGGAGAGTTGTTTTTTTCATTTTCTTATTTTTTGTATTCTTTTTTGGGTCTGTATTGAAAAATTAACGAACGAATGACACATGGATTCTTCTCTATTGGGTTGTTTTTATTAATATAACTTCTATAACTTGTCTTTCAAGATGAAATGTTGGTTCTTGGTCTCTGATTTTACAAAATAAACTTCCCCCCAAAACGACGTATAGTCCGAAAAATACTTGTATTTCTGTATAATACTCAGATCTCATATGCTCTAGAGGAGATATTGAAGGGGATTCGGGGCAAAGACAGGAGCTCTGAGGTAGAGACTCAGAGAGGCTGTTGGTCTGTGGCCAGGACAGACCAATAGGCCCTGTCCATATCTGCTGCAACAACAATAAACTTTTGTCTGCATTCCAAAAACTCATTGCAAATGGATTAATTCTTTTTTTCTTCAAGATCTAAATCATTTTTACCATAACATTGCATTTGGGGGGCCAAAGATAACTACAAGATTGTAACTTTTCCGTCATGAAATTAGAATAAAACACCAGCATTCTTCTTACATATTAAATGTTTGTACAAATGTATAATTTCAAAGCAATGTTAAAATGGATACATTCAGCTTTGGGGGCCCCTTGAAGCTTGGGCCCCCTAAATATTTGCCCAGCCTGCCCTTTACTTAGAAGCACCACTGCTCAAAACCAACCCGGTTACTTAATACCTAAGTAAAATGGTTAGCATGACAACTATTTCATTTTGTGACATTTACAAATCAGTGAATCCAGTATACTACTCCCCAAAGGGCTCTCATGGAAGCTCAAAGCGTGATTACTTTAACACACGCGTCTCCCACTCCACTCCTCCTTTTTTTGTTTCTTCTCATTTAACCATCATCCCACTTTTTGAAACCACTAGAATCTATTTCACCACTTCTCCGTGGCGGGAAGCAGCTAGCGAGCGTCGTATCAGATAAGAAAATGCCAGCGTCATTCCGTGGTTACACATTTTGGCTGGCAGTTGCGTTCCTTTTGTGGCGGAGTCTTGGTCGCACCAGGCACCAGGGCCCATAAGTCAGCCCAGAGACCGCCGCCGAGACTAAACAGTTTAGACTTCTTTACGATCGCCAGAACCACAAGAAAATATGAAAAAAGTTATTGGTATAGAGGCTTTGATGTGACGACAGGAAGCCATTGACGCCACTTAGTATGGAAAAGAATGGGGAAACTCCGGCTGTTGTGGTGGTGGGATTTATGGAGCACTGGGGGTGTATTTTCCCACCAAAATATTGTTGAAGTGCACTCCTTGTTTGACAAAAACAGAGTAAACAGGATAATAAGGTTTGACTAAAATCTTTTACATTTTGGTGAAGTTTATAATTTGACTTCCTGGATGGACACCAGCTGCGGATATAACAGCTGCAAAAATAATGCTATAACTTTTACCAAGCAACTATAACATAAACAAGGGCCTAAACTTACATCTACAGTATGTAACTTTCCGGAGGTGGCAACAGCGAGTTAAAGCCACACTTTCATCGCAAAAAACAACATCTAGTCAAGTTAAGATGACTTGAATTAAGAAAGTTTTACCCTGATTTGAGTAAATTTCACTTGACAAGTAAAATAATCTGCCAGTGGAATAAGAATTTTTGTACTTAAAACATGAAAATACTGCACTTAAAATAAGAAAAACAACAACTTTTTGCGCTTAAAATAAGAAACAAAATCAAATGTTGCTTGAATTAAGAAAAAAAAACACTTATTCCACTGGCAGATCATTTCACTTGTCAAGTTGAATCGACTCAAATAAAGTGAAATGTTCTTAATTTAAGTCATTTTAACTCATCTGGATATTGTTTTTTCCAGTGTTGGAACATTCTCCATGGAGATAGATACGTTTTATGCCGTACCGTGGGATATTATAACCTAAGCAGCAATATTTCCATGGATAAAGGGGGAAAAAAAAACTTTCAGTGCAATAAAGGTAACCAGAATGCTTTTATTTTAGTCTGTTTTTTGGGTTAAAAAGTTGCACGCTGTGGTTTTAAATTGCACAGTAGTTAAGATTAGACCAGGAGCAATAAATGACAACACCTTTGTTTATTTTTTTTAACGTTTGAACTGACAAAAATGGCTTCCTTGCTCGTAAACTGTCTCAATGTTTTGGCTGGAACGTTCAGTGTTGAGGACATAGATATAAAAATCCCATTTTAGAACTCCCCGCTACTTCCTGTATTTTTGTACTTTCCTTCTCAGCTTTTTTCCCCACAAACTGCCACTTCACTGATGTAAAACTCGGATAAATATCTAACTATCCCACCGAACCAACTAACAAAGTAATGTAAACTTATCATACGCACTTTGAATTCATTTGGCTGTCAACCAAACTGCAAAACGTGGCCTCAATCACTGCTGAAAACCAGCTCTTTAACCACGTCTAAATGTTTGGTTATTATTATGGTTTGTGTCAGGTTAGCACATGGCTTTTAGCTCTGACACTGTGCAGGACGGAGCTGATAGGAGACGAATGCAAGATGGGTCTGCTCCTGGCATGAGATGTTTACATGAAATAAGGAACATAAAGTAAACAGTGGTGCTATAAAGAGGAAGTACAGAGAGGTTTAAGTCATGTCCAATAATATTGTGCTGCTGGATCAAAACGTGTACATTTTTTGGTGGGAAGTAGTGAGGCTGATTATAACGCAGCCTGTCATGACGCATCGTAAAAGGAACCAGAAGATTTTGGTTTATAGATATGAGGTAGACACGTTCAAATCAAATAAATCTTTTACTGATAACAATTCTGATGCTGCTTTATTATTAATTACAAAAATATGATGTTATAATTTGGTGTTTTGGATCTCAAGAATCCAAACAGAAAGCAGAATGAGCCTCACATGAGTCTCTCAGTCGGGTTGCCAGTTTCAAGGCTGAAATCCAGTTGGTTTAAACCTAAAGGGACTCTCCCCGGTACCTATAACGAATCACTGATCAATGCTAGTGCAGCCTCTCCAGCTCAATGAGAGAATTCTGGAGGTTTTGAGCTTTCACATGAAGCATCTTGTGTCCAAATACCGTATTCTTCTATTCTTTTATTCCTGCAGCTGTGCACTTTTATAACAAGCACTTTATTTGAGACTGTGTGAATTTCAGAATGTGTTTTTTTATGACTAGGGAAGTTACAGTTGTTGCTGAGTCCTATACGTTGTGCCCACTGTCTGTCTTTTATCTGTCTTTGTCCATGTGTTGTAGTTTGTATGTAAGTCCATGGCATTTTAATTTCCCCTCTGGGGATCAATAAAGCATCTATCTATCTATCTATCTATCTATTTTTCGGACCACAAGGTGCACTTAAAATCCATTAATTTTCTCAAAAATCGACAGTGCGCCTTATGTATTGCTTCTGGTTGTGTTTACTGACCTCAAACTGATTTTATGTGGTCCACGGCGCTCAAATATGTGTCAAAATGTTTTAGGACAACTATGTTAAGCTACGAAGCCGCACAGCTGGATGGATTCTTGATGCATTATGGCAACCATAGTCAGGAGCCTCACGGAGCAACACATACTGAGCTTCAACAACATATTACGGTGTGTATAAAGAGCCCAAAATGGTGTTCAGAGACAAGCAGATTTACACGCCCAAGTAAAGCAAACTGACTTGGTGCTGTCATCATTCCGGTTGGATTAACCAAAGAACTCCAACCGCTAGATATTGGTGTCAACAGGTCGTTCAGAGTTAAATTGCAGCCATGTAGGAGCGTTGAACGACAGAAAGCGAACACACATTCACCAAGACAGAGAGGCAACGCCGGGCGGAGCTACGCCACTATCTGACAATGGATCGTGGACGCCTGGGCTAAGGTATCAGTCTCACTTAATGCACCTTATAATCGAGAGCGCCTTATGTATGAAAATAGACCCATTCATTGATATTGCGCCTTATAATCCAGTGCGCTTTATGGTCCGAAAAATACGGTACTGAGCATGTGAAAAAAGTGGTACGTGTCCTCTACCTATATGCAGGTTTAGGCACTGGCAAACCAGGTTCAACTGAAAAAGTAAAGGCTCTTTCCAGTTCGTTTAAAGTGAATTTGTCATCTGCATTTGACCCATTTTGCAATTCCATCTTAAATCAGGTTAGAGACAGGAGTACCTAGATGATTTTGTCTGTCGCGTCTATTTTGACTGAGGTCAACAGAGAAAACCCACCCAGACGACAGAAAGAACAAGCAAAGTCCCCACAGAAAAGTTACACACTGTCTGGGAATTGAACTCAGATGACACTGTGGGTAAAACATCTTGCAGTGCGTTAAGATGGATTCAAACATTGCAACTGCTAAGTGTTTTCAACTGCTGCAAAACTTGGACAGCGCCGTTATTTACATACCGAGATAAAACTGGTTGCAACATGGACTAAAATGGCTGGTACCTGGTTGGCCTCAGAGTTGGAGGTGTTATGGGATGCCGTCATGGAGGAGGTGAGTGGGTGTTGCCGGGCGGAGAAGGAGGCCGGAGAGGGCTGGATCAGAGGAGGAGTGTGACCGAAGGCGTTCAGGCCCCTCTGCTGGGACAGGAGCTGCTGATAGGCCACTGGGTTCATGGGGTGAGGGAAGCTGAAAGACGGGCTGGAGAGATAAACATGTGTGAGCAAACGTTTAAAGGTCCTCCAAAATAAATGTATATGCCTAATGTATTTATTTAACTCATTAAAAACATGCTGATTGCTCAAAAGCGCGCAAATGAAAACAAATATCCAGGTATACAGATGTTTATCTCCAGTTCCAGAACTCTAAACGTTCCATTTTGTAATGTCACTAGGTAGAAGAAAGAAAAAAAATAGGTGTTTTACAGTCCATACACCTTCATCAGTCTGCTCATATTAGCGTTGAGATACACTTTGTACGGAAGCCGGGGGGGCTCACAAGAAATACAAATGCCGCAACTCAACAAAAAGCCACAACACACCAAAAAAAGCCCCAACGGAAGTGACCGCGGGACTCTATTTTTCAGTGGACCAAGAAGAAGAAAAAGTTGAAGAAAAAGTTGAAGAAGAAAAAGAAGAAGAAAAAGAAGAAGTTGAAGAACAAGAAAGAAGTAGAAGAAGTAGAAGAAGTAGAAGAAGTTGAAGAAGAAGTTGAAGAAGTTGAAGAAGAAGAAGAAGAAGAAATAGAAGAAGAAGAAGAAGTTGAAGAAGAAGTCATAAATAATTTCCCGTTAGATCCTCCTTGCTTGGTCCGTTGGAAAATAGAGCCCCGTGGCCACTTCCGTTGTGGCTTTTTTTGGTGTGTTGTGGTTTTTTATTGTGCTGTGGCGTTTCTATTTGCTGTGAGCCTCCTCAGCTTCCGTAACTTTGCCTACACTACGATGGATCTGAATTTGGGGCTCGGAAATCTACCAGGAGTGTTTTAATTCTCTAATTTTCCAGCCCCTTATTTCAGGGTATTAACATGTTCTTTAAGGTTCACTTTTGTTTTTGGCTCTGAATCTCCCCTCCTTTTGCTCTCTGTGTTGAGTCACTCCCCCTTCAGAGCGCTATCACACCACAATCAGCGTGCATATGTCAAGTTTGACCTCATGTTTTTTGTATATTTATGTAGAATTGTCGTGTGGGAGCATGGATGACACAGACTTATGGGCAGAGCATTGCACAGAACCTTACATCTAATCGTAAGGACAACGTAGCTTCGTCACGACATACCTCAACCCCCCCACAGACAGGTGTCCGTAGGAGCTGCTGGCCGCTGAGCTGGAGCGGGAGTTGTTGATGTAGGCCACTAAAGAGTTGGGTGAGGTCCGGATCATGGTCTGGAGGTCGATACTGGCGTCGGACAGAGGCGAGATGGACAGGGCCCTCTTCCTGCTCAGTCTGGGGGTCAGGCGAGGGCTGGAGAACCGTGACACTGCTAAGACACAAAGAAGAAGAAGAAATGTAAAGTTAGATTGTTGTTTTTCTAAGCAGAACAGTAAATTAAGACAGTTTACATTTGTACGCAATCAAAAACAATATATAGACTTAAGTTTTGGCTGGTTTTTCAAAGATACAATATGAAACTTTTCTGGTCAAGAGTTTGTCACCCACTCGTCACAGTTTTATAGCATTTATTTAGCACCTTCAAGCCACTCAAAGCACTTTACATCAAGGAACCTTTCACCCATCCACATAGACATTCATGTACCAGTTGTACGCTGACGTTGAGGCGAGGTGGGTGAAGTGTCTTGCCCAAGGACCCAACAACAACAGCATTCATCTGTGAGAGCTGGAATCGCACCACCGACTTGTGGGTCAATGGGTCTCAACCGGTGATGTTTATGTCGAGAGCGGGATTCAAACCGCCAACCTTCGGATCAGTGACAGACAAAAACTCAACGAATCGAGCTACTTACCTGTTTTGCCTGGAATATTTAGCGTTTATTTCATCATGGGGGTAAACCGTGCACTCTTACTGTGAGCCTGGTGTCACCCGCTTGTCTCCATGGAGATAGTTAACTTCAATGCCATACTGTGGAACATTCAAACGCTCTCCAATAGACTCACTTCAGTCAACCACAGTGAGGCCTACACAGAACTAGGGATTAAACGATATCCAAATCTCTCCGTACAATATTTTCACCATATGCATCTCACGGTACGATATTTTTAACGATATTTTGTGGAGGCAAAGCTGTAAATATGCTACTTTTTCCTCTTAAAATGCCTTGACAAGACTTAAAAGTGCTTAGAACAGTTATTTCTTCATGTAGTCTGCACTGAAATGCAGCACAGGATCATGGTCTATGTAGTTTCCTCTGTTTTTTAGCTATTTCTGCATCATAACTATTCATTTAAGCAAAGAGACTTGTGATTTGATATATTGTGATGGTGCGTAACATTATTGTGAGACCTTTGACGATACGAAAACACAATATTTTGGTTATTGTTACATCCCTACACATTGCACAACACCCAGTGGAAGGTAAATGATCAGCTACATAAATGCTAAGACGCTAAATTCTAGAGCAGGCCTATAAACAAACACTTATTTTGCCACGTTCCCGTGGAGGTCACAGCCACTATCTCCTGCATCTCTCTCACACACAACTCTCCTATTTAACATTCACATCCTCTTATGCATAATGAATCGCCCCAATCATTCTCCCTAATTACCGTGATACAGATCTTCTCAAGACCGCTGTACTTGGGCAAGTTAAATGGAGGCAATTTAAACAAATTGATTTCAGAATACCATTAAAAAAGAACAAGGCTGACTTACAAAGGTAGGGTTCACAGCCTCCGCTCAGACCTGATGGGTTTGGACCGAGGAGAGAGGAATTTTCCCATGAACTTAAACATATGCGTATTTATTTTTCCATTGTGATTGAGAATTAGAAAGTGTTGGATCATTTTAGATCTATTTGTGTTATTCCAGTGTAGTGCCTGCCTATTATTTGCTCCCATTAACATCACTGGGACAAGTTCAATGATGTATGGAAAGTAAAAAGACGGAAAACTATTATGTAAAACACTTATTCACTTCTTTTGAACTGTGGCTGGTAGTTAGGAGCTACTACAACAACAAAACAAACACAGAAGAGGTCGTACTGCTGCTAGCAAATACTCTTACTACATTTACTAGTACATATACATATACTAGGTGATACTGTTTGTGTAACGTTTCTGGTGGAGGGTCTGTCAAATGTTTTTCTCTGTGCAGATGTTATTACTTTTTTGTTTGTTTTTTAGTTTTTAACATTTTATCATCAGACAACATTAGAAGGGCTTATTTAAATTTTTTTTATTAAATAATTTTTTTTTTTTTTTTTTTACAAATCCATTTACTTTAATTTTTGTACTTTTTTGTTTGTTTTTTACTTTTTTAAATTTAAATTTTATCATCAGACATCATTGGAGGGGCTTATTTTTTTATTTTTTTTTTTATTAATCTAATTTTTTTGTTTTTTTTTACAAATCCTTTTACTTTAAATTTTTTTTTTTTTTACTTTTTTACTTTTTAGCTTGTTTTTACCTTTGTAAATTTTAATTGTATCATCAGACATCATTAGAGGGGCTTATTTTATTTTTTAAATTCATTTTTATTTATTTATTTATTTATTTTCACAAATACTGTTACTTAATTTTACTTTTTTATTTTTTATTATTTTTTTTTACTTTTTTTAATTTTAATTTTGTCATCAGACATCATTGGAGGGGATTTTTTAAAATTAATTTTACTTTTTTTTTTACAAACCCTTTTGCTAACTTTTTTAAAAGTTTTTTTTACAAATTATTTTACTGGTTTCTTTGGGGTTTTTTAACCACTATATCGTTTTTTTGTTTTGTTTTTTACTAATTTTAATTATTACAGCCACCAAACCTAGCTCACCCTCCCTGTCCGTGTGCACTTCCCTCTTACACTCGTGGTGACGGCTGTAGCCCTCAGACAGGTGGTGTGGGTGGACGGGCAGCAGCTCCACTCTGGCCTGTAATGAGCTCTTATGGTGGACATCACTGGAGGCGCTGGGGCCCGGAAACTGGTAACGGTCCCCATCACGGCTCACCTGGGCGCATGCACCGTGACCCCGCGCTCACATTTACTGCGTGTCAAACCCACCGTCTTCAATGTGCTCCCAATCTGAAGGGCCCGGAGCTCCACGCAGCCACCGCCACCGCACCAGACCCCCTCACGGCCGTAAAAAAAAAAAAAAAAAGGAGGCCTGGCTCTTTCCAAACAGTTTCGGAGGTGGCGAGAAGTAAAGGGGAGACATGTGTGTTTGGTTAGCGGGCCCCCAGACGCGAGGAGACACTGAAGGTCTAAGCAGCAAAGCAGAGGCTGATATGAAAGAGTTGGCAAACACAACAAAAGCCCGTCAGGAATGTACATAAGGAATAATATGTCATTTGGTGGGAGGGGAACAGAGGTTAAACCAATGGGGGAGCTCCAATTATGAAAATGTCTATACTTTGGTCTTGTGTTTAAGGTTAGGGACACATGCCAGGCCTCTATATGGTTTGGTAATAAATGATAATGGCTTCTTTCGTATCAGTTTGGATTTGATTTGCAGTCGAAGCGAGTAAAACTGTTGAACGGAATAGGCACGGGATCAGACAAACTCCAGAAAACTGCTTAAGTACCATAATTTGAAAAACAGATCGCCAACTTCTGAAACTAAGCATCTCGTATCACATTTTAAATAGAAGGTTTGGAGAAGCAGCGACACTGACATTGGCCCTACCAAAATATAGATTAGATATTGATTCAGCAGAGTAATTAGAATTTACTGGCCTTTGTTAGCCCCGAACGTCTCATTAAGTTAAAGTTAAGTTAAAACCTTCATGACAAAACTGTTCTTTAGCTAGTTTAGTTGTCAAAAGTATATAAAATCAGGTAGCAGGTATTATACCAGCAAGCTTAGCATTTTAAATTTTTTTTTTTTTTTTTTTTTAAATTTTTTTTTTATATATTTTTTTAATATATTTTTTTAATATATTTTTTTTTTTTTTATTATATTTTTTTATATATATTTTTATTTTATTTTTATTTATTTTTTTATTTTATTTTATTTTATTTTATTTTATTTTATTTTATTTTATTTTATTTTATTTTATTTTATTTATTTATTTATTTATTTATTTATTTATTTATTTATTTATTTATTTATTTATTATTAATTTACTTATTTACTTATTTTTTCTTTTCTTTTTTATGGATTATTATATCCGATGTGTAATCAGCTTGGTAACTGACTATAATGTACAAGCTGTGATATCCTAAATTTAATAAAAACAAAAGTTCTAAATAAAAATAATAATAAAAATCTGATACCAGGAAGCTCGAAATCTGCGTCTCCCCAAAGAACACTTGGACTTTTCCATTTATTATTATTTATTTATAAGCTTGGGAGTGAGAAACACAATTTTGATTCTTCATATGTTTTGTGAGAAGAATTGACAAATTTTTATGAACTTTGACACTAACTGATACTAATAATAATAGTACTGACACTAGATACTTGTTTGAGCAGGTATCAATACTAAAAAAGTCACATTCAGACACAGAAATGACGACTGAGGGGTCACACAAATACAAGGCCACATGGTGAAAGACAAAACAAGTACAACGAGTACAATTTAATGTTGAAAATGACGTTCTATTCCCTAAATTAAGATGTTTTTGATCATCACCCTGGTATCAGATTTGGTATTGAGTATTGGGTCTATTCTTTAAAACTACGGCTGTCAACATTAACGCGCTAACACATGCGATTAATCACAAAAAAAATATCGCACTAATGTTTTTTTTAACGCGCAGATTAATCACACAGTTTATTCTGAACGGACACGCTCCTCTATCAAAAGTGCAGATGGCGGCGCAGGTTATTAGGTCAGTGATCAGGTCTGTCCATACACGACTTTAGATAAACTAAGGCAGTTTGCAGATATCGCAGCGATGAACTCACAAGTTTAAAATCTTAAAGCAAAACACGTGTTTGATTCAGCGGCAGCAACAATGCTACTTGTACCAACAACAAGAGAGCAGGACAACCTGCGGCAATGTTATCAACAAAACTACCAGCGATAGAAAAATGTCAATAATATCACTTTTTGATAATAAATCGCATTTTTGTCCAAATATTTTGGTCCCTAAGCCCTGATGAAGACCAGTCATGGTCGAAACATGTTGGCTTTAATAAAGGCCTTTTAACTATACTTTTCCTCGTGCGTTTGGAGTGCCTGGATTTTGGTTGTGTTCAAATATTTTGGTCTTTTTTTGAAGAATAATTAACATTCTAAAGTGTGATTAATCTGATTTTAAAAAATCGTTTGACAGCCCTATTTAAAACTGAAATGGTGTCTGAAGTTTTCATATCTATCTTTAGTATTAGCTAACTGAAGGGCACACACAGAGCTTAACACATTTATTAGACCATGTGTCATGAAAACAAGAAAAATGACTTCATAGTATATCAAAAACTTGTTGTTATTCATTAAGAAAATGACCAATTGCACGAACAAAATAATTCTTGTTGACAAATAACCAAAAATGTGAGTATTTTGTGTGACCCTTTAGTGCAGAGAACAGCTGCATTCTCGCTGCGTTGCTTTTATGCAGTTTTCCAAAGTCTCTTTTGTTATTGAGCTCCAAATAGTTTTTAGCTGCTCCCAGAGACTTGCTTTGGATGAGACTTTGGTGTCATTTTTGGAAAACATTAAACTTGAAAATTTACGGATAGCAACAATAGTTATATTTTAGCATTTAAGATATGGTTTTGACAAAAAGATCTTGCATATACTGGGAGATTAACCATTACAGAAACATAAAATGATATTTTTGTAAACAGAAATACTGTTAAATTATGGGAGCAGCAGCAAACACCTTATACTGGGTGATGGTCTAATACATTTGTTAAGATGTGTAACAGTTGCATAAGAAATTAGAGTTTTGTCACACCCGGGCTGTGACAGGCTACACATTTTAGTGTCACTATCAGAACAGAAAAGCTGTGTTCCTGTAAGCTCTAGTGTCTCTAACATATTATGGAAAACATGACTGGGTACAAAGGGACCACTTCAAATTTAGTAAATGTGGCAGGTTTAACATTATTACAGCATAGACTAGGTATAATTCTTCTCTTTACGAGGGTCCAGAGACAAATTATTCGTGAAGAAATAAAAACAACCCAACACATGAAGGCAGAAGTCTTGGCGTTAACGCTGCCTGCATGAATGGAGACTTTTAGCTCGCCCTCTACTGTGTCACTACAAATGGGTCACGCAGCTGCCCAGACTTGCTATTTTTCGCAGAGAGGAGTTGCTCGCCACATCTGCCAGAAGATTTTAATGGCAGATAGCTTGCATTAATAATATTCCCCTTTCATGAAGCAGGAAACAGGACTCGCAGGCTGGTGGCATGGCTGCTCTGGCGCCTACCTCACCCGTCTGGGCACCGTGCCACTGAGCCCCGCCCCCTTTACAGCGCGCCGTAGGAATTCTCAGGGCCCGCGGGGAAGAGGTAAAGATATGGTCCTCTTTCATTAGCTTTTGTTTACTCGGATGGAAGCTGTTGTCTGTTTACCCGAGTTCACACGACGCTTGGCAACCGCACTACAAAAAAGGATTTTCTAGCATAGTTAAACTGACTTGAATTAAGCAAATTCATCTTAAAGACCAATTTTAAGATTTTTTTTACTTAATACGATGAGATTTTTTTTACTTGTTTCAAGATATTTCATCCTGATTCATCTTATCTTGATATTACAACTTATTCTAAGCACTTTTTATATTAACTCAGTCCAGGTTAAGCCTCTTTAACTTCCTTTGTCAAACCAATAAGGTGAAAAATCTTACCATAAATACTTGAAACTAGTGTTTTCTGCTTAGAACAAGATTCGTATTTCGTCTTGTTTTAAGAAAACTTGGTAAGTGGAAATTTCTTACTGCACTGGCAGAGAATTTCACTGAAAATAGGACATTTTTACCTCAAAATTGGTGGGTTTTTTTTCTTATTTTTTGATAGGCCTTTTTGGCAGTGCGCCTGTTTTACTGTAGAACGTCGTGTCCGTACTTTACTTAAAGAGCATTGTGTAACTTTTCTGGTGGAGGGTCCGTCACCTGCTTGTTTCTGTGCAAATCTCATTACTTTGCTTAGAATGTTCCACAGTATGACATTAAACAGCTCTACCTTACATGAATTCAACTACATGTAGTTTTATAGCTCAAAAATACCTTGAAAAACAAGCATTTTGACAGTAAGCGGGGTCGCCTCTCCACAGATCTGACCTGTAACTTGGTCTGGTTTGGTCTCCATGGGGATATAAAGGTTTAATATCATACTGTGGAATATTCCAGACAAAGCGATAACATCTCCATAGAGCAAACTATGGCCCGGGAGCCAAATGCGGCCCTCAGACCAGTTGTTTTGGCCCTCAGGCTTCAGGTGAATTGACCCAAACTACCACAAGTCGTACTTTTTACTGCATGTTTTTGAAATTTACCTTAATCAAGCAAATGTAGTGTGGCCTTTTGAGGGTCTAAGCTTGAACAAAGGTCTGGTTTCTATGGCGATGTCATTACTTTGCTTAGAATGTTCCACAGTATGACATTAAACAGCTCTACTTTATATTTATTCAATTACAAGTGATTTTATAGCTCAAAAATACAGAAAAAACAAACATTCTGACTGTGAGTGGGGGTCGCCTCTCCACCTCTCCACAGATCTGACCTGTAAATTGGTCTGGTTTGGTCTCCATGGATATAGAAAGGTTTAATACTATATTGTGGAATATTCTGGACAAATAACATCTCCAGGGAGAAGAGCATTTGATGGACTCTCCACCAGAAAAGTTACACGAAGGACTGAAAAGAAAGTATTTTGATGATGGTTTGAAAATTTTCCGAAAAGGTTTTGGATTTTCTTTTAACATGTTCATAGTTCGAGCAAACACAAATATACAGAAAAAATATAGACACAAAATTCAGCACAAATCTTCATCAAAATCACGACATTCGAAGCTGCATTAGATCTCAAACTTTACTTTTTTACAAATTTTTAAACAGGTACTTTTCAGGTTCGCGGTCCGTCACCTTCTTGTTTCTATGGATATGTCACTGCTCTGCTTAGAATGTTCCACAGTGTGACATTAAACAGATCTGCTTTACATGAATTCAGCTACCATGACTGCAAAAAACAAAATCTAGTCAGGTTAAGATGACTTGAATTAAGAAAGTTTTATGATGAGTTGAGTAAATTTCACTTGACTGTTGCCTGTTTTTCCAAGTATTTTTGAGCTGTAAAACCACTGGGAAAAAAACAATATCTAAGGTAGTTAAAATGACTTAAATTGAGAACATTTTACTTTATTTGAGTGTATTCAACTTGACAAGTAACATGATCTTGATCTGCACTTAAAATAAGAAAAACAGCAAGTTTTTGCACTTAAAATAAGAAACAAAGTTGAATGTTGCTTGTCAAGTTGAATCGACTTAAATAAAGTAAAATGTTCTTAATTTAAGTCATTTTAACTACCCTAGATATTGTTTTTTTCCCAGTGGTTTTACAGCTCAAAAATACTTGGAAAAACAGGCAACAGTCAAGTAAAATTTACTCAAATCATTATAAAACTTTCTCAATTCAAGGTTTTACAGCTCAAAAATCCCTAGAAAAACAGGCATTCTGACTGTGAGCGGGGTCGCCTCTCCACAGATCCGACCTGTAACTTGGTTTAGTTTGGTCTCCATGAAGACGGAAAGGTTTAATGCCGTACTGTGAAACATTCCAGACAAGGCAATAACATTTGACGGACCCTTCACGTAGAAAAGTTACGCAAAACACCTTCAAGCAGTATTTTCATGCGATACTTTTACTTTCACTGTGCATTTTCGCTCCTGTATTTGTACTTTTACCTAAGTAACAAAATGGAGTCCTCCTTCCCTCGTATTTATTGGTGGCGCTTCCTAATTGAAAGGGTAGAGCAGGTTCCGGCACGGCGCTAGAAAACAGATGTTGCATAGACCAACGTGCTGTAATACGCCAGTGATTCTAGCCTGTTTGTAATTGTGGGATCTGGATTTATATAGGCGTAATTACAGGCACGGGGGGCGTCCATTGATACGGTAAAGAAATATATTAAAAAGCGCGTGTATGTTTGTGATTATTTTCGAGTCGTGCTGTTTTAATATGAAACGGCTTTGTGGAAAATGAAAACACGTTAATTGCAGGGTTGTGCTAATCTCCGAGAGCCAAGTGTGACCCAGGCCTGGAGTAAATGTGTTGTAATGCGCTGTGAAGTCTGTAACCTTTGTAAAACCTTTGTAAAAACCTTTGTAAAAACCTTTGTAATGCTAAAATCACTCTTAAGAATGTTGTTAAGAGCAATTATTCTAGCTACAGATGCTTTTACTTTTCCCCTGAGAGTTTTGCGTTTTTGGTTGGAGACGATAATCTGATTCATCGCGAAAACCGTCTGATCTCGCAGCGTTAGGATTCGCTCGCTCGACGGGACGCGGGTTTTTTAATTTTTATTTAACCAGTCGCTGCTATTTGTATGCAGTGCAACAGAACGCTCAGTGGTGTCCAAGTTATCGCCGGCACAACAGCAAACAAAGCAGATTGAACATGTCTGTTATTCGTCATAAATAATTGTTGTTTTAATGTATGTTTTATAAACGGGACCCCAGGAAGAGTAGCTGGCTTCTAAGCACAGCTAATGGGGATCCTATTAATAAACAATAATAAACAATAATGTCTGTCAACGAGCCTTGTCGTTTATTTGAAAGGGGACGCCGCAATTTCATAAAACACATGATTACACGTGGTTAAAAAAGCCTAAATTAGCCAGAAGGCGAGTTTTCATCTGTAGTCCCCTGGCCACGATAAAAAAGGCAATAAGATACATCTATAAAAGAGGAAAAGAAGAAGTAGAAAAATAAAAAAAAAATAAAAAAATTAAGTGAGCACAGAGCACACAATACCTATACAATATAATACACGATACATACACTTACTATGCAACGAGGAAAGAATAAGACATCACAACATAACTTTTGATCACATCAAAAACAGGCTTATCTTTTAGTGTTGGCAGCTGTAGGTGTTGATAAGCCACATTTTCCATTTTTTCTTGCGATTTAAAGGTACAATAAAAAAAAAAGTGGTTATTATTTGACAAAGGAAGTCCAAAGGAGGATGGCGTATGGAGTCTGCTATCGCAACTCGGGCTGGTTCTGGCCAACACACCGCTTCACTGATTGATATTCTGATTCCTGACGCGTCGCTGGAGAGGAATTAAACTGAGCGGAGGCACTAGGGGGCGCCAGCCTGGCTATAGGGAGACGCAGTGGACTGTAGAATTGTAGACGAACTTAAAATATTTGAAATAGACTGGCAAAACGTTTTAACGCAACAGTGTACCTCATAAATTAAAGTATTTTGATGATGGTTTGAAAATTTTCCGAAAAGGTTTTAGAATTTCTTTTAACATGTTCATAGTTCAAGCAAACAAAAATATATATAAAAAAAAAAAATAGACACAAAATTCAGCACAAATCTTCATCAAAATCACTACATTCAAAGCTGTTTTAGATCTCAAACTCTTTGCTTTTTACTCTTGACGTACTTACTTTAATACTTACTTAAAAGTGCACTGTGTAATTTTTCAGTTTGGGATCCGTCACCTTCTTGTTTCTATGGATACGTCACTGCTCTGCTTAGAATGTTCCACAGTGTGACATTAAACAGATCTGCTTTACATGAATTCAGCTACCATGACTGCAAAAAACAAAATCTAGTCAAGTTAAGATGACTTGAATTAAGAAAGTTTTATCATGATTTGAGTAAATTTCACTTGACTGTTGCCTGTTTAACTAAGTATTTTTGAGCTGTAAAACCATTGGGAAAAAACAGTATCTAGGTGAGTTAAAATGACTTAAATTAAGGTTCAAGGTTCAAGGTTCACTTTATTGTCAAAAGTCTATGAACATAGAAATTTGAAATTGCGTTTAGCTAGTCTCCCAATGTGCAGTCTAAGACATATTAAAAAAAAAACATAAAAACAAATAAAAACATCTAAAAAGGACAGTAGTTACACATACACACTATACATGCACACTACACTACACGCTATACATACATAGTGCTTTCACTCCAACACACTCATTCAGAGACATACATACACATGTGCATAAAAAGAGTAGCAGTCTGATACAGACCTGTACAATTAGCACACACGCGTGCACACACACACAGTGTGAGGTAAGGCAGAAGTCCAATCGCTCATAGCAACAGGAGTGCAATCAGTGGACAATAAGAGTTTGTGCAATAGTTTAAAACCAATATATAAGGTGCAAAAGACATGTTCTTGAATGTTCATGGAATGTTCAGCTGTTCATGTTGTCCTCCTCAATGTGTTGAGGAGTCTGATGGCTTGTGGAAAGAAGCTGTTTCCCAGTCTGCTAGTGCGGCACTGCATGCTGCGATAGCGCTTTCCTGACGGTAGTAGGGAGAACAGTTTGTGTGCTGGGTGAGTGGGGTCTTTGATAATGTTCGCCGCTCTCTTGGAGCAGTGTGAGGTGTACAAGTCCTGAATGGCTGGTAGTGGTGCTTTGAATTAAGAACATTTTACTTTATTTGAGTTGATTCAACTTGACAAGTAACATGATCTCTCAGGATTCTTGCAAACTGCCGAGTCTGTTCTGATTCCTGACGAGTCGCTGGAGAGAAATGAAATTGAGCGGAGGCACTAGGGGGCGCCAGCCTGGTTATAAGGAGACGCAGTGGACTGTAGAACTGTAGATGAAATGAAAATATTTGAAATAGACTTGCAAAACGATTTTACGTAACAGTGTACCTCATAAAATAAAAGTCTTAAATAGGTGGAGAAGTGTCTTGTTCATTTGATTGGAAATGAACAGTGGTGCTAAAAGTGCTCAGTTTTGTTACTTATAAGTGCAGGGTTCGGCCATGGAGGTTTTATTGCTTTGTCTGGAATGCTTCACAGTACGGCATTAAACCTTTCTATTTACATGGAGACCAAACCAGACCAAGTTACAGGTCAGATCTGTGGAGAGGCGACCCCGCTCACAGTCAGAATACCTGTTTTTCCCAGGTATTTTTGAGCTGTAAAACCATGTGTAACTGAATGAAAGTAAAATAGAGCTGTTTAATGTCACACTGTGGAACATTCCGGGCAGAGCAATGGCATCTCCATAGAAACAAACAGCCAAAATGTTACATAGTGCACCTTTAAGTCAAAGATACTCAAAAAATACTCAAGCAAAAGTAAAAGTATCACATGAAAAATCTACTCAAGTAAAAGTATTACAAAGTACCTGTTTAAAGATGCACTTAAAGAGTAAAAAGTAAAAGTATTTTGCTTAGATTTTCTAATAAAACTTCAAATGTAGTGATTTTAATGAAGATTTGTTCAACAGAAACAAGAGAATCAATAATTTTTCAAGCTGTTTTAGTTGTTTATTTTTGCTCAAAATAAGAATAAGTAAAAACATAAACCCTCAGCCATTACAGCAGGTCTCAAACAATAATATTTTTTACTTAACTTTTACTTTTCAGTCCTGTTCAAAAATGAAGTGGAGTAGAAAGTACAGATACCTGCTCTCAAATGTAGTGAAGTAAAAAATATATACTTTAAAATCTGCTTAAGTACTTATCCTAGTACTACTTTTGTTTTTACTGCATTATGTTCCACCACTTTTTATATACATTGCATTGTTAAACTTACTTACACGTTTAAGTCTATTTCTTTACTCATTTTGTGCAAGCCAAGCATTGTGCTGAGATTTTGATGTTTTTCCAAATGTAAATGCCTCAGTCTCTATAAATATAATAGGACTAATGGCTCATTGTGGGTTTATTTGAATGACGTTGAAGTTTAATAGTGCAATTTTTTTTAATGGCAGTAGTTTTATAAGTTTGAAGAGCGCCTCCTTTCATGTGAGTGAGTGAAAACGCTGAAAATATAATGCGTTATATAGAAATACTGCACGTTTTACGTTACAAACTCTGAGGTGTGCGGGTTTGACCTTGTCTGAGGTGAGGCAGGCCACATGTCCAGTATCTTTCCCCGTAATGAGCGGTCACCCCCGCCCACCGCACCGGGGTCTGACGCAGAGCCAGCGCAGCCCAAGGCCTCCACATCTTTACCCAGCCACCCCCTGGGGTCTCTGGAGTGGGCCAATGTTTATTTTCCCTGCTAAATCTCGCTAATGCTAACACAGTGAATTTATTAGGAGAGTTGCTGGTGCTGAATCCTCTATGAGCCCCCAGTGTGCCGGCCAAAGCCACCGTTGTTTACGCACACACTTGCCGCCATGTGCACATCAACCAACATATAGTTAAGTGTTTGTGTATGGAGCCCCCCCCCCTCGCCCACTCACTCCTCACCGCCGCATATGTACACAAATGTATCTGCTCCCTTCGCTTTGCTGCGTCTACAGAAAATCCCTTTTTCCCCAGGATGGCCGCATTTACTTTGGCGGCTGCTTTTGTCGTGGGAGCGCCGGACCGTGCCCACAGGTCGCTCTGATATTCCTGTGCCCACCCAGCCCCGACATACCTGCACGCTCAGGCATAAACAGCCTCCTCAATGCCTCCCAATGTGAGCGAGCGTATTTACAGTACAGCATGCTAATCAGACTTAACTGGCTTTTCATTGGGCTTGGAACGGCCGCTGCGTCTACGGTGGATCAGAGAGGGATCGTTTTACTAACTCTACACAAAGATTATAGGAGCCTGGTAGGTTTGCTGCTGAAAAGACTGTATGTTTTGGGTACACTACACAGTTTCACGGAGAGAAAGTCTTCAGTGTAAAATCTGATTTAATCTAAAGGCTCCAGCACTTAAATCAGCACAATTTGACAACTGGTGTTAAGGGCTGTGGGCCAATAAGGGGATTTTAGCCTTATTTTCAATTGTATATCTTAGATTTTGTGATGTATTTTAACACTTTCTTCCTCTGTTATGTGTCTGTTTGTACATGTACCCCTGGTGAGTTTTGCACAAGTTTTTATGTTAGTTTATGTGCATTAGCTCGTAGTTTTATTCATTTTTGTGTGCACTTTGGAGGAGCAGCTTCTCATCTCGTTATATTGTGTCTATTCTATTTTATTCTATGGTTAAAAAACAGAAACAAAACACTAACATGTTTATTTTTTTCACTGTGAAAATCAATTGTCGTGTTTTATTTGTTTTATCATTATTGGTCTGGAAGAATCGCTGGTATTTTCTCCTAAAAAGTGCATGTGTGTGTAACTTTTCTTTTCTGGTGGCAGGTTCGTCAAATGTTTTCCTTCAAGGAGATGTTATTTCTTTGTCTTGAATGCTCCACAGTTTGGCTTTCTTTGACCTTTCTGCTTTCATGGAGACCAAACCAGACCAAGTTACAGGTCAAATCTGTGAAGAGCCAGAATAACTGTTTAATAGCTGTAACCCCTCACACCCAGAATAACTGTTTTTCTATGTATATTGAGCTATAAAACCATCTGTAATTGAATAAATGTAAGGTAGATCCGTTTTTATGTCATACTGTGGAAGATTCCAGGCCGACACAAGCAGGTGACGGACCCCAAAACAAACTTACATCGTGCACCTTGACGTAAAAACAGTGGTATGAACGAAGTCTGTCAGGAAGAGCTTTAGCACCTTGTAATTGAATTAATGGCTAATTCTAAGGAGGTTAGCCGCAAGTCATTAGCTGGACATTAGCCAGTGCTTTAACATACTTTGGGATGGACCAGGAGACTTAAAGCCCCTTCACTAATGCATGTATTTACAACCTTTCCACCAAGGCATCTTTGTGGCATGTTCCAGTCTGCAATTTACTTATCCGGGGGGAAAACCGGGGGCCGGGAGGGTGTGAAGCCACGCTACGAGTTCACCGAGTCCGACCTGTTATTTGCGGTGGGTCTGCTGAATATTAATGCATAAATTGATTTTTAATATGAGCTTCTAGATCTGCCCTGCTTTCCAAAACTAACTGCAGGACTGAAAACATGCAGTATGCGCCACTCCTCCTCCCGCGCCGAGCTGGTAAATAACGCCTTTGATTCGTGTTGAGGCTGCCCGCGATGACCATTAGCCCTCCGCCTCTGTCAATACCAACCGTGTGCCCGGACGCCGCAGTGGAAGAGTGCCCCGGCTGGACTGGCACGGCCGAGCGTCCCTAACCGACCACATCACCCCTCCGGACGGGCAGCGGGCTACATGAAAGCCTATGGGACCCGGGCGTGAGGAGAGTGGCGCAGATGAGGCGGGGGCCGGCGGCTTTTTGAGTAAACAGCTTCGCCAAACACGCGTGGGCACGGCTACACAGCGGCGGTCACCGGGGTGGTTGGAGGGGGTGAAGAAGAGAGGGGTGGTCAGCTAACAAACTTGCAATTTAAGGTTGAGAGACTGAGGTCATTTGAAATCGGAATCGCAATATTAAATCATAAAGGGCGCATATTGCACAAAACAGACCGTTATGAGCTTTAATCCACGTTAGAATATTACTACTGCCTCAAAAACAAACCCGGAGTTATGTTTTGATTCATTCACACATGCACCGCAAAAAAGGCCTATCAAAAAATAAGAAAAAAATACCAATTTTGAGGTAAAAATGCCTTATTTTAAGTGAAATTATCTGCCAGTGCAGTAAGACATTTTCACTTACCAAGTTTTCTTACAAGACGAAATACGAATCTTGTTTTAAGCAGAAAACACTACTTTCAAGTATTTATTTATTTATTTAAGAGGCATAACCTGGCTTGATTAAGTTGTAATATCCAGACAAGATGTATCAGGATGGAATATCTTGAAACAAGTAAAACTATTTACCTTTAGTTTAGCAGAGATGAGAAATTCCTGGGTTGAAATGCTCCAAATGATTCTAGTGAAGGTGTGTGGAGTTTAAAAACACAGTGGAGCACTTTCTGTACAACCATGTGGGTAACACTTTATTTTAGGTTACAGGGTTACCGCTAAATAGCATAGTTGTAAATACTTGTAAATATTTGTTTCTTCATTAGTATTTATTCAGCCCTTTTTAACGTGATTCCCCATAAGCTTATTTTGCTATTAGACATTTACAAACACTTTCCTATTAATACACTCCTTATTACTGCTTATTAATATGATAGATGGCCATTTTTGTCCATGAATCCATCCTTGCAACAGTTGTTTGAGGAGACTGTTGTCAAACAAGCAAGAAAGATCACTTCAGACCCCTCTCATGTCCTACACTCCCAATATGAGCTGCTACCATCTGGGCGACGCTATAGAGTACCCATTAAAAACAGAAAAAGATACCTGAACAGGTATAAAAACTCATTCCTGCCCATCTCAGTAACTCTCCTGAACTTAGGCCATAGCGCAGGACTGTGATGTGATTTTGTATGGGGTTGTTAAAGTGAATGTTGAAGTATGTCTTGTTTCATGTTTGTTTAATGTGTACTGTTCATGTGGCAGCCTTTGTGTCCAAAACAAATTTCCTTTGGGACAAATAAAGTAATCTTGAATCTTGAATCTTGAATTATTATTCTAATATGCTTTCGGCGCAACACCCTTATTACCAAAAGCTTATAAGAATCACAAGTATCGTACTAAAAAGCAGTAATGAGGAGTGTATTAATACACTGCTTATAGGAAAGTGTCGTAAATGTCGAACTAATACGAGAATTATCAATCAAACTTTATTTATAGAGCGTTTTACAGTGATTAAAAATGAACAATCCCAACTTTCCCACACTTCCCTCCACCCCCCACAACCCCAGTTTATGGGGAATCAGGCTTTAAAAAGAGCTGAATAAATCCTAATTAATGACAAATAAACCATTTACAACTATGCTAATAAGCAGGTAGTCAGATGTTAATAAGTTTCAACATTGTGTAAATAACTCTCCTAAATACGCAGGGTTTGTGTGTTAAAAATGTGTGAATGAAACAAAACACAACTCCAGGTCTGTTTTTTGCTGAAGAAACAACATTCTAACATCGGAAAGCAGTGTAATACGGGCCCTTTAAAATGTTTTGCCATGTGCGTGAGGATGCTGACTTGACCGGAGGTTGATTTTGGTTTTTCTGGGTGGGCGGTTTGGGCAGGATGAAAGAAATAGTGCTCGAGAAGTGAATCGGTGGTCAGTCTCCAAAATAGCAGGGAGTACTTGATTATCAGGCATTGAAAGGTTCAACTTTCACGGACACTTTTCCACTTTGTGCTCTCTCTATCCTCCATTCATGAGGGATGAAGGTTTCTTGGATGAGTCTGAGCTCTGAAATCAAAGCTTCGTGCCGGGGCCTGACCATCATTTTGATTCAGAGCGGAGCCAAGAAACAAGCTAGTCTCTGTGCGGTTGTTTCTTGGCCATTAGCTAGACTGTCAGAAGTTTGGCAAGGTACAATAATATGCCCTCGCTGAGCTAAAGTGCACATGCAAAGCTAATGCGAAAGTAATGCATTCATGTTAATATTATACCTGTCACATTAACACATTTTTAAGTATTGCTGAAGAAAATATCGACGAAAAACGATAATACTGAATGCCACTGTCACTGTCAAGTATTCTATATGTATTGCAGTGTTTAAGGACCCATTGTACGCTATTTTTAATGTTTCCTCATCGAAATACTTGGAGTTGTGTTTGGTTTCACACATACTCCTTCACTAGACTGATTTGGATGATTTAAATCTGGAATTCTTTACTAAATAAACGGTAAAAGGGAGCTGTTCACTTGAAAACTTCTGCCTCGTGACGTCACAAGGTGGAACAGAGCTAGGGCAGGGGTCTCCAACCTTTTTTCTCCATTAAAACACAAAAATGCCAGAGAGAAACCAATTTTGGCAGTCACAAAGAACCTGAGTAAATATAAGAGCCACGGCGAGCCACAGTTATAGCTTATTAAACATAAACCATTAACCATTTATCGGTGCACCAAGTTTGGCATCAAAATGGTACTTTTACAATGGTAATTAATCACATTTTACTTAAGCACAGTACATAGAATTCATAAATCTCTTGGAAAGCTACTTGGAAAAGGGGGAGAGTTACTGGAGTACTTGACCAGATTATCAAAATTCAAAACTGGGACACACTGGGGTTTGGATGACTGGTATAAAGTACATTTTCTGTAAATTTTCTGTATTTGGCTAAACAAATGCTCCTCTTTACTGTTGGCAGGGATCGGATTAGTCAAAAATTGTGATAGTCCTGTTTTAGTCCTGGTTTATTCTTAGTTAAGTCCTGGTTTAGACCTGGTTTGGGTCAAATTGGTCAAAAATAGGGACACCTGGGACATTTCTTGTATAAAACTGGGACAAATCACTGGTTTTGGATGAATCTGCTGGGACAGGGGACACAGGACTCAAAACTGGGACTGTCCCGAGTAAATAGGGACATCTGGTCACCCTAAGCAGAGAAATTTGGAGACGTAGACAGACTAATAATAAAGGGTTGAATGAATGAACGAAACAAAACACAACTCCATGTATGTTTTTTAACACGGCTAAAAGATAATAAAGATAAAGATTAGATAATTTCGCTTAATATCAGACTTTTAATGAACATGAGCTACATTACTAATAAATAAATACACTTACTGAATCATAGAGGTTATTTACTCAACCCTCTAAGCTCAAATTTAACCAAAATATAGAAAAATAACGAACATTTCCTCGCTAATACAAAGAAAAAGTACCCAAGATAAATACTAACCCCCCAAAAAAGTATTGTTGCATCTCTAATGTATTGAACAATAAGCGTAAAACGTAATTTGTTAAATGTGGAAATGTTATTATTTTGTCCGGAATGCGTCACAGAATAGTATTAAACCTTTCCAGCTGCATGGAAACCAAACCAGACCAAGTTACAGGTCAGATCTGTGTTTTCTAGGTATTGTTGAGCCATAAAACCTCCTGTAAATAAATAACATGTAAAGTAGAGCTGTTTAATGTCATATTTATGGATTATTCTAGGTAAAGCAATGACATTTCCATAAAAACAAGCAGGTGACGGACCCCCAACCAAAAAGTTACTAATCTAATCTCATGCTAACTTTTCTAGAATAACATCTTCCCACACTGGCCTTTCTTAGGTATTCACTAGTTGTTTTGGAGCTACGTTTTTTATGGGCATGTACCTTGGGGCTTTTAGCTTTTACACGGGCCTTAACCACCATCCCTGTTCGACATCTAAAAGTCTACGAGAACTCCACGGGCTTTGATGTGGTAAAACTATTCCAAGCAGAAGAGGAAGAACAAGAGGATGGTATCAACATGCCTGCTGCTGGGAACAAAGGCGAAGAGGCAGTAAAAGTTGGTTGTTACACTTGTAGATGGGATGAAAGACACACAAAGGATCAAGATGCGTCGGTGCTTATAATTGAAATATAACGTGTGGCAGATCAGAATACGGTGCGGTTTTGGGTGGGGAGTTTATCTTATCACTTAGGACGAATGTTTGTCTGGCGGTTTCTGAGGTTAAAGCGCCCATATTACGCGACATTCTCAGTTTTAATGTTGTTTCCTCGTCAAAAACATGCCTTGACTTTTGTTCTGATTCATTCACACATGAACCTTGCATATTTTGACTTCGTCTTGAGTTCTTATATCAAACAGAAAATACAAAAATACACTAATCCACTGTCTTTTTAAACTCCATACACCATTCACTAGAGTAATTTGGATGATTTTAGCCCTAGAATTCCCAGTGTCTACCAAAAAAAGGTAGGCGGTAACTTGTAAACTACCGCTTCATGATATCACAAGGTGGTAAAGAGCATTTTGGGCTTTGGATATGTAGACAGACTAATAATAAAGGATTACTCAAATGTGTGAATGAAACAAAATACAACTCTGTGTAAGTTTTTGATGAATTAACACCATTCTGACGTGGCTTAAAGCTCTAAAGAATCCATTTTATGTAATATAGGACCTTCAAAACAAAGTCTGTGTTGGTGATATGCTTTTTAAAATCATATTCATTCATTCTTACCACAATGGCAAACCTACGTAATGTATTAAAATGTAGTTAACTCAGAAGCAGGACAACGCCTCAACCTTGCCTCCTCTCCAGCGAATCACAGCTCACTTCAACCACATCTCAGTTTCCCAGAAGCCTATTCGTAGCGGCCTATCCCGGCAACCCAGTTTGTCCCGAATAACTCGACCACACCCTCCCAACCCCGATCTGTTCACTTCCAGACATAAGACGCCTACGAGGGGGGTCTTGTTCCTACTGGGCCATGTGAAGATTGAGACTGAACCCCCACCCTCTCAACCCAGCCGACCTGCCTCGTCTCCATATAATAAACTCTTTTCTCTTCGCACGTGTTGTTGGCGTGGTCCTTGCTAGTGAAAAGGTTATTGCTCTTAAGTTATATACAGACTATAAAGACATTTTCAAGCCTCATAGAGAAAGGCTGCATTGTTCGCTTGTTGGTACACATGAATATTTTACACAAATCAACCTATTTAACGATTTTGGAACGATATTAAATATTATGATTGTGATTAGATGTGCGTTTATGTTTTAGTAATAGGATTCTGTTCAAAGTTTAGATTTAAAACAAAGGAATTGACAAAAAAGACCGAAAAATTAACAAACTAAACCAAAAATCACAACTCAGACGTTTGTACAGATCTATACAGCACAGTTAGCAGTTTTTATGCAGTTTGTGGAGGAATTTATGGTACTTCAAAAACTGCAGCATTTGCGATTTGCTAATTGGGTACATTCAAATTGTGATTTTGATTCAATTGCGATGAGTTTTGCAGCCCTAACCTATTTCAGATAATATTTTAGCTGCAACACTCACGTTCTCCATTGAAATAAATGGGATTCCCACCAGAAATACCAACTCAAACAGAACTGTGAGTCAATGGGAGTCAGAAGTAAACATGTTTGGGGTGGAATAAGCATCATAATAATACCAGAATCTTTCCATCCACTGGGTTTAAATAATCTATAAACATGATCAGAGTCTCACCATCCACTGGGTTTATGTAGTCTGGGAGATGACCAGCCGCTGCCACCGCTGCTGCTGCGGCTGCTGCGGCGCCGCTCTGCATCAGGAGGTCTCCGTAGGGGCTCCTCTGGCTGGCGCTGGCCATCAGGTGGTAGTACTCGGTGGGGTTGGCTCCTGGGGGCGGAGGGGGGAGGCTGAACAGGGCCCGGTCCTTCAGGTGTTCATGGGTAACTAAAGAGGAGAAGCGAAAGGAAATGTTTGGGTTAGCTTTCTGCTGACAGTACACTTTAAAGTTTCATTGGGTAACTTTTCGTTTGAGGGTCCATTACCTGCTTGTTTCTATGAATATGTCATTGCTTTTCTTAGAATGTTCCACAATATGACATTAAACAGCTTTACTTTACATATTTTGCAATTACAGGTTGTTTTATAGCTCAAAAATACCTAGAAAAACAGGCATTCTGGCTGTGAGCGGGGTCGCCTCTCCACAGATCTGACCTGTAACTGGTCTCCATGAAGATAGAAAAGTTACAGTATTTTTCGGACTATACGTTTTTTCAGGGTTTGGGTGGTTCCTGCGACTTATACTCGGGCGCGGCTTGTATATAAATTTTTTACACTGACAGTCCATAGTGTATATATGTATGAATCGTATATATGAATCAAAAATTTTAAAAAACTAATCGTTATCCATTTTTTATTTTGGTTTTAGAGATAAATATTAAAGAAGAGAGTTGCTTTTTCCTTTTCTTATTTTTGGTTCTATATTGAAAAACAAATGAGCGAATGATACACGGATTTTTCTCGATTGGGTTGTTTTTATTACTATAACTTCTATAACTTGTCTTTCAAGATGAAATGTCGGTTCTTGGTCTCTGATTTTATAAAATAAATTTCCCCAAAAAAGTGCGGTGTGACTTAAATATGTTTTTTTCTTCTTTGCACATTTTTTGGTTGGTGCGACTTATGGTCAGAAAAATATGGTGAATGCCATACTGTGAAACATTCCAGACAAAGAAATAACATCTCAATGAAGAAGACCATTTGAAAAGTTACACGATGCGCCTTTAAGTTGAAACTTTTTACTTTCTACTCCACTACATTTTAGATCTGGACTGAAAAATTAAAAAAGTGCTTTTCTTTATGGTTTGAGACCTGCTGAAATGACCTTTGACAAGACACCAAAAAGTTTGCATCACAATATTTTAATATATTATAGAAAGTCATTATTTGGGGAACAAAAATTAAAAATATACTAATTTGCAATCAGTAACAATTAGTAGCTTGTTACACTAAATTGCTGCCAGACATGAACTAAATTTGCTCTCTGCCTTTGACCCATTCTTCAGAGCTAATTAAACTATTAGAAAGGAAATTGTGATTAACAACTAAAACAAAACTATTATTTCAATGGTAAAAAGTCCTTAAATATTGCCTATATCAGAAACAATGAAGAAAAATGTATAGATAGGTAAACTGCAGGGGACAAATTTCTGTTCACATACACATTTTATCTCAATCTCCAAAAATCCAGCCTGTTACACCTACAACCACTGCTCACCTACAACTAAAACCACTATTAATCAAACCTCTATTAATCAAAGCGTTTCCAAGATCTTAATCCTTGAGTTTGTTTCGATACTACACATACTCTGACCTACATCCGCTAACGGCTACATTTTGCTAAGGTCTACCCCGAGGTCACAGCCATGTAAAGTGATGCATTTTGACAAGTCACGGGAGCTCAAATCCATCATGAAAACCGAGTAACACACTGGCGGACATCTTTTTACATGCGGCCTGACAGACTGACAAAACAAAGGGGGCTGAAAAGAAAGGTTGAAAGAGAAGGTCTCAACTGAGCAGACAAGTGGCCTGCTTTACAGATTTGAAGATTTGTGCTTTGCGTGCATGCCCCGGGGCGTGAGCCGCTTGATAAAAGATGTCTGATGTCTTTGAGGCTCGCTGGCTTGTGGGGAAATATCTCGAGGGAGTAGGAGGAAGCTCGGCCGGGTAAAGGAGGCAGAGGAGGGAGGAGGTCAGTGCTGGAATGTAACAAAGTACAAAAGTAAAAGTGCAACACGTACCGTATTTTTCGGACTATAAGTCAGGGTTGGGGTGGGCCCTGCGACTTATATATTATATTTTTCACACTGTCAGTCCATAGACCAAATATATGAATCCTATATATGAATCAAAAATGAAAAAACTAATCGTCATCTGTTTTTTCATTTTGGTTTTAGAGACAAATAAAAAAGAAGAGAGTTGTTTTTTCATTTTCTTATTTTTGGTTTTATATTGAAAAACGAATGAATGATACACGGATTCTTCTCTATTGGGTTGTTTTTATTACTATAACTTCTATAACTCTCCTTTCAAAATGAAATGTTGGTTCTTGGTCTCTGATTTTATAAAATAAAGAGTGACTTATACATGTTTTTTTTCTTCATTGTGCATTTTTTGGCTGGTGCGACTTATAATCCGGAGATTTATAGTCCGAAAAATACGGTACGTACAATTACAATTTTTAGGTACTGTATTATCTTGTACCTGCGCTGTGTAACTTTTTGATGGGGGGTCTGTCACCAGCTTATTGCTATGGATACATCATTGCTCTGCCTGGAATGTTCCACAGTATGACTTTAAACAGCTCTACTTAACATTTATTCATTTACAAGTGGTTTTATAGCTCAAAAATACCTAGATAAACAGGCATTCTGACTGTGTGCGGGGTCGCCTTTCTACAGATCTGACCTGTAACTTGGTCTGGTTTGGGCTCCATGCAGCTAGAAAAGTTTAATGCTGCACTGTGAAACATTCCAGGCAAAGCAATAACAAAAATCTCCAATCTCCACCAGAAAAATTATACAATGCACCTTTACGTACATTTTACAGCGGATACTTTTTATACGCCCGTTGTAATACGGGACGTATTATGGTATGGCGCTGTCCGTCCGTCCGTCCGTCCGTCTGTGGACAACCGTCTCACCTAGGAATGTCAAACTTCATGGCTGGACACCCCATGGGTCAAGGATGTTCCCTAATGATTTCAAGGTCACAGGGTCAAAGGTCAAGGTCACCTTATATATATATCGGAGCATGCCCCACATGTTTTGCCTCTTCATGAAGACAAAGCTTCAAAGACTTCAAAGCTTTGAAGTTTAAAGTTCAAAGGTGACACACAGTTCCAGCTGCAGCGGTTGCTAGGCAACGGGAGAGAGAGAATACAAGACAACTACACATTACCTTGTCCGCGCTCTAGCTCGACAACCGTCTCACCTAGGAATGTCAAACTTCATGGCTGGACACCCCATGGGTCAAGGATGTTCCCTATTGATTTCAAGGTCACAGGGTCAAAGGTCAAGGTCACGGCCCGACCCTTTGCGAAAACCTTGTCAGTATTGGAATCTTCCAAACTGCACCAACAATTCATCTTTAACTAGGTTTGACAAATTCTAACTTAATTCTATATACAATAATTCAAAGTACGGGTGTATTTTGCCCCGCTGGAGGAGCTCTTGTTACTTTTATTTCACCTTTCAGAGCATGTTTCTGTACTTTCTACTGCGCCACATTTTAGACATGGTGAAGTAAAAAGTACTTTTCTTTATGTTTGGAGACCTGCTGAAATTAATTATATATTTACCACATTTTAATTGAATTATCGTCCCAAATATGAGCAAACCAAACCCACAAAAACACAAAAACAGCTAGAAAAATTAATAAATCAGTTGAATCACTTGTAATTAGCTCAATTATTTATCAAAATCACTACATTTGATGCTGTAATTGTTCTTAAAATCTCTGCAAAATACTTTTTACTCTTGAAGTACATTTTTAAACAGGTACTTTAATAGTTTTAAGTTTAGATTTACAGTAGATTTTTGTTTCATCATTTTCATCTTTTGCCCCTGTATCTGTACTTTTACTCAAGTAGAAAAATGGAGTACTTTATCCACAGGAGGAGGTAGAGGAAGCAGGAAAAGCGTCTCAGGTTTGACAGGCTGGGGTCTCGTGTACAGAGCAGGTGCACGGTGGTATAATGCTGAGAAAGGCCTTAAATGTGCAAAAGTTCTATTGACGAAAAAATCTGCTACACCTGCAAGTGTCGAGTTTAGTAATGACGTATCAAAAAACAACAATGTTTTTTGCACAGCTAGTGTACTGGTAAAAATAGAAAGTCACTTGAGTAATGACTACTTCGGTTAGGGTTATTCACAACAGCCGGAAGTGTCGGGCTGTGGAACTTCCGTTAATGGTTTTCTGTGGCAAAATGTCTGGGGAAATGTCTCACGTATTTTCCACCAGCTTCATAAATCTGCCGCATCACCAGTGAATGAAGAGTTTATCCACAACTATCAAGGTAAGAAAACTTAAAAGCGATCGACGACGAGCATTAGTGAAACTACTGAGCAAAACTAACATTATGGTATCCTAAAGAGGTCTCGCATTCAAACTGCACAAATCTATCTATCTATGCTAATATCTACGTCACGAAATCGATTTTTAATTTTAATTGGGGAATCGGTTTGAGTGAACAAGTTACTTAATATAGGGCAGCCATCTTGAATGACAAGTTCAGTCTATGTTATAACATTGTTTCCTCATCGCAAACACACCTGGAGTTGTGTTTTGTTTCATTCACACATGTTGAACAAACAAATTCTCCATCTTCTCTCAAACTGAAAACACTCCGTTCCACCTCGTGATGTCATGTGGCAATACAGGAAGTGCTCCATACACCTTCACTAGAATCATTTGGATAATTTCAGCTCTGGAGTTGCCAATCTCTACTAAACAAAAGGTAAAAGGAGCTGTTAACTTGACCGCTTCATGACATCACAAGGTGGAACAGAGCATTTTGAGGTTTGGACGTGCAGACAGACCAGTAATAAACAGTTACTCAAACATGTGTGAATGAAACAAAACTCTGGGTATGTTTTTCAGGAACTAACAACATTCGAACATGGCTTAAAGCTCATAAGAGTCAGTTTTGTGTAACATAAAACTCATAGCGGTAAGCAAAAGTTGGCAGTGTGGGTCGGGGTGCAAATTGGGTAAAAACCGGTAAACCAAAACCGCTCCCCAGCTCCCACAGCCCCAGCGTTAACGGGCCCCATCAGAAGCGATTAGACCAGGGCCGGGTTAAAGGGGTACAGGCCCATAGTGACCGGGGACTTTTCCAGTGCCAGATCACGTTACCTCCTCCACAGAGCTGCATTTTCTATAAGTGTTTGTGCGTGTGTGACCTCACCGCTGAAGCGAGCAGGAGTAGCAGAAGCAACATTTGGTTCAAGTTAAACCCAGGCTTGTAAGTTGTGCTATATCGGTTACTTTGTGTTTTAGAAAAATGCAGTTTAGAAATGCGCCCCTTTCTCTAGACTGGAAAGCTGTCCTAATGTTTTAAGAGGCTTTTTGAGATGGATAGTTCCACTTATTTTAATGCAAGAGGCTGCGGTTTCAATTCTCTGACATGAGGACTACAAATCTTAACATAAAGGAACTTAACCTGATTCTTTTAAAACATTAAAAACAGAACGAGATCATTTTAAATGACCGTTTAGTGATCCAAAGTTGCTCCTCACTTCTGGCTCTTTTTAGAGAACCGGCTCTTTCGGCTCGGCTCACTAAAAAGAGCCGGCTCTTTCGGCTCTTTTATAATATAAAATTACACACAAAATGAATTACTAATGTAAAAAACTGTGTTTTTTATTTATATATGTTTATTATATAAATATGCTTTTATTTATTCACTCCACACAGAATGTTAAAAATAAATGGTCCACTTTAACACAGCTCTACATACTTTTCCATTACTCTGCTCAACATATACAGTGAGTAATAATGTGTTTAATGCAGCTTTGTGCACATTTGTTTACGTTTTACAGAAACAAAACTTAAAATCACACGGCTAATTTGCATACAGTATAAGCGCTGAAAAAAACCAGCTCGTGCGCTGATACGGTCAGCTTCTGTCGGACTATATACCACCCCTCCCCCTCTGCTTAGTGCAAACACAAAGCACAAACTGACCAATCATGTGCGGTGTAAAGAAAGAAAAGTGCGAGAAAAAATCAAAACAAAACATGGCTCCTAATAAGGAGCCGCTCCCGTCGTTCTAAGAGCCGTTTCATTTGCAACCGACCCATCTCTATACCTTATGCATTCATAGCATCCTAATTATTCACTGCCATAGGTTTATTAATTGCATTTCACAACTCTCAGAAACAAGAGTAGAGTTTTGCAGCTAACAACTAACACGCTAACGAGCACTTCCTGATTATTATGATGAAACGCCTTATAATTAAACATAGACAGTTCACAGCTCACATATTTTGACCTTAAGAGCTGCTCGTGTCTATCTCTACTGGGGTAAGACAAACTTTGCTGAAATATATCGGAAAAATCGGTTACAGGTCCTTAAAACTGTGCTGTTCCAAGCTGTGATCTCCGGTGTAAATGGCTTGAGGTTTCAGACCCACTTTGCTATTAAATAAGTTTTGCTTGTCTGGCTCTCTTCCCGTACAGCCCCAACGTATAGACTTACTCTATTAGCTGCTTCTGGGTGGAAATTTCACACTTATAAAACCATCTTTATGTTCTGGTTTGCTTAAGACTAGCTGTGAAAATGGCCGATACCTGTTGAAAACCTCGCTCCGAAACCACAAATTAAATTTATATAGTGTACATTTGAGGCAGTTAGGATTTCACAGGCGGTCTTCAACACATGGCTAGCACCCAGGTATCCCTATCAGGAGTTTATACACGCTCGGCTGCCTGCTGCACTACAAGGCTTTATTTATGTTCTGCAAAACTGCATTATGCCGGCGTTCCATATTTGCCTCTACTTTATCAGTGACACCATCTCTTCTTCTCTTCGTGAACCATTTCTTTGCCAAAAGCGTGCACTTGGTGATTTATTTGTGGAGGCTGGAGGCTGCTCTGCTCTGTGACCTGCTGTTTGGGACGGGGGCAGTGAGAAAAGTCTGTCAAAGTGGAGCTGAGATGTGAGGAATTAGCAGGTAAACCCCAGTCGTGTTCAGAGCAGTTTTGTGTATATTTCTGGTGTATATTTTTATGCTTGAAATCCCATTAGAACCTTCTGCAAAACTGCTTGAAAGCTGAAGAGACTCGTGTAACCACAGCTGCACTAGAGTTACTTGACATGACACGGCTGCCTATAAGAGTCAATGAGCTCATTCACCACATTCATTGACAAAGAGGTTAACGTGTCTTGCCCAAGGACACTAAAACAGTATTCCCCTGAACACAACTCTTATTGGTTTCTTTAAGACTCTCTAAACTGCACATTGTATGTCTGTTTAGGAGAATCCTACTCAATTAACTACAACTACGGATGCCGATGAGGGCCAAACTCAAAACTATGAATGTTTGATACAAAAATGTAAAATTTCGTGTGTCAAAATGAAAACGCGTCTCCTCTTCAGTGCTTAACAAATTTATTAGAGCACCTGTCATGAAAACAAGAAAACATAAATAACTTAGTATAGCCAAAACGTGTTGAAAATGACAAATTTGTCCTTGTTGACAAATAATAACCAAAAATGAATATTTTGCATGAGCGCCTTTGGCACAGATAACAGCTGCATTTCTCACTGGTTTGTTTTTATGTCGTTTTGTAAAGTCTCTTTTGTTATTGAGTTCCAAATAGTTTCTATCTGTTCCCAGAGGCTTTGGATGAGACTTTGGTGTCATTTTTGGAAAACTTTAAACTTGAAATGTGTGTAAAATCCCTCATTTGTCCAGGTAGACAACATGGCAACGGGAAGAGTTCAATTTGTCAACTGGACAAAAGTTTTGAAGATGTTTCGCCGCTCATCCGAGCTGCTTCTTCAGTTCTGGTCAGAATGTTGGAGGACACTGCCTTATACCTGCCTGCAAGAGGGAGGAGTTAGATACTCCAATTACTGAGAAACTAACTCTGTTAGTAGGATTAGTTACTGAGCGAAACGAAACTGATGTCCAGTTGACAAATTGAACTCTACCTGTTGCCATTAAACTTGAAAATATATAGACAGCAACAATAGTTATATTTTAGCATTAAAGGTATTGTTTTGATAAAAAGATCTTGCATATACTGGCGGATTAACCATTATAGAAACATAAAAAAGATATTTTGGTAAACAGAAATACTGTTAAATTACGTATGGCAGCAGGAAACACCTTATACTGGGTGGTGGTAAATAAATTTGTTAAGCGCTGTACAACTTTAGAAAGAAAATCTGGTTCTATGTAGTTCTATGTAGTTCTATGGAACTTGAAATACATATTTTCTCAACATTTAAGCATGTTGATTTTTTGTTACCAGTAGAAACCTGTTCACTCTCCCACCTCCCTTCAACTGGACTCGTCTTCTTCTGTCAGGCCAAAGCTGGCACACTATCAGACAGCAGTAACATAGACAGCATCTAGTGGTCATATGTGAGAATACAACAGGGGCGGGTCAGCCAGTCTAATTTCAGATGGCAGCTTTAACCTCGACTTTTTCCTTATTATAAAATCATCCAACACAAAGCGTCTTTTATGAAACACCTTGCAGAAATTAAAAACCATCTCTCTGACTTGAGTTACTACTAGCCTACGTTAACCCTACTTTTATTTGCGCACCGAATTTGGCCCCTCTCCTGCTAATTTCCATAGTTTCTGCTTCACCCGCACATTCTCTCCGGAGTCTCCTTGCCCAAATCCTTCTGCAAACTCCAATCACACAGAAAAACAGCCCGACCTGAACTGCTGAAAGGTGCGTTCAGCGTTTTCTGTGTGCAGACGTACGAGGTGCAAGGCTAATTATCGCTATTGGTCAAGTCTGTGCAAACTGGGAGCATGTCGTTTGCAGACAGGCCCGGTTCAGAGCTGGCAGGATACATAAATTTTCAACCCGCTCAACTCTAATCTCACCTCTTTAATGTTAACTGGTAGAATAACAGAGAGGAGACTTTTTCCACATCACTGGCAGTCCGTAAGCTCAGACTGTGCACAACATACATCACCGGGAGACTAAATATTTCCATCCTGGCAGATCTCGAACGCAGAGGAGCGCGGGACAGGTAACGCTAGTGTTTACAGAGCCACAGGGCATTGAGAGCGAGCCACGACGCTAAGCCGCTAAGACTGTTTGCGCGTGATATGAAGTGAGTTGTGTCTAATGCTTTGTTTGATATAGCAGTGGCAGGGCAGGCGCCAAGTAGTTAGATTTATGATCGCTCCAGTCAAACAGGTTGGGACAAATGGATACCTGCCGCGCTATGTGTTTAAAATACAGCGGGTTTAATATAGAACACAACACGTATTAAAGATAGAAGGGCATGTGTAAATAAAATAATGTTAATGTCAATGTAGAAGGAAATTACAGGTCATATATTACACAAAATTGAGGTTTACATCATGTTAGAATGTTGTTTCCTCATCAAAAACATGCCCGGAGTTGTGTTTGGCTTCATTCACACATGTTTGAGTCACCCTAGGGTTGGGCGGTATCCAAATCGTTGAATCTTCTCAGCATTTTACCGGGGTATGTGGTATTACCATGACTAATTAAGAATTATTTTGTAGCTGCACCTAAACCATTCAGAAACAGAAGAGCAGCGTTATTTGAAAATGAGGCACAAGTTCTGATCAAACCAAACTTCATCAGCACGTATCTCCCTCCATTTAATGATCTGAGACAAGAAAAGCACAGGAGAGGCAGATTCAGGAATAAAAAGTAAAAGGCGACAGTCCACGGCGTGTGATATTTCCCACTGCAGCATGTTGTATCTGACAGACCTGCGCTCTCGGCACTCGGAGAAGTTACCGTCTCCTCCGTGAAAGTCTGACTTCGGCCTTGAGCAGGAACTTTCTCCTTACTCTGAACGTTCAATAAAACGTCTCCATTGCAAACTTTTCGCCTCAACGTCACACACGAAGCGTCAGTCGGGTTTTTGTTCTTCCTCGCTGCGTGTGGATGAAAATCTCCTGCGTAACGACGTTTGAAGAGGAGAAAGCGGAGGGGAGAAAGTCGGCGCTGTTCCTCGTGTCTGAAGCGACTGTGGTGGGATCTCTGGCCTGACGCAGGGTCGTAGCTCCGTCCACATTTGCGTCTCTCCCCTGTCATTCAGCCTGAAGCCAAAATGCTGCTTAATATTATATTAGGTCCTTATGCGCTGTAGATTTTTTAAAATGATGGTAATGGAACTGATACCGATGATACTTTCTGATACCTCGGTATTACCACATTACAGCCCAACCCTAAGTAACCCTTTATTATTTTCTGATCTATACATTGTCTGTCTTTAGAAAATAACGTAATATGGGCTGTTTAAACATGTTGTCCACAAATAGCAAGGTGAGTGGTTCAATGCCTTTGCCATTGTGTCCTTAGGCACAAACCGGCAGCCAAATCGAAGTGTGAAATCGTTGTGAGATATGTAGACATAAGTACAGTGGGTACCACAATGAAGTGTATGTAAAATGTATGAGTTTAGAAAGAAAAAAGTAAGTATGTCGCCCACAAACAGCAACATTGGCGGTTCAATTCCTGCTGAAAGTGTATTTCCATTAAGTCATTGTGCTGCAAGGTCTGTAAACACAAGGAGATCGCCATAGTGGAGGATTATATCACCTCAAAACTACAAAATATCTCTTCAAAAAGTAAAAAAAAAGGAAATTAATTGAATATGTGATAAAAGTGGCACAGTGGCTACGTGCTCCCCCACCAACCAGAAGGTAGTTTGGCCAGTTCTAACTCTTTACAATTGTATTCAGTCATGACACATAAAGGTGCACTGTATAACTTGCCTCGTGGAAGGTCCGCCAAATACTTGTCTCCATGAAGACGTGCCTAAAATGTTCCACAGTATAAACTCAGGAATCTCCATGGAGACTTGTAAGACAAATTACGGGTTAGATTTGTGGAGAGGCTCAAACTCACAGTAAGAATGGATGTTTTTACGATATTTTTGAGCAGTAAATTGCACTTGTAGTTAAAAAAATGCAAGACAGATTAGTTAAATGCTCCATGGAGACAAACAGGTGGTAGATTTTCTCCATAAAAGTTACATAGTGCAGCTTTACCAGTCAATGCCTCCTCCAATGACATAACACTAAAGAAGGGCGCCTGGCTTAAAATACGTTAACTGCGTCTCATCTCACCCTCGGCCGGGCTCAGTCCCCTGGCGGCGGAGATCATGGAGAGGGTGGGGCTGCCGTGGACTGAGCGCAGGTAGTGCTCCATGTGCGGGACCACGTAAGGGTGAGGCGGGCTGAAGGGCGACTCCCCGGTGCCCGCGGCCGCGTGAGGGGAGAGCCGGATCAGGGAGATGTCCGAGATGACCGGGCTGCTGGTCAGGCCTGGAGGTCTGTGGAGAGAGAAGGGAAAAGGATGATTACACAAAGGTATTTCCAGGTTTTGTGTGATAATATAACATCTGCAGCTTTTTACCATTTAAAAAACATAGCAAAAATCAAAGGTCTACTGTCTAAAGCAGACTTGGACAGACTTATCCATGTGTTTGTCTTCAGTAGGTTAGATGCTGTAACGGCCTCTCACTGGCCTCTCCAAATGAGCTGTGAGAGCTGCAGAACATCCAGAACATCCAGAACGCTGCAGCTTGGGTCCTGACTTCAACCAGGAAGTATGAGCACTGGCTTCCTGTGGCTCAGAGACTTTAAAGTCTCTCTGCTTGTGCACAAGTCTCTCCATGGCCAAGCACCAAAGTCCATCTGTGACATGTTAGTGTCACATGAACCATCTGCATCTGAGGAGCTCAGGGACCGGCCTCCTGCTGGTCCCAGAGTCAGGACTAAACTCGGGGAGTCAGAGTTTCAGACTCATGCAGCTAAAACCTGGAACAGTCTGAACATGTGAGACAGACTCGACTCTGACTCTGTTTAAATCCAGGCTAAAAATGATTCTGTTTAGCCTCATATGACTGAAAGGTTTTCCTTTTTCATTCCGCACTCTTCTCTTCTCTCTAATTCTCTCTAATTTAATGTCCCATCTCTATTTAAAAATTTTCTGATGATTATTATTGTTTTGATTTTTTTGTATTGTGATTTTAATGTATTTCTTATTCTGTAAAGCACTTTGAATTACTTTGTGTACGAATTGTGCTGTACAAATAAACTTGCCTTGCCTAATATAACATTTTATAGGTTTGTAGTGTTGCTGTTGTCACTCCATAAACCTATGGGGCAGTTGTATTTAATATAGCAGCATCAGTATGGCAATAACTAACAGTAATTTTAGTAAATCTACTCGACTTATCCGTGATTTTATTTCATTTTTTAAAATTATTTATTATTTTATTTTTTATTAGATTGGTCAAAACCTTTATTTCTACTGTTCCTAGAGGTTTTTAAATGCACTTTTAACCAAACAAACAACAAAATATGGCGACTTGTAAATTATAAACGTAATTAAAATATGCTTTGATGGTGCATTGTGTAACATTTATCGTGGAAGCTCCAACAAATGCTTACTGTTTTGTCTGTAATGTTTCACAGTACGGCATTAAACCTTTCTACTTCCTACGTGGAGACTAAACCAGACGAAGTTACGGGTCAGATCTGCGGAGAGGCGACCCCGCTCACAGTCAGAATACCTGTTTTGTTAGATGTTTTTGAGCTTTAAAATGAGCTGTAACTGAATAAATGTAAGATAGAGCTGTTCAATGTCATACTGCGGAACATTCCAGACATATCCATAGAAACGAGCATCCAAAAAGTTACACAGCGCACTTTAAAAACATTTTCACGCCATGATTATTCCAATCAATTCCTTTAGCCTTCATTATAACCAAAATTCCTGGTCAGGTTTATTCATTTCTCATGGGGCAACAGTAGCTCAGGTGGTAGATTGATGGTAGTTACCTGCGAGTACGGTTATTGTGTCCTTGGGCAAGACACCCTAGTATCGAAGTATGAACATGAATGAGTGATTAGTGATGGCTGGAGAGGCTGACAGCGCAGACTCGCAGCCATATTTCACGCTCCAGCCCCGGGGCAGCTGCGGTACACTGGAAAACCGCTGCTTTATAAATGTCTTACAAGATTTATACGAAGCTTTAAACTGTTCCCACAAAGTATCCAAGGTACACTGTGGCCTATGATGAAATAACATAGGAAGTCCAGCTCCCATGTCCAAAACAAAACAATCATGAACACTTGAAGTCACCTCCCTGCTGTGTGCTTCGCCAAATCTCGCTATCTGAAATCACCCTGCTTCCCCTCCCTATCCGCAATACATAATAATCTCTTATAACGCCATCTCCTATTAAGCCTGGGAGCTACAGACAAGTCAAAACCGATCATTTCGCAAAGTGTAGCCTCCTCCTTGTTCAGTTGGGCAAAACACCAACTCTTCCCACCCGAGGTAACGCAGAACAATGAGAGAGCGTGCAACCGGATGCGAGCGTAGCCTTTAGCGCCTCATGTGATGTTGAAGTTGCCTGGTTGGGTCCTTACAGTAAATTTGTCACGTATGGCAGGTAATTGGCAGCTTCGTACACGGCGATCACAGACAGAGTAGGGTTGTAATGCTTCAAGTGTCCCCGGGGGCCCGAACTCTAGATAAAACCGTCTGCTGGCCCCTGGCGCTGGCTTTAAAGGTTTGTATGGAGCGAGCGGCGGGCTGATAAGAGGCTCGGTGTGTGGTAGGAACACCTGCATGGAGTGAGGGGATGAGTCAGGGCCAAGAAATAGTAAATAGGTAGATAGTGTTTAAAGGGCCGATATTACGCTGTTTTCTGATCTGTTATAATGTTGTTTCCTCTTCACAAACGGACCTGGGGTTAAGTTTTCTTTCATTCACACGTTTAACACACAAACCCTGCATATTTAGGCTGAGTTTTTCCCTCAAACTGTTTTTAAACTCCATACACCTTCACTAGAAACATTTGGGCGATTGCAGACCTGGAATTGCCCATCTCTACTGAACTAAAGGTAAAAAAAAGTAGACGTTAACTTGAAAACTACCGCTTCAAAACATCCCAAAGTGGAACAGAGGATTTTGAGCTTTGGAGATGTGGACGGACTAATAATGAAGGGTTACTTAAACTTAGACATATGACTACAAAACAAAATACAGCTCGAGAAGAGAAGAGGTAGAGCGCTTCACTGGGTCACAAAACAGTCCAAAAATAGCAGTGCAGGTGCGAGGGTTAACGTGAGATCTAAACAAGAAATAGCCCTTACTGGAAAGTGTAAAAACGGGCTAAAGTACAAACCCGAGGCACCGGCTGAATATATTAAAAGTCCTTTATTAGATCGAGGGACGCCAACGCATTTCGAGCAGCAAGGTGGTCTTCTTCAGGGTATGACAACAACTCCAGGTGTGTTTTTGAGGAGGTCAAAGCAAAATAACATGGCTAAAAGTTCACAACAATCAGTTCTGTGTAATATAGGACCTTTAAAACCTGATCATATTGTTTTAACAAGCAGGTTTCTAGCGTTAAAGATTTGCAGGGCTGCAAGATTAACTGGAATCGCATCAAATTAGAACGGACGCAATTAGCTACTCACAAAGGCTGCGGTTTTTGACGTACCACAATTTCCTTCACAAACAACAAAATATCCTGTCTTTTTCTGCATAAAAACTGACAACCCTGTCGTGAGATGTGATCCTTATATTAGTTTGTCTGTTCGTATTTCAGTCGTTCTGTCAATTCTTCTGGATGTGTTTCAAAAGTGAACTTAAAACAAAATGCTTTTATTAAAACATAAATTGCAAATGTAACTACAATCACAAAGTTTATCAGGAAAAACTGGAATTATGATATTTTTTCCAAATCGTTCAGCCCTAGCCCTAGTTTCAAGCCCTTAGTTTTGCCATTTTGGGGCATAGTTATCCAAAATATTCTAGTTTTTTACAGTAATATGCTGTAAAAATGTGGTATGTTCTATTTAGTATTATCAAATGAACGTCATATATTTAATAAAGTAAAAAAACAATATAAATATAACAAAAAAATACAGTATATGCTATTTTTTTTAAGTATGGTTGTAAGCTCATTATATGGCTCTTTACAGTGAATGAAAAATGCAGTATACGCTTTCAAATACTAAAAAAATACATACAAAATCACGAAAACAAAAAATCAATCACTATAAACCCTCATTGAGAGCAGAGCTGGTGCGCTGACGTCTTCCGTGTTGGCCTGTTTATGAATGAATCCTGCACGGACCACTTTACTGTAACACACTCTTTACAAGTGCGTGAAAACAAAGGCAGCTTGTGCAAACACTCCGGCAACAAATGTCTGTTTACGCATGCGGTTTTCCCTGCTGGCAGCCACATTTCGCTTTTGGCATCGGCTTTGCACTTTTCCTGTTATAATCTTTCAAACTCACTCCATCACAACTCATAATGAACTCAATTACACCATGAAACCGAACAATGTTGGGGAAAAAATAGCGTAATATTGCCCGTTTTTCTGACACGTGTTGCGATTTGATTTGCGACTTGTGTTTTATAATAGGATTCGGTTCATAGTTCACAATCTAAACGCTTGACAAAAAGACTGAAGCGTTAACAGACAAACTAACACAAGAATGGCATTTTAAAACAAGACATATTTAATTTTGGTGTTTGCGGAGGAAATTACGGGACTTCAAAGCCTTTGTAATTCGCCAATTCCGCTCGATTCAAATTGTGATTTTGATTGCGATTAATGTTGCCGTCGTTTTGAACCGCGGCGCCGTGACTTTTACGGATCTGGTTCGTTTTCGACAAGTCTGAAGTGGTCTGAAGTTATCCCTCACTTTTATCTCACTTTAGCGTCGTAATTATTCACAGCGATGAGTTTATAAGCGCTTTTCGCAAATTTCGGAGACCAGAGCATCACTTTTGCACATCACAACTAGCATGCTAACTGCGTACCTCCGGATTATCACACAGTAAACCGCCTTATAATTAGATGCGGATAATACGCAATGGACGACTGCCGCACGCACAGATCCAGCCTTTTCAGTTCCGATACCGATTCCGATACTATAGCTTTAAGTATCTGCCGATATCCGACCGATACCGGTGCAAAAATAATAAAATAAACAAAAATAAAATATGACAAAAATGATCCAGATGTGTTATGTAGCTGTTAAACCTGTATTGTGTAACTTGTCTGGTGGCGGATCCGTCAAACGCTCTTCTCCATGGAGATGTTATCGCTGGAATTATCGCATTATTATCGAGTGTTCTTCACGGAGACCAAACCGGACCAAGTTTACAGGTCAGATCTGTGGAGAGGCGACGCCGCTCACAGTCAGAATCCCTGTTTTTCTATGTATTATTGAGTATAATTGAGTATTTTTGAGCTGTAGAACCACCAGTAACTGAATAAATGTAAGGTAGAGCTGTTTAATGTCACACTGTGGAACATTCCAGGCAGGTGATGGACCCTCCACCAGAAAAGTTACATAATGCACCTTTAAAGTAACAACAGAACAACTTTGTATAACTGAAAGGTCAAACATTATGAGACTTTCTGGACCAACTATGTCCAGTAAATAGTCTTAATACGTCCATTTAAATGTCCAACCAAGATATCGACTGAACCGATATTCGGAGGCCGATATCTCATCCAGCTTGTTTTTATAAATCGGTGCTTTCCAATGGATTTATTTTGACGTCATTATCTGCTTTGACAATATATCTGTACTACCAATTTTGCCTAAATCCATGGAAAAAAATCAGGTACAAAATCTCGTACAAAATCAGGCACAAAATCGAAATCTTTCTGAGCTCTAACGCTAAACCCAACCTGCACCCTCCCATCCCACCAAGCATATTCTTCGCTCCATTTCCAGTAAGCAGACTGCCGGCCTTGTCCGCGTGCCAATTTTCATCAGGACCACTCTTCCCCTTTACAAACAGCTATAAAGAGCGCTCTGTTCTGGTACGGGAGGGGGGTAGAAGTGAGAAGAAACAGACTACCCATACACAAAAACAAGCTTCTGTCGTACCCAACTGGCAGCGCACTGGCAGCCTGGCATCGCTGACGGATTTGGGGTCTTTCTGCCCTTAAGGGATGCCCACGTTTGGATTCAGGCTGCAGGAACTGACCATAGACGGACATACTGTATTCCTAACCAAACAATGCAAGGTCGGGTTATGACTTAAGATCCTTTCAGAGTTGAATGAATGGGAAAAACATTAGAAACACCTGCTCCCACTGTCTGGCCCACGTCTATATAACTTTAATATTGTTGTATTAGCGTACAGATGTTCGCGGCTAACTCGGAGCGTATTGTTTTCGCACATAATTCCATTTAAGTTTATAGTGTGAGAAAACGCAGCGTCCGTTTTAGCGCCGTGTCTGGAGCGCTCGCTTTGTAGTGCACAGTGGACATAACTTATAACTTAAAGAGCGTTGAATGTAATGTAACGGTGAGCAAGGGGCCAGACAAGTCGAGTCGTTTATCATCGCATTATTTGTGTACGGTTGGGAGTGATCCTAAAAAGGTCTCAAATGTACACAGTTTTTGAAGAAATTGGAAGAAGTATTGCATTGTAAGAGTTTCCAGATTCGTTTTTGTTTGAACAATACTCAATTGTCCTTAATCATAAAGTAATAATATTTTCACAAAACTTCTGTACTATTTTCTACAACTTTTACACTGGAGTTTAGAAAATGCACTTTGAAAGATTAAGTATTTAGTAAGAAATGTTGGAGCACAATTTTTCATGCTTTCGTAATTGATGATTATAGACGATTAATTAATTTGAGAGAGAAAGAGAAAGAACGAGAAAGGAAGAGCTTATCTTATAAGCTTATCTTAGACTTTATTGTCCCCAAGGGGAAATTCATTTTCACGCACACAGAGCTCATTTGGCACATACAGTGACAAGACACATTACAATAGGCATTAAAGTGCACTCATCAGGATAGACCATTCAAAAACGTGATGGGCGAAGGGATCGGGCTTCTGCTTAACTGGGCCCTTCTGCACCTAAGGACCCTGTGCCTCCGTCCTGAGGGCCGAAGGGTGAAGTGATCCTGTAGTGGGTGAGTGTGTGGAGTTTACATGTGTCTGGATGGGTTCCGGTTTCCCCCGTCAGCCCAAAACATGCACTGTAGGTGTGAAAGTGGAGTGTGCGTGAGTGTTGGTGGTAACTTACTGCCATCGGGTCTGGAGTAAATGAACAATGCTCTGTTAATAATGCTCTGTAAAGCGTCTTTGAGGACATGTGTCTGTGAAAAAGTGCTATAGCTGTTGTTGTAAGGCGACCTTGGGTGTCCAGAAAGGCGCCAAATAAATAAAATGTATTATTATTCTTAAGATCTACCAGGTCGAGTGTGGGGAGTCCTACGATTTTACGGTTTTTAACAGTGAGTGTATTGAAAAAGCAGGTAGAATGATGCAACATGATGCGCTGGATGATACGTTTGTACGACAGTAATGAGAAATGCAGAGAAACATAAAGTCCTTCGAGTTTTCTGATTACAGACAGTCGTTGATGGCTTCTTTTGTAAATGTCGTAATATGCTGAGTCCCTTGTCTATTGTGACCCAGAGATATCTGAACGTGTCCACTGTCTCTACTGTGGCTGCTGATGATGATGATTTGTGGCTGTGGTGATGGAGATAATTGGATCTTCTATGCAAAATGTTATGACTTTGGGTAATTTGAATTGTTCATCCAAAATTAAGATCCTATATTATGCAAAATTGACTCTAGTGAGCTTTAAAAAGTCTTGTTAGAATGTTTATACCTCATCAAAAACATATCTAGGGTTGTGTTTTGTTTCATTCACACATGTCTGAGTAACTCTTTATTAGTCGTGTAGTGACAACCCTTGCGAACCCACTGCTCCTGACTGGGTGCCTACATGTTTCGGAGTAGGAGCTTCTTTATAGCTTATTTTAAAATATCTTTGGCATTTTTCGCTCTAACAACATGAAACTTGGCTCTGCACACACCCGTACCATTAGGATGACGCCCTCCAAATATGAGGACAGTCTCAAATTTGGTTTAGGACTTATGCAGGGAACAGACACAGACAGACCTTGCATTAATATTCTGTCTCTCCAAAGCTCAAAACGCTCTCTTCCACCTTATGATGTCATGAATTGGTAGTTTTCATGTTAATAGCTGCATGTTACCTTTTAGTTCATGAGAGATTGTCGATTCCAGAGCTGAAATGATCCAAATAATTCTTCCGAAAGTGTCTGGAGTTTAAAAACGCAGTGGCGCACTTCCTGGACCTACCACATGACATCACAAGGTGGAGCAGTGTTTTCAGTTAGGGAGAAGAACTCAACCTAAATAAAGAGGATTTGTGTGTTAAACATGCGTGAATGAAACTAAACACAACTCCAGGTATGTTTGTGATGCGGAAAACAGTGTAAAATGGGCCCTTGCACTGTCAAAACGCTTTGCTGGGTTCAACTTTCACAACTTACTGTATCTTACTAGCATCACTACACTCACCAGTGTATCCTAAAATATATTTCTATTACTATCACTCCAGCTTCCATGTAAAAATCACCAAAATCACCACCAAATGTTTAAATATCGTGATTGAAATCCGTAACCACAGCCTCTGCTCCTCACTCTTCCGTCTGTGTAATTGCTGTTTGGCTGTATGTCGATCCCTATGTGATTACATGCTGTTTCTCCCATTGTTACACCGTGTGAGAAAAAGTGATGGGGGACGTGGCAGGGCTCGTCTTGCTCGTGAGTAACGCGGTGACTAAGTGCATACCTCTGAACATGTACATTAGACTGGCTGGAGAGGTAGAAGAAGAAGAAGAAGAAGAAGAAGAAGAAGGAGGGGGGGAAGATTGAGGTCTGATTAGCAGCGATTTAAAGAAGGAGATGAGGCCGGGGCGTGCTGCGTTCAAGTTCAGTCCGGCGCCAAGGGACTCAAAGGGCGAGGCAGCTGGTTTCAAAGTCCTATATTACGTAAAATTGACTCTGGTGAGCGTTAAGTCACGTTAGAACGCTGTTACCTGATCAAAAATACACCCGGGGTTGTGTTTTGTTTCATTTTTTTTGAGCAATCTTTGTCATGAAGCGTTTTTGTTTTTGTTTTCAAGTTAGCAACTACCTTTTCCCTTTTGTTTAGTAGAAATTGGGCATTTCCAGAGCTGAAATCATCCAAGTGATTCAAGTGAAGGTGTGTGGAGTTTGAAAACGCAGTGGAGCACTTCCTGTATTACCACATGAGGGTAGAACAGAGCCTAAATATGCAGATTTTGTGTGTTAAAAATGTGTGGGTGAAACAAAACGCCAAGTATGTTTGTGATGAGGAAACATTATAACATAGATCAGAAAAGAGAGTAATATGGGCTCTTTAAACCCCTAAAATAATCCGTTTTTGAGATGTTTGTAGTGGCATTATCGTGAACGTGTGTGAATGTTCTGTTTTCTTTTTACTTGATGGCCCAAAAGAGACTTATCAAGATCGTTCTTCTACATTATAGTCTAGACTCTGATATGACAAATACTATATAATGATAAGGTTTGCTAATTATGTTCCAAATATATAATTTTTGGAGGTTTGGTGAATGCATGTTGGGCGTGAGTGCTTCACTGGGTCAAACAAACTGTGATAATGACAGAAGACAGAAACTTTAAACTACTTTAAACCTGTAAGGACACTTTTTTGTTTATTTTATTTTTATTTATCTTATTTTTTTTTTAGAGCTACTGTGTTTTATCTAGGATTAATAAAGTTATTTCTACAATACTATTATCAGTAATTTGTACACAATTACATAAAAAAATTTACCTATGACTATTTTGACTATTGGGATAATGTTATTTTTGTCATAATCGAAAGTTATACTGGAAATCACCAATAGGGAACATATATTTATGGCATATATCACAGTAAATATCGCACTGTGAGGTTCATACACTACGAAAAACAAAATCTAGTCAAGCTAAAATGACTTGAATTAAGAAAGTTTTACCATGATTTGAGTAAATTTCACTTGACAAGTAAAACGATCTGGCAATGGAATAAGATTTTTTGTACTTAAAATATGAAAATACATCTTGCTACACTTAAAATAAGAAAAACAACAACTTTTTGCACTTAAAATAAGAAACAAAATCAGATGTTGCTTGAATTAAGAAAAAACACTTCTTCCACTGGCAGATCATTTCACTTGCCAAGATGAATCTGCTCAAATAAAGTAAAATGTTCTTAATTTCAGTCATTTTAACTTACCTAGATATTGTTTTTTCCAGCGTACTGTAATAATATCGTATCATGAGACTTGGATATCGTTACACCCGTAATATTTTCCTTTACTTGTTTTTTTTTTTCTGGTCATTTTTGTGCTACTCGCAATTTGGAATTTCTGAGCACAACCTTTTTTTTATCATTTGTAATCAACCAATTCATTTTACCATATTTGTGTATAGTAAAAAATGTCACTTATACATTTCTCCAACTCCAATAACCAACTTTTTTTTTCTTTTTTTTTCTTTTTGTAGGAGGGATATTTGACCTTTTCTTCCGCGAGGTCGCTCTAACAGCTCCATTTTCGCTTAAGTACTTCGTCAGCCGCCCAAAGTGCTCCTGACGTGACGGTGGAGGAGCGTTTAAACGGCGATGAAGACAGACAGCTCGGTCCGGCCCTCTCCCGGCCCCGCCCCCGCCGCTCCACAACAGCCGGTCTTCATGTAACATCTTGTCAGGAGGAGGGTGGGTCGACACGGCCTCGATAATGGTACCTGCCACAGCGCACTGTTATTTGCTCTCCTCGTGACAGACTGGCCCCGTAAACTTTGGCGTATTATCACAACCTCGGATACACTCGGAGTTCGTGATTTATTGCAGTCTTTGAGCGTTCTGTGCCGACATGTTCGTTTGACAGAGACGGAGAGACGGATAAGTATCGCTGATGGATGCGACGGGGAGGGTTTTTCTTAAAGGGTCCAGATTAAACTATTTTTTGATCCGTGTTATAATGTTTCCTAGTCACAAACGTACCCGGAGTTGTGTTTTGTTTGACTCGCACGTGTTTAACACACAAATCCTGCATATTTAGGCTGAGTTCTTCTCTCTGTTCCCCTTTGTGCCGTCATGTGGTGATACGGGAAGTGCTCCACTGTGTTTTTAAACTCCACACAGCTTCACTAGAGTCATTTGGATGATTTCACCCTGGGAATTGCCAATCGCAACTCAACAAAAGGTAAAAGGTAGCTGCTGCTGTTGTTGTTTTGGGGTTTGTTTTAAATAATTTTTGTAATTTTATTGTAATAACCAAATAAACAGAAAACATAACTAAATATACAACTAACAAACATGCAAAAAAAAACATGTAACATCAACAAAACAAGAAAAACGTAGGGATGGGGGAGTACAGAGTTGTATTTACATTTTAGGGCTGTCAAATCAATGCATTTACGTATTTTCTGTTCTCTTATATCTTTGTTTTCTTTTCTTTTTTTTTAAGTGTCACGTGACTAGTGCAAAAATAAAGCTATTATCTTGAAAACTACCTCTTCACTAGACAAACTAATAACGCAGGGTTACTCCAACATGCGTGAATGAAACAAAACAAAACTCCAGGTATGTTTTTGATGAGGGAACAGGATTATAACACGGTTTAAACCTTACAAGAGTTAATTGTGTGGAACACGGGACCTGTAATAGTTGAGAGTGCGTAGCTATCGTAGGTTTCTTAAAGAGGTGGAGCAGCGCTGGAAAGACTTCAAAGTGTCTGTAGTGAAATTGCATAATGTCTCTGGATTTTTTTTTTTTTTGATAGACGGCTTTAAGTTCATGTTTTTGTCACAAAGAGTCAACTACCATTTACGAACTGTATGTGAGCAGAAAGAATGTACATGTGAGTGTTTCTTATAATGAATTAAAGCAACAGTATTTAACTTTTAGCTAAGAAATAGATTAAATAAAAGGATTTTTTTTCTTTTTGTGGTTGTTTTATTGCACTAAAAACGTGTGTCCCTACTGTAGTTGAGCTTGCATCTCCACAAACCTGGCTCTTATTTGTCCACTTCACGGAAATGTCGTTACTTAGGCAATAATCTAACATAAACCACAGCTGACAGATAATGTATGACTTGTTTTGGGTTTTTTTTACTAAATGAATTTATGAACTATTTTTTAAAACTAGACTAGATTTTTTTAAAGAAAAGTTTCAATTTTGTTCTTTATTTGAATGTTTAGAGACATTAAGCTCATAATTCTGCACTAGATTATAACTAAAAAGCTATTTTCCATCTGACGTTTATGACTTGTTTATGACTGTATTTATATATAGACTTTTTATTTATTCAGGTTTTAAATTGTAAATACAAAACTCGGGGCACTGCTGAATTACAACAGGAAAATGAAAGAATGGATCATGACTTTTTTTGTTTATATTCTGACCATTTTGTCCAGCGTTTTATGAAGTTATGTCCTTTGAGTCATTAAAAAAAGGAAATCATTCCATAGAATATATTTCTTCTATAATATCTAGCTGCACTTTTTGTATTTTAATTCACAACATTAATTCGTCCACCTCTAAACTCCTCTCTGTCAGACTCAAAATGGACCAAACCTCTTTACTTCTGTGTCTTCTTCTGTCTCTTCTTGTACCTTTTTACCCTCCACACTGACCAACAAGTCACTATTTTGCCTCTCTGGCCTTTTCCCCGTGGCCCGCGGTGGTAGCAGTGAATTATGATATGACACGCTGCTTTCTGTACTTCCCAGCTTCTGCGGCGATCATGATAAATCACCACTCTGCCCCGCATGGGAACGCTACACCTCAGATCCTAGCACAGTTGTTTTTGGGGCCCGGAGACGCTAAGAAACACAACTCGAGAACCCAGAGTGGCCCCTAGCATGCCCGAAGACGGGATAATGTACTCTGATGCTAACTATTATTTGGGCAGGCTGCTGTCACATCACATTGAGTCTTTCGGTAGTGCAAGAAGTTTCTTTCAAATCGCGCAGTAAAGCGTGAAAATTGTTGCTATTGATTTGCAACATGGCGACCGGCTTTGATTGATGGGTCTCTTGTCTCGGAGCCCCACATTCCTGGCTTGAACTCAAGGGAGCATCCACACGCAAGATAACGTGTCCATCAGAATCAGCCAATCGGGAAGCTCATGGAATCCACCACAGTTTTTCACGGTAAACGTACTGTAAAGACTTAAGACCTCATCAGAAACTTTTATCCCGTCTTAGCTGTGGTGGTGCTGTGGTTTTGACAAGTTTGGTTTTGCAGCAGTTCGGTCGCTGACTGTGCTCCCACAAAAGATAAACTGTTTGGTGGATCCAGTGGAATTAGGAGGGGCCATTTTTTCCTCATCCTTCATGTTACTGCAAAGGATTCTGGGAAAGGTGAGCAGGGGAAGATGCTAATTTAGGTTGAACGCATTAGTTGACACTGTATTGCAACCGTGTGAAAGAAAATATTAAAGATGCCCCAAATCCAATATTCGGTATCGGCTCTCGATCCATCTCTTTTCGGACAGTATCGGATTCAGTCGTGTGATCGGACCGATCTAGCTTCACATGTTTTTGCAGCATCGACGCGCTTTACGGCAGCCGTAAATCAAAATGCCACCATGTTCGACAACAAAACGAGAGTCAAAAAGCGTCATGCAACTGCTGCAAACTCATGGAGGAACCAGAAGAGTTCATTTTAACACTACCAATTTGATTCATCACTTACAAAAGAATCATCCGGACGAGTTTGAGATTTACCAGAGCAAAACGGCAAAGCTACAGCAGCAAACACTGGCGGAGGAGAGGCTAAGTAAGGCTTTCGTCGTCTAATAGACTTATTGGAGCTAAGGTACAAACTTCCTTCATGACACTACATTACAGAGACGGCGCTACCGGAGCTATAAAAAAGGTATCGGATCAGTATCAGAAAGAGCACTCCTTAAAAAAATCGGATCGGATCAGAAGCCAAAAAATCTTGATCGGGACATCTCTAAAAAAAATATGACAGATTTTTATACATTTTTAACGTTTATATTCAGTGTTTTAAGTGAGGTATGTAAAATGATAAAAGATAAGACACTGCCGGTCAATAGGAAAAACAAATCTTAAATTTAGAAAAGTTTTCATTTATGAATACGAAATTTTGTGTGTATAAGAAATTCTGCATTGGAACATTCCAGTATCTCCATAGAAAAGGTTTTGGACCCTTCACCAGAAAAGTTACATAGGCGACGTTCAGACTGCACGGCTTAATGATCAATTCAGATTTTTTTGTGAAATACGATTTTTTTGTGAGGTCGTTCACATTTCCAATTAAATGCGACTTGCACGTGATCTCCAGTGTGAACTTTAAACGCCCCAAAAGTGCCCCGCATGAGGATTGGAGGACACGACGACGTCACAGCAGCGAGCTCAGTGTTTACGGAAGTCGCCTAAACATGGACGCCAGCGTAGAGCACCTGGCGATTTTAAAGTTGCCGTCGTACCGGAGCCAGAACATGTACAGCTTATTTTTATTAAAGAGGAGATTGAGAAGGAGAAGGATGAGGTTTTTGGCCGTGGCGTTCTGTGGGGCAGTGGCGGCAAACATCTGTAAAAAGGATGTGGAGTCGCAGCTAAGAGTGGTGGGATTGCGGTGTGCTTCAATGACTCACTGAAATGGAGTTCATACACAATTTTAGCATTACGAGAAGAACGTTTGTGCACATTTGTGAGCTCCAACGTGTCGGTTGGATGAATGACACCTGGCCGTTCAGACTGAAGTCGCATGTCAAAAGATCGGATATGAATCAGTTTTAGGAGCACATATCCAAATGTCCTGGGTCGCATTTGAAAAAATCAGATCTGTGTCGTCCAGACAGTCATTAAAAGATCAGATACAGGTCGCATAGGGGCGAAAAAATCGGATTTGGGTTACTTCAGGCTGCAGTTTGAACATTTTTAAATGACTGTCATCACTATCACAAGCCCCACAAGAAAAGTTTTCTGATCTCCTTTCCAAGTTTTCCACTTTGCCTTCCTGTATACAATCTTAAAAAAAAGCAACTCTACAAATTGTCACAGAATAATGCACACTATGCTGTATATTTGTCCCATGCCGGTATTCATCAGAAGTTTTTCTACAACCAAACTGAACTCTCCTTCTTCTCTGCTTCATACAATTACAAAAACGACCACTACTTCTTACAAATCCACGTCTCCACCCCTCTCCTATTTGCACTTTACATATACATATGTACATACAGGCCTATTTTCCATAGATTGCGCATGTAAACTAGCTTCGCTCCTGACACCGTGCCCCATCCCTGTCTCCTCCCGTCCGGCGAGCTCAATGAAGACAAATCAAACCTCCGCGCTCCTCCTGACAGATATGACGGAGCGGCCGGCGGTACTCGTAACGATCTATGCGCGGGGAAAAAAAAAAAAAAACTTGATGTAGAGCGAGGTACGGCGTTTGACAATGGAGGGACCGGCCGGCCACGGGACTCGACGCCTTCTCCGTAATTAGGTGAATTTGGTGCGCGCCGGGGGGAACGACAGCTAGATCAAGGCGTTGATGAATTAGTGGTAGCGCACTGTCAAGAGTTGCATCACATTAATCAAAACAAACTGGGCGCCGTGGCAACACTTTCTTTTTTTTCCTCCGTCGTCGTCTTCTTCTTCTTCTGCTTTTGGGGGTGATGAATAGCCCTGACGGCGCTGTGTATCACCTGATCGTGCTGAATTTAAATGTAACAGCGTAGTCCGCGCAAAACCTCTATTGATCTTACTCCCCGGCTTCCCTTCTAGACGCGGCTGGATTCAAATATTTTAGATAAGCAAAAGGAGAAGGAGGTGGAGGGAGAGGGCAGGAGGAGGAGGAGGAGGGGCGGCCATGTTGGTATGGTAATGGCGAACCGCGATAACCTAAGAAAATAAACAGTAAGTAGGTCACGTTTGGACAAAAGTTCCGAAAAGTAGACTGGCAACCTAGATATTCCTTTCGATGGAGGGAAAACAAAAACTTTATTCTCTTTTACATGCAAATAACTAGGAACATTTGGGCTGAATTTTGGGAATAAATTTTACTTGTCACAAAATTCTGTAGGAGCAAATGAAAGTGTAGTGAAATGATAGTGTTGTAACGTTGTTTGCAATGTAGGTACTTACGGTATTAACAGTAGTAATAAATAAAGAAGTACTAGCCATTAGTCTTGTCACTATACTAAAATGTAAAACTCAACTTAATAAGAATAAATAATAAGAATAGGAATATTTAATACTGATTCAAATTAAAATTTAATGATAATTCAAATTTAAAAATGGTCTATTTAGACTGGGGATGCACCAATACCAATACTGGTATCGGCCCAATACTTCCATAATATACTCGTACTTGTACTCGTTAAACATTTGCCGATACCACGCACCGATACCACTGCTACACGACACATTCCGCAGTATCCCGAATAATTCAGTATCAGTTATGAGAAACCAGTGCCAACATATATGAAGCGACTGGAGCCAGTAAAAGTGAAAAGGCTGCTGCACTTGTCTGACCTCTGAAAAGTTTAACATGAAGCATCTCCAACGCGACACACACACAGAACAGACTCAGCACCAGCAGCACATCCTCTGTCACAGAAAGAACACCCATATTCCACTGAGTCGTGTCCTTTAGTCCAACAGAAGCTGAACCGCATCAGCGCACGAGCTGTTTTTTGCAGCGTTTATACTGTATGTAAATGAGCCATGCGGTTTTAGGTTTCGTTTCTGTAAAATGTAAACAAATGTGCGCAAAGCTGCTTTAAACACACTACAAGTTTTTATTTTTTCACATATGAAAAAATGCAATTACGTTTCTCACTCTCAATCAAAGCTAAGTTCAATAATAATAATAATAAAATGAAAGAAAAGTTCAAAGTTCTTCTTAGGGAGACAGCCTGGTGTGTCTAGAGGTGATATCAGGATTGTTTGTATTTTTTCCGAGTTTATTAAATGTATATTTTTTGCACTTGTGCATTTGTAAGATTGGTAAAGTATCAGTATCGGTATCGGCAAATACAGAAATGATTGTGCTCGTACTCATATCGGTTTTCAAAAAAGTGGTATTGGTACATTAGAATGTGATTTTCAGCATTAAATCATAATACTTTCTTTTATATTACCACACAATCTTATATCTGCATAATGCCTCAGTGGTCCAGGTGGGAGTACACTCGTTTTTATGGTCTTATACATTGTAAAACTATCCAGAAAAAGTTAATTTCTGTTTGTGAATGTGACTTTTTCATATCGATACTTGTTCAAATGACTATCTAGTTTCGATACCAGTTTTAATATAGATTAGGATGTGATTTTTATACTTTTGAAAATCCTACTAACCATGTAATATTAGTTGATATGCATGTAATCGTTCTGCATGGACTTATTTTGTTTATCGTTTACTTTAAAATTTGAATAAATCTTCTGCTTCTGTAACATTCCGCAGATGCGACTTTACGAAATGACGTGAAGATCTTTTTTAAAACAATTTCACAGCAGACTTCCTCCTTGGAGACGACGCGCTTTGGCCCCGTCTCTCAGTTCTGGTTGTTGCCGATGCCAGAAAGTCTCTCCAAGTCCCGCTCCATGAAACGGTAATAGGCGATAACTGAGGAAATGTTAGCACAGTGCGGTATCAATGCTAATGCGTCATGTCTCCTTGTCTGTGGCTTTGTGGTCCCGGACTGGCTTTCATCTGTTTGAGCTTGGATCAGGGCAACTTTCTGAGGTTCTGCTACTGGCAAATACAAAACAGAAGCCTATAGGGAGTAACAGATAAAGAGTATTGCGATGCTTTTGAGGTTTTAGCCTTTTTGTTGATATTTTCATCGCTACAGCGTCATTGTAACCCCACTGTATTAAAAGTCCTATATTATGTAAACTTTAAGCTGTGTTAAAATGCTGGCACCTCCTCAAAAACAAAGCTGGAGTCGTGTTTTGTTTCATTCGCGCATGTTTGAGTAATCCTTTGTTATTAGTCTGTCTACATCTCCAAAGCTCCAAATGCTCTGTTCCACCTTGTGATGTCATGAAGCGGTAGATTTCAAGTGAATAAGACATTAAACTTATAGATGTCAATGGAGAGAACTGGGTAACACCATTAGGCCAAATTACAGGTCAGTAGAAAGTGGAAATTGTGGAAAGGTAGGCCCACTCACAGTAATAATACCGTAAAATACCAAATAAAAGCCGGGTTCCCTTTAAACGCCGGGTGCAGGTGTATACTTTTGATAAATAACAGCTGGTTCCAAATAAACGCAGTCTAATGTACGAGCTGAAAGACAGAAGTCGTGCTGCAAAAACAGGATGTGGGACTGATGCTCGTGTCGTCTTTACAGGAACGAAACTCAAAACTACGAGGCTCATTTGCATAAACTATAAGCGTGGAAAAAAACAGCTGTTCGTTGTAACATTTCAGATTAACTCGCTTACGTCTGTATAGAAAGTCGCCTAAATTATAGCCATACGCGTTAAAAGAATTTTTTCCAGTTTTGTTGAGTACAATTTTTGTTAAGAAGGAATTAATCGCCCCAAATTGTCGCCTGCTCTCAAATAAATGTGAAAGTGATTGAAACAAATAAACGCCCCGGCTCTTATTTGGTATTTTACGTACATGTTAAGTTATAAGTTTAATGCCATTTTGTGAAACATTCCAGGAAAAGAAATACAATCTCCATGACGAATATAGTTTTTTAGTACCCATATTTTATCATACGGTTTCAGCTTTCACGTTTCTTAATGCTGTGAAGAATTTACCGCCGTATATTCCTTGGGACTTACCCGTGCATGGCGTGCAGTGGATGCGGTTCATAATGGTAGCGCCCCTCGTGGTGCCTCATGTCTATGGGGATGGGCGTGTGGAAGGTGGGGAAGAGCGGATGACCACCTGCAAACACCAGAAGACAAAAATTTAGATATAAACTTCAACAAATCACAGTTATTTTTGCTAAAAGGTTCTGTATATTACGCAAAATTGGCTCTTGTGAGCTTTAAACCACGTTAGAATGTTGCTATCTCGTAAAAACATACCTGCCACTGTGTTTTGTTTCATTCACACATGAGTAACCCTTTATTAGGTATAAATATCTATTTTTCTTTTATAAAGGAGCATTTTATGGCGCTAAATTATTCCCTGATTGTGGGAAAGATGGACTGGCGTGGGTGGTGTTGTGTTTTAGTTTTTCCTCAAGTGATGCAGAAAAGAGGGAGCCACTGTCTGTGTGAATGTTCATGTGTGTTAGCTATGAGTGTACATAACCTTTATTATTAGTCTGTTTACATCTTCAAAGCTCAAAATGCTCTGCTCCACCTTGTGATGTCACGAAGCAGTGGTTTTCAAGTTAGCAGCTCCTTTTACCTTTTTGTTTAGTAGAGATTGGCAATTTCAGGGCTGAAATCATCCAAATAAGTCTAGTAAAAGCATAAGTAGTGTAAAAGCGCAGTGGATCTTCCTGTATTACCACATAACATCAACAAAGTGTTTTCTGTTTTAGAGAAAAACAGCCTAAATATGCAGGATCTGTGTGTTAAACATGTGTGAATGGAACAAAACAAAACTCCAGGTATGTTTTTGATGAGGAAACAACATTATAACACCGATCAGAATCGCGTAAATGGGCCCTTAAAGGACCTTTTTAAACCCATGCCAAGATTTCGTGACTAGTTCTTATGACACAGCGCACAGCAGGACGCGCCACGCTAGCATTTTACAGTTCCCGTAATGCCCCATTAATTGGACCCTTGTAGACTGTCTCTGGATTTTGCCCCCAAGTTCTAAATACCTATTAATGACTGTGTATGTAATAAGACCGGGGCAGGTTTAACACTATAATAAATGTGTTTTATGTGTCGGACAAAGAGCGCTTGAATGCACGGTTTCCTGCAGTAAAGGCTCTGATGTCTGGAGGCTCAAGTCTTATTAGAAAAGACATTTAAAAGTCACTGTCTTATAATCTCAGCGGGGTATATTCAAGCCAGGATAAAAGCAAGTAAATAGGGCTGATCATAGAGGAGACAGTTGTGGAGTTGGCTACTGATATAATGTCAGTGTGACGGGGATTCTGGGAAATGCAGTTCTAAATTGGTAATGGTAAAAGGGAGCAAATGTCAAAGCACTAGCAACCAAATTATTGTGATATCTGCAAGATGTGAACGCCAAGCTAGTCTTCAAGTTGTTGTGTTTTAGAGTAAGCAGTCCCGTAGAACAAACAGTACTTTTCACAAAATTATGCACGAAACAAAACAAAACTTTCTAAATATGGTAAAGTGTTGTAATCTCAGTTGAAAAGGAGGTACTTACAGGTCCTATAATACAAAAAATTGACTCTTGTGAGCTTTAATACATGTTATAATGTTGTTATCTCATCAAAAACATGCATGGAGTTCTGTTTTATTTCATTCACACATGTTTGAGTAACCCTTAATTGTTAGTCTGTCTACATCTCCAAAGCTCAGTACGCTCTGTCCCACCTTGTGATGTCATGTAGTGGTAGTTTTCAAGTTAACAGCTGCCTTCTCTCTTTAATTCAGTAGAGATGGGCAATTTCAGGGCTGAAATCACCCAAACGATCGGGTAAATAAAGGTGTTCAAGAGAAGAACTCCGCCTAAATATGCAGGGTTTGTGTGTTAAACATGTGTGAACATAACAAAACACAACTTTAGGTATGTGTTTGATGTAATAATAGAATAATAACGCAATTTTTGTTGATATGCAAGAAATAGATTTGCAGCTTTGGAACCAAATTATTGTGATACAGTCGTCCCTCACTATAACGCGGTTCACCTTTCTAGACCTCGCTGTTTCGTGGATTTTTTTGTGTGCAATTATGCATGTTTTTTTTTGTTGCAGTGTATGAACATGCATTGTGTACTGTGTTCTGATTGGCTAAGAGAGAACCCGTGCATTGTGTTCTGAGTACAGTGCTGAAAACAGCACCAATAACTACTACAAATACAATAATTTCACACTTTTCAAGTTTTTAAGAAAAGTGTGAAAGTAGCATTATTGAAAAGATATAATACTTTGGTATAAGAAGAGTATGGTTGTTTTTTGTTGAATGTTTACAGTGCAACCCATCAGAGTTGTAATATAATTTTGCGTAGATAAGGAGCAGATGTAATCAGCTTTTGCTTCTTTCTGTACCCTTTCATTCATATTTATGTTAAAGTTTTATAGATATAAGTATGTTGCATTTGCTTTGTTTTGTTTTAATGAATGAAATGAATAAATTAATTTAAAAAAAATACTCAGAATTATGATTTTCACCCCCTGCGCCTCAGTTTAGATTGCGGAGGGGTTTTAGCATTTAAACATATATAATAATTGTAAAGATTAAATGACTACTTTGCGGATTTTGCCTATCGCGGGTTATTTTTAGAACGTTGCGATAAACGAGGGACCACTGCATTTGTCTTCAGATCTTCAGTCAAACTAGATGCCCAGCCACATAATGTTAAAAGAAAATTCACTTTGTCACAGTCCTAAGCCAGGAAAAAATGCGCAGGTTGTGTCTGGAAGGGCATCTAACATGTTTATTATTTACGTTTCTATTAATGTTTTTTATTTTGTTTGTGTTTTAACTCCAGCTGCTTACTTTTTTGAAAATCCACAATCAATAACAAATTTGGATATTTACGCCAAATGCCGTTCCATATCTTGAAATGGTGTAACCGCATAATGGTGACCTGTAGTGGCTGACCTCATTTACCCTTGACTTTATCTGAATTCACACAAAAATACACTAACCTTTCGTGTTGGTATGTTGGTGATGATTCATGAAAAAGTATAAGAGTGACTTTTCTGAAAATTCCTAAGTTCTTAAGTAAACATCTGCCTCCAGTCATCGCTAATCCCATCACAATTTGGCGCAAAATGGCACTGCGTCAACATGCTAACCCCAGTCAGAACAGAACAAAAGGCTCAATCAGGGTTAAGTAGCAGTAATGTGAGCGTTTGCACCACCTCAAAACAAGCGTTAGCCTCTGGGCGTGAAGAGCAGGGAGGATACAGTGTTCCTGGAGGGCAGATCAAGCTAAGCTAATCCAAATGACGCGATGATTGGGCTCATTACAATGACAACACCTGGGAGTCCATACAAAAGACGTTTCCTGTGAACAGGGTCATACTTTTGTGTATTTTTATTGCTAAAGCTAACGTTTAAATTTAATGCTAATTTAAGATAGCATGACGCATCCCGGGGCGTAGAAGAAAGGGACTGCTGAAACTTGTAGTAGTAGCAGTGGTAAGCTAGCAGTGGTAGTAACATATTTGAAATAAAAATACGACTGCTTTTTATGGCTAAAGCTAAACGTTTAACTTTAATGCTAATTTAAGAAAGTACGAAATCCCGGCGCATCTAAGCTATTTGCAAAACTGCGCCTTGAAAAAAAATTGCATCAAAACGTTTTAAATAACGATAATGTATGAGTTGAAGTCTAAAGTAATAGAACGTGTGTGATACAGTAGCTGTAGTAGTAGTAGTAGTAGAAGTAGTAGTAGTAGCAGTAGTAGTAATAATAGTAGTAGCAGTAGTAGTAGAAGTAGTAGTAGTACTAATAATAGTAGTAGTAGCAGAAGCAGTAGTAGTAGTAATAATAGTAGTAGTAGTAATAGTAACAGTAGAAGTAGTAGTAATACTAATAATAGTAGTAGTAGTAGTAGAAGTAGTAGTAGTAGTAGCAGCAGCAGCAGTAGAGTAGTAGTAGTAGTAGTAGTAGTAGCAGTAGTAGTAGAAGTAGTAGTAGTAGTAATAATAGTAGTAGCAGCAGTAGAGTAGTAGTAGCAGAAGTAGTAGTAATAATAGTAGTAGTAGCAGAAGTAGTAGTAGAAGTAGCAGCAGTAGTAGCAGTAGTAGTAGCAGAAGTAGGAGAAGTAGCAGCAGTAGTAGCAGTAGCAGTAGAAGTAGTAGTAGTAGTAGCAGTAGTTGTAGTAGTAGCAGTAGCAGTAGTAGAAGTAGCAGTAGCACCAATAGTAGCAGTAGTAGTAATAATAGTAGTAGTAGTAGTAGCAGTAGTAGCAGTAGCAGTAGTAATAGTAGTAGCAATAGAAGTAGTAGTAATAGTAGTAATAATAATAAGCAGTAGAAGTAGTAGCTGATGTTGTAGGCTAGAAGTGGAAGTAGTAGTAACATACATCAAATAAAAATACTACTACTACAATCCCCTGACAGCTAAGAAGAACTACTGTGGCTGTCAAATGTTGAGATGAATATAAAGTATAAATAATTTGCCGTTTGTAGGCCATGTTAAATTACCCTTAAGATGGATGCTCGCAGTATTGGGGAGTTCACAAACCCAAGAGAATTCATCTTGGCAAAGGTGACGCACCCAAGTGAACCAAAACAAACATGGCGACGCCGACAGATGTACTTCGGCCTATTTAAGCGAAAATATAGACTACTTTGTGCATTTGTGAACAGGGAGGATGTCTGTGCTTTTCTCGCAACTGGATGTGACAAAAGTTTGATTTTTCGGCTTGTTCTGAGACGTTTTGACCGATCAGACTCAAAACTTAGCTTTGTCTCCTTGGACATATTATTGCTTTATCTAGAATGTTCCACGTTGCCAAATACAGCAGACATTTTGATGAAGATAAATGCTGAATTTGACTGCTGTACAGATCACTGTTCCCTACTAAAAGATAAAATATTTCAATTAACTGTTATTAATAATATTAGGCTGCAGTTATGTATACTAATAATAATAATAATAATAATAATAATAATAATAATAATACATCAGTTTTATTTAGCGCTTTTCTGGACACTCAAAGACACTTTACAGATCATTATTCATTCACTCCTTACACATTGAGCACAGAAAAGCCTTAGATGGGGAACAGTTAAATACCTATAAAACATAAACCTTTATCTATTTATTAGTGCACAAATATAGACATAAAAATCACATATTTCATCAAATTTGGGTCATTCAGCACAAAAGTATAATTCAGTTTGGCGAGCTACTTGGAAGGAGGTGGAGAGCTACAGGTTGGAGACCCTTGATCTAGAGTGAAGTATTGTTTTATATCATGACGAATTTTATTTAAAGGTACAGTATAAGGAGCCATTTACATGTACACGGATATTTTTAAAAATGGAGAAATTTCCCTTCGTTTGTACCCATCTTTTACACGCAAACGGAGAATTCACCTCTGAAAACGAATCTTTCTAAAAACTCCGGCTAAAGTGGAGATTTTGGAAAACTACGGTTTGTGTGTCAAGTGACATAAGTGGTGTTTTAGGCAGTTGACGTGCCAAAGTGCGACCAGTGTTAACGTTTTTCTATGGTGATGATTGTGGAAGCGTCAGAGCAGCAGTCGCGTTACTTCTGGTGTCCTGTGTTTGCATTTGCACAGCTGATGTTTCATATCCACGAAGAGACGAATGAGGCTCAGATCTCAGCAATTTTCCCTCTTCTCCTTACGACCCGAAGACCCAGTCGCCGTCACCGCAAACATCACTGTTTTTGGGTCCAACCTGGGTAGACCGCTGTCTGGTGGGATCATTTTTGTTTGTCCCGGAGGAGCGGCATGAAAATGTTAGGATGTTGCGGTCATCACTGCTGTTACTCTCCGACTTGCTGCATCCTCACATCGAGGGCGAGACGACCGTCATCGCTCGATGCCGTTTTTAATGCAGGTTCATGTAAACAAAAACTTTTTTGAAAACGATGCTGTGTGCACGATGTTATTTCAGAAAACAGAGCGAGGGAAATATTTGTTTTTAAAAATATCCGTGTACGTGTAAACGGGACCTGAGACTTTCTGGAGGTGGCATGTCACCTGCATGTTTCCATGGTAATAAAAAGTTCAAATCATAATATGTAAAATTCTCTATGATGATGGACAGGTTTTATGCCATACTGTGGAATATTATAGTATAAAAAATAGTAATACTTAATTACGTTTAGGTTAAAAAATGTAAAACTAATTAATTTAATGTCTAGAAAATCTGATAGATGCATCTAAAAATGTAAAATATATTTATGTAGAGCATCTAACTTTTTTAAAATTAGTCAGAAATCATTATTTTTTTTATTAATTTGAGTGTTTGGGTTTACAATGCAGTATAGATTAAACCCATATAAGCACAAGAAAGACAAGCAGGTCAGATCTGTGGAGAGTCGCCCCTATTCACAGAAGAAATGATTGTATTTTTGAGCAATAGAAACACCCGTAATGAATAAATACTAGATGGGTATGTATAAAGTCATACCATGGAACATTCAAGACAAGCAGCACCAGAAAAGTCGCGCAGTGCACCTTCTTTAATGTTAAACACTATCACAGACCCCATTCCTCACAATCTTTAGGGACAAACTGCATATGTTTTCCAGTGGAATTTTTACAAGAAAGGATTGCTGACAAATTATACCTTCATACTTGCGCAGCCCCTAGGTGAAATCAGTCTAAAGGCCCTAACAGCTCCTCTGCGTGTTTTAATAAAAGTATGTCCCGGGAGTCAGAGCCATAAAAACCTGGCTGTCTCCTTGCGTTTTGTGTCCCTCTCGGAGCCAGACCCTCCGTGTTGTGATGGTGATCTATGCCGTCCGCCTGGAACCCCGCCAGAGCCCCGCCCCCGCCTTTGTGACGACGACAGGCCAGCGATCCCGAGACGACTTGCGAGTTAAAAAGCCAAAAGAGGAGAAAAAAGGGAGCAGAGAGGGGCGCTGAACGTGAAGGGAAAGAATCGTGAGCTTTGTTTCACGAGTGGAGCCAGAAGTTCAGGCTTTTGTGCGGCGAGGTGCCGTCGGAGTTTGGATGTCCCGGCGTCTCAGCGGAGGAGCCGACCGGGACGAGACAGGACAAAGATGGGGCCAAAGATGTGGAGATACTGAAGTGGTGCCAATGAAGGGGCCTCGTGAAAAGTAAAAAGGCATCAGTCTATTATGGAAAGTCTAAATGCACTCGTCAACCTCATAGTACGGTAATGAGGAGACCAAACTTTACCCTAAGAGCAAAGGTGGAACTGCACAATCTTTGGAAAAGTATCAAAGATCTAAGGGAGGAACGTGTCGAAATATGTGAAAAAAATATGCTAATACTCAAATTCAGTCTAAACATGTTTTAATACATTATAATTGTGCATCAAAAGTGAGAAAATCAATTGAACGAAAGGGAAATCAGAGGGAAAATGACGCAAAAAAACTTCATAAAGTGAACCTTGAACCTTGAACCTTTATGGAGATGGCGTAACTGCAAGATTCCAAGGAAAATGTTAAATCCATACTTCGGAACAGTCTCCACGGATAAATTTTATGCGATTCTGCGATAGATTGTAGCCCAAGAAGCAGGAGAAGGCCCTACTCCAGGCCAGATAAGGGTCAAGTTTGCGGAGATGCAAGCTCACTCACAGTAAGGAAGCATGTTTTAATACATTGTAGTTGTGCATCAAAATTGAGAAAGTCGATTGAACGAGAGGGAAAACAGAGGGAAAATGAAGCAAAAACACTTTCTGGAGATGCGTAACTGCAAGATTCCAAGGAAAATGTTAAATCCATACTTCGGAACAGTCTCCACGGATAAATTTGATGCCATTCTGTGATACATTAAAGCCCAAAAAGCAGGAGAAGGCCCTACTCCAGGCCAGATAAGGGTCAAGTTTGTGGAGATGCAAGCCTGCTCACATGTTTTTCAGTAAATAAACATAACCACAATAAAAATTTAGTCTATTTTCTGGGTTAAAAAATGACATATTGTGGCTATTATCCAGATTATCCCTTTATGGAACCTGCGTTACATTAGATTGCACTGAAAACTGACAATCGTAAACAGTAATATTCTCTACTGTAGCACTAAAATAACAGAAACAAATGAGTCAATTCATAAACTAAGTACTACTCTTGAAATAAACCACAAGGATTTTTGCGGTGTGATTGCTGGAGGTGGAGGCGGTTAGGGCTGAGCGGGCCTTTCCATCACCCGGGCAGCTGCATTGTTCTTGGGCCACGGGGACAGCTCCAGAGAAGGGGCACGACCAGAGCATTCACCTCCCTGTGACTTTTGGTTTAATCCCTTTCGGACCTCACATCTAAGACACAAATACTTAATCCTGAAATACATAAAACAATGGTGTATCCTGTTATATGAGTATGTCGTGAGATTCAAGCATCAAATGTAGAGATTTTGATAGAATTTAGCTGATTTTAAGATTAATTTTTGCGTGTTTTTGGTTTGCCCAAAGTTGGAACGTTAACTCAAATGAAATATGGTAAAAAATACGTCTAAGCTTTTTCATTTATTTACTTTTGTACTTTGTTAACTGCAACCGCTGATGTTTGATGGGGTAAAAAACTGAATCATACTGAAGTAAGTTGTATAAAATAGCTACTAGAGATAACACCAACTACAGGCAATGACCAATTAAAGGTTAAATATGTAACTTTTCTGGTAGATGATCTGCTGCTTACTTGTTTCCATGTAAAACTGATTGTTTTTCCTGAAATTTTCCACAATATGGCGTTTTATTGCTGAAAAATGTGCTTTCTTCCAGTAAATGGGGTCACCTCTCAACAAATCTGAGCTGTAACTTAGACTGGGGGTACCACAAGTTTGTCTCCATGGAGCTCGATGGCAGAAACTCCACCAGAAAAGTTACACAGTGCACCATTAAGTAACTACGTAGTCAGGATAACTCTATGCTTAACCAGTAAGGCTGCAAGATAGTTTTGCAATCAAAGGAAGTAAGTGTTAACCAGTTTTATCTTATCAATAAGGGAGAACGGCTTTTGCAAAGATCTTGGCAAACGTGGAAAAACGATGTTGAGATGGTGACTCAGCTCTGCCCACATCAACCACAAAATGTTAATTGTTGTTCTAAAGCACATTTCTACGATCTTCTACAACAGTTCTTTGTTTTTGGCTGAGGGTATCTGGGCCAATATCGCCCCCATGACGATCCACCAAAGAGAGACCCATATTTACTTATCTCCAGCGGTGAAACGAAATGAAGTCAAAGTAGTAAAGCGCTGTACTTAACCCTTCCAGACTCACAGTATCAGACATGGTGCCTGGGAATACGTTTTATATAACTGTGCATAGCTTTCCAACCATAAAAGATAGAAACTTGCTTTTATTTCCTTGAAAAGCTGAGAATTACGGCTTTCCGAGCATGGAAGTGCACAGCAAATGATGTGGCTCTATGCCTTGACAGGAGCTGTTATTATGACTAGTAAAGTAATGAGGTGATTACACTTTTTTTTTTTTTGAGGGCAACAAGGATATTTTTAGTTTACTTGTAAACTTTATATTTTGCAGTTTTGTAGCTAAGTAAAAAAAAAATTATGTCCAAAAACTTGTTTATACATGTTTGCTGTGTGTTTTTGCTCACATATATTGTGAAATAACAGGTTGTACTGGAAAAAAGGATGTATAAGACTTCATTAGGGGGTAAAAGGGGGCGTTTTATAGCAAAATTAAGAAAAAAATCCAGGCGAGGACAAATGTACTAAATGTGTCCTTAGGTCGGGAAGGGTTAAGCCAAAATTTAAGTGTACTTTAGGTAGTGGATACTTTTACTTCACTAAATTTGAGAGCAGGAATCTGTACTTTCTGCTCCACGACATTTTTGGACAGGACTGAAAAGTAAAAGTATTTTTTAGTATAGGTTAAAATCTGCTGAAAAGGCTGAGGATTGATTTTTAACACGATCATAATTTGAGCAAACAAAAGTATAAAAGTAGGGCAGTTCTGAAGATGGCAGCAACAGCAGCAGTGGAAACATGTCAACAAGGTAAATACACTTTACTGTATTATTATTAAGATGTTCATGATAGTACTTTAACTTCTTAGGTTCTTTTTTAAGGCAATGTAGTCTTAAATGTTGTCTTCAAAAAGAACCCAAGAAGTTAAAGTACATAAGAAGACAAAATGAACATCTTTGGTTTAGTATAACAACAAATAAAGAAATAAAAGCAGCTAGAGAAAAAAAATATTGATTAAATTGTTATTTTTGCCCAAAATGTAGCCATGTCTCTATCAAAATCACTGCCCTTGAAGCTTTATTAGATCTCAAAATATGCGCAAAATACTTTTACTTTTTACTCTTTAAGGACATTTTTAAGCAGGTACTTTAAGACTTTTACGTCAGTATATTTTTGCTTTGGTATCTGTACTTTTACTTAACAAAACTGAGTACTTCTTCCACTGAGGCTTATCTCCCGCTAAAGACAATACCAGCTGTCCCGCGCTAACAAATGCTACCAGACGCTCCAAGTACAGAGATAGGAAACTGCATTTGCTCATTACATCCTATTGAGACGGCCGATCGAGTGCGTTCTGGAGTGGGCTCATGTCCTAGAGGAAGTACTCAGCCAGGAATACGCTCGGAAAAAAGTTCTTTGTCATGCTCGGAGCGAAGGAGAGGAGCGAGGAGTGAGGAGAGCGGTGGAAGGAGGGAGGGGTCAGGGCAGACAGGAAATTCCAACAGAAAAAAAGTTGGAAGTTGTCCTAACTACACAGCGGCGGCGTGCCAGCAGTGGCTCTACACAAGCGCTCGAGAGCACGGGTCTGCTCTATCAAAGAAACTCACTGCACACGGAGATTATAGCATGGGCTGCTCATATTGATCCATTGATAAAGACATCTGGGCGTCCGTGTGTGAGATATATAGAATTTAAAGTGGTAAAGACTTGCTTTTGGAGAGATTTAAATAGATAATTGTTCGCAAAAGTTATTGATAACATCTTCCATCTTGTTTGAATCTACATGCACACAACAGCCAAATCAATATACACAAATATAAAGGAACAATCGTATCAAAGGGCCGCGATGTTACGCTATTTTCTGAGCGCTGTTATAGTGTTTCCTGATCGCAAACATATCCGGAGTTGTGTTTTGTCTCATTCTGTTAACTTAACAACGACCGCACCGCACACAACTAATAATAAATGGTTACTTAAACACGTGTGAATGAAGCAAAACACAACTCCCGGTCTGTTTTTGAGGAGGTAACAACATTTTAACATGGCTTTAAGTTCACATGAGTCAATTTTGTGGAGGGGATGTAGGGTAATATGTCCCTATTTACCCAGAACAGTCCCATTTTTGAGCCCTGTGTCCCCTGTCCCAGCAGATTTATCCAAAACCAGTGATTTGTCCCAGTTTTACACAAGAAACATCCCAGTTGTCCCTATTTTAGACCAATTTGATTTAAACCAGGACTATATCAGGTCTAAACCAGGACTAAGCTTGAGCTAAAACAGGACTATATCAGTTTTAAATGCATAAAATTGCATTTGATTAGCGCTTCTGTATTTTGTCTCTCGGATTAAACACTGACCCACACGTGAGTCGAGAATGCACAAGCTTTTTTTTTTTTCACAATTTTATTTATACCCACCATCCCAACCTGTGTGTCCCAGTTTTTAATTTTGAAAAGCTGGTCACCCTAATTTTGTGTAACATCGGACCGTTTTTACTGCTACAAAAATACTCGCCATACTGCAGAATATGTCAAGCAAAGCGGCGTCATTATAGTGCGTTGCTACGTCAGTATAATAACTCTCCAATTACCGTAGAATAATCGTCAAAAAGCTGCACTCGGACTCTCTCGCGACCACAGTGTATGTTTAAGCTAATCCACAGAATATTAACTCCAGGTTTAGCGAGAAGACCTGGCTTCCTCGAGGCCGTAGCATCGCTGGGAGATGGCGACAGAGGGATTAGGGGCTTACAACAAAGTGCACTACCACCACCGTCTCTGAAAGGAAGTCTTAAAGGACTGGCACCCGGCTTCTCACGGGCCCCGCAGAGAGAAAGACGATACCTGTTTTATTGATAGGAGGATTGTGTGCGTAAGGTAAGAGGATTAAAGTCACCGGTCGATGGACGAGTATATATATATAGTTTTTATGTTTGTTTTCTTGTTTGCTAGTTGTTATTGTTGCTTTTTTATTCTATTATTACAAATTCTTTCCTTATGGATCTGTATTAAGTATGAGTGTGTATAGATGTGATGTGCAGGTGGTGTTGGTTGACTTTGGGTGACCAGATGTCCCTATTATGATCCCTATGATTTATCCAAAATTTGTCCCAGTTTTATACAAAAAATTTCTATTTTTGACCAAGGTAATCCCTGACAACAGTAAAGCGAGGCGTACATAGTCATTTGTTTAAGTAAAATACAGAAAAGCTGCTTAAAAATGAACCAAAACGCAAAGAAAATGTGACTATGCTGATTCCCAATGACTATGTTCCTTAATTACGCACTCGTTTCACAATTTTATTATTACCAACTAACTCAAAAAACGGGGATGTCCCAGTTTTTTATTTTGAAAATCTGGTCACCCTAGGTTGAGTGTGAACCCTGACCTCCTTGGGTTTGTCAATAATCAATAAAAAATATCACAGGGAGGAAGAGGAGGAAGTCAGATCCTGCAGTGAACTTGTGTAACATGTGGTGACTTCAAACAGTGAGTCCTGGAGATGTGGAAACTACCTGGTTTTATGAAGGTGTGAACTATAAAAGGATGTTTAAAGGTCCACTGTGTAACTTTTAGGTTGGGGTAGGTCTGGGCAAAAAATGTATTTAAAATAAAAATCGAGTTGGCAAGTCAAATCGATTTGTTTGTTTTTTTTTCAGAAAATCAATGTTTTTATACAGCGCATGCATTTTGTATTCGCCAAGACTTCCTATAGGTTTTCCATAGTCAGTTCCTGCAGTGCGTTTTCCCCCGAGAACGACACAGGCACAAACAAATCTCTGTCACAGGAAGAACACTCATATTCCACTGAGTCGTGTCCTTTAGTCCGACAGAAGCTGAACCACATCAGCACAAGGAAAGAGCGGCTTTTTTTCCAGCATTTACAGTTTATGCAATTTAGCCATGAAGTTTTAAGATTTGTTTCTGTAAGATGTAAACAAATGTGCGCATGTCTGCATTAATTAATTATTAATGATAATCGATCATTAATTCTCCCAGCGATTGATTAAGAAAATTTAATCAAACGCCCATCCCTACTGGGCACCATATGAAATGCTTCCAATTTATTTGGTGGAGAATAACACAACACAACATCTCACAACATCTAATCTAAATCTGAGATTTTTTTGGTAGGGAAAAATCACCCAGCTCTAGCTTGGGGGTCTATAAGCTTCTATGGATATGTCATTGCTCAGCCTGGAATGTCCCACATTATGACATTAAACAGCTCTGCCTTACATTTATTACACTACAGATAGTTTTATAGCTCAAAAATAGTTAGAAAACACACATTCTGATCTGTAACTTGGTTTGGTTTGGTCTCCATGAAGACAGAAAGGTTTAATACTTTATTGTGGAACATTCCAGACAAAGCAATAACATCTCCATGGAGAAAAGCTGCTAAAAAAAAAAGTTACACAAATCACCTTTACAAATGTGGTTCTTTGGAAAACGGACGGAGACTTTGGGATGGTGTTAAAGTGCTTCGTCGCTCAATAAAGAAGTAAAAGTCAGTTTTGTGTTTCATTTCGGTGACTATGGGTCTATGGGAAAACTGATTATTTATTTACGATGTGCTAATAGTGCTAATGGTCAAAGAAAAATGCTAATGGATTTTTTTTTTTTTTTTCTGCCACTTTTTAAGCAGGAAAGCAGAAAGTTTATTTGGCTTTTGGGATGCAGTTCCACACAAAAGGGTCCAGTTCTAACATTAGCGAAATCGGAAAGTTAAACGCTTACTTAATTTTGAAAATATTAAAGAAACTACGTAATGTACGGCTTTATTTATTTGGAAAATTTGCTACTAGGGAGGCCCAGATCTTGTATAGAACTGGTTAACCATACATAGCAACATTTATAACTAACATATATATTTTGTAATTGCTAAAAGTGGGCATTTGTTTAAGCATAAATCGCTATTCCACGTTAATAAAGAAGCGCACTATTTCAAAGTCTTATCTTGACAGGAATACAATAATCAGGCTATGTTTTGCCAGCGGCTAACTGTTTTCCGCCGCTGGGAATGCAGTGGGCAGTGACTTTATTGGAGTAGTGCACTGCAAACAGCTGGCTTGTTTCCAATCGCAGTAAAGCAGATGAGAAGAGACAAGTCCAACACAAAACTCAAATTATTGGCTGTAAACACGAAACGGCAACCTGGAAGTCGCTAAAGAACTCGTCGGAGAAGCTCTATTAAGCAATCCAGACAGATATTTCATCTTAGCTTTGATCAGATCTACCTGTATTTATATATCTGGTTGCCATGACGCCCCTATTCGTTCCCATCTCTTACGGGACGCGATTCCTGTCCCGGCCTGTTTACAGATCCTGCTTAGACCCAGCTGGCTTCGCCTCGCCGCCATCCGTCTCTGTCGAATCCGCAAGCCCGCCTTCGCCAATCAAACGCGCCAACAGCCAGCTCCGGTGTTTGACGATCCATCACGGCGGAAACACCGGGCGGATAATTGTTCCACGGGCCGGGCGCGAGGAGGACCCTGCCTCACCCGGACCGACCATTAGCCGCTGGTACTTAGGGGCGTTAAGGGTAAAATGGGTGCCCAGGGAGAAGCGTGAGGTGGAGGGAGAGCAGTCATCTGTTTGTGTCAGGACCCCTGGAGTGGACTGGGAATTTTAGAAAGATAAAAGTTTAAAAATGTTCTTGTTTAATATTGCAGTGTCGATGGTTAATGGTGCATTGCAATTTATATATAAACACTTAAATCTATCTGAAAATTATCACGTTATCTTAAAATAAACGACCTCTAGACTAGAATTAAGCCGTCTCAGAACTATTAAGTAAATAATAAATCTAAAAACAAGATGATGAACCTGATATAAGTTTTAAAATCTCAGCGAGATCAGGGAAATCTGCAGTGTGTAATGTCTGATGCAGTCAAATTCTGCAGACAAGACACCTAAAACCTAAAATACGGTTAATATTTCATCATGATTTAAAACATTTTCCTAAAACTGTGAAACGCCAAAACCGTTTACAACTTCCAAAAGCTAAACTGACCTATATAACTACAAAACAGGTCAATTTACAACTATTAAAGGGTGGAAAACAACTTCCACACTTCCTTAAAGCTATCCCAGCATCCCACTTATTCACCGCGATTAGTTAATAAGCGCTCGCAAACAACAACTAGCATGCTAACAGTGCCCCAGCCTTACTTCCTGTTTTGTGGACAATAAAAATGCTTTATAATTTGATGCAAACAGCAGAGAGCTGCCTTATTTTGACCCTAAGAGCTGCTTTTATATGATATTTGTACTCGGTTGAGACAGATTTTACTTTATTACGTTTAAAAAATCAAGCACAGCCCTTTTAATCACAACTTGCTGTACATTTACATATATTCTCACGATAAATATTAAGTCTATATGGATTTATCAGTATATGAAAGCTGTAACTATATATTTTGGGGCTCAGTATTCATCATTTGCATATTTGGAGTATTTATTGTTGTAGTACCAGAACATTTGAACTGTAAAAAGTTGAATAAGAATGGCTAATTATTGTTACTGAATCAGGGGCATAAAGTAGTTTCAATATTGTCGTTTTTCGCCAATATATCGTGCAAAACCTACTTACACAAATAATCATTTTGACCAAAGTAGAAAAAGTCAAAACAATCCTCTCCAACATTTGAAAATCCGTATACTAGTATGTGTACAGTAAAAGTTGCTGCGGGTTTGTGTGGAGCTTGTGTTTTCTCGGTCTGGGCCTCGGTGAAGACGGATGGGCTGTCGGGATAATCAGACCACAGCTCACTCACTGATTTATCACAGGGCCGCACCGGAGCACAGGTGTACTCCTGATCGCCGAATTAATACAGCCTCTTTGTAATTGGCGAAATGTCGTCAGGACAAAATGGTGGCCAATTTGGTCCAGACGTGTGAGGAGGAGGAATGGTGCTGGGGAACGCTCTGAACAGGGTTTCTTTCTTTGGTTGGTTTGGGATATGGCAGAAAAGTGAAGTCAAAAATAGTGGTTTAAGTCGTGATGACATATTTATTTCTTGTTAGATTGATTTAATATTTAGTTTTTTCAGTTTGGTTTGAATAGACGTGAGTATATATAGAAAAATTAGATGTAAGATTTTTAATTTTGTGTGTATGTATGTGTTTTTTTTTTTACAAGTTTAAAGTCTGATTGTCTGGCTCCAATGCTTGAAATGTGGAAAGAAAAGAAATTCCACGGATGATACTCCTCTGTGTTTTTAAAGTTCAAACATTCAGGGATTCAGATATGTGTAAAATCCCGCAGTCGTCCAGGAAGAATCCAAGAAAATGAGAAATTTAACTTGTCTAATGGACAAACGTTTATGGATACATCCTCCAGAATTCTGACCCGAACTGAAGCAGCAGCTTGAATGAGCTGCGAAACATTTTCTACCTAAATAAAGATTTGTCCAGTTGATAAGTATTCAAGTACTCAAGCATTTACGTTATCTATAAAACAAATATTGGTCATGGCGAGCAGCTACTGTTTTAAGCCTTATTTAAACTACGCAACGCCAGTCTATGCGCCCTCTGCTGGCAGCCGTAGTAGTTTGTTTGCACAGAAATAAGGGCTAATTCAGTTTTACATAAGTTATTTTCATAGCAAAAAGAAAATTTAATTCTGTTAACTGGACAAAATGTTTTGGAATGACCCAAGTGGCAAAACAAACTAAGATTGAGTAGTTTAAATAAGGCTAAAAACAGTAGCTGCTGACCATTATCACTATTTGTTTTGTACATAAAACGAATGTGCTTTAATTTTAAAAACACAAAGGAGTGAACAACTGAAAGATTACACACAAACTTACTTTATTTTCATTAAAAACATGAAATATAAATGTTCAAAACACTCACAAAACCTGAGAAAATTCATAACACGACCTTTCGAGCTGCAGTGGGTAACTTTTCTGGTGTATATTTGTATATTTTTGTCTATGGAGATGTTATTGCTTCATCTGGAATGTTTCGAACTATGATATTAAACCTTTCTATCTCCATGGAGACCAAACCAGACCAAGTTACAGGTCAGATCTGTGGAGAGGCGATGCCGCTCAGTCAGAATGTTGTTTTTTGAGGTATTTTTGAGCTAAAAAATACCCACCTGTAATTGAATAAACGTAAGGTAGAGCTGTTTAATATCATACTGCGGAACATTCCTGGCAGAGCAAAGACATGTCCATAGAAACGGGCAGGTGACGGATCTCCAGCGACAAAGTTTTACATAGCGCTCGTTTAAATCATGTCCAGTCTCCTTGTTTGCTTTGAGTCATTCACCTGCCCATAAATCCGCCGTTCTGAACTTAATCAATCAGTTGAGAATTTCCCGAGCGCAAACACCGCGATCCGGCCAAGTCACTCCGAACGGCGAGAGCTCAATAGGGCCCCTCAGTCTCCCACGTGCCCTTTGACCTCCCCAGACACAGCTGACGGCGAGGCTGCCAGCTCGACACAAAGAGCGTCCTCACTGGCCTCATGACGCCATGCTCGCTTGCTGGCTCAGCGCGGCAATTAGCGCCTTTTTTTTTTTTTTTTAACTCAGACGAGGAGAAGAAGAGGAGGAAATACCCTAAAACAGTGCACAATGTGTGGAAGAGGCAGTGCACATCAATCTAAAGAGGGGCTGGAGTGGGCAGGGGGTCAGGGCGAGGTGAGCCGGGCCCCGGGGAGGCTCACGAGGCTGGGGAGGATCAGCCGGGACATACCCCGTTGGCCTGGTCTTCATCAAGTCATCATTACAACTGGTATCTGTGGTGGAATTTGACACAACTTTCTTTTTTCCAATTAAAACCACAAGAACAGATGGAAAGAATAGTGTTTCGAATCCATTTTACTTTTTTATTAATATCTACATGTTCATTTCGATTTGACTGACATTAGCTAACTGTTGCATTATTTTAAGAGGCATTTCTGTCTTTTACCAACTCTGATTTCTACATAAAAATATAAACAGATGGAAAGAATAGTGTTTGAAAGACAATTTAAAGTTGCTCATTATGGTTTGATAGACATTAGCTAACTGTTACATTATGTTAGGATGCATTTATATCATCCACAAAGTCTCTGATCTCTGCATTGAAATGTAAACAGATGGAAAGAATTATATTTTGAAGACATTTTATATTTCTATCTATTCACTTGTTCATTATGATTTGACAGACATTGGGTAACTGTTACATTATGTTAGGATGCATTTATATCTTCTACAAAATATAAACAGATGGAAAGAATAGTGTTTTATAGACAACACTCAAATTCGAAGTCTTTTTTCTTTTAAATCCCTGTATAAACATATAACGATGTCACGGTTTGGAAATGTTTTTAGATATTTGGGTCAAAAACCTGTTCTCCATTTCTACAAAATTAGGTCATATCATAACTTTTTCATACGTTCCTTTATGCAGGCCAGAATATAGTTTATTATTTTTGAATTAGACTTTTATTTAACCATGAAAGTCCCATTGAGATTACTAATCTCTTTTTCAACGATCTCCGGGCCAAGACAGCAGCACAGATCAGACAAACAGAACACTGTAATACAAAGTCTGTGCGAATGCTCCTTCAAAATGTGGAAAAGGCCATTTCTGAATACCTGACGTGTCCTATTTTATTCCTAAATATAAGTATACTAAATATAATTACACTAAACCAATTTCTGTCACTAAATGCAACACAATTTACGTTTTATTAACATGATTCTGTTCACATTAAGTTCACATTTTTGAAATATGAATAAACATGGACAAACTAAGACAAGAATCTCACTTCAGAACAGGTTGGTGCATATCTTAAGTGCAGGATTAGCCTTTTTTATACAGAATAGGAGGTATAATAAGGTTATTTGTGGGGAAATTACATTACATTATTTTGATTCAATAAAATTGTGTCTAGTTATAAGAATTTCTGCATTTTTTAACCAGTCCTTAACTCAACAGCCCATCATGTTTACTCTTGGTGACACCTGCACTTACACTGGACTCACTTCAGATCGGGTGCATTGTGTAACTTTTCTGGTGGAGGGTCCGTCAAATTTCTCCATGTTGATGTTCTAGACCCTTTTAGGGCGGATTTTTAAAAAAGAAGCTGTGTGCACATTTTGGCAGCGGAAGTGTCATTGTTCCCCATTCATTCCGATTCATTCAGACTGAACACGGACAAAAGACGACAAAGATAAAAACATTTCCAGCACCAAAACATCTGGTTGTTCTGTGTGTGGTTGTCAGAATCGTTATTCTACCGTTGGACTAAAGTTTTGATGTTTTACTCAGTGATTGCACAAAGACCTGGCAGTTGGACACCGTTTGTCAAAGTTCAGCTTGTTGAGGAAATATTCGTGATCTTTTGGCGATAATCCTTTTGCAGAGCTCGACAAACTGCTGACTTCTGCCATGCTTCTGTTGCCAAAATGCGTTTGCAACCGCAACATCACTATTTACTAACACTAAAAGGGTCTATTGCTTTGTCTAGAATGTTCCGCAGTATGGCATTAAACCTTTCTACCTTCATGGAGACCAAACCAAACCATGTCACTGGCTACATCTATGGAGAGACAGCTCTTGACAGCTTTTCTAGGTATTTTTGAGCTATAAAACCACGTGTAATTGAATATAAGTAAGGTAGATCTGTTTAATGTCATACTGTGGAACATTCCAGACAGAGAAATTACATATATATATATATACAGAAACAAGCAGGTGACGAACCCTCCACCAGAAATGCACCTTTAACTTTAACTCGTCGACGTTCTCAACACAGCCCGGCATCTCCAGCTCCCTCACCCTACTCCTGGGGTCATCTAAACTGATAAGATAAAGAAGTTAAGTCCGTTCTGTTTATACACATGTACAAAGCGCTCGTAAAGCCCCCGTCCCGCCCCTTCGTCCTGTCCTGGCCTCCTCCTCCTCTTCTCGGGGCAGGATCCAGCGTGGAAAGCATCTCGCCGGGGGAATTTGTTTTAAAATCTCTAACAAGAAACAGCTGTGAAATGGGTCAGAGGGCCTCAAACCGCCGCAATGGTTCTCAGGTGATTTTTTCTTCCTTTTTTTCTTCGTTTTTTCCGATGATTTCAGATAAAGAGAGCATGCCTTTTCGCTTTTTTGTCAAATGACCCTCATTTAAGGTCTGGGGAAAAAGGGGGAGTTGATGGCAGGCTATTTTGTGTGATTGTTGAAAGAGGCTGGTTAGAGTAAAACCGTGTTGATGCATGGTTTAAGAACGGCTAAAAAGATTAGAAATGTTAAAGGCGGAGAGATGAGATGTTGTTGCTTTGTCTGGAATGTTCCACAGTATGGCATTAAACCTTTCTATCTTCATGGAGACCAAACTAGACCAAGCTACAGGTCAGATCGGTGCAGAAGCGACCCCGTTTACAGTCAGAAAGCCTGTTTTTCTTCTTATTTTTGAGCTATAAAACCACCTGTAATTGAATAAATCTAAACTAGGGCTGTTTAATGTCATACTGTGGAACATTATAGGCAAAACGGTGACATATCCATAGAAACAAGCAGGTGACGGACCCCCAATCGTGAAGTTACACGTGCACCTTCAAAAAGTAAAACCAAAAAAAATTAATGTTAGAAAGTTGGAGAGAAGAAATTACAAATGTAGATCGTGGAAATAACATGTATTGTGGCTCCAAAAGTGAACTTCATTAAAGAACATTACCAAGACATTACAACGTGTTTTATAGACTAAATTCTTCTGTACATTACCACAACAAAAAGCAGTCAAGTGTGCGAGGAGATGGGCTAGGAGCTGGGAAATGGTTTCTGACGCAGCCATTGAGAATCTGTCCAAGCTGCTAAAGAGGAAGTAGTGAAGATGCACCAAAGGAAACAGGAAATGAGGAGGGGGTAAAGGTCAACCGTGGGGTCACGCAATTATTAGGGAGAAGACATAACAATGAGCAGTTTATCAAAGGAAGTAAGAGCAGCATGTGTAGCTTTTGTGTGCTTTTGATTGTGGCTTTATTGGTTTTAGTTAGAATATGTATGGTCAAAATTTGTCGATTAACTTGGATTTGAGGCAGTAGCAATGTATAAACTGTGGTAAGTTTGGGCGAAAGATGCGTCTTATATTGGGAGAATTTAATCAGTTTCAAATTTTATGAGCAATACTACAGTTTTTGTCTATTTTGTGATATTTTTCTTTGCAAAAATTATAATAAATTTGCTTGGGATGGGGTATCTGTACAATATAAAGTCACACTGGTTTGTAAATTGTTTTTTATCTACCCATTTCCAACATGAACCATACATCAGAGCTCTGCAATTAATCCAATTTGTAATCCTGATTTAAATTCTTGCTTGATTCGTTTAAAAATTATTAGTCTTTTGTGCCAATCAAAACCCTACTTTACACATTTATTATGTATAGGGTGACCAGGTGGATGGTAATAATAAAACTGTGAATCGAGAGCATAATTAAGGAAAATTGTTATCAGTATAATGACATTTTCTTTGTGTTTTGGTCATTTTTAAGCAACTTTTCTGTATTTTATCCAAGCAAATGACAATTTATGGCTTACTTTACTGTTGGCAGGGATCAAACTGATAAAAATAGGGACACTTGGGACATTTCTTGCATAAAACTAGAACAAATCACTGGTTTTGGATAAATCTGCTGGAACAGGGGGCACAAGGGTCAAAAGTGGGACTGTCCCGGGTAAACAGGGACGTCTGAACACTGTAATTATGCAACTTCTAAGGTGGAGAGTCAGCTGCTTCTGTCCATGGAGATGTTATTTCTTTGGAATGTTCCACAGTTTGGCATTAAACTTACATGTTTTGCATGTGCTCACTTAGATGGCTCAAAAATATCTTGATAAACATGAATTCTTACAATGTGCAGGCTTGTTTCTACATAGATCTGATCAGTAACTTGTCCCCTTTGTGATGACCAAGTTTATTTCCATGCTATAGAACATAAACTTAGATTTAAACAAACTTTATTGATCTGCAAAATAAATGATTGGGACATAGTAGCTGACATATTACAATAACTATCAGAAAAGTTGCGCAGTGCACCTTCAACTCCACCACATTTCCTTCATGTCCCAGTACGGTTGCGACTTAGAAAAAACTTCCATGGTAGCAAAGGTTGTCAACAGTCCTACAAGGGTAAGCAACATCAGCGCTTCGGTTCTATTTGTACACAAGCCATGTCTCCAGCGTATATGTCCATTGTGTAAGACCCGGTGGTGAAGGCGGCCGTGACAGCTGACAGAGGAGCAGCTCGGGGCTCTGGAGACCGCAGAAACCGGCCAGGACATTACTCAGCAACAACAAACAGCAGGCCTCAAGATAAAGGAATCGTTTGTCACCACGGTCGACGCTGACAGACGCAACGCATTGTGTGATAAAATTAGCCGACGGGCCGCTTCCCCCGCGTGACACCCGCCGGGAGAGTCACCGCGAGGGGAGGCCTGGTGGGAGCCAAGACCAGATCTGACCGGCAGTTTTATGGATATCGGCAGGAAGAGGTGTTCAATCATTAGGAAGGAACTTTGATAGTAGAACTTTTTGGTCTCTTGGGTTTTGGTTTAGTGAGGATTATAGCGGCTGTATGTTTGCGAGAAAGGTAATGGTTTTGTGAGTAAATCATACAACTTTGGCAACGGTTCTCAGACTATGGTAAGCGGGCTTTTTCCGATGGTTCTCAACGTACTCTTCAATTCTACTCAAGTTTACAGTGTATTCCAGGTGTTTCAGTCCAATTTTAAATGTTAGAATTCTTGAAGGTACTTGAAAAAAGTGCTAGGGCTACCTCGGTTTTGGTTTATTAGAGCTATGTTCGCGAGAAAGGTAAGGTAAACTATGGTACGTGGGCTTCTTCTGATGGTTCTCAATGTACTCTTCAGTTCTAGTCAAGTTTACAGCGTACTTCAGGTCAATTTCAGTCCAATTATAATGTTATAGTTCTTGAAGGTACTTGAAGAAAGTGCTAAAGCGACTTGGGGTTTGGTTTAGTGAGGATTACACGCTATGTTCGTGAGAAAGGTAAGGTAAACTATGGTACGTGGGCTTCTTCTGATGGTTCTCAAGGTACGTTTCGTTCACGCAAATTTCAGTCCAATTTTAAACATTATAGTTTTGAAGGTACTTAAAAAATGGCTAGAGCTACTTGGACAGAAATTTTGAGAACTCTAACCCGAACCCTAACCTTAGGAATTAAGGCAGACTTCATAATATTTTTAATCATATTTTTATTTTAGTATCGGTGGGAAGAGGCGTTCAATCATTGGGAAGTAACTTTGATAGTAGAACTTTTTAGTATATTGGGGTTTGGTTTAGTGAATATTATAGCCATGTTTGCGAGAAAAGTAAGGCAGATTGTGGCCTTTCAGTACTGTAAGTAAATAAAACTTTGGCAACTACGACAAGTTCTCAAACTATGTGGGCTTCTTCTGATGGCTCTCAAAGTACTCTGCAGTTCTAGTCACTTTTAGTTCACACAAATTTCAGTCCAATTTTAAAGATTATAGTTTTGACAGTACTTAAAAAATGGCTAGCGCTACTTGGACAGAAAGTTTGAGAACAACTGCACTGTCCCAATGCTGCTTCAAAATAGGAATTAAGGTAGACTTCATAATTTTTTTATTTTAATATTGGCAATCACTGGGAATTTGATAGAAGACTTTATTAGTCTCTTGGGTTTGGTTTAGTGAGGATTACAGCTATGTTTGCAAGACAAGGAATGAGAATTGAGGCCTTTTAGTGGTGCTGGAAGTAAATAATACGAGTTTGGCAACAGTCCTCAAACTTTGGTAAGTGGGCTTCTTCTAGTTCTCAAGGTACTCTTCAGTTTGAGTCAGGTTTACAGTTTACTTCAGGGCAATTTCAGTCCAATTTTAAATGTTATAGACCTGAAGGTACTTGGAAAAAATGCTAGAGCTACTTGGAGATACTGGTTCAATGTAGGAATTAAGGTACACTTTACAGTGGGCATGTCAAAAGCAAAAAATCAGATACTAATCGAAACTAAAACTAGCATCAAAACTAGATAAGTCAACAAACCACAGGAAAAAATGGGACAATTCTTGAGCAGTTTTAGAATAATCTTTATGAGAATTATAGGACTACTGTAATATAAAGAAATGGAAAAGTACTATTATTTCGCGTTGAAAATTGCAAACAAACAGGCCTATTCCATTTTTTTCTGTAATTGTAGTGCTACACCCAGGGAACTTACCTCAAATCTTGTGCTACAGGATCGTGGTCAGGGATACGCAAGTTCACGTCCATAATGTAGCACGTCAACGTACAATCCACAAAAGCAGATTTAAAGCTTGCACACACCAAACCACAACCACCACGATTTTCACATGTCACATTAGACGTGGTTTGACTCCAGTGTGAATTTTTCTTTGTTTTTTTTCTCAATATGTTTTCAGTCATTTTCAAATCCTCAACTTTAGCCACACACTCAACAGTAGCATCCATTGTTGAATCTGTTTTACCCCAGGTGCACCCAAAACTCTACTTACTTTTTATTAACTTTGGAAGGTGTTTTCATGAATGCGGTTTTCCTTTCCTTACTGTAGTTTTTTTCCTTCTACTATTTTTAACCTTGTGTCCATTTTATTCCATTATATTTTACACAGGCACTTGGCCCATTGAGATCTGCAGTCTACTGACGACCAGCCTTGACATTTCTTGACTTTTTAGCTCACATGTCGTCTAAAAAAGCACAAGTTCATAGTGTACGTATTGTTAAAGGTGCACTGCGTAACACTGATGGCAGGTTCGCTACTTGCTTGTCTCCATGGAGATGTTTTTGCTTTGGAAAGTTCTGGAGTGAGGCATTAAACGTATCTATCTCCATGAAGGCAGGTAAATGACAAGCCCAAGTTACTGGACAGATATGTAGAGAGATAAGTTTGCAAAGAGAATTCATGTTTTCATGTTAATGCCATACTGTGGAACATTCCAGACAAAGCAATATCATCTCCATGGAGTCAATCAAGTGGGTGCTCTTCCACCAAAAAGGTTACATAGTGCATCTTTAAAGGTCCAATATTAAACAAAATGGATTCTTTTGAGCTCTTAGACACGTTATAATGTTGTTACCTTTGCAAAAACATACCTTGAGTTGCGTTTTGTTTCATTCACACATTAGTAATCCTGCATTATTAGGCTGCCCCAAGCTCAAAATGTTCCGTTCCACCTTGTGATGTCATAAAGCAGTACTTTTCAAGTTAACAGCTACCGTTTACCTTTTGTTTAGCAGAGAGTGGCAATTACAGAGCTGAGACGATCCAAATGATTCTAGTGAAAGTGTATGGAGTTTAAAAACACAGCGGAACTCTTCCTGTATCCCCACAGGACATCACAAGGTGGAATAGAGTGTTTTCTGTTTGAGAAGAACTCTAAATATGCATTATTTGTGGGTTAAACATGGGTGAATGGAACAAAACACAACTCCAGATGTGCTTTTGATGAGGAAACATTATAACATAGGTCAGAAAATAGTCAGATCAGCCCTTTAAGCATTTGCCAAAATGCAAAAGTATAGGTGGAATAAATTTAAATCAAACATTCAACTACCAAAGTCAGCCAGTTTTTCCTTATCATGTTTCAGCCTTGAGACATTCTGGGACTACATCAGGTTTGCATCAGATCAAAACAAGAATTTACAGTGACACAATGGAGCACTTGAACATGTCGCTAAAGAATGCAGGTTGTGATTAAGACTAAAAACGCTGCTGGTCACTGAAACATGAGACTGGCCGGCTGATTGCAGAGATTTGGGCCTCTGTTTCGTAAAAGACATAATGGCAAAAGTGATTTAAGCAAGTACATTTAAGTAGTGTGATGAGATTGACAGATGTCCTATTAAATGAAGTGTATCCACAGAAAAAGTACTGCACTCGTTGCTCAATAAGTTGCTGCTGGGGAACACATAGACTACTCTTGTTAGCCGTCATGCTTCAGTCTTAAATATACCCAAAATAAACCAAGTCAATTTGATGAATATGGTAGGAAAAAGTGGTTGGGACATAAGAAAATGTTACTAATGTAATTAACAGTTTCTGAAGTCTAAATGATCAGTAAAATGGTCCTGAACAGAAACAGCTTGGAAATCCATTAAATCAGATATTTTCAAGTTCCAGCAGTAGATATACTCGTACACTACCACACCAAAAACATCAGAACTATTAATGAACTCGTACAGAATGTACAGAATGTAGTAAACAAAAAATAAATTCAAAAGAGCTCAAAGCGCTTTTCAGATTTTTGATTTTTAAAAATGGCCGCCCTTCACTTTCATCACTGTTTTGGACACACACCTTGAAGTAAAAACTACTTCAAGACAACTGAGAGAAGACGAAGGGTTTGCAGTGCTGACAATAAAGCAAAGTGTGGCTAATTAGGAATTTAAATATAAAATAAAAAAGTTCCATCCATCAATTTTTGTCCACATAACCGGGGCGGGGGCAGCAGTAAATGGTAAATAAATGGTCACATTTTTATAGCGCTTTTTTACATTTCAAGACACTCAAAGCGCTTTACAACAAGGAACCACTCACCCATTCACACACACATTCATACACCAGTGAACGCAGACACTGGGGGCGAGGTGGGTTAAGTGTCTAGCCCAAGGACACAACGACAGCATTCATCTGTGGGAGCTGGAATCACACCAGACGACCTGTGGGTCAGTGGATCTGACCACTCACCAATGATGTTTATGTCGAGAGCAGGATTCGAACCGCCAACTTTCGGATCAGTGGACAAACGCTCTTACCAACTGAGCTACTGTCGCCCAATCTAATCCCAGTCTAAGCAGGGACTCCCAGACTACCTTCACCCCAGACACTTCCTCCAGCTCCTCCAGAGGGACCTCAAGCCGTTCCCAGGGCAGCCTACAGTGTGTCCTGGGTCTTCCTCTGGGCCTCCTTCCGGTGGGATGAGCCTGGAACACCTCTCTGGGGAATAGATGCCCTCCCCTCCGCTGCTCCTCTCGACGTGAAGGAGCAGCAGCTCTACTCTGAGCTCCTAACATATGACTGTGCTCTTCACCCTATCTCTAAGGGAGCGCCCGGCCACTCTGCAGAGGAATATCATTTGGACCGCTTAAATAAAATATTATTTTCTTTGCTTTGATATATTTCCATACGCACCATATAGTTGATGTTTGTATGTATGTAACATGTAAGAAGTAGTAAGCACAAAGAAAAATAAATGCTGAATGAGATGTGAGGTGTGTCCAAACTTCACTAGTAGCGTAGGTGTTCTCAAACTAGTATCGGGCTACCAGAATGACGCAATATTTTGGACTTCAATGACGACATAAATCATAACAGCGTATTTAAGCACTATACAATCTTCGCTATTCTAAATTCCTGTTTTTAAGGTAGGCATCTCAGCTGGTTCTCCAAATCGTGACTGCTGCAATCCTGCTGCATCACTGTATATATAATTACCTCCTTTCTGAATTCTCATTACGAGGCCTTACTGTACATAGAAGCTGTGTGTTTGTTGACCCTAGCTGAAGAGCCCTGCATCGTGGTCTGTCATCAGGGCCTGGTCTAGACTGAACGACTGCCAGAGAACTTCCATCAACACACTAAATGAAACATTTGGGGAACAAATTGAAGAGACTGTCAGTTAAGTATTTCTTAGTCGGCGATAAGAGTGGGGATTTCATCGAACCCTGATGTATTTCGGGGGGAGGCTAAAATAAGACATCTGAAAGTACGCTAGCTGGTCCCATATGCTATCTGCACTCTCTGGGATGGCTCCGTCAGGCTAGGACATAGTGAAGCAATTAGAAGGTGGAACCGGTCCAAGCTCATGGCTCCACGGCAAATCCAAGTTAAAGTCTTTGTACAAGAAACGAAAATTGACTTCACGGTTTGTTCCGTCGAGTGAAAACGACAAAATCTCCCGTGAGCTATCCCCGACGGACGATTTTATACTAAACAAACAGGATTATTTGCTTAAAGTCTGATTTGGAGTAACGCAACAAACAACATCTGGATTTGAATGCTCTGACTTTAGGCCTTGTTTTTTTAAGGTCTTGATTAGAAAGCTGTTCCCTTCAAAGCTATAATCTTAAAAAGCACACACTGAACGCCTAACCATCCCCGCCTGGGTCTTGGTAATGACCCACATGTGGCGGAGTCGAGATATTCATCAACAGATCCGTGTTTCTTCAATGGGAGAAAGGCTGCCATATGCGCCTGCCACTGTGCTTGGTATGCTAGCGAGCTCTTGTTCTTTAAAAAAGTGCTAAGGGGTCGTCATGTGGAGCCGGTGTGGTTTAGGAGATGGGGAATCAATCACAGATCTGGAAAGTCAGTTATGATTTTAGCGGTTTTAAGATTTATCCACTTTACCACAACAGAATATGTTAGCGAGATCCACCCAGGAGAGATAGTGGTGATTTTGAGGGGAAAGGTTCTAACCAATAATTGTCTGTTCGGATACCATAAAGAGGTTATAGTTTCTACTCCATATTACTATAACCGCAGCATAAAACTATAAAATTCAAGGCAATGTTTTTCGTAGCTTGATTCGAAGAGATTGGATTGTATTAAGTCCTAATGTACACTACTAGTCACAAGTTTGGACATACTTTTTCGTGTATTTTTCCGCTTTCTTTTCATGATTTTTTACATTATATATTCTCACTGAAGGCACCAAAACTATGAATGAAACATATGGAATGAGGTAAACAAAAAATACACTCAAAATAACCCCAAACTTGTTTTAGATATCTAAAAATAGCCTTTACACTTTTGATCACAGCACTTTTGGCATTTCCTGAAGACCATCTCAAGAGACTTCATCGTGAATAGAAAACATTTTGTTGAGTTTTTTTTTCTTTACTACGTAATTCCCCATACGTTACTTTATATTCGAGGTCTTCTGTGATTATCTAAAATGTAGAAAGTGATTAAACATAATGGAAATAAATAAAAAAAAAACACTGAATGAAAGGGTGTGTCCGAACTTTTGACTGGTAGTGTATGTCCAAATTATTGCATTATTAAGTTTTTTTTGGATTTTGGAGAGTACCGACATAAACAGTAGAATGTCTGTACCCTATATTGCACAAAAATATATGAAATTTGCTATAGGAACTTACTCTACCGCCTTTATGCACCAGCAGCACTGCCTTTAGCCCCAGTCTATATTTTACTCGGACTTACTGCTCTATTTCCCATTTACATTGTCCTTGTAAAACAGACCACTGCTATGTCAATACACAGATTATCCAAACGTACGTCGAGCCATAGGTGCATACCGCCAGACAGGAGTGGAGTAGCCTATATCGCCCCTACAAAGCCTCTATTTAAAGAAAACCACTCGGCCCTATAGTGAAAAAGCCCTCTGTTTCAAAAGCGATAGGCCGGTCGAGGCTATCCAATCTGCCCCACGCCGGACCGCCACTTGTCAGCTCATATTAGCTCTGGCGGTCGGGTCTGCTTACATGTGGTACCCATCACCCAGACCGTGGACCAGAAGACCCCAGGGACAGCAGCTCCTCTCAGGCCCGGGATCACTTGGGGTTATATGTGCCATGTTATGACAGGCTAATGGTGCTGGTAACTGTGTGGTACTGGGGGGAAAACAGAGCTAGAATTATGTCCAGTGAGGAAATTTGTTGTGCTAGTTGTGTACTTAAGGTGGAATTGACTTGAGTTGTTTAAGTTGAATTTAAAAATGCATGTACGACTGTGACTGAGTGTAAAAGGCAAATTGGAGTTCACGTTGCGCATGTAGACTGTAGATACTGTTCAATTTACTAGGCATGTCTTGTCAAGTTTCATGTTTCACATTTCATGTTGGACATTTGGTAAGTAAAAAAAAGTTTAAAAAAAAAAATACTAGGCTGTAAAATGAACAGAAGAATAGTGGCTTATTGTGGAAAATGTTCATAAAATAATAATATTGTTCAATACTGGCTTACATCATTAATAACTCCTAAGTATGATATAAATAAAGCGATCAAGTGCCCTTTATAGACTTTAGGGATGCCAAATGAATCAAATTCTAAACCAGATACTCATTTGCATAGGTATCGGTACTAAAAAAGTCACATTAATTGACAGAAATCAGCCTTTCCTGAATAGTTTTAGAATGATTTTGAGCTGTTTCAGGACAAGTATAAGAGCACATAAACTAGTATACGTCCATGGACCAGTATGGAAACTACCTGGACCACGGAAGGACTGAGGCCAATTTATGGTCGTGCGTCAAAACGTCAAAGCGTCTGTGTCGACCGATGTGCACCTCCGAAATTTTCTAACTACACATCAAAACGCAGAAGAGACGCAGACAATGAGGACTGTGATTGGTCCTCTCTACCACCGCTCTACAAACATTTTCGACACTCCGCTCAATATATACAGTGAGTAATTAAGTGTTTAATGCAGCTTTGCGCACATTTGTTTACGTTTTACAGAAACAAAACTTAAAACCACATGGCTCATTTGCATACAGTATAAGCGCTGAAAAATAAAAAGGTCGTGCGCTGATGTGTTCAGCTTCTGTCGGACTAAAGGACAAGACTCAGTGGAATATGAGTGTTCTTTCTGTGGCAGAGGAAGTGCTGCTCATGGTGAGTCAGTTCTGTATCTGTATCGCGTTGGAGATGGTTCATGTTCAACTTTTCAGAGATTATGCGTCTGCAGTACGCATAGGCCGGTTTAAATCCTAGTGTTTGCGGTGTATAGACCTCGATGCAGATCCATAAATCAAAAACGACAGCGATGACGGCAGTGTGCGTTGAATCGACGCAGAACTATAATTCGGCCTTTACACAGATATAAGGCCACATGATAATATCAAGGAAAATGCTACGATTTAATGCTGAAAATTGTATTCTATTGTCTAAATAAAGAGTGCTGTCACTATGATTGTGGTAAGAGAATCGGCAATGACTCTATTCCTTAGTAGGGAAAAGCATGTTTGAAATTTAATATCATAACACTAACAGATTTTGGCTTGAGTAAAACAAATGAAAGAAGTATAAATGAAAAGTATAAAGAATAACAGTGACAAAGTACTTGAAAAACAGCCCTCTGCGATTCAGACTCCAACATTAAATAGACTTAAATAAATACATGCTAACACAGCGGGATGCTTGTGCTGTTAAACATTTTAATGAGAGCATATGACTCAGAAAAATAATAAAACATACCATGCAGCGTGGCTTCCTGGAGCCAAATTTTATAATTAATCCTCTAGTAAGTTATTCAGGCCTGTAAAATGTCGACCCAAACTGTCAGCAGTATTCTCTTTAATATGGAACTTTTTTTTCTAAGACGCCGTTCATACATTTTTCCAAGTTTTAAGAGTGGCTGTGTATCAAGTTCCCAATGAGCAACAACTTTGTAGCTAAACTGTTACCATAAACGGAAAACACTGGCGTACGTTAGCCTTCCATCCATATTCATCATGTAGCTCGCGGTAGTTTGACAAAATGAAATGTTCTATTATCATGACTTCAACTACCCTTTTCTCAGGGCAGGTTCAGGGGCAATTACAATGTCTAGGCCTGTGACAAGCTGCGCAAGCTAACTAAACAGCACGCGGCTAACACAAGGGCCATTTCACAAAACAAGCAAGCTAGTGTTAAGCTAACGTGCACCTGCGAAAACAGCCTTAGTCCATGTTCTGACAATACAACAACAAATGAAGCAAACTTACAGTCGTGCTAGATTGAATGTTTATTTTGGTGTAAATTTTTCTTGGCTGTTTCTTAAAATAGTTTTTACTCAGAAAAGATAAAAACTATGCGCCCTAATAGATCAGTCGTAGTACTATAGGTAGGTCATGAATGTAGGCCACCTTTCTAACCAAATTATAAAAAAAACAACTCCAGCTTAAATAGAATAGACATTTAAAGTATAGCCTACTTGAGAATAACATAAGTAGAAATCATTTCCAAAAACTTTCTGTAACCAAAATTATAACACTAGTCTTATAAGGGAGATAGCATTGGGCAACAACAAATTAAGATAAGTTCCAGTGGTAATTAAAAAAAAAAAATGTATTGAATGTTTATAAAAATTAGGCTAGGCTGCTTTTTAAAATAGTTATTACTCAAAAAATACCAAAAACAGGCACTAATAAACTATTTACTCAGGACAGTCCCAGTTTTAAGACCTGTTTCCCCCGTCCCAGCAGATTTATTGAAAAACATTGATTAGTCCCAGTTCCATACAAGAAATGTCCCAGTTTGTCCCTATTTTTGACCAATTTGTTCCCTGCCAACAGTAAAGAGAGGCATAAATTGTCATTTGTTTAGCTAAAACACAGAAAAGCTGCTTAAAAATGGCCAAAACACAAAGAAAATGTGACTACACTGACTCATGTTAGTCATGAATGGGCCAAGTGTAGAATAATTCTCCTTAATAATTATTACACACTTGTTTCACAATTTTATTAGTACCAACCACCACAAACCGAGGGTGTCCCAGTTTCTGATTTTGAAAATCTGATCACCCTCGGTAGGCTACAAATGCAGGCCACATTTCTAACTAAAATATAACAAAAACTTGACCTCAAAGTATAGCCTACTAAAAAATAACATAAGACATAATTTCCAAAAACTTTCCGTAACCAAAACTGAAGTAGGCTATGAAAATACTCATGTTGTATGGGTTATAGGATTGGCCAACAAATGAAGAAAACTTTCAGTGGTTGTAGAAGTTCTACAAAATCTATTCAAGAAAATGTTGTTTTTGTTTACATCCGGCTTTTCCACATGTGCTGGTAGGCAAAGAGTCAGTGGGGCTGCTCGTTTGTGTTGACAGTTGCGTTGCGTACGTCTGTCATGAGATAACTCGTCTTATTTTGAAGTAGGTTTTGCATTTAATTGTTTTGACATGACTTCATCATCTTACTCTAAGTCAGTGAATGTTGAGGAGCAAAAACGTTACTTTGAAAAGTTAAAACTCGCCGATAAAAGCATCAATCTCCCGACCTGTTTTCTCTGGAAGATGTTTGACTGACTGACAGATCGCTCTGGCCACAGACAGGAGTGTTTTCTCGTATTAAATGTTCATATAAATTAGGCTGTTTTTACTCAGCAGAGACAAAAAACAGGCACTATAAACCTGTCTTTGTACTCGCTAGGTAAGCTACAAATGCAGGCCACCTTTCTAATCAAAGTAATACAAAAACTTGACTTCAGTGGCCATTTAAAGTATAACCTACTGTACAAAAACAAAAAAAAGGTATTAAAGTGGTAGCCTTGTGTGGGAGATAGCACTGGCAGCCATTTTGTTTTCTGTTTTTTTAAATAAACAAATGACCTGTTATTACTCTTAGTCCACTTGTCATTTTACCTCCATATCCGTCAACACATAACCTCGGCCTGAATACACAAGCTAACGACCTGTTGATAGATCTCCTCGCTGTATCCATATATCTGGCCATACGTACAGCCTGGAACATTTAAAACTTGGGTCAATATTTGTGCATGTCTGTCGTTTTGCCTGGCCGCGCTTAAGTATCCAGTCTGCTTGTTAATTACCTGAGCTAGCATGATACATTTTGGCATTGGGCGTTTACGGGGGATTTTAAAATGATGGCCAGTGTGCAAAGGTGGGTTAAGGGGACTTTGCCAATTCAGCCCCCCAATCCCTGTTATCCAGACGCCTGTAAGTCTCCTCCAGTGAAGCTCGTCTGGCCTCGAGGAAGGAAATATTAGCTGCAATGGACGACTAATTGGCAAGTGGCCAGACACCCTGCAAGTGCTAATGAACAAGTAAAATAGCCACGTTAAGTGAGTGTGGGTGAAACCAGAGCTCGCTGCAGCACTTTGAACATGTGGAGAGCTCACTGTAGAGTTTAAACGACATTATTAAGTGTGCGGTGATAAAAGAAAAAACGGGACAAAATGTAAGTGTCGAGGTTTCAAGATGAGATTCAGAAATAGCAAAGGTGCTAAGTATGAAGTCATGCAATGAACGCAAGAATGCATTTTATAAACTAACAGAAAATAAAACTAAATTTAAACTTTTATTATGTGTAGGGTGACCAGACGTCCCTGTTTACCCGGGACAGTCCCAGTTTTGAGCCCTGTGCTCCCTGTCCCAGCAGATTTATCCAAAACCAGTGATTTGTCGCAGTTTTATACAAGAAATGTCCCAGTCCTCCCTATTTTTAACCAATCTGGTCCCTGCCAACAGTAAAGAGAGGCATAAATTTCCGCTTGTTTAGGTAAAACACAGAAAAGCTGCTTAAAATTACCAAAGCACAAAGAAAATACAACTATACTGACTCGCGTTAGTCATGAATGGGTTGAGTACAGAACAATATTCCTTAATTACACACTCGTTTCACAATTTTATTCTTACCAACCACCACAAACCAAGGGTGGCCCACATTTTTATTTTGAAAATCTGATCACCCTAATTATATGCTTGTGTATGTTTGGGGAATTACTGTATATATTTTCCTTACGAACTCTTGTATATGAGATATGTTTGTATTACCATATTTCTATATTTTATTTTGACTTGTACATGTACATGTACATGTACATGTACATTTATATAATTATGCCTTTTTTGACACCAGTCTCTTTCTATTTCTGCGATTTATTGGCCCTCGCCAGTTAACGAAGTTAATGGCGAGGGGTATTGTTCTTGCTCGGTTTCTTACGCTATATTATTATTATTATTATTATTATTATTATTATTATTATTTTTCTTTGCAAACGATCGCGATTTTGAGGGCCTGAACATCGACAAAAAGTCTCACATGGGGGTATCAGATCGACTGGTCCGGCGAAAAATTTGATAAAACGGGCATCGCGACAATGCCCAAAGTGCCCCCACTCGACAGCGCCCCCTGGAAAAGTCAAAAATTGAAAGCCTATGGGGAGCTGAAAAGCATATTTTGGCGTAGGCCGACAAAATTCGGGACAGTGATAGAAAACAAGGAGACAAGCAGAAAATGTCATTGTCACACCGCCCTGTGACCAACAGGAAGTCGGCCATATTGGATCAAAAATTCACCGCCCGTTTTGACTGCGTACGCCAAAGTCTTCAAGTGTCTTGGTTTTGGTCCAAACGAGCTCAGATTTGACACGTCACATCTACAGATGTGGGTCCACAAACGCATCATTTTTCTCAGCGCACTTTTTCACGGTTTGTCCGTATCACGCCGGCGAATAACGCCTTCGTTTCCTGTTTCTTTGATGCCCTCTCACGGCCACAGGCTTTGGCCTACAGAGCTCAAACTCACATCACTATTGTGTGATCCCGGCCTGAATGTGATGAAATATGAAATATAATAAAAGTGAACTCTGTAGCGCCACCTAGTGTATACGTGAAACGTCAACATTATCGGATTTGGACCAAATTTGGGGATTAAATTCTATGCATGATTTCAAGCAAAATCTTATATTATGGACATGGTGCAATTTTCATTGTTCGCCACCAGGGGCGCAAAGACTCCCTAAAAAAATAGTTTAAAAATGCCTACACACACAGGCTTTGTCTGATCGTGCTGAAATTTGAATCACTAATGCCTGATTAGGGCTTGATTATAATAAACTATAAAGCATATGAAAAGTTACTCTATAGCGCCACCTAGCCTATACAAGAAACGTCAACATTATCGGATTTGTACCAAATTTGGGTATTCAATTCTCTGTATCAAAGCAAGCAAATAAATATATTATGGATATGGGGTGTTTCCCACGGTTGGCCAGCAGGGGCTCAAAGACTCCCCCAATAAATAGTTCAAAAATTACTACACGCACAGACTTTCTCTGATTGTGCTGAAATCTGAATCACTAAAGCTTGAACATGGACTGAATATAATAAACTATAAAGTATATGAAAAGTGAACTCTATAGCGCCCCCTATCCAGACATGAAACATCAACATTATCGGATCTGTACCAAATATGGGTATTAAATTCTATGCGTGTCTACGACCAAAAAAATACATTATGGATATGGGGTATTTTCCATGGTTGGCCACAAAGGGCGCAAATACTCCCCCCCAAAATATGTTTAAAGGCGCACTATGAAACTTTTCTGTTGGAGGGTCTGTTTTTATGCACAGTCTTAGTCTGACAGTGCTCTTGATTATAAAAGTCATGTGACCTGTGGCCTAGTTTCTATAATTTGGCTCTAGATCGTTCCCATTTTCAGATATTAAAGGTGCCCTATGTAATTTTTCTGGGGGACGAGCTGTCGGGAGGAGAGAGTCGTGCCAGGGCGGTCACGAGACCTCAGCGGTTGCCTGGGAGGGGCGTGCGTACCGGGGCGAGGGCCATCATTGCCGCGAGCGGCTTTAATTTAGAATTTATTATTGCCATTGATATTGTTCTTTGGCGGCACGGTGGCTGAGTGGCAACACTCAGGCCTCACAGCAAGAAGGTTGCGGGTTCGATCCCCAGGTTGCCCGGGCCTTTCTGTGTGGAGTTTGCATGTTCTCCCTGTGTCTGGATGGGTTTCCTCCGGGTGCTCCGGTTTCCCCCATCAACCCAAAACATGCCCGCACCCCTATGAACTGACATCAAGGACCATGTTGTCCACCCTCCTGTGGGCTCACCACCTGCAGAGGGGTTCATAGGGGGGGTCAGGTGCGACCCAGCGGGATTAAGCGGGAGAAGATGGATGGATGGATATTGTTCTTCTTTTTTAGTAAGCAAGTAAGTTAGGCTTTTTAGTTGTATAGCACTTTTCACAGACATATGTCACAAAAACTCTTTACAGATCATTATTCATTCATTATTCATATTGTGACGTGTGAGCTTCTGTGTCCAAGTAATTTCCCTTGTGGATCAATTTGTCTAAGTGTAAGAATTGGCTTTGAGGCGTTTTTAGTATTTCTACCAACTTAATTTGGCTGGTAAAAGTAGGGGATATTTCATTTGAGCAACATGAATACATGAAATGCCTGAAATAAATGATCTAAAAGCTTTGTAAAAAAAAAAAATGTTGTAGTCTCCATAGAAACTCCAGATAAACTTGGGCAGTGAAGTGGGGTCCTAAACTCTCCAGGGTTCTGTGTGCGCTGGCCCTCTGTCCGGGGCTTAGGTCTACTTCCTCCCCTATAATTAAGGGGTTATCCACGAGCACAATGGAGAAATTAAACAGTAAAACCTTGCGGGGCAAATTACTGCTTTTCCTGGGAGTTAGAGGAAGCGTCTTGATATGTAAACAATACCCCCTCTTCTGCTGAGTACCCTCAACCCCTGGCCCCCTCCCGCTTTGTTCTGTGGGAATTTCAGACGGGCCCGCATTTGCTCTAAGACCACAACTCTGCTGAATAAAGAGGATTTACAGCACCTTGAGCACTTAAGCAGTTTGAACCTGGGCTGTCAGAGCGCGGGGAATGTGGGCCGTGCTTGTCCAACATGCTAACGGCAAAAGATGCACTCGCCCGAGCAAAAAGTGTCACAACAACATAAAAACAGAGCTATGAAAACTCAAGTCTTCACGGTCAAGAGATCAAAACAGCAGTCTTAGCTAATGTAATAGGGTGGATATAAAGAAACTACTAGACATTATGGTCACAGACACTGGTTTTCCACAAAATAATTAAACAAAAGCCAAATTTAGGTGCTGTAGGCTACCAAATTGTTACTTAAAATGTGAAAAACAGAACAACTAAATAAAAAATTGTTTGCAGAGGTCCAAAGTTATACCTTATCATACACTTTGAGCATTATTTGCCACAATGAGTTCATAAAGCGCGTTTGAGCAGAGTTTTGCTGTGACGGTAACGCTAACAACAACTAGCATGCTAACAATTAACTTATTTTGGCCTCAGTAGCTGCATAAACAACATAAACGCACTGACACAACACAAGTTTTGTTCGAATACATGGGAAAATAATCTGGTTTAGGGCCTTTTCTTGTCTTCTTCGTTTCCACACTTAACCTGTACATGAATGTTGATATACAGTCGGCTTCAAAGTTTCGCCCGAGAAACCCAAAGCATGACGACGCTGGTCAAGGTGTTGGCCATTTGGACACGCCTCTCCAGACTTGAACATGTCTGTATCTGCTGCTGTCAGGGGTTGACCTCTTTGAAGCCAAAGCCAGGAATTCTCCGGCTTAACTCAGACGGTTAAGGGGAAATCACCTGGCAAACAAAACACAGAAGGCTTACACGCTAGGCCAACGTACGCCGGCTTTCATTCATCATCCACTTCTCACTTATGAAACCGATGCCTTCGAGAAAATACGGAGGTGGATCTTGATACAGTTATGGTAGACAGCAGAGCATTGTGGGGTTAATTATGTCCATTACGTCTATTTGAAAATGCACTGTGCAGCTTTTCGGGTTTAGGGTCCGTCAAATACTTCTCTCCAATGATATTAAAACTTTCTGTCATCATGGTACGTTAACCAGACCATGTTTACAGGTCAGATCTGTGGAGAGGCAACCCCACTCACAGTCAGAATGCTTGTTCTTCTAGCGGTTTTTGAGCTATATAAGCACCTGTAATTGAATAAATGTACAGTAGAGCTGTTTAATGTCATACTGTGGAACATTACAGGCAGAGTAATGACATATCCATAGAAACAAAAAGTTACATAGTGACTTTAAAGGGGCTGTACCTGACTTTTTTTCTTCTTCTCTTCTCTCTAATTTAATGTCCCATCTCTATTTTAAAATTGTATTATTATTTTTGTTTTGATTTATTTGTATTGTGATTTTAATGTATTTCTTATTCTGTGAAGCACTTTGTGTACTAATTGTGCAAATAAACTTGCCTTTTTTCAAGAATTTTAAGTAAAATTTGCTTTACCCGTGTACAGATATATATTAAAACAGCTCTTAGGATCAAAATGAGACTCCTGTGGCCTCATTGCATACAAAATTTTTATCGTCCGTAAAACAGGAAGTAAAACTAGTGTAATACAAGTATTTAAAGTTGCACTAAAGAAGATTTACAGCACTTTGAACACTTTACAGGAATTTGAGCAATAAAAATAGTTCCTAAGAGCGATTTTACTATATATCTGTACAGGGGCAAAGCAAATTCTACTTAAATCTTGAAAAAAAAAGTCAGGTACAGCCGCTTTAAAAGTGCACTGTGTAACTTTTTGTTTCTATGATATGTCTTTTCTGCCTGTAATGTTCCACAGTGTGACATTAAACAGCTCGACCTTACATTTATTCAATTACAGGTGTTTTTTTTTTAGCTCAAACGGCTTCAAACTGCTGAGTCCTCTTTGCATAAAACATTTTTATCGTCCACGAGGAAGAAAAACTAGTGTGCTGTTAGCATTCTAGTCATTATTAGTATTACAGAAATGGCAAAACTCCACTGTGGCCTCTTAAAAGTTGTGAAACAAGCTTATAAAAGTCAGTACAAATACTACTTTTTGACTTACGGTGCATTCTTGACTTGCAACGGGATTAAAAAAATAATAAAACATTGGTCATTTACAACTTTAAAGAAAGTTGTAACAATTAATTTTTACGGAGACAAAGTAAATCATGTTTCAGTCGCATAGTACCAAATAGTAGCGTATAGTACAGTATGTAGTCGTCGCAGTAGTACAAACCTTGTAGTATAGTAAAGCACTGCCTCATTGCTCGATGCCATTCATCACAATACGTCAAAATCCACAAACATTTTTCACCCAGAACAGGTACAGTATTGTCTTCCTTGTGAGAAAGAGCTCGGGGACCACTCAAATATTAGTTCCAGCGCGCCGTAATCGCTGAAAAGCCGGTCATAGGGCCCCTGCACGGTTGTCACGGTGACTAGTAACAAAAAAAAAACAAACAAAAAAAGCAAACAAAATGCTGCCATATGGAAAACTGATTTGTAATGTCATTCATCATACAGCTGCAAGAAATATGCCAGGAGAAGCAGGAATAAAGGCAGGCCGTCTGTAACAGCTGGGTACGGGAGCATGATTGAGTGGTATCCCTTGCTGAGGTTGGCAGGGAACTTTTTTTCTTTTCCTCTGGTAAAAAAGAATTTCCCGGTTGGTTTCAAAAAACAGGATGTCTGAGGATCTTGGATTTCTTCAAAGTAACCCAAACATGAAATATGCGCCTCGGACAGGGCTTAATCCCAATGCTTTTTCTTTTTTTTTTTAGCTCTGAAGTCTGGGCTAACGACCGTAGAAAATGATGGTAGTTATATTTCAATAAATTTCAGTGATTTGGCAGAGTGGTTAGCCTCCAACCTCTCAGCATGGACATAAACTTAAGTGCTCTTATGTTTTTGCTCATGTATGTTATGAGTAGCAATAGAAAAGTACCAAAACTGAAACTAAAGCTAAAATACCTGTACTTAAAAATGCACTAAGTAACCACCACCTGTGCATCTCCATGTAATTACTCCACCTGGAATGTTCCACAGTCCAGCATTCAATTTATTTATCTCCACGGAGATGCCACCAGGCCAAGGTTACATCTGTGGATCTGCTTAGAGTAAGAACGAACACTTCCACGTATTTTCAAGTAATAAAAACACATGTGAGTGAATAAATGCAAGATGTCATGTTTAATGCAACACCATGGAGACGAGCAGGTGGCAAACCCTCCACCAGAAAAGTTACATAGTGCACTTTTTTCATATACTGTATATTAGGGTGGTCCAAAAACACTTTTTTAAGAGTCTCTAGATTAGAACCCTGCATTTAGTTCCACGTCTGGCCAAAATATTTGGGCCCAAATCTTATGCAAATTAATATTTAGAGGTTGCTCAAGACATTGAAAATCGCCCTTTAGGACCTATACTAAAACATAGGGAACCAAATAAATAAGGCGTATTCAAACAATTTTTCATTTTATTCTGCAAACATAAACTGAAACTTGCATAAGAATTACTCCATAAAAGTCCATAAAAGTTGCTTAGAAATCCATGAAGTCCATAAAAAGCTACTTGAAAACGCAAAATTAGTCCATTTCCAGGAAACTTCATGCAGCTTGAGCAACCTTGAACTTGAGCCAAACATCTTTTTCTTCTAAATTTCTTCCTAAATCATCTTTTGGATGCTATAACCTAATGCAGGATTTTAATAGAGACTTTTTTTACCATGCTTTGATGGACCATCTTACTGTACATTGTGTCACTGTATGTTTAAAGGTACGTGTGTAACTTTTCCGGTGGAGAGTCCGTCCAAGGCTTTTCTCCATGGAGATGTTATTGCTTTGTCAGAGTGCCTGTTTTTCTTGGTATTTTTGAGCTATAAAACCACCTGTAATTGAATAAATGTGAGGTAGATCTGTTTAAAGTGGTGCCATGGAACATTCCGGGTGGAGCAATGACATATCCATAAAAACAAGCAGGTGACGGACCCCCAAACCAAAATGTTACAAAGTCGTCTTTAATGTTATCTCAGCGTAGCAGCATCTTAGCCTATTTAATGCTAAACAAATGGGGCAATGCTCACTTGGCCCGGGGCAAAAACCACATTCTTTTTCTAAGTCGAGCCTTTGTAACTTTGACTTGGCAGCACAAAAGCAAAGTGTGTTTAAGTGCGCTATGTCTCGGCCTGTACGCCAGTCTAAGCCCCTGACTGTGCAATTAATGCCTGCTGTAATTGTAAGAATGCACAAGAGGAAATTGATTTTTTTCTTTTCTTTTTTTTTTGTGTGTGTGGAATTCTTCCTGAGGGAACCGCTGCTTCTTGTAATTACAGGTCTAACGTTTCACCGCCGCTGATTTCCAAGTCTCTCGGCTCTGTTTGCATTTAGCAATTAGCCTAATCACAGAAGGTGGAGCCCCAGAACACAGAACTACATCCATAACACCTGATGTGCAGAGGGCGAACTAACTATTTTAAACACACCCAGAGTTTGTTAAAGCAGAGGAGGTGGAAAAACGAAACCAGCTTGGTGTACTGTACGGGACAATGAGCAAAACCCAAGCAGTCCCCCACTGGCCTCAAACCAACGCACATGATCCGGAACGCAAGCGATTGAGGTCGGACAAGTAAGTCTAGGCATTTCATTAGAAAGATTCCACTATAAAATGTTGTTTTTACAGCTGCCTTTCGGAACCATAATTTCTTGGACTAAAAAAAGTGATTTCAGCCAGGTGGGAGACCATGATATGTACCTGACAAAAAGATATTTGGCTGCATGAAACCGCGGAGTAGCCATTCCGAGATCAACATTGGTTAAACAGAATATGGTATAACATATAGGGCTTAGCAGAGCGCAGGAATATGCAACGTTATCATGAATATTTAATAAGAAGTTGATCAATTGAAAGAGTTTTGGGGAAAAAATGTGAATAATTACAAAAATCAACTATACTTTGAAATGTCAATGCTAAGAACGCATTAGAAATTACATATTATACTTGTATAGGAGTACTGTTTATACTCTTGCAACCATATAATAAACTGGTATTGGCATCTTTTACAAAAATATCTAGTACTTGCCTATTTTATTTGACTAATGCTGTCCCAAGTATAACAGCTCACTTCTACTGAGCGAAAGTAATTCAGGTTTCAGTAGCAGGTATGTAGTAGTATGTAGTAGTAGCAGTACTTACTCGATACTCACTTTCAATTACGATACAGCATTTCCCACAGCGTTTTATAGTTAAGGTCAACAATTGGCCCCTACCTTGACCAACTCCCTCCGAACCACGTGAATCCTCGAAAAACTACGGTCGTCGCGCCCCAATCCTCATTTTTTCACCGCGAAATGGTATCCATCTACCACCTTGCCTTGTTGATTTTCTTCGGGAAACACTGCGATACCACAATGGTAATAAAAACACTCTTGTTCTCCGCACGATTGATGTCATTTTCAACATTAAATAATAGGAGTTTCTCTTTTATTCCCATGTGACTTTATTTATTTGTAATCCCTCAGTGGTCCATGGGCATATACGAGTCTATGCGCTCTAATACTTGTTCTGATACAGCTAAGATCATTCTAAAGCTCTTCAGGAAAGGTTCGTTTCTGTCCTGCAACTGTGATGTTTTTAGTAACCTTACCTAGTAGCATAAATAAAAAACATCAACAATTCTTTTAGAAATGTCAGAGTGTAAGTTGGCCTAGTTCCTGAGTCAGTGCTGCAGCGTTAGGCGGGCGTCTCTAAACTGTCTGTAGGCCTCTGTTTGTTGATGTAGATGGTGTATATTGTGTGAGAAGCTGCGGACGAGGCTCCTCATCGCGGGTGACTTCTATGGCTTTGCCCCGTGCTGCTTTGCGATTGATGCCTTTCCCTCCAGCGGCCCTTTCTTCCTCCAGAACTCCTCCAGGATGGACCACAGCTGTGTCTGAAGGGGTGCGAGGGGAGGGGGCTCTGGAGGGGAGGGGGGGGGGAAGGCAAGTCAGCGGGGAGGAAGAACCGGAAGTCCCTGACCACAAACTGTCCGCCTGCAGACCAACTCAACCGTAGGAACCTCGGCCTGTTTACACAAGCGCCTCCCGCTCGTGTTTACAGCTAGCACACATTTTTGTTTTACCAGTCTAAACTCCTCGGACGTTTATTTTGCTTCACTTGAACTGTGAGTGTTAGGGCTAACATTAGCGCACCGAAAGTAGCTGAGCCGCGCAGACAATTTAGGTTAGACCCGACGTGAGGTTACACCAGGTCAGTGATAGGTAACATATGTCAGACGTCTATATTGTGCATTTGAGAGGTTTTGCTGTGTCGTTTCTGGCGTGCAATGCGATTTTGGTTGTTAAAATGGACTTTTAAACAATAAATAGCTGTAATTTGGTTCAGCTGGGCACGGGTGAGCAACAGACTCAAACATAGGTGGGTCAAGTGTCTTGCACAAGGGCACAAGATCAGTATGCATGAAGTAGACAGTGTGGATTAAAAATAAACTTGCTGCAAACAATCAAAAACAATTGAAGTAGTGTCTAAATGTTTTTTGGATTTTTTTATCTGGCAATTCAAGCTTTTTTTTTGTTTTGAAGTTCATATTTTATGGAAAGTGACAATTATACCCACCATTCATTTTTGGATTTTACATTTTTCATATATTGGTGCACATAAAACACATCAGAAACATGACTTAGCATGAAAACCCTTATTGCAAACAATCGAAAAACGCTTGTGGTGGTGTCTAAATGTTGGTTTTTATCTGGCATTTCAAGCTTCTTTTAGTTCTAAAGTTCATATTTTACGGAAAGTGACAATTACGCCAACCATTCGTTTTTAAATGAGCATTTTTCATAATTCGCCTATCTTGTTGCACATATAACAGGCTTCAGAAATAAGGAAACATGATCATCTTGTCTTCCAATGCTTTCCAGACTTTACCTCGGTCCCACAAAGCTGAAAACTTGCCAAGATCGATTACTTGAACCAACCACCAAAACGTTACCGTGACCTTGACTTGGCACCTTTTTGGTCCCGTTCCCAACCACAACACAACGGGACAGGAAGTAGCCTGAGAAGCCGGAGCACGGATTACACCGCGCACGCTGGGAGAGAGCTTTCTGATTTGGAGACGACGAAGCGAAGAGTGTGCAGGTCTCTGAGAAGGGAGAACCGGCTGCCGCTTAATCCCCTAAAGCATCCATACATCGCCTCCCCCTCCCAGTGCTTGTAAAGTGCCAGGAATGTACGGTGTTGTCTTTGGCGTGCGTGCGGAGAATCGCCTCTGGTTCGGAGAGGGGAATTTATATTTACAGACAGTGCCCAAAGCGTAAGCGCTGCTTTCGAGACTCTTTGAAGAACGGAGACGAAGCGATTTCTGGAAGGTCTTTTCAATGGTGTCTGATTTATGTGTACAGACCACATAAGAGGCATGCATCAGGTTGTCCCATCAGGCTCCGGCTCATGCTACATGCAAAAACACAATCAGAACATGGGCCTTTGTGACTGAATCTTGAGTAAACAGCTCTCTTTTGTCGGGCTTGTTAAATGTAGAAGGCCTGTTTCAAATGGTGCTCCGGACTGTTTGGGTTTAGTTGGGGTTTCTGCTTTTGTAAATGGTAAGAAAACACATTGTGAAGAGGAGTTGGAGAGACCACTTCCCGTTTTGTGGTGGCTTGAACTGCACAAAAGCAAGTCCAAAAGTTGAATTATCTTTTTTTTCCAACACATATGTTAACATTTTGCGTATTTGATTCTATTTTCAGACTAAAAATGCGGCATAGATTTTTACTTATCAATTTATTGTTTAATTTAAAGCCTCTGTATCCGATTTTTTCCATATGTTTGTGCAAAATTTCTTGCCCCAGCACAGATATATTGTTTAAGCAGCTCATGAAATTAAAATACTGTAAGTCCGCTGAGTATTGAATGCATCTAATTACTTTACCGTAATGGCAAAGCTCCACACTGGCCTCTGAAAGTCGTGCTTATAAACTCAGTGAATAATTAGGATGCAAGGAATAACTTTAGACTTTTGCAAAATGTTTGAAATTAACTCATTCTGGTTTTTTTTCACATTTTTAAGACAGTAAAACTCAGGTACCAGACTCCATGTGGTATTAATGATGGGGTCCTGAGCAATAGCGAGGAACATCAGGGGGTTTGGGTGATCCTGTGACTGCGACTTACTTTTTTCACACTGACAGCCCATAGACCAAATATATGAATCGTATATATGAATTAAAAATGAAAAAACAAATCATCCGTTTTTTCATTTTGGTTTTAAGTGTTGTTTTTTCATTTTCTTATTTTTGGCTCTATATTGAAAAACGAATGAGCGAATGATACATGGATTGTTTTCTATTGGGTTGTTTTTCTTCTGTAACTTGCCTTTCAAGATGAAATGTCTCTGATTTTATAAAATAAATCTTCCCCCAAAAAGTGCGACTTATACTCCAGTGTGACTTATAGTCTGAAACAATAGTAGAAAAGTAAAGTAAAATTCAAACTTGATTTCAATACTAAGGAATGGACTCAATACTGATTATGATATCAGGGTGATAGTAAAAAGCACTTGTTCTTTAGCCAATAGCGTGTGATTTTTAACATTAAATCATAGTACTTTTTTAAATTAACTTATATCTGTGTCGTGGTCCCATGTGCATTTACTAGTCTATGGTCTTATACTTGTCCTGATACACAGTCATAGCAGCTACAATGAGAATATCAAAGAGTGACGTTTTACCAAAAAAGTCCATAAATTGAAATTCATTCCGGGACAGAAACTGTATCCCTCGGAGCCCGCCCATGGATAAGGATAAGGCTGGTTCCTGGTTCTGGCTCGCGTGCTGCTATAGACCCTGACAGTAAAGCAAAGCAGTTTAGGCTCTGGTCAATAGGCCCTTACTGTAAGCTTGTTGCTCACAGGTCTTCTCGAGTATCAGGAAAAGCATTATTGATGTGCTGTTACAAAATGTTACAGTAGATGACACCTGATAGAGCCCATTTCTTCTCATCTCGGACTTCTCGGGGCGTTCAAAGTGAAATCCGTGGCATGTGTGGTGGCTTCAGTGGTGGCCAGAGAGGAGTTTTCGTGAAAATGAAGTAAGACAATCTACAGTTTCTGAATAGATAGATAACAGATAAGAGTAAAAATGTATGAATTTGACAAGAGGATAAGATCAATCAAACTGGCAGTAGTTAATAATTTAGTAATTAGGATATGGGGTCTTGGAAACATATCGGCTATGGGCCAAAATCTTGCCGATATTCCACGTGGACATGTTTTACCTTGTTATAAAGCTCAGACTCTCTATATTGTGTCCATTTAATCTAATTTGCAGACAGATAAATGCCCTAATATGTGGAGCCGCATCAGTATTTATCTGCGGAGTCATTTGTTTGTGTCCATCCTGCCCCTGAACGCATCACCATGTGTGTTTGTTTACACCCGCAGCCCTAGATCCACGTGCACAACATTGAGATTATTTTCTTTTTATGGACGATCAGTGTGAGTCTGGATTAAAAGGACAGTTCTTAGTGCAGACTTGTGATCTGAGAGGAGCCTGTGTGAGGCTGAGTGTTGAAATGTGTCGGTTTTGAAGCTCGTTTTGGTTCTTTCTCATTGGTTAGGGATTAGCTGCTGTAGCTCCCACACATAAACAGGCTGTTTTCTCTTCTATTAGCGACTGTAAAGTGACTATAGAGGCCGTATATATGTTACTGGACACGCACTGATATGTAAATGAGCTGTGAATAGAGGTGTGAATTATTGGCATTTAGCATATCATTAATTACCGCGGTGCACACACATTAACTGCTAAAAGCTAATAGCGGCAGTTTACTTACAGCACTTTCTTTACTGGCTAGAATATCATACAAAAACACCATTAGGCCGAACTACTGTGTTTAAATATGACGTAAAGAGGCAGAATAACAATAAATGCTGCCTTTATAAACACAACTGAAAATCCAATAGAGCCAAACCTAAGTTTTATAAACAATTGAAGATTTACAGTGAATTTTTATGACATAAATATATCGGTGATTATATTGGCAGCTCCAACTCCCATTTTATCGGTATCATATCAGCCACAACAAAATCCATATCGGTCGGGCCCTAGTAGTGATGTATTTAGTAACTATAATAATAATTAAAGCCGCTCGCGGCAATGATGGCCCTCGCCCCGGTGCGCACGCCCCTCCCAGGCAACCGCTGAGGTCTTGTGACCGCCCTGGCACGACTCTCTCCTCCCGACAGCTCGTCCACCAGAAAAATTACATAGGGCACCTTTAATATTTGAAAATGGGAACGATCTAGAGCCAAATTATAGAAACTAGGCCACAGGTCACATGACTTTTATAATCAAGAGCACTGTCAGACTAAGACTGTGCATAAAAACAGACCCTCCACCAGAAAAGTTACATAGTGCACCTTTAAACATATTTTGGGGGGAGTATTTGCGCCCTTTTAGGCCAACCATGGAAAATACCGCATATCCATAATGTATTTTTTTGGTTGTAGACACGCATAGAATTTAATACCCATATTTGGTACAAACCCGATAATGTTGATGTTTCATGTCTGAGTAGGGGGCGCTATAGAGTTCACTTTTCATATACTTTATAGTGTTTTATATTCAGTCCATGTTCAAGCTTTAGTGATTCAAATTTCAGCACAATCAGACAAAGTCTGTGCGTGTAGTAATTTTGGAACTATTTATTGGGGGAGGCTTTGCGCCCCTCCTGGCCGACCGTCTTTGCGCCCCTGCTGGCGAACGGTGAAAATTGCACCATGTCCATAATATAAGATTTTGCTTGAAATCATGGATAGAATATAATCTCCAAATTTGGTCCAAATCCGATAATGTTGACGTTTCACGTATACACTAGGTGGCGCTATAGAGTCCACTTTTATTATATTTCATATTTCATCACATTCAGGCCGGGATCACACAATAGTGATGTGAGTTTGAGCTCTGTAGGCCAAAGCCTGTGGCCGTGAGAGGTCATCAAAGAAACAGGAAACGAAGGCGTTATTCGCCGGCGTGCTACGGACAAACCGTGAAAAAGTGCGTTGAGAAAAATGATGGCGTTTGTGGACCCACATCTGTAGATGTGACGTGTCAAATCTGAGCTCGTTTGGACCAAAACCAAGACACTTGAAGACTTTGGCGTATACGCAGTCAAAACAGCGGCGAGTTTTTTTGATCCAATATGGCCGACTTCCTGTTGGTCATAGAGACGTGCTCCAATTCATCTTTTGGCTTGTCTCATGGTTCTCTGTCACTGTCCCGAATTTCGTTTCCCTGCGACAAACTTTGCTTGTCCCCTCTCCCATAGGGATCCAATTCTAGGGGGCGCAGTTGAGTGAGGCCACTTTGGTCATTGTTGCGATGACCGTTTTAGTGAATTTTTCGCCGGGCCGGTCGATTCTATACCCCCATGTGAGACTTTTCTTTGATGTGCATGGGGTCAAATCTGTATTTCTTTGTTTATACAGAACGAAGAACAATGTTAACTTAAAGCCGCTCGCGGCTGATGGCCCTCGCCCGTGCAACGCCCCTCCCAGGCAACCGCTGAGGTCTTGTGACCGCCCTGGCACGACTCTCTCCTCCCGACAGCTCGTCCACCAGAAAAATTACATAGGGCACCTTTAATATTTCAAAATGGGAACGATCTAGAGCCAAATTATAGAAACTAGGCCACAGGTCACATGACTTTTATAATCAAGAGCACTGTCAGACTAAAACTGTGCATAAAAACAGACCCTCCAACAGAAAAGTTACATAGTGCACCTTTAAACATATTTTTGGGGGAGTATTTTAGCCCTTTGTGACCAACCATGGAAAATACCCCATATCCATAATGTATTTTTTTGGTCGTGTAGACACGCATAGAATTTAATACCCATATTTGGTACAAATCCGATAATGTTGATGTTTCATGTCTGAGTAGGGGGCGCTATAGAGTTCACTTTTCATATACTTTATAGTTTATTATATTCAGTCCATGTTCAAGCTTTAGTGATTCAAATTTCAGCACAATCAGAGAAAGTCTGTGTGTGTAGTAATTTTTGAACTATTTATTGGGGGAGTCTTTGCGCCCCTGCTGGCCAACCGTGGGAAACACCCCATATCCATAATATATTTATTTGCTTGCTTTGATACAGAGAATTGAATACCCAAATTTGGTACAAATCCGATAATGTTGATGTTTCTTGTATAGGCTAGGTGGCGCTATAGAGTAACTTTTCATATGCTTTATAGTTTATTATAATCAAGCCCTAATCAGGCATTAGTGATTCAGATTTCAGCACGATCAGACAAAGCCTGTGTGTGTAGGCATTTTTTAACTATTTTTTTATTGAGTCTTTGCGCCCCTGGTGGCGAACAATGAAAACTGCACCATGTCCATAATATAAGATTTTGCTTGAAATCATGCATAGAATTTAATCCCCAAATTTGGTCCAAATCCGATAATGTTGACGTTTCACGTATACACTAGGTGGCGCTACAGAGTTCACTTTTATTATATTTCATATTTCATCACATTCAGGCCGGGATCACACAATAGTGATGTGAGTTTGAGCTCTGTAGGCCAAAGCCTGTGGCCGTGAGAGGTCATCAAAGAAACAGGAAACGAAGGTGTTATTCGCCGGCGTGCTACGGACAAACCGTGAAAAAGTGCGCTGAGAAAAATGATGGCGTTTGTGGACCCACATCTGTAGATGTGACGTGTCAAATCTGAGCTCGTTTGGACCAAAACCAAGACACTTGAAGACTTTGGCGTACACGCCAGTCAAAGAGCGATGAATTTTTGATCCAATATGGCCGACTTCCTGTTGGTCATAGAGATGTGCTCCAATTCATCTTTTGGCTTGTCTCATGGTTCTCTGTCACTGTCGAATTTACGTTTCCCTGCGACAAACTTTGCTTGTCCCCTCTCCCATAGGGGTCCAATTCTAGGGGGCGCCGTTGAGTGGGGTCACTTTGGTCATTGTTGCGATCTCCGTTTTATCGAATTTTTCGCCGGGCCGGTCGATTCTATACCCCCATGTGAGACTTTTCGTCGACGTTCAGGGGGTCAAAAATGCGATCATTTTGGCGGAAGAGGAATAATAATAATAATAATAATAATAAAGAAACCAACGAAGAACAATACCCCTCGCCACTTCGTTAGGCGAGGGCCAATAATAATAATAATAATAATAACACATTTTATTTATTAGGCACCTTTCTGGACACTCAAGGTCGCCTTACAACAACATAAACAAATTTAGTACGTTTAAAACATACAGTTAAAGTGGGACAGTATTGAATTGAATGATTGTATTTAGTATTGTATTTAGTGTTGTGTTTTATTAGTATTTAGTATTTAGTAATGTATTAGACAGTATTTGAAATGATTGATTGTATTTAATTGACTTATAATTAGTTATCAGCTATTCTCCCTGGAAACCTATGTAACATGTTTTGAGTTTTGGGTATAATCAAACCTTTAGAATTCATCTGGTTTTCGCCAAAAATTTAAGGTGCCATTCCTGATTTTTAGTTTCTAAAAATGTGAAAAAAGAACTATTTCATTGTTAACGGTTTGCATTCGTCCAAAGTTAAAAAAGTCCTCACTTACCTTATGCATCCTGAGCATGTTTTATAAGTGCTTTCTGCAACTTTCAGAGACCAGTGCGTAGTTTTGCAGTGATGATACAAGTTAACAACTACCATGCTAACACGCACTTCCTGATGATCACACAATTACATGTACCCAGCATGCAGCGGACAGATTTTGACCTCAAGAACTGCTTATACAACACGTCTCTACTGGGGTAAGACAAATTTTGCTCAAATAAATGAGGTACAGGGGCCTCTAAAATCGTAATTTTGTTAAATTTATAACTGTCTGTGTTAAAAAATTCAATATTTAACTGAGATTTTATAGTTAATCTATTGATTTTATTATTCAGATTAATAATTGTTTATCTCTTTACTTCTACTTTTATCCTTTGAGATTTGGTTAAGAAGAAACTTGCGCCATTAAAAAGTTATTATCCATTGTTTCGCTAATCATTTTAACCGTTTTAACCCCAGCGCTCTTAATCAAATCCTTTCTTTTTTTCCCCGTATTGTCTCCTTCTGCCGACCTGCTGAGTACAACACTCCAACCATCAGGCCAAAGAATTCTCTGGGTCTTTAAACTAAGAGTCCGGGGCAAGGAGTTAAACCCTAAAAAAGAGCGGGGCGATGGAGGTCTTGGCTTGAATGCGGTCATCCCTGCATAACCCAGGCCAAACCACCCACCGCCCGCCACCCACGCCCCCCTCTCGCCCTCTTCTCCAGCCCCCAGCACTCCCCTCCAATCTCCCCTTCCACATCCCACTCGGCTTGAAGGAACCACGGCGGCGTAAGAGGCTCATTTAGGCCCACAGAAAGAGAAAAGAAAGGCAAAGGAAATCTCTTTCTCAGGAAGATTAGTGGCTGTCCCTTTGGAGTAGGCCTTTGGAAACAGGGAGGGTGATGGTGGCGGCGGTGGTGGTGGGTCGAGGGTAGTTCGTTTTTTTTTTTTTTTACTATTTTTCTCCGGGACATTTTTCTCTGCCGGGGAAGGGGGCATGACCCGTTCCAGTGCGCCCTCCAGAGAAAGGACCCAGTGGCCGGTGCGTGGACCCCCGTACAGGCTTTCAGACCCAGCCTTGACGGGGCATGATTAACACAGCCTTCTTATCGAAAGTCTCAACAAGAGTAATTACAGGGGACTTTTCTGTGCTATCTATCTGCAGCTGCGCTTCTCAAGATGTGGGGCGGGTAACGCTGATGGCACATGGTCCGACCTGGTGGGTTTACAGATCTGTTGTAGTAAAATGTAGGACAGTTTCTTATTATTTGGTTCAGACGATTGAGTTTAGGTTTCATTTGTCCCAGTTTAGTCCTGTTAGTCCTTAGGTTTAGTAACGTTATAAAAGATTTAAGATGGTTTATCTGGTTGACTGCAGTAAAAAATCAACTTTTTAGATTTTTTTTTTTTTTCCAGTGAAAACAAGCAGCAGAACGCCAAATAAGAGTCAGGTTTGTGAAGATGCAAGCCTTCTCACACTGGAAAAAAACTATCTAGGGAAAAATGACATTTTACTTTATTTGAGTGGGTTCAACTTGACAAGAAAAATTATCTTCTAGTGGAATAAGTGTTTTTTTTATCTTAATTCAAGCAACATTTGATTAGGTTTCTTATTTTAAGTGCAAAAAAGTTGTTTTTCTTATTTTAAGTGTAGCAAGATGAATTTTCATATTTTAAGTACAAAAAGTCTTGGTTCCACTGGCAGACAAATTCAAATTTACTTGTCAAGTGAAATTTACTCAAATCATGATAAAACTTTCTAAATTCAAGTCATCGTAACTTAACTAGAATTTGTTTTTTTGAAGTGCTCATTAAAGATGTATGACTTTCTGCATCTTTCCGTGCTATAAAAACAACAAAAATTAAAAGCATGCTTTTATTTTCTCCATTTTTGGCAAAAAAATTACTCATTGTGGGTTCAAGACAATGCAATAAATTAGTTATACCTTATTTGCACTAGTTTAACAAAGGCACAGACCTGTTTCAGATTAGTTCAATGTCAGTTTTAGTCTTTATCTACCCTGGTTTCTCCATTATGTTGTTTTTGTTCTGATTTAATGACTTCCGTTTCATCTAGGAAGCTACAACAGACATATTTGCTCTTTTAGTAATGTCTTTTGTGTTGCAGAATTAGAAAAACAAACAATTTTAAGACATTTCGTGAAAACTTCGGGAAACCCTGAGAATATCTATAGGTTTTCCTCCTCTGAAGTAGCGGCAGAGTTGATTTAAAGCCTAATCCAACTTCTTCTCCTTAAGCTCAAAGCAAGCACAGCGAGTGTTGACAAAGGTGAGGGGGGATTCCTCACGGTGCCTCCTCTTAGATAAATCAAAGCTGCTTATGAATATCTGCGGACAATATGTTTCTTATGGTCCGCATCAGTCTCTGTCACCGAAGTTCACAAACTGTGGACAGAAAGCAAAAGAAAGATGGCCTCCTTAAAGTTAAATAATCCAAGGCTGTCTGCTCCACTGGCCTAGTACGGTCAACAAGGAAAATGAGCGATGACGGAAAAAGATTGTAAACTTTCTTCTTTGAATATAATAAGGAACGTAAAACAACAACAAGATGGCAGGTTTGGTAAAAGTGTCTCTCTTTGAACGTTGAATTTACATATAGCGAGCTGGAGCTGCATCCATCACGCGTTTGAAATGGCGAGATGTTTTACTACCAACGAACGGGTGGGGGCGGGGAGCTAATCTCGACACATGTTCGCCGACATGGTAAAGCACATGCCAGGCGCAGACTCGTAAATCCTCGGTCTCGGAGTCTGGTTGCAAAAGGGCAAAGATGGTGGACGTTTTTTTTTTTTTTTACGCCGCGCTTTGAGACAGATGCAGGATGTCGGACCAAACGCCAACACTCATTTAAAACCATTAACGAGACCTCGAGAAGAGGCTGGCGTGACCGGGGATCTGTACTTTTTGCAATAGTGGAAGAAGTACGCAATTTTGTTAGTAAAAGTACAGATACTAGGGCAAGAAAATACTCAAGTTGCAGCAAAAGTATCACATGAAAACGCTACTTAAGTAAAAATATTAAAGTACCCGTTTTAAAATGTACTTAAAGAGGAAAAAGTAAAAGTATTTGTGCAGGTTTTGATCATAATAAAACTTGTAGTCATTTTGATAAAGATTTGGGTTGAATTTCGTTCAACAGAAACAACTGAATCAATATTTTTAGTTTTTATTTGTATATTTTTGTTTGATCAAACTACAAATCTGTTACAACTAAACCCTCGAACTTTGCAGCAGGTCTCAAACTATAATACAAAAAATACTTTTACTTTTCAGTCCTGTTCAAACATATACAGTTATGTTCAAAATAATGGCAGTACAACGTGAGTAACCAGAATAATCCAGGTTTTTAGTATATTTTTTTATTGCTACATGACAAACAAGTTACCAGTAGGTGCAGTAGATTCTCAGAAAACAAACAAGACCCAGCATTCATGATATGTACGCTGTTAAGGCTGTGCAACTGGGCAATTAGTTGAAAGGGGTGTGTTAAAAAAATAGCAGTCTGCCGTTGAGTGTACAAACTCAAAAATATTTTGTAGAAACCCCTTTGTGTGTAGGATTTAGCAATCCTTTGAATCACTAGACTAATATTTAGTTGTATGACCACAGTTTTTAATAATTCCTTCACACCTGTGTGGCATGGAGTCAACCAACTTGTGGCACCTTTCAGGTGTTATTCTACTCCATGATTCTTTAACAACATTCCACAATTAATTTACATTTCTTGGTTTTGCTTCATAAACAGCATTTTTTACATCACCCCACAAATTCTCGACTGGATTAAGATCCGGTGATTGGGCTGGCCACTCCATAACCTTAATTTTGTTCGTTTGGAACCAAGACTTTGCTCGTTTAGTAGTGTGTTTGGGGTCATTGTCTTGTTGAAACACCCATTTCAAGGGCATGTCCTCTTCAGCGTAAGGCAACATGACCTCTTCAAGTATTTTGACATATTCAAACTGATCCATGATCCCTGGTATGCAATAAATAGGCCCAACACCATAGTAGGAGAAACATGCCCATATCATGATGCTTGCACCACCATGCTTAACTGTCTTCACTGTGTGCTGTGGCTTGAATTCAGAGTTTGGGGGTCATCTCACACACTGTCTGTGGCCCTTGGACCCAAAAAGAACAATTTTACTCTCATTAGTCCACAAAATGTTCCTCCATTTCTCTTTAGGCCAGTTGATGTGCTCTTTAGCAAATTGTAACCTCTTCTGCACATGCCTTTTTTTTAACAAAGGGACTTTGCGGGGGGTTCTTGAAAATAGATTAGCTTCACACAGACGTCTTCTAACTGTCACAGCACTTACAGGTAACTCCACACTGTCTTTGATCATCCTGGAGCTGATCATTGGCTGAGCCTTTGCCAATCTGGTTATTCTTCGATCCATTTTGATGGTTGTCTTGCGTTTTCTTCCACGTCTCTCTGGTTTTGCTCTCCATTTTAAGGCATTGGAGATCATTTTAGCTGAACAGCCTACTGTATAATTTTTTGCACTTCTTTATAGGTTTTCCCCTCTCCAATCAACTTTTTAATCAAAGTACGCTGTTCTTCTGAATAATGTCTGGAACGGCCCATTTTCCTCAAATGCATGTTCAACAAGTGCTGGGGCTTCATCCTTAAATAGGGGCCACCTGATTCACACCCGTTTTTTTCCACAAAATTGATGACTTCACTGATTGGATTCCACACTGCTAATTTTCTGAACACACCCCTTTCAACTAAATGCCCAGTTGCACAGCCTTAAGAGTGTCCATATCATGAATGCTGGGTCTTGTTTGTTTTCTGAGAATCTACTGCACCTACTGGTAACTTGTTTGTCATGTAGCAATAAAAAATATACTAAAAACCTGGATTATTCTGGTTACTCACATTGTACTGCTATTATTCTGAACATAACTGTAGTGAAGTAGAAAGTACAGATACCTGCTCTCAAATGTGGTGAAGTAAAAAATATATACTTTAAAGTACTCAATTTCGTAACTTAAGTAAAAGTACAGATGCTGGAGCAAGAAAATACTCATGTAAAACCAAAAGTATCACATGAAAAGTACCAGTTTTAAAAGGTCTTTCAAGAGTAAAAAGTCAAAGTATTTCGTGCAGATTTTGACAATAATAAAGCTTCAAGTGTAGTGATTTAGATTTGTTTTTTGACAGATTTGGGCTGAGTTTTGTTCAACACAAACAACTGAATCGATATTTTTTTCCTTGTGGTTTTTATTTGTATATTTTGTTTGCTCAAACTACAAATCTGTTACAACTAAACCCTCGAACTTTTCAGCAACTATAATAGAAAAAAATACTTTTACTTTTCAGTCCTGTTCAAAAATGAGGTAAAGTAGAAAGTACAGATACCTGCTCTCAAATGTGAAGTAAAAGTAAAAATTGTCCACTTTAAAAGGTGCACTATGTCACTTTTTGTTTGGGTTTGGTTCGTCATCTGCTTCTTTCTATGGATATGTCATTGCCCTGCTTGGGATGTTGCACAGTATGACTTTAAACAGCTCTTCATCATCATATTTCCGTCATATTTTCCTCCTACACTTCGTCATATTTTGTTTTATTGCTCAAAAATACCCGCTCAAACAGGCATTCTGACTGTGAGCGGGGTCGCCTTTCCACAGATCTGACCTGTAACTTGGTCTCGTTTGTTCTCCGTGAAGATAAAAAGGTTTAGCTTAGGTTTAACTGTGAAACTTACCAGACAAAGCAATAACATCTCCACTAGAAAAGTTCCAAAACGCATCTGTGAAATGTCCTCAAGTAAAGCACAGGTACTTAAAATATACACTTAAATCCAGAACTTTACTACTTTTACTTCATTACGTTGCACCATTGACCATTCGCACCCTTACTGCACTCGTATATACCTTCTCCTATCGGCTTACCCGCAGATGGGAGTTCAAAAAGGCATGTGTTTTCGGAGGGAGTGGAAAAAGTTATGGAGTCCGTAGCCAGCTGACACATCGGATTAAGTTGGACAAGATGTTCTCAGGATGTTTCGTCTTAGGTTACGCTATTGTCTTTTTACGGGTCTCTATGAACAACAAAGTGCTTATTTTCGGGGACTAACTTTTTATGAGGTTTCTGCATTTTTGCATTGTCTTGATTAAGTCTTTATTGAATTTAAAACCGTATTTACTGAATTTAAAGTACATTAACTTTTACTTACTGTACTGTGAGTGTATGTGGCGCTAGATGCTCTTTTGGGCTTCAGAAATGTGGACTTTTTTTGTACTTTGCACCCAGTTTTTCCCACTCATTAAAGGGGCACTACTTAACTTTCTCTGGTGCATGTTGTGTGTCTCCGTGGAGATATTAATTTTGATTGATTTGCCTGGAATGTCCCATAGCATGGCTTTAAATTGGATGTTTAATCACTTAAAACACACCTTGAAAAACTCTCTTACCGCTCGACTCTCCGCAGATTTGACCTGGAACTTAGCCTAGACGTGTCTTGGCTGAATTACGCGTCGCCATGGAAATACGTGACTGTTTAATGCCATACTGTGGAACATCGCATTGGTAAAGCAATAGCGTTAAGTCAGTGTTATTGGCATGAACTGTACAGTTTGTACCAGTCGAAGAAGTACTTGATTTTAGAAGTAGAAGTACAAATACTAGAGCAAAAATATACTCAATGAAAAGTAAATTTAACACATGAAAAATCTACTTAAGTAAAAGTATTGAAGTACCAGGTTTAAAATGTACTTAAAGAGTAAAAAGTAAAAGTATTTGATGTCGATTTTGATCATAATAAAGCTTTAAATGTAGTGATTTTGTTTTTCCCTGTTGCTGTTGCTGGTTTTATTTGTATTCTTTTTGTTTTCCTCAAATGAAAGTGTTCAAAATAAACCAATCACGTCCTCCATAATGAACAGACGACTCATAGAATTGAAGGTTTACTTAACTGCCGTGAAATAGTTACCGCATCCACGTCGCTGGTCCAGTTAACTTTGTTTTTAGGACATTTCTGCTTAACAAACACCATTGTCCTTTGTTGATTCTGCTTTCCAAGTTTGAAGATTACAAGTGGCCTTTGCAGGACTTGGCATGATATATTCCAAAACAAATATTACCAAGATTTATTCAGGGGCGCCCCACATTTCTGCATGCATACTAATGTCCCCGAGTCAAAGAGGGAAGACTCCAAGAGAAAAACAAAGCCCGATCTTAAACTTAACGCTGTGCTTATGTCCTACTTTAGACTCCCATGGGTGGAATAGTGGTCTTTCAATGGCAGGCCACCAAGCCCTTCATTAATCTCTAACACCAGCGCTCCTGTGGTGGACCACGCGCGCCAAGCCAAGGCTGCTATCCGGAGGGGCTGCAGTGTCCACCAAGTCTCCGTTAGTAATTCATACGCTCGTTAGAAGGAGTTTTCATCACACATTCACTTACGAAAACATGAGCTCTCATCTTTTAATTACAAGGCCTTTATGGAGCGCTCACCCAGCACCCACCCGGCACCCACTGAGTGCAAGGTTACCGTGACAGCCCCCAGCCAACGCCGTGCACAATGGTCAGACGTGTGTGAATGGATCAATTATTCAAGATGGTGGCAAGTGCAATATTTTCTTCTCTTTCTGCTTTGGAGGAACTTGTAGAGTCTTTGTAGCGCTGCCAGTCAGGCCAAACACAAACGTCCTACTTTCTCGAACGCATCCCTAAACAATTAATACACCAGGCTCCTCTTGTGGCAGGCCACCAAGCCCATCATTAAGCGCGAGCACCGCTAACGCCACAATGTCAGATGACGTCTTGTTAGCATTTCAAAAGTGCGGCCCCCCTCCCTCCCTCTCTCTCAGCTCTTTCCACACGGCCCCTGATACGCGATGTCGTCCACTGGCTTTTTTAGTAATTCATGAAATTTACACTCGGGAGGTGAGAACAAGGTCCTTCGGCCTCATTACCGCGTTTTTTCATCAGACATTCTCTGACATGTACGAGCCCCGTCTCAGGGTCTAACTCTTTTTATGTACCACCCAGTTTCACATGTGTGGAGCCTGGCGATGAAGCGGAGCCTGCACAGTCAACAGCTTTAGAAAGAAATAACAGAACTACGGGATATGCTCCGACTACGAATGTAAATAAACCTACACGACAGAGCTTCTTCTATTTTATTTTCATTCTTACATTTTCAGAAAAACAGTGTTCGATCTCACAAACTTGTTATAACGTTGGGCTATAAATGTTTGTTACATATGCAAGTTTTAGATTGTTTTGTTTGTTTTAAGACAGAACTGCAGGACATGAGAGGACTACGAATGTGTGCAAACAAAATAAAGCGACACTAGGGAACTACTTCTATTTTTCCCATTATTCTTCCATTTTCAGAAAAACAGTGTTCCATCTCACAAACTTATAACGTTGGGTTCTAAATGTTTGTTACATATTCAAGTTTTAGATCGTTTTGTTTGTTTTAAGAAATAACAGAACTGCAGGACATGAGGACTACGAATGTGTGCAAACAAAATAAAGCGACACTAGGGAACTTCTATTTTACCCTGTTAATCTTCCATTTTCAGAAGAACAGTGTTCACGCTAACAAACTTATTATAACATTGACTTATAAATGTTTGGTGTATGTTCATGTTGTTTTAATACATACACAGTTCATGCAATGCTTGGCAAGGCATTTAAAAAAGAAAAAAATCACAATCACAAATTAAATTCTCCAGGCAAATACATAACACTAGAATGATTAAAAAACACATTTTACTACATAGAGAGACAATAAGATAATGTAGATTCTGGAGGCTACAGAAGTAGGTTAGTGCACAGGATAAATGTTGATGATTTTAAGGAAAAGGTATTTTTTTCTTAGGTGTAAGAAGTGGAATAGAGTTTAGTCAAAAGAACTGCTGTACTGAACTCATGAGTACTGTTATTATTATTATTATTGTATAAATATTTTTTGTTTTCTCTGTCTGTCCGAGTCATTGCTTGTTGTTTGCGGAGAGTCGTATTCTCGGCATCATGAAGTGTAAACAGGGTCAGACATTCATAAGTCACTTCACTTCAGTCTAAACCCCTTCGGTCAAAGTTTTCTGTGAAATGTTTGTAACTGTCTATTAAGCACATGGTTAAGTACATGACTGAAGAAAATAAACTACTACTACTGCTATTACTGCTACTACTACTACTGTTACTACTACTACTGCTACTGCTACTAATACTACTACTACTGCTACCTTTACTATGTCTACTAATACTACTGCTACTACTACTACTACTACTGCTACTACTACTACTACTACTGTTACTACTACTGCTACTAATACTACTGCTACTACCACTACTACTGCTACTACCACTACTACTACTACTGCTACTAATACTACTGCTACCTTTACTATGTCTACTAATACTACTGCTACTGCTGCTACTACTACTACTGCTACTAATACTACTGCTACCTTTACTATGTCTACTAATACTACTGCTACTACCACTACTACTGCTGCTACTACTGCTACTACCACTACCACTACCACTACCACTACTACTACTACTACCACTACCACTACCACTGCCACTGCTACTACCACTACCACTACCACTACCACTACTACTACTACTACTACTACCACTACCACTACCACTACCACCACTACCACTACCACTACTACTACTACTACTGCTACTACTACTGCTACTACTACTGCTACTGCTACTACCACTACTACTGGTACTGCTACTGCTACTACTGCTACGCTAATTAGCTTTAAGTGTGTACATTTTGAAAAAGCAAATAGGAAAAAAAATGCTTGGGAAATGTATTCATGGAGCGAAACATACATATAATACATAAATTATATTGAAATAAAAATATATTATTATGAGCATTAAAAGGCTTATTTCATTTGCCTATTTTTTAGCTTAGAAGTAAAAGCAACTCCACTCAAAAAACACATTTAAAAGGTCCAATATGACACAAAATTGACTCTTGTGAGCTTTAGGCTGTGTTATTATGCTGCTACCTCATGAAAAACATCCCTGGAGTTGTGTTTTGTTTCATTCACACATGTTTGAGTAATACTGCATGAGCTGTGTGTGGAGTTTAAAAACCCAGTGGAGCAACTCTGGCTCTGTTTTTGATGAGAAAACGACATTATAACAGATTAGAAAATAGCGTAATATGGGCGTTTTAACTATATACTTGATACCGTTTGTTCATTTCGTGCTCTGTGCTAGGACACGGCCTGGAGATGCTCGACCACGTTGAATCAGTGAGCTCGAAAGTCAAATCTACCGCTGGAAATCACAAACTCTCTTACCTCGGTTGAGCGTGGTTGGCGACGGTTTCTTCGGGAGCTCGGAGAAGCTGCTTCCGTCCAGCGCCGAGGCCTTACACTCCTTCTTCTCTGTGGCGGTGGGAGCTGTGGTCTCCATGATGCCGGACCGCTCTCTGGTGTCGCCTACGAAAAGCCAAAAGGAAAATCTGTCATCACACTTTGCCTTTAAGATGCTAATGTGGAGCTAGGTGCTAAAAACTTCCCATTTACGGTAAGTATCTGTATGTAAATGCGCTCGGTCAGACCTACTGTTTTGACAAAGGCCTGGGGATGGGTTTTGTCCTTCCAAAACACTTATAATATTACTTTTTTACGAAATAAACAGCTTTTAATTGAATTTTTCATTAAATTTCTTAATCTAAAAGCATTCGTCCATACTGGAGGTGTCAAATTTATCACCAGAAACTTAAAAATTCATTAAAATCAATACATAAAATCTGTTGTTCATTGTTCAGGAAAATTGTTTATAAAGAAAGATTCAGGCTTAGTAACTAAAAAAAGGTGCACTGTGTAACTTTTCGGTTGGGGGTCCGTCGCCTTCTTTTTATGGATATGCTCTGCCTGTAATGTTCCACAGCATGACTTTAAACAGCTCTACTTTACATGTATTCGATTATAGGTGGTTTTATAGCTCAAAAATGCCTAGAAAAACAGACATTCTGACTGTGAGTGGGGTCGCCTCTCCATAGATCTGACCTGTAACTTGGCCTGGTTTGGTCTCCGTGATGATAGAAAGGTTTAATGTCATACTGTGGAACATTTCAGACAAAGCAGTAACATCTCCATGCAGAAAATCAGGTGGTGGTGACCAGAAAAGTTGCACAATGCACTTAAATTTTAAAGAGTTAAGAGTTTTTAAGGGGTAATTTTGCTTTATTTGAGCAGATTCAACTCGACAAGTAAAATGATCTGCCAGTGTAATAAGTGTTTTTTTCCTTAATTCAAGCAACATTTGATTTAGTTTCTTATTTTAAGTGTAGCGAGATGCATTTTCATATTTTAAGTACAAAAACTCTTGTTCCACTGGCAGATCATTTTACTTGTCAAGTGAAATTTACTCAAATCATGATAAAACTTTATTAATTCAAGTGATTTTAACTTGACTAGATTTTGTTTTTTTTTTGTTTTGTAGGAGTTACTGAACCTGAATAATTCTTAATAAACTATTTGTTAATTACAAATTCTTTTGTTCATACTTTATTAAGGCATAAATAAGTGTAGTTTTCATAAAGTTTTACCATTTTTTTTGTAAATTAAAGGTGCACTATGCAACTTTCTATTGGGTATCAGCTACCATGAGATGTTATTGCAGCCTGGAATGTTCCTCACTATGGCATTAAATGTAACCACCTCGCATTTAATCAGTTATAGGTGTATTTATTGCTGAGAAAGATGCCTTGAAACACATGATCTGGCTCGTAATGTGGCCTAGTGGCATCACCTGCTTGTTTCTGTGGAGACAGATATGGTTAATGTCATACTGTGGAGCATTTCGGGCACAAAAATAGCACTTTGGACTCTCCAGTTAGAAGTTACACAATGCATCTTTAAAGAAATACAAACAAAAATCCTGAAAATCCACACAATGCACTTTGATTGCACAATTCAAGCATCAAAAACCTTTAAAAACATTAGCGTATTCCACATATTCACATCCAAACCAGAGCACAAATCTCTCACAGAGGCAGCAGGCTCACAGCACGACGACTATTCCATTTGTAAATACACTTGGCCTTTAGCTTTTAGCCCGTGTCCTGAGTCAATAGCTCCGTGAATGGCTCCATGGCCTGGCAGCGGGCCACGTGTTTAACTTGGTGAGAACTACAAGATCATCCCAGGCCCAGAGCAAACACGCCCCGGGTCTGCGGCGGGAGGAGACAAACCCCATTCCACAACCTCCAGTGAAGCGGCGGCCCTCTCACCTCAGACTAAACTCAAGACTCCGGCGAGAAACAGGCCGGGGATGTGCCGGCACGTGTTTGCGAAACGGAGCGGCGCGAAAACAGAAGGCACGGAGGATCCACGGGGGGGTGGAGCGAAGCGTTTTCCGTCGCTGCATGTCACTCACTGCGTTTACGTGCGCTGAGAACTCGTCAGGCTCTTGTCCCAGTCCACACGCAGGTCAGAGAATCAAACAGGCGGAGGTCTACGAGGCGTTCAGGGGCTTCTAGTAATTTAGCTTTAAGACTTAAACCTTGCAGCGATAATTATGAAGAAAAAATGGGATGTTTGAGATTCTAACCCCTTAACCGTAGCTCCCTGGTTTACATACATTTTGATTAATGGGTTTAAAATTGGTTATTCAGTTTTCTTTTGAGTCGTCCACCGCCTGCTTGAACATATGGTATTAAACATACTGTATCTAAAGGCGGCCTCACACTACAGGAGAAGTTGCGTGATTTTGGCTGTGATTTCTTCTTCCAGGGTTCAGGGAGGCGTGACCCGACTTTTTGTCTCCGTGTGCGATTTTGAAGCCGCTGCTCCTCGTGTGTGGAGTCAGTGTCAGATCATAACCACCAAACATCAGGAACGCAACAGGAACAGACGGTAAAACAGCGTCAGGGGCAGAGGAGCAACGGACACAGACACAGCATACAAACTCGGGATAGACCGAAAATAAAGACTTTATTACTCATCTCATGTAAAGTGGTACATTTAAAGTGCAGCGTCTCATCCACATTATCCATAGAAATTGTCCTCCGCAAATAATAACATCCAGTCCACAAAACTGCGCTATTAATCCAGTTTGAGGCGTTCTTTAAAAGTAAAAACACAGTGTTTCCTCACGTGTGTTTGTTTACGCGGTGAAGCTGCAGATTAGCGACTGACTCTACTTCCTGTGGACTTTATTGCTAATCTTTAATGCTTTTAAAATAATTTATCTGAAGTATTGCACCACAGTTCACAAATAATAATAACACAGTTTTGACTTCTAAACTAGAAGTGCAGAGCTCTGATCTTTGAACACTTCAGAGTCTCAGAGCGACTGGTTTTACTGTAGACAGGAAACAGCTGATGTGATCGTGCTCACAAATTTATATCCTGTGGTCTGCAGACAGATCCTACTGCAGTCTTTGAGATCAGAGATTTTTAGTCTTATCAGATTCTCCTTGTGTCTGAGGTGTGCGGATTTTGTCGCACGTTTAAAAATCGTTTAAGACCGAAAAATCCTGTAGTGTGTAGCAGCCTTAAGTCTTCAGAAGATCAGAGCTCTGCACTTCTAGTTTAGATGCAAATCAAAACTGTTATTATTTGTGAAATGTGGTGCAATACTTCAGATACATTCATTCAGATACATGATTTTTAATGCACAGATGGTTGACAATAAAGTCCACAGGAAGTCGAGTCTCGATCGCTAATCTGCAACTTCACTCCGATCCACACGTTGTGTGGATGCAAACAGACGTACACAAGGAACTACTCTCATCTTTTTACTTTTAACGCTTCAAACTAAAACTGGTATAAACCATGTTTTTTTTGGTCTAAATTGATGTTTACTTTTGAGTGTCTATACTTGGGAGATGTTGATGTTCAGAATTGGAGAAATTATGATAAAAGTTATTAGCAATCCTAGTTTTAGTTTAGTTTAGCCTTTATTTGAAGGGGCAATGTACAGAGACATTAAGCTCATAAATACAGAGATGTTCCCTGCAGAAACCTACTTGCAGCGAGCAAAAAACCCATTACAAGACAATGGCTAAGGGCAGATCCTCCAACATTAGAGGAGTGGATAAAAACAGTTTATGAAATCTATGTGATGGACAGGCTGTCTTTCACCCTTCGGACCCAATGCAACTGTTTTTATAAAACATGGACAAAATGGACTGAGTTTGTGAAATCTATTAGATCGGACTTTATCTGAAAACTAACACTGTAAACACATCTCGAGTGATACGTCAACGAACGACTGTAACGGCACTTTACTCCTCTGCTGAGATACATTGTGAAAAAAATGGATATGGCAAAAAAATATATACATCACAATGCATAGTTCTCCAAATTTTATTTTATTTTTCTGGTAAAATGGGCAAAAAGGCAGAGTTTAGTCAAGTCCTACATTAGATTTGGGATGTTTTTGGTTTTTTATTCTGACCCAGTTTGACTTGTAAATGTGCATTTTTTTGTTTTACATTAAGTGAACTTAACTTTCACTGCAACATAAAACAGAATAATCGACTGTTGCATCTTTTTCTCATATCGTGCTGCCCTAATACACAACTTTCCCCATTTTCCTCTGAAGAATGAGTTTGCTCTTCTTGACTTTTTTCTCACTGTCTCATAAAGTCAGGCCCGCTCTCTGGTTTCATGATGTCAGGTCTTGAGGCGTACATGTGTTGTTTGTGTTCGGAGACGTGTCTGTCTTATGTCATGTGTTAAAACTCATTACTGCATTTTAAGACATAGATTTTCCATTGCGTTATGATTCCCATAAAAAGATGAGTCATACAAAAAGATGTTCTCACTCTAGACCAATGTGGTACAGCTTCAGGCACAGATTTAAGTAGCAAATACAAAACAATTAACGTGTGAATAATTTAATATGTAATGATATAGTGCAGAATGCAAAGAAAGCTATTTTTGTGATTTATGCTGAACATTCTTTAAATCTGAAAAGTATTTAAGTATTCTAATACACATTAAACTACAGAGTTTAAAAAAAAAAGTTTAATTTAAATGAGGGTTGGGCGGTAATATGATAATACGGTATCCCGCGGTATCAAAAAGTAGCAACAGTATCAGTTTCATGACAGTCATTAAAAAAATCTGCATAAGGACCTAAAACCACAGCAGGACTTTCTCCCCTCCGCTCTCTCTCCACTTCAAACGTCGTTACGCTCGGAGATTTCCATCCACACGCAGCGAGAAAGAAGAAAAAAACGTGACTGTCGCTTCGTGTGTGATGTTGAGCCAAAAAGTTTGTGATGGAGACGTTTTATTGAACAGGGAGAGTCAAGAGGGGACGAGGCGCTGAAGAGGAGAAAGTTCCCGCTTGAGGTTGAAGTCAGACTTTCACGGAGGAGACTGTAAAGCCCAATTTATGGTTCCGCATCAAAATGTGTTTGCATCGACGTGCACCTCCTACGTCTGTCTCTACTGATGTGCACCTCTGAAACTTTCTAACTAAGCATCAAAACGTCGCAAACAGCGAGGGGAAGCGACGCAGACAATAAGCGCTGTGATTGGTCCTCTCCACCGCTCTACATTTCTGTTACTCTGCTCATTATAGACTTTAAGCAATAATGTGTTTACTGCAGCTTTGCACACATCTGTTTACATTTTACATAAACAAAACTTAAAACCGCATGGCTCATTTGCATACAGAATAAGCGCTGATAAAAAACAGCTCGTGCACTGATGCTGATGCGATTGAACACGCTGCAAAGTTTGGTTTGATCAGAACTTGTGCCTCATCTTCAAATATAATGCTGCTCTTCTGTTTCTGAATGGTACAAAATAATTCTTAATCAGTCACAGTAATACTGTATACCCCGGTAAAATGCTGAGAAGGTTTGACGGTTTCAAAATTTGGATACCGCACAACCCTAATTTAAAGGCACTTCTCACTCTCAACCAATGAGATACGGCACTGGGAAACTAACATTTTAATAATTCAAAATTTGATAATATAGTACAGCATACAGACAAGGCAATTTGGGGAATTTATGCCAAAAATCTTTAAATTTGAAAAGTTGAAATATTCTGTTTTTAAGCATCCTAACACACATTTTACTTTTAAAACGGTTTAATTCAAAAGGCCCTGATTTTTTCTGTCTCTTCCCAGTCCAGAGATATTGTATAAGCGGCTTTTGAGGTCAAGATTAGTGAGCTGCACTCTGTCTGTATCTAATTAGAAGGCGTTTTATTGTCTGATAATGAAGTAGTGCGCTGTTAGCAAAGTTATTGTGAGAAGGAAAGCTGTGAAAAGCACTTATAAACTTATCGCGGTGAATAATTAGGATGCTTTGAAGGCATAAAGTAAGTGAGGAATAACTTTGGACCACTGCAAACTGTTAAAAATGTCAGGTTTTAAAGACGGTAAAAATCAGGGGCAGTTCCTTTCACTGAACTTGATTAGGTGTTCTGCAAACTTCTTCATATGTTTGGCTTTTTAAAATGTTATAACAGATCTTGCGTAGTCATAAATGCCATCAGCGCACTGCAGCCAAGTGCGGAAACTGTGACATATTCCTCCGAAAAATGCACTGATACCGATGCGAGGTTTTGGGCGTCTAAATGAAAATTCCAGCTTTCTTTTATCTTCTGGACACCTGTTGGAATCTATTAAAGTCCAAACGATTAAAACTTTACACGAATGGTCAGCAGTCCAGACTCTCGTAAAATTACTTGGAGCGAGCGCAAAAGAAACATCCTGATAACACAATGAGGTAAGTCGTTCTCACCGGACCCATGAAAATAAGTGTTTTATAGTTTTATAGAAAGAGAAATGAAAAACTGAATCATAATCAAATAGTTTCTTTTAAACTTTCTTCTGCGGGGAACAAAATCTGGGTAAGATATTTGGTGGACAAGTCATTTAAAGCTCCACTTTTTGCGCTGGAATAGTAGGCTGCTCACTGTATGGAGATGCTACTGCTTTCCCAGGAATATCACACAGTATGGCATTAAACTTATGAAACGCTGTGGAGACAAGGAGATGACTTTACCAGGCCAGGTTACAGGTCAGATCTCTGGAGATATGACCCCAAGATCAAGAATATATGTATTTTTAAGGTATTTCTGAGCAATAAACTCTGTTCTTGAATAAATGCAAGATATAAGTTTAATGCAACACTGTGGAACATTCAAAGCAAAGCAATATACAGGAGACCAGTGCATTTTTTTCGACATCTCTACATGTGTGACGGCCGTTTTATTCCAGCGTCTGTTGAATTCCAACACAAACACACCTCATTCTGCTTCATGAGGCACTGATGAGGAAATCACCTGAACCAGATCTGATTTAAGGAGGAAAAGTATTTTAAAAATCTGGGTTATTCCAACAAATACTGATTTCTGAACTCTTCCTAAGTTAAAACATTAGTATTGTGTTGTTTTAAAAATGAATATGATCTTGTTTTCTTCACATTATTTGAGCTCTGAAAACATTTAATCTTTTTTGTTATTTTGACCATTTGTCATTTTCTGCAAATAAATGACAATATTTTTATTTGGAATTTGGGAGAAATGTTGTCAGTCGTTTATAGAATGAAACAAGAATGTTCATTTTACTCAAAGACAAACCTATAAGTAGTAAAATCACAGAAATTTTGCAGTGGTCTCTTATTTTTTTCCAGAGCTGTATATGAAAAATCACCATGGAGAATGATCCTTAGACCTTAACTCGCCAGAGTGTGAAACTGAGAAAAATGACTTCAGAGTTTCTGTTTTGATTTCTCGTGTGGTTTCTTTAATGTTACGGTTGCCATAGCCTTTTATTTTCTCGTTAAAACACTCAAATTGGCTCACGATATTTATTCGCATGATAAAGTAGGTCTCAAATACCCCCAAAATGAGACATGAAGTTACGGCATTCTGCCTTTGTAGGGCAGAATATCTGAGCGGACCCGGCAACAGAAAAGTTACATAGAGCACCTTTAACATTATTATATCAGTCTTCTTTTAAAGGTGCATTGCGCAAAGTGCTTGCTTCTATGGATATGTCATTGCTCTGCCAGGAATGTTCCACAGTATGACATTAAACAGCTCTACCTTACATTTTATCGCTCAAAAATCGCTAAAAACAAGCATTCTGACTGTGAGCGGGGTCGCCTCTCCACAGATCTGACCTGTAACTTGGTCTTAATGCCATACTGTGAGACATTCCAGACAAAGCCATAACATTTGACAGCCCCTTAAAATTTAAGGGGCCTTTAAATATTACTTCTACATTTAAATACGCAACGTTAACTATTGATTTTATAACACATATTATGCATATTAGAAATTCTGATGATACATTTTTTTTGTTCACCCACAAAAACGGTGAACAAATTTTGGGCTTTCTGGTCGATTAAATGCACATAATCGCTCACTGATCTCGTATCTTTCTCGCTGGACGTGTGAAGTACTGTTTTCGGTTTCACGTGGTTATCCAACATGTCCCCGTTCGCCGCGAGGTGGTTGCAGCTTCGTCCATCTCCGCGACCCTTCCGAGGTGCCAGTCTCCTGTCACCCGGCCAGTGTAAGCCGATTAGAGGTGGGCCACTAACAGGTTTAGACTGCAGCTGTCTCCCTTTTCCCCCCGTGCCAAAAAGTCCCGGAGACAGCCAGAGAGTCGCCGTGTCCGCCGTCCGACCACTCTGACATCACCTTATAGCGATAGGGTTTAATGTCGCCTTTCATGGGCCTTTATCGAGGCTGGACTTGGCCGGGACGCGAGCTCCTTTTTGAGTCTTTCTTGGCTCAGATAAGTTGAACGAGTTAAACAAGCGCCTGCCTAGTTAATGATTTTGTGTGTGTGAATGTAAAGAGTTTGTGAGTTATGCGAAAAATCTTTAAATTTAAATAGAAAAAGTTGAAATATTTTGCATTTACGCAGTCTAACATACATTTCACTTTAAATTTGCATTGTTTAACCTTTCTTTTTGCTTTTCTCCATGGAGATGTTATTGCTTTGTCTGGAATGTCTCACAATATGGCTTTAAACCTTTCTATCTTCATGAAGATCAAACTAGACCATGTTACAGGTCAGATCTGTGGAGAGGAGACCCCGTTCACAGTCAGAATGCCTGTTTTTCTAGGTAATTTTGAGCTATAAAACTAAAGTACCGCTGTTTAATGTCATACTGTGGAACATTCCAGGCAGCGTAACGACATATCCATAGAAACAAGCAGGTGATGGACCCCCCAACCAAAAAAAAGTTGAATTTAAAGGCGATGTACGTGATTTTTTCCCCCCATTTATCTGAACAAAATGTGTCGTTCCTCGGTACAGATATATCGTAAAAGCTGCTCTTGAGGTCAAAATAAGTCTGTATCTTATAAGAACGCGTTTTATTGTCTGATAATGCAGCATGCGCTGTTAGCATGCTAGTTGTCTTTAGCTTTACCAACAAAACTCTGCTCTGGTCTCTGAGAGTTGTGAATATCCCCTATCACAGCGACAGAATTTAATGTCCTCTTTCATCGAGGTTGGACTTGGCTGGAACGCAAGGTCCTTTGAGTCTTTCTTGGCTCACGTAGGCGGTGCCCGAGAATGAGCCGAACAAGAGCCCGCCTTCCGCTTTTCAAATGCACCCGTCCTTAAAAACGAACAGGGAATCTTCCTGCTTACACGGGCGTCTGAAACATCTGGCAAAGCATTAATAGCTGTTTCAGCGCTTTTACGGCATGCCAGTTCTTTGCTTTCCAATTTGCCTCTGAAGCCGGAGCCAAAACGGGACGGGGAAGGGTAGAAGGGGACGCTGGAACCTCCGAGGATCATTTAGCTAAGAAAATATTGATTGGCATGGCAGGTACGAGTTCAATTTTGAAGGAATGTGTAGCCGAATCCTCATAAGACATTTCTTACTAAGGGAAGATCTTAAATGAGTTGGTTCTGCTTGCCAAACATGTTCACCTTAAAATCCCTTTTCTGCACAGTGATTTCCACATTACACTATTTTCTGACCTGTTATAATGATGTTTCCTCATCACAAACACACCAGGATATTTAGGGCTGTAGGTTCTTCTCTCAAACAGAAAACACTCTGTTCCACCTCGTGATATCATGCGATTACAGAAAGTGCTCGACTGTTTTGTTTTTTTCTTTTTTTATTTTAAACACAATCCTGGAATTGCCCATTTCTACTGAACAAAAGGCAAAAAGTCACTGTTAACTTAACATCACAAGGTGGAACAGAGCATTTTGAGCTTTGTAGATGTGAACAGACTAATAATAATGGATTATTCAAATGTGTGAATGAAACAAAACACAACTTCAGGTGTCTAAACAAGAAATAGTCTATACTGGAAAGTGTAAAAATGGGCAAGGTACAAACCTGAGGCACACCGACTGAATACAGCTCTGGAAAAAATAAGAGACCACTGCAAAATTATCATCTGTTTGTCTGATTTTACTACTTGTAGGTTTGTGTTTTGAGTAAAATGAACATTGTCGTTTCATTCTATAAGCTACTGACAACATTCCTCCCAAATTCCAAATAAAAATATTGTCATTTAGAGCGTTTATTTGCAGAAAATGACAAATGGTCAAAATAACAAAAAAGATTCAATGTTTTCAGACCTCAAATACCTGCAAAGACCTCACCTCATCAGTGCCTAATGAAGCAGAATGAGGTGAGTTTGTGCTGGAATTCAACAGACGCTGGAATGAAACGTCTGTCACGCATGTAGAGACGCTGATTTCAGAAAAAAAAATGCAGTAGTCTCTTTTTTTTTTTTTTACAGAGCTGTATATTAAAAGTCCTTTATTACATCGGGGGACACCAACGCATTTCGACCAGCAAGGTGGTCTTCGTCAGGGCATAAGTGTGAGACAGGAAATGTGTTGGCGTCCCTCGATGTAATAAAGGACTTTTAATATATTGATTTGGTGCCCCAGAGTCCTGCACGGGTCTGATTTTGACAAACCGCACCCGCCCGTACCCGTCATATCTCAATCCACACCCGACCCGTTTTCCGACAGAATTGAAATAAAACTCCGCACCCGATCCAACCCGCTGTAAATACACACCTACACCCGAAAAGCACCCGAATGAAAATCAGTCCGAGAGCCAAAAAAGAGCCACAACTTTATACTCTCCACTCGCTAATTTACTTTTCAGCATCTCGGGAATCATTTTGAACTGGGGGTTTGAAAATGAAAGTAGCAGAGATTTCTGGGAATGCGCACGTGCAGCAAAAACGTATGGATTTTACATTTAAACATGGTGTAAAAACAATGGCATTTTTGCATTTCACTAAACTACGGCCCTGTTTTTTGTTCGCACATGATGTTTTGTAAACCGCAGATTAGACCCGCGCTTCTGCGTCCGACCCGACCCGAACCTGACAAAGCGCAATATTTTTCTCCCATTTTATTCAAATTTGCGGTTCACCTGTCGGGTATCCGCAGGTACCCGAACCTGTGCAGGACCCATTTTTACACTTTCCAGTAAGGGCTATTTCTTGTTTAGATTTCACGTTAACCCTCTTAGAGCACCTGCAATGCTATTTTTGGACTGTTTTGTGACCATAGTGAAGCGCTCTACCTCTTCTCTTCATGGCTAAAAGCTCACAAGAGTCAGTTTTGCGCAATATAGGACTTTTACTAAAAATCTTGCATCGGCATTGGCAACTGTTGGTCCCAAATTCATTACAATGACACTCACAGTTTGGTCGCGTGAGAATCCAAGCTCATTTCTCCAAAATTGCCCCCAACTTCACCCTGCTCCCCCCACCCACTGTTCGCTCTAATTCAGCTGAGCGGTGCCACGGTGCCGGACACCCCCCCTCCACCCGCCCACCCGCCCCAGGTCTCCCTACAGGCCGGACCTGCGTTGGCCCCGCTGACAGGGGACCCCGGCTCTGACAGGCTGGTACAGGTGTCGCGAACCAGGCGGACAGATGGCAGGGGCCAAAGGCGAAATAACAACAAGGGTGCGCTTCTTTTCTCATCTTCTGGTTGGCCGAGTGGGCTGGAGCCGCTCGGGCAGGATAAGACCCCCACCCTCCAGCCACCTCTCCGTGCCCCTCTCCTCACACCTCCCCCCCGGGGCCATGTGACCACAGGCTGACTCCAGACCAAGACAGGATTATGGGCCTCCTACCACACGCACATCAGGATATTAGCTGCTAAATTATGACTGGGCCTGTCACGATAACACATTCTGACATATTGCTAAAGAAAATATAGATTACACATGATTAGAATGAAAATGAAATGAATTTATGCCACTTAAACTAGAATTATCTGCCAATTTTTTTTTAAATGGTTAAAAAACACAAACTTTAATGAATAGAAAGCAGAATTTTACACTTAAGCACTTAGTTTGTATCTATAATGAGTCAGAGAAGTCATTAAATCTACCCTTGGCAGCTCAAATCTCATCATAGTACAAAAAAACAAAACAAAATGGAGACTATTAGTACAAAGAAAAAGTACCATGATAAATACTGACCCTTGATATAGTATTTATCAGTATATTTATGATATATGTTTCGAATGTAGTTGGCAAAGATTGTCACAATATAAAAAACCTTAAAAAATGTATGAAAAATTATGAGGAGGTTTATGCCAAGACAAAAAATAAATGAAAAAATGAAAAAAAACAAAACAACAACAACACATCATCTATTATTTAGTATAGGTCTACCTAGTTTTTTATTGATTAATTTTTGCTAACTTTTAACTTGAAATATCAATACTTAAATGTTTTGTTAAATACCTAAGATACTAGGGTTGTCAAAAGTATCGAAAATTAGCTAATCGATATTAAAAGCAGTATTGAAACTAGATACTCGTTTGAGCGGGTATCGATACTAAAAAAAGTCACGTTCACAGGACAGAAATGAATGGAAAGAAATAAATTTAGAATGATCTCGAGCTATAGATGATAATATAAAGGGCATTACTATGATTTAATATTTAAAATGACGTTTTATATTGTTTGTTTTTTTATTAGTGAGTATCAAGTCTATTTTTTAGTGTCCGATATCTTCTTCTAGGTTCACTTACTGCAGACATTTTCGGTATTTGTTCCTATTGCCGTTGCTAAAACCAAAGTTCAGCTTGATGCACATTTAAATACATTCATGTGATCTAGTTATTGGTTTTTATGAGTATTCCGTGTGATGAAAAATAACCACCGTTGCCGTAGCTGTTTTAAAACAAAATATTTTCTGAATGGGGAAAAAAAGTCCTAAAAATGTCTCACATGACAGGAAGCTAGAATATTTTTGCTAGGCCATAACTATTAGCGATTAAACTACAGACACTAACCGAAACAGACCTTCGTGACAAAGAATAATTGTCCAGAAATGTGTGACTATTTTATGGAATGGACCAGAGGGCTTTAATGGTTTAATAGAGTGATGTAACACAGCAATGTGACAAAAGTTTGGCATGAATGAGTCTCTAGTCTCCTGCTGCGTTGGCCCTGGGGTAGGTTTTTTTTGCTAACTGTCACGAACGTACAACTTTTGTCAGTAAAAATAATTTATTCAACCATATTACCAAAGAAGGCCGTGTAGTCCTTGATGCTTCCTGCCACAAAACCTCCTTTTCAAGTGAATATCTTTAGGTTATTTTGAATTCGGGGCCGTCCGCACCACAAGAAACAACATTGGCCAAGATGTTTAACCATTTGAGGTTCGTCTAAATCGTCAAACATTCAGTTTAAAGCTGCACTTTGTAACTTTCTGGTTGGGGGTCCGTCACCTGCTTGTTTCTATGTGGATATGGCATTGCTCTGGCTGGAATGTTCCACAGTATGGCGTTAAACAACAATTACAGGTGGTTTTATAGCTGAAAAATACCTACAAAAACAAAGCAGAGAGAATTCAATTTGTCAACTGGACAAAGTTTATTTGGTTGAATATGTTTCGCAGCTCATCCAAGCTGCTTCTTTTTTTTCCTGAGGTTATCAGACTTTTGAATGGCGCACACCGACTTCCTGCTTAGACGGCCTCTCCATCTTGTTTAACTTGTACTTGTCTGTTGAAACTGCTAAATGATCTTGATGTACTTTTAATATTGTTTATTTAATCTTGTTTTAATCCCTCTTGGTCACTGGGCCTCGAGGAACACATTTCACTCAATCATGTGTTTTATTCACATGCTTGAATGACAAATAAAGAACCTTAAACCTTGAACCTTCTTCAGTTCTGGTCAGACACTGGAGGACACTGCCTTAAATCTGCCGGCAAGGGGAGTTAGCTACCAAGAAACTACTCTGAAACTAAAGGCCCTACACACTAGAGGATTTTTCGGTCTTAAACCGTTTTTAAACGTGCGACAAAATGCGCACACCACAGACATGAGGAGAAACTTATGAGCCTTAAAATCTCTGATTGCAAAGACTGCAACGGGATACGTCTGCGTAAAACAGGCTGCAAAGCTGTGAGCGCAATGGTGTCAGCTGTTTCCTGTCTACAGTAAAACCACTCGCATTGAGACTCTGAAGTGTTCAAAGATCAGAGCTCTGCACTTCTAGTTTAGATACAAGTCAAAACTGTGTTATTATTATTTGTGAAATGTGGAGCAATACTTCAGATACAGGATTTTTAAAGCATAAAAGAGGCGATAAAGTCCACAGGAAGTAGAGTCACTATCACTAATCTGCAGCTTTACGATCTGTGGACGTAAACAAACACTTTTTACTTTCAAAGAACGCTTCAAAATTGATTAATAGCGCGGTTTTGTGGACTGGATGTCATTATTTGACAATTTCTATGGATAATGTGGATCAGATGCTGCACTTTAAATTTACCACTTTATGGGAGGTGAGTAATAAAGTCTTTATTTTCGCTATATTCGCTATAGTTTGTATCTTGCGTCTCTGCGTCACTCCTCTGCCCCTCTGTTTTATCGGCTGTTACCATCGCGTTGTTGATGTTTGGCGGTTACGATCTGACACTGAGAAGAAATCGCAGCCATAATCGCGCAAATTCTCCTGTAGTGTGTGGCAGACTTAACACCCTACTTTCTGTTGTTAGCTCAGCCTATTGAACTTGCCCTGGGTGTGGATTCTACCTGGACGACTGAGGGATTCTACACAGCTGTAAAAACAGGCATTCTGACTGTGAGTGGGGTCGCCTTTCCATAGATCTGACCTGTAACATGGTATAGTTTGGTCTCCATGAAGATAGAAATATTTAATGCCATACTGTTTAAAGGTTTAATACCATACACGCCAAGCAATAACTTAATAATCTTCATGAATGAAAGTATTTGACGGACCCTCCACCAGAAAAGTTACACAATGCACCTTTAATATATGTAGCACATGACAACAAGATACAACAATTCACACCAAGGTGAAAGAAAAATATATTGGTATGGTGTAAAGAATAACAATTAGTATCACAGAAGAGGAAATGTAAATGTTTATGGGTTTCAAATACCAGCTGTCCTTAACAGATATTCACTTTTTTGCTTTACTTAGTACCTCCTAATGTGTGAAATTAGTCAATATTTTTAGATTTGTTGTTAAAAGTGCTGATTTTTACCGTCCTAAAAAAACAGAACTAGTTTTTAAACAGTGCGCTGTGGTCCGAAGTTACTCCTCTTTGACCTTACGCATGAGTTCATAAGCACTTTTCACAACTTTCGGAAGCCAGAGCGACAAAGTTAACAACAACTAGCATGCTAACGGCGCAATTCCAGATTATGTAACGTTAAAACGCTTTGTAATGAGATGCAGACAGTACACAGCTGGCATATTTTTGGTTTGAAGAGCTGCTTATATAGTTAAATCTGGCCAAACTTTGCTGGTACATGGAAAAATACACGGGAAAAAATCAGGTACAAAGCGTTTGTGATCTATTTTATCTGTAAATATGTCAAATTTGACCGATGCACCTGCGACTCATCCTAGTGAATACAGTGTCCCTTTGAGGCTACCGTACTACAGTTGCTACAAACGGACTCAAGCAAGCGATTCCCATGAACTAGACCGAGCAGACTCCAGTCCATTAGCCTCTATCATCTCCCATCTCCCCGCTCTATCTCCTCTCCAAACATCTATCCATCTTGTCTTTTTACCTCGTACCCCCAGACCCTAGACGTTTGTTATGAACCCGGGACCAGTGTTTTTCTTTGAGCCTCGTTCAGTTTCAAGTGTTCCTCTTTGGCACGGCTCCCCTTTCACCAGCGCCGCCAGGAATGCAAACACACATCAAAAGAGCCCCTCTGCTTTTTTCCCCCCCTTTTTTTTCTGAAGATTTGCAGCCTTCTGACTTCCTATCATTCGGTCAGCGTGATCCGAGGTGCTGGTAGTGTCTAATTCCTGGCAGCGAGTGAACATCCAGTGCTTTCTTTTGGCAGAGGAAGACCCCTATGGCACCTGCGGACCTCTCCACTCAGGTTACTGACAGGCACGCTCATGCAGGTTAGCACAACAAGAACCCCAAAGTCAAAACAGTGGATAGTTTTACATACGTGGTGCCCCTATGACAGCTGTGATGATGCGTTGTTTTAAGGATCTGGGAGTGATTTAGTACTTTAATCATTCTGGTACACTGTCTCAACAACTCCACTTCTATAAAATGGGCTGATATGTGGTAATGGAAGCGATTCTACGCATGTAAGTCTACATCTCTACAAGTACCGGGTCTGAAATTATCCAAATGATTCTAGTGAAGGTGTATGGAGTTTAAAAACATGACATTGAGTTGAACAGAATCTTCAAATAAAGGCATTTCTCATGATCGTTTGCATAAGAATATTGTTTCTTTTTTTGCTTTGCCCCAGTTACGTCTTTACAAGTGGATTCTGGAGATGTACAAAACAGAAAATTAGTCAGTGAAGCGTATTGCTCAAAGACACTACAAACCTGCAAGCATGCATGGGTGCTAGGAGAGAACTGCTAACTTTCGAATAAGAGACAAAGGCCTGGAACTGCCCATCTCTACTGAACTAAAGGTAAAAGGTAACTATTAACTGAACGAAAACTCCCACTACATGACAAACACAAGGTGGAGCATTTTGAGCTTTGGAGAAATACAAATACAATAGTTTTTCGCTGCAAATTTCTCTGATCTGGCCAAGATTTTAAAACTTATATCAGGTTATTAATCTTATTTTCAGATTTATTAACTATTTACTAGACCAGAGCTGCTTAATTCTAGTCTAGAAGTCGTTTATTTTAAGATAACTTGTCAAGTAAAATGATCTTGCTGCAGGAACAGATAATTTCACGACTTTTAAGTCATTTTCTGATAGATTTAAGTGTTTATATCTAAAATTTCGGCCAAGCTTTTTTGCAGTGTTGCCAATAGGGGTGTAATGATATCCAAGTCTCACGATATGATACTGTCACAGTATGAACCTCATGGTACGATATTTATTGCGATATTGTGGGGTATAAGTGCACGATTTACGATATTCTACATAATAATCAGAATGACATGATAAAATACTTTTCTGATAGATTTAAGTGTTTCTCTCCCTCCTGTGGGTTCACCACCTGCAGAGGGGTTCATAGGGGGGGTCAGGTGCTATGAGGATTGGGCAGTAAGCTGCTCCCACGACCCAGCCGGATTAAGCGGGAGAAGATAGATAGATGGATGGATGGATGGATGGATGAAGTGTTTCTATCTTAAATTTTGGCCATGCTTTTTTGCAGTGTTGCCAAATGGGAAGTAACGATATCCAAATCTCTATGTATGATATTTTCACCACAGACATTTCACGGTACGATATTTATTGCAATATTTTGTGGAGGTTCACAAAACTGTGAATATGCTACTTTTTTTCTCTAAAAATGCCTTCACAAGACTTAATGTGAAGTGAAAAGTGCTTAGAACAGTTATTTCTTCATGTCGTCTGCACTGAAACAGAGCAAAGAATCATGGTCTATGTAGTTCCCTCGGTTTTTTAGCTATTTCTGCCTCATAACTATTCATTTAAGCAAAGAGACTTGTGATTTGATATATTGTGATGGTCCACGATATTATTGTGAGAGCTTTGACAATAGGATATTACCATATTTTGGTAATTGTTACATCCCTAAATGCTAATAATAATAATAAAGAATCACTCAAACATGTGTGAATGAAACAAAACACAACTCCAGGTATGTTTTTGAGACGGTAACAACATTCTAACATGGTTTAAAGCTCACAAGAGTCACTTTTGCGTAATATAGGGCCTTTAAATACAGCCTTGCTACAGTCTCGAATCATAACTTTCAGGAAAAAAAATCACGACAGTTTTAAGTAGTATGACTGATCACTGAAGCCTAAAAAAGAGGTCACAGTTAAGAGGAGGAATGCAGGAAGCGTCAGACGTAATTTACAGGTGGACAGGTGTACGATCACGGCTCCACGAAGTCTTCCTTTTGTCAGCCACCTTCACTGTGTCCGTATGGGCCTGGAAAGCACTGCGCATAACTCACTCCACTGACCCAGCTGTTTTTCTCTTCACAGGACTCCAAACCAGAGCAGCCTCCAGAGACGATCGCCGGGACAGTTTCACTACGAACCTTTAATTTAACTCGCCAAATGTTCCCAACGCGAGAGCACTTCCCAGAGACTTCCTTTTACTTGGAAATACGCTGCGTTTTTAGCCCTGGCAGTAGCGGGACTTGAGGGTTTTAAAAGCACTTGTTTTTGACCACAGTCTCAGGCCTTCACCTCTGGCTCACCGCTGTTCGACTTGAAGCCTCGTTGGTTATAATAATGTGGTGTGTCATTTTTAAATAGAAGTGGCTGCATGTTCAGACCAGTGATTTGTTCGAGCAAAAGACATTTTACAAAGTTGTCTTGGGAGCCAAGTTATTTAAGCTTGATCTGTTTTCTTCTTCTGTAAAAGGTGAATTGTGTAACGTTTCTGGTGCTTTTCTCCATGGAGATGCTACTGCTTTGTCTGGAATGTTTCACCGTATGGTATTAAACTTTTCTATCTTCAAGGAGACCTAACCAGATCAAGTTACAAGTCAAATCTGTGGAGAGGCAATCCCTAAAATCACCTGTTATTGAATAAATGTACGATAGAGCTGTTTAATGTCACACTGTGGAACATTCAAGGCACAGCAATGACATATCCATAGAAACAAGCAGGTGACGCACTTTTAAGCAATGGTTTCTGGTCTTGTGCCATAACAAATGTATGAATACTTAATCTAAATTGTGTTTCCAAGTATGCACAATGTAAAAAAAACAGTGAATAATTATTACTAGGCCTGTCACTCCTTTTTCTACATATGCTACTGCGAATTTGTCAATAATGATGCTTATACCTCACAAATTAAACGTTTTAGGCACAAGAAAACAACAATCATAAATGTGGACTATGTAACTTTTCAAGGGGAGGGTCCACCACCTGCTTGTTTGGTTGTAAATAATATAAACAAATGGCATTCTGTGTAACAAAAAAACTAAACAATTATAACTTTAATTCATCTAAGTGCATCATTGTCAGTGCTCATTAAGTTTACTATTAGAAAATATCTCTCAATGGAAGGAAAGGAAGTGGTACCTGAGCCTTCCAAGAATTTAAGGTCCTTTATTACACAAAATTGATTCTTGTGAGCTTTAAGTCATGTTATAACTGAGTACGGAGTTTAAAAACACAGTGGAGCACTTTCTGTACTACCACATGACATCACAAGGTGGAACAGAGTGTTTTCTGTTTGAGAGAAGAAGAACTCAGGGTAAACATGCAGGGTTTACCATGTGTGAATGAAACAAAACACAACTCCAGGTCGGTTTGCAGGGTTCCTACAGGTTTCTTCAAGTTAAATTCAAGACCTTTTTAAGACCATTTATATGAAAAACTTAATACCTATTTCAGAGCCTATTTCAAGCCTATTAGACTTACCGGCAAAGAAAAACTATATCCTTGAATTTCTGTTTGTTTATCTCTCAAACAAAGAAATCTGGGCAGTAGTGTTCAGAGTATTTTGACCCGGGGCTGCTTTGCATTTTCAATTATTGGTTCCGCCAGTCTTTATTTAGGCGACGTTATTTATCCAAATAATGGTGGTTGACAAATGAAACTTTTGAGGAGAAATGCAATATGGAGAAGTTACGTACTGCACAAATTTTAAGACCCAGATTTAAAAATTCAAGACTTTTTCCAGTCATTTTAAGGTGTTATATCCAAATTCATACATTCAATGCTTTTAAGACTTTTTAGGACACTGTAGGAATCCTGTGTTTGTGATGAGGAAACATTATAACTAAAAACGAAACTATAACGAAAATAGCGTCACACGGGCCCTTTAACGCTGCTAACATTTCTAATTTCCGTTTTGCACGTTCAGATCATTAACGTCTGTCCACATGATCCTTTCCTGCTGTCTCGATTTACTCTCCAAATTAAACAAATCCTCAAATTATCAAATGAAATCCGTATGTTGCACGGGACTGTTTTTGTTGACAGATGCTGTGCGTAATGGATGGCAGAGCTCACAGACCCCAGGGCCAGGGCAGGTTTGGACGGGGCCCGGACACATTCTCTCGGGGTGAATCACTTGTCTTTGGTAGAGCTCCATGTTAGGATTTAGCGCTGGGGTCCTGGAGGTCACCCATGCAGTCGTCTGGAGAGGCCCTTTACCCATCAGCCTGATTCATAGGTTTAAACAACATCACTAGAGCCTGTCACTGGGGTATAGAGAGCAGTCAGTCAGGCAGAAACCACAGCGGTGCTCAAAACTAGGCCACAGGGGTCGCTTAGGTGGGCTTTTTAAGTGCAAAAGATGGTCCCGTAACCCAATCTGTTTACATAGATTTACGTGCAGTACAGTGTTCGAATGTTAGGTTGCGTAAGTGGATCTAGACAAGTGGTAGGTCTATATTCAGATGTCAATAACAATTATAAAACAGTCCTGTCAAGAGTGATTCCAAAAGCAATCCAGAATCTTTTTTTTTTCTTTACCGTTTTGTACGGAAGCTGGGGGGGCTCACAACAAATAAAAACACAGCAACAAATACAAACGACACAACACAACAAAAAAAGCCACAATACACCAAAAAAAAAAAACACAACACACCAAAAAAGCCTAAACACAAAAAAAAACAGAACACAAAAAACAGAACACACCAAAAAAGCCACAACACACAAAAAAACCACAACACAACAAAAAAGCCACAACACAACAAAAAAGCCACAATACACCAAAAAAGCCACAATACAACAAACAAAAAAACACAACACAACAAAAAAACACAACAAAAAACCACAACATAACAAAAAAACACAACACAACAAAAAAAACACAACACAACAAAAAACAACACAAAAAACAACACAAACCCACAACACACAAAAAAACAACCAAAAAAAGCCACAACACACCAAAAAAACCCACAACACAACAAACAAAAAAACACAACACAACAAAAAACCCACAACACACCAAAAAAAACACAACCAAAAAAAGCCACAACACACAAAAAAACAACAAACAAAAAAACACAACACAACAAAAAAACAAAACACAACAAAAAAAAACACAACAAAAAAAAACACAACACAAAAAAAAACACAACAGAAGTGGCCGCGGGACTATTTTCTGACGGACCAAGCGAGGAGGATCAAGCGGGAAGTGAATGGGAAAAGTTGAAAAAGAAGAAGAAGAATATGAAAAGTAAAGGAACAAGGAAGTGAACAAAGTTGGAAACATAAGTAAAAGTAATTTATTGTTTTGTGGTCAGGATCAATAATAATTTCCTGCTTGATCCTCCTCACTTGGTCCGTCGGAAAATAGAGTCCTGCGGCCACTTCTGTTGTGGCTTTTTTTGTTGTGTTGCGGTGTTTGTATTTGTTGTGAGCCCCCCCGGCTTCCGTGGTTTTGTGACATCTGCAAAGTGAACTAATCTCTAAAGTAACAAAAAAAAGGTCACCATATTTTAAAGAAAAGTACTTTAAGTATCAGATTGCTTAAAGATGCACTGCGTAACATTTCTAGTGGAGGGTCAACCACCTGTTTGTCTCCATGGAAATGTTCTTGCTTTGTCTAGAATGTTCCACAGAATAGCGCTACACTACGTGACAGTTCAGATCTGTGGAAAGTCGCCGCTATTCACAGAAGGAATTTATGTATTTTTGAGCAACAGAAAAATCCGTAACGAATAAATGTTTAATGTCATACTGTGGAACATTCCAGGTAAAGCAACATCTCCATGGAGGCAAACAGGTTACGGACCCTGCTCAACTGCTCAATTTGAGGTCCCTTTTCTTATTTGAACACCCAGTAAAATACAATCTCCAATAAAACATTAAACTGCGACATATGAGAGTTGAAAATGGTTGAAAAAGTGTCCCTGCAGGGCTACCGTGGTCGTTCCCGGTGTTTGTGGAGTTCCAGCTCGATCTAAAGTTTCACGAGACACTCCCAGAGACATATAAGCAGCACAACGCATTTATATTTTAAGCTTTTCCTGCCGCATTTTACGCTCTTGGCCCTTTGTGAACTCCAACATCAGGGACCCAAATCCCAAACCAAAACCCAAGCATCCGCGGGATTGCCGGGGATCCACTGTAATGAGCATCCAACAACTGATGTAATATAAAAGGCATCTAAAACAGCAAGAGCAAAGTCTCGTGGATGAGTTCCTACTCCACCCCTGGACCTGACCTTTCCTGCTAGTAAAGGCAATATCCTGTGGCTGATCTCTCGTCTCCTTCCAACCAACGCGAAACAGATGTGGAGCTCGCGGCCCACGCACCAGCCCCGGCTTCAGCCAGCGAGGAATCTACCACGAGTGGAGGACGGAGGAACCGCAATGTAAAGATGGGGAGGGTGAGGGCGGCCTGTGGCATAAACCGAGGCAAGAAGAAGCAGGCGAGGGTGTTAGTGTAGCTCCTATGCTAGTTTTAGTTTAGTTTTAACACGTCCTTACTTGTGCTAATGGACTGGAAGTGTGTAGTCCTAAGTGTTTTAAAGGTGTAACTTTTCTTCTGGAGGGTCCGTCAAACGCTTTTCTCCATGGTGATGTTATTGCTTTGTCTGGTATGTTTCACAGTCTGGTATTAACCGTTTCTTTCTTCATGGACACTAAACCAGGCCAAGTTACAGGTCAGATCTGTGGAGAGGCGACCCCGCTCACAGTCAGAATTCTTGTTTTTCATGGCATTTTTGAGCTGTTATTGAATAAATGTAAGGCAGAGCTGTTTAATGTCATACTGTGAAACATTCCAGGCAGAGCAATGACATATCATACAAGCAGGTGACAGACCCTCCACCAGAAAAGTTACACAATGCACCTTTAAAGCAATGTGTGTGTTCAGAGATAGGGGAATAAGCCACTAACAGCATGAGAAACTGAATAAAAACTACTCGGACTTGCTAATAGGGGGGAACCAACAGTAAAAGACAGTTTAGCACAGTTCTTTAAATTCATGGGTTTCTGAATGATGTCAAATTAGACAATTATTAACATTGCCATAGTAATTAAGTTTTGAATGATTAAAAGCTTCTTAAAAAGCTGAAACTAATGAATTACCTTCGAACCTTCCTTGCAATTAAAATCCAGTAATATCAAGAGTTCTGACAACATAACACAGTTAAATCAAAATTACAAGACTTAGTTTCTAATGTAATTTAAATGTATTAGGTTTGCAAGTTAAAAAATGTCTAAAACAAAAATAGAAAAGCAAATAATAGAGATTGAGTGATGGGTTTTATGAAAAATATTAGCAATCGGATCATTTTTGTAAAAGTTAAAGGTTGTAAAAAGCATAAAAAGTCAGTTATTAGCCTAATCAACACTAAAACTTGTATAGAAACTAAAAAAAGTCACATTCATAGGACAGAAATGAACCTTTCCTGAAACTTTAGAATGATCTTGAGAACAATTATAAGCACACAGAGGCTAATATACACCCATGGACAAAGATATAAGACCACATGGTAAAATAAAAGAAACGACTACGCTTTAATGTTGAAAATGGCATTCTATTCTCTAAATTAATTTCTTTTTTAATTAATATCCCGGTATCAGAATCAGTACTGCGCATCAATCCACCTCCTTGGCACCGAAATCGCGTTTGAAATGTCAGTATCGTGACAAGACCACTCAATAGAAGACCCCAAATTATTAAAATTCCTCGCGGCTGCCAAACCTCAGCTGACTGTCCTTTATAGTGACCCGTGACACTGCAGTGGAAGCGGGAGTGTGCGAGCGTTAAGAGAACAGCTGTCGTCGGGGCCATTCTGAGCGCCGCAGAGACGAGTCGGCTTCCTCCCTCTCCTGGAACATTTGGCCAGGGTCATCGCGCTAAATGCGTTGTTAGCACTCACTCTAAAGCGCCTCAGCTGTCAATAACCGCCCGCCGTACTTAAGCAACAGTAGCCGCTCGTTGTGGCAGCTGAGAAGATACCGAAACCACATCAGAACTGGCATCTGGCGCGTTTTTTTATTGTATTCTAATCTATAGTGATTCACGGCATGCTCTAAAGCGGGGATCTCCAACCTGTAGCTCTCCACCCCCTTCCAAGCAGCTCGTCACGGGATTTCAAAATAGTATGAAGTTTGACGAGATTTTCAAAATAAAAAACTGGGAGATCCCCGTTTTTTGGCGGTTGGTAATAATAAAATTGTGAAACCAGTGCGTGATTAAGGAAAAGTGTTATGCAGAGACCATTCACGACGAACACGCGAGTCAATATAGTCACATTTTTTTGTGTTTTGGTCGTTTTTAAGCAGCTTTTCTGTATTTTACCTAAACAAATGACAATTTATGCCTCGCTTTACTGTTGGCAGGTGTAAAAATGGTCAAAACGTGGGACATATCTTGTATAAAACTGGGACAAATCACTGGTTTTGGATAAATCTACTAGGACAGGGGACACAGGGCTCAAAACCAAGACTGTCCGGGGTAAATAGGGACATCTGGTCACCCTAACTATATGTACTGCGCTTAATTACTAAAATCGGATTAATTACCATTGTAAATGTGTCATTTTGATGTCTAACTTGTGCAGTAATAAATGGATAATGGTTTATGTTTAATAGTAACTGTACCCCGTCAGAACCTTGTCATGGTTCTACTATTTTCTCAATTCTCTGGTATTTATGTTTTATAAAAGTAGCTCACCAGACAAAAAAGGTTGGAGACCCCTGTTCTACAGCAACCGATGCCCGATAAGCTATGAAATGAATACGAACATAAATATTGTCTATACTTTTTACTGCTCTGCATAATTAAACTATAATAAGACATCCACAACCCTGTTTTTGCTACTAACCCATAATGGAGCAATGAGATAAAATTTAATATAGCTTTAAGCAGCAATTGATGACTCCAAACTAAATATCGACCAAGGCAGAAAAGTTCATCCCAATTGTCAACAGATAAAAACTGCATATATTAGGGATGGGACAAGATATAATTTCCACGAGATTTTAACACAATTCCTAAAAAATTCACAGTTCAGTTTCCAGTTTTGGCCTCACAATTTTTTATTTCTTTGATTTCAAATTGTTGTTTCCATTCTAAGACTTTTTGGAACTGTAAGAGATGTAACTCACCAATGCTTAACCCTTTTTGGCCCAATCCAAAAGTAAAACAAAACAAAAACAATCTCACAAGATCATTTTTCTCACGCGTTCATCTTCTGGTCATTTTCTCCCACGCGATCTTGTACCGTCCCTTGCAAATATCAAACCGTTATACCAGCAACCCCATGTATTTGTATATGTCTACATGTATTAAAGGTCGCACTGAAAGACTTTTTGAAAGAATTTCTTAGTGCCCATAAGTCCGGGTGCTTTAATACTTGAGAAGACTTCTGTTCATTGCGAAAATGACACAAAAATTCCATACATTTGGGAAAATTTGTAGGTTTATAGGGGTCTAAATGTGACAAAATAAATAAATTCTGTTTTTCTTTTTACCTCATATTAATAGATGATAAAAGATTTTCTATTCTATTTCATTTTGTCTTAATATTGTTTTCCTGAACATAAACAATAGAAACTTTTAATCATTGCCATTTAACACAAAATAAAGCTACATTTCTTTCTTCATAGTCCTCTTGATTAAAAAGGCTGAAGCAATTCATTGACGATTTGAAATGAAATTAAAATTTGATTAATTGCGCAGTCTTAAAATATGTAAATATGTTGTATTTGCAATTCTAATTCCATCACAATGAATCTTGCAGCCACTGGCAGCGAAAACGATTATTGGGAAATCTGATGTTTTCGAATGACAGCTGCTGGTCTTTCTCATATAAACACTCCTTTGTAGCGTGAGAATAAACAATCTGCAAAAGTGCTGGCTTCAGAAGTAAGCAGCATTTGCCGCAGAACGTCATCAGGTGGTGGTAGCTGCTGTTGTTGTTTCCTTTCCTTAAAAGCATCAAAGACGAATGATAAAAACTGGAGTGAAACGGCACACTTTGCTTCACACTTTGGTTCACCATTTGGACCACACTGACAGAAGAAGAGACAGGAAATAGAAGAAACAAACTGGTTTTAGCTCATGTAGTTCCCGGTGATTCTTCTAATGGAATAACTGGGCATATTTTAAGACAAAGTTTGCAGATTTGAAATGCAAAATTGCCCATAAAGCAAGGGATGCACCGATATAACTTTTTTGAAAACTGATACGAGTACGAGCACAATCATTTCTGTGCTTGTTGATACCGAGTACCAATACCGATACTTTACCAATCTTACAAATGTGCAAGAAATCTACAGTATATTTAGTAAACCAGGAAAAAATACAAACGACGATGATATTACCTCTCTACACACCAGGCTGTCTCCCTAAGAGGAACTTTCATTTTATTATTATTATTTAATTTAGCTTTGACTGAGAATGAGAAACGCAATTTCATTTTTTTCCATATGTGAACATGAAATAAACTTTTTGAATCTTGATTGTAATGTGTTTAATTTGCGTAAGCGCTGAACAAAACAGCTTGTGCGCGGATGCGTTCAGCTTCTGTCGGACTAAAGGACACGACTCAGTGGAATATGAGTGTTCTTTCTGTGACAGAGGATGTGCTGCTGGTGCTGAGTCTGTTCTGTGCGTGTGTCGCGCTGGAGATGCTTCATGTTAAACTTTTCAGAGCTCATACGAGTGCAGCAGCTTTTTCACTTATGTCGGCTGCAGTCGCTTTATTTATGTTGCTCTGGTTTCTCATAACCGGGATACTGACTTATTCGGGACAATGAAACCGGGATACTGCGGAATGTGTCATGTAACAGTGGTTTTCGTGCGTGGTATCGGCAAATGTTTAACGAGTATATTGTGGAAGTATCTGTATCGTACCTACATAAAGCATTATTCACTCGTATTTGTATCTCGCTGCAAGTACAAACCTTTACTTCTGTTAATCTAATATTGTTTTTAAAGGGTTCATATTGCGGTATTTTCTGATCTATGTGATCTGATAAATGCTGCATATTTAGGCTGAGTTCTTCTCTCAGACTGAAAACACCAATTTCACTGTTCCAGATTGCAATGTCACACCTTCACTGGAATCATATGGATAATTTCTGCCCTGGAATTACCCATCTCTACTGAACAAAAGGTGAAACTGAGCGATTAACAGAGCATTTTGAGCTTTGGAGATGTAGACAGACTGAAAATAAAGAGTTACTGAAACATGTGAATGAAACAAAGCGCAACTCCAGGTAACAACACTGTAAAAACCTTTTAAAAACACACATGCCCTGTAATGATCTTTGGTCTCTATAAACTCTTCTCCTGCTCACGTCGCTGGAGCCACCTGTTGCCCTGCGCCGGGTTCACTGTGCGAGCGGCCCCCACATGACAGACCCTTGCATGTGAAGCGAGCGAGTACAAAGATGGCCCCTGCACACATAACGGGACCCATTTTCATCCCACTTTCCCCTCCTCTAATGAGCTGATTACAAAACACTACCGCGAAGTACTTTGGGCCCATAGCCAGAGTGCCAGACACGGACATGCTGGTAGGTCGGTCCTTTACTGGTTTAGGCTTAGATGAACTTTATTGATCCATAAGGGGAATTATTTGGACACAGTAGCTCGCACGTCACCATATAGGAGGATAACAAAGAAGAAATGTAAATGGTATTAATAAACTCTAAATAAAGAGGAAAAAATAAGGCATAATTATATAAATGTGTATGTATGAGTAAAAATAGAGGAAATGGGGAAATTCAAGTGTAGCTGCACCAACATACGCTTCTCTGTCTTCTTTGTTTTGTTAGGATTTATAAGGGACGACAGCATAAAGATCCTCTACAGACTGAAAACTCACCTCTTCTCCCTGGCATTTAATACTAGCTAGTCAGGTTATCTTGTTGTTTTATTGTGGTTTTCACATGCATTGTGTTATCTGTATATACAGCTCTGGAAAAAAATAAGAGACCACTGCATTTTTTAAATCTGAAATCAGCCTCTCTACATGTGTGACAGCATCTGTTAAATTCCAACACAAACACACCTCATTCTGCTTCATGAGGCACTGATGAGGAGATCACCTGAACCAGATCTGATTTAAGGAGGAAAAGGAGAAAAACCACTGCTGGGTTCATCACTTCCTTTTTGCAGGGTTATTCCACCAAATATTGATTTCTGAACTCTTCCTAAGTTAAAACATGAGTATAGTGTAGTTTTAAAATGAATGAATGCTTGTTTATTCGGACAGCAATGCATAGAATGTGCATGATTATAATGTAAATACATCGATACAGCACAAAAAACAAATGCTTCTTATCTATAACAGTAAACAAAAATAAAGGTGACACAGATTTACTAATGTCCGAAAAGGAAAACAGAATGAGTTAATGAATATGATCTTGTTTTATTCGCATTATTTGAGGTCTGAAAACATTTAACCTTTTTTGTTATTTTAACCATTTGTCATTTTCTGCAAATATTTCTGTTTGGATTTTGGGAGAAATGTTGTCAGTCGTTTATAGAATGAAACAAAAATGTTCATTTTACTCAAACACATACCTATAAGTAGAAAAACAATAAAATCAGAGAAACTGATCATTTTGCAGTGGTCTCTTATTTTTTTTTCAAGAGCTGTAAGCATCTGTTTCTGAGAAATTAACTTAAATTTCTTTTTCTACATACTTAGCTATAATAACTTCTTTATATCTTCGTTTAAACGTTTTCATTTTTGGGCATTTTTGGAGCTCATCACGTTCCAGATTTTTACCGCACAAACTGAAATACAAAAGCTTTTCCTCGTCGCTCCTGTTCCTATTACTTTATATTAAAGTTGGCCCATGTAAGGCTTCCAAATTTGTCAATGGGCCTGGACATACATAATAGTTTTGAGATCTTTTACCACGCTCCATTTTTAACCAACAAGTCGATCAGTAGGACATGTCTTTAGTCGACTAAGAACTTCTTTCGTCAACTCTTGTCAGGCCCTACTGGATAGAAAGGAGGAACCGTGGAGAAGATGATGGCCAGGGAAGAGGAGGGGCGCGTTTCTCCACTAAAGACAACCACATGTCCTTAAATCTGACTATTGCCTGCTTGTCTCCGGCGTGTATCAGCGAGGAGACTGTGGCTTGGCTCCGAGTCAGCGCAATTGGGAATCTAATATCTCGCGTCGAACAGAAAGAAAGCCGCTCCTATCTGGCCCTGAAGGCTTCGCGGGCTTCGCTGCTTTGTAGTTGCGTGAGGGCCCAGTGTAAATCATAACATACAAACTTGTTAGCCTCTCCCCTCCCCGTCCGCAAGACAAACCGTGGAGTTACCAGCGCAAACACGGCCCACTCTCTCTTTCTCTGTCGCTCTTTCTCAACGTCTCTCTCGCTCTGGAAGTTGGCCGCTGTCACTGGCCTCGACGTAGACCCCAATCTAGGCTTCTGCATCAGATTAGCGCGGGCTGCAAACACGGAATACAATACGGCATTGTCCGCAAGTCTATCGCGAAAGCTTGTGGTCACACAGAGGGGCCACTGGGATGTTTGATGAGGAAGTGCTAATGATACAGTCAAAGCAAAAGCGAGATCCGTGTGTATGTCTGTACGTCCGTTTTCAGCTGTTTGGTTTTGGTTAAATTGCCAGAGAAAATCGATTTTTTTCCGAATGGAAAATTGATTTTAATCACGTTAGGAAACCACATTTAAACGGGCAAAATAAGCAAAAAGTTAGGCAACGGATGGTGGTCGTTCAAATGTGTGGTGTAAAGATTTACAGAGAAAGTTTTACAGAGAAAGTCTCACACTATGGCATTAAAACTTTCATTTTTATGGAGACAAACACGTGCTGTCTCCAGGCCAAATTACAGGTCAGGTCTGTGGGTAGGCGTCACCACTCACCAATTTAAACACTTGTAATTGAATAAATGCAAAAATAGACAGTTTAATGCCATACTGTGGAACATTCCAGGCAAAGCAATAACATCTGATTATTTTATGTACTTTGTTTTTGTAATGCCTTTTCTATGAATTTCACCGAATTACAAATGTAGGCCTGATTTAAAGGTGCACTGTGTAACTTTTTGGTTGCTTGTTTCTATGGATATGTCATTTCTCTGCCTGGAATGTTCCAAAGTATGACTTTAAACAGCTCTACTTTACATTTATTCAATTACAGGTGGTTTTACAGCTCAAAAATACCTAGAAAAACAGGGATTCTGACTGTGAGCGGGGTCGCCTCTCCACAGATCTGACCTATAACGTAGCCTGGTTTGGTCTCCATGACAATAAAAGGTACTGTGAAACATTAAGCTCATTATTTAGTATTTATTATTAATATTTATCTTATTTTACTCTTTGTTATCATATTATATTGTGACGTGTGAGCTACTGTGTCCAAATAATTTCAATAAAGTTTGTCCAAGTCTAAGAAGAAGCAACGTCGTTTCCGTGGAGAAAAGTACATGATGGACCCTCCACTAGAAAAGTTACACAATGCACCTTTAATTTGTTTACATTTGGGTCAGCATCTTTTCCGTTTCTCATAATGGGACCACTTTGTGCCTGGCGAAAACCTGAGACGAACACTTACAAACAAAAAGAGGGAAAGTCTGTCTGAAGATTTGAGAGGTAAATCGCATTTGTTTGCAGTCCAAACAAAGGCTTAGAGCTAACGAGCTTTTAATGCCAATGAGGGAGATTATAAAAGGCCAAAAGTCAAATAAATACTGAATGCTGAACCCAAACAAACTTCACTTTTATACCTGAATTGTGCGGTAATGTGGAAAAAGAATACGCTACAGCTACAGCTTGTTTACTTGAACGTAAACAGATTTGCATAAACTCAAACTTAGGATCAAATGCAAACGTTCTACGGGGAAAAAGTCCCAGATAAAAGCATTTGTTCTTTCCAAATAGACCTTTCTCATTGTCCTGCAGAGTTTATCTTGTGTTGAGATAATGAATCGGCAGCTCCCATCCCCCTCTTTTCTCCAAACGAGCTGACCTGCCGTGACCTGGACTGGCTTTTGCACAGAAAACTTTCGAGCTGTGACCACCATCGTTCCTTTGTGAGGCCTCAGACAATGATTATGTTAGCGCTATTGGGAAAACAGGCTTCCGATGACTCAGTGCGTGATTTACGGAGTGAGAGAAGCGTCCGGAGAAGGAACTGTAAGAAGTCCGGAGCGCTGTTTCATGTAAAGGGTGATTCACGGTGCATCATGCTTTCACCTGTATACAAAACCAGACAGTTGGGATGATCTCTTGTCTTTCAGAGAACTTAGAGCTGTAAAGTTGACATTCCAAAAGTATTACATGCGTTTGATGACTAAAAGGTTAACTTTTATGGTGGAGGCTCCGTCAAATGCTTTTCTCCATGAAGACGTTACTGCTTTGTCTGGAAAGTTTCACTATATGATATTAGATATTTCTATCTTCATGGAGACCCAAATCAAGCCAAGTTACAGGTCAGATCTGTGGAAAGACAACCCCAGTCACAGTCAGAACGCTTGATTTTTTGGTATTCTGAGCTATAAAACCACCGGTAATTTAATAAATGTGAGGTAGAACTGTTTAATTTCATACTGGAGGCAAAGAAATTACATATCCATAGAAACAAGCAGGTGATGGACCCCAACCAAAACGTTACATAGTACACCTTTATGAGAGCAGTTCTGTTTGAGCCACTGGTAAAAAAGTCCTAGGATTCCTTACTTTTGGAATATCAAGCTAGTAATTCTGCCATATTCCCAATGAAAAAGTAGCATGTTTAAAAGGATAGACTTGACAATGGCCTTGACTAAAACACTGCTTGAAAATGATGCTCTCTGCGAAGCGTAAATATGATTCTGGCTCTTTAATCTGTCATTTTAAACCTTCAAATCCCCAATGACTGAATACTGTAATAAGGCCGCAACTAGAAAACACACAATCATAATTTTCGCCAACAAAACAAAAAAAAATCCATTATAACTTGCCAATTTTGATATCACACATTGCACTACTTTCAGACATGTTATAATGTTGTTTCCTCATGAAAAACACGTTTCATTCACATGTTTAACGCACAAATCCTGCATATTTATTTGAGTTTGTCTCTCAAAATCACTGAAAACACTCCACTTTGTGATGAAATGTGGTAATAGATGAAAGTGCACTGTGTTTTTAAACTCCATACACCTTCACTAGAATAATTTGGATAATTTCAGCCGATCTTTACTGAACAAAAGGTAAAACGAACTGTTAACTTAAAAACTACTGCTTCATGACATCAAAAGGTGGAGCACAGAGTATTTCGAGCTTTGGAGACATAGACAGACTAAGTGTTACTCAAACATGTATGAACGAAGCAAAACAAAACTCCAGGGATGTTTTTGAGGAGGTAACAGCATTATAACATGGCTTAAACCTCACAAGAGTCAGTTTTGTGTAATATAGGACCTGTAGAGCAAGAGAATGTTAGGTTAGGTAACTTTCTGTAGGTCAAAAAGTCAAACCATTGCGTCTACAATTAAGCTGATGGACTCTCATTTACAAGGAAATTATGACAACACAGCCGTCACATAAAACATAATGGTAAAAGCAAGTTATCCACTATCTACAGTCCAGCATCAGGTCCCGGTGCAGAGCCTGGAGAGCACTGCCCACTGAGTACCCGCTCCTCGGCTCCAGTGTGAAAAAAGGGGGCTCCAAACAGGTTGACCCCCCACGCCCACAGCCCTCGGTGCTTCACGGCGGATATGATTGGAGCCTCTTTAACTTCAACTCACTCGAGGGGAGAAAGACTGGGCCTGGAGGGGGTCTAAGACAACAGGCGTTAAAACAAGCCTGTCACCCACCCACCAGCCTCCACCTCCCACCCCGGGGACGCAGCCAAAAGGAGATGGGATCCAGTGAAGTGCTCTACACATGAATGTAAACAGCCATCTCCCACTCGGCTGGTCCACTTTTGCGCGGCGGTGAAGTGGGTTTGGACGGGGACGGGTGGCTGTGGCATCGTTGAACGCAGAGGTGCCTTTTACAGCCTCTTGAGCGCCCATTGGGGCAAACTTCAATCGGAGACGACGCTTCATGGTTCCAGGAAAGAGCTGGGATGCGGAAAAGGTGAAGTGCACCAGATGTAAGGGTATTTTGAGGACATGACAATCACAAGAATATAAATAAATAAGAAATTCATGAATTTGAGGAAGTATTCTAACCACTAAGCAATCCCAAGAAATCCTTTTTGGTGACCTTGACCATTTAAACTCAGTTATATAATCCAATCCAATCCACTTTATTTATATAGCACATTTCATAAACAAACAGTGCTGCCCAAAGAACAACAATAATAAAATAAAAATAATGAATGCCCTGTTCTAACATACGACGTGATTAAGAAATATTTAACTTACAATAATAAAAAATATAGTTTCAGATAAAAACTTTCCAAAAAAATTCTGAAATATTCAAAAAAAATATGCGCAACAAAACTTTTTCTGATAGAAGTAGCACATTAACCTTAATTACAAGTCAAGACTGTGGAGAGGCGACCCCACACACTGTAAGAATGCTTGTTTTTGGGTTATTATGTTCAACTTTCATTGTTTACCCCTATAAACCAAAATGTATATACCTATTCTCCAAAAATTACGTTTATTTTGCATCAGGTTAGGTGATTATTTTCCTTTTGTGAACCTGTCCAAAATTCAAACAGCAAAAGGAACAGCTCAGACACAGTGTGACAATCCAAAAGAAGCACTTTTCGACTCAGACCTTTACAGTCAGACTAAATGTTTACGTGAGGGCAGATTTACGAGGCGCTACGGGAGGACTCGGAGTCAAAGGTTCACCCGCTCCACTGAAAAACCCGCCCCAACCACCTCTGACAACCGCCCGGCCGTTCCCACCCGAAAAAGTTCGCGACGGGCTACCTCAATGGCTTTATATACCCTCAGAATTATGTCCTAAAGACGAGCTGCTTTGAGGAATTTTCTTTTTCCTCCGCACTTTTCAGTTTACTCAGCAGGAGTGGGTGGCTTTCTCTTTTCGGAGGTAGTAGGAGGGCCGTCCTAGTGGGGTGGAGGTGGAGGGGTGCCTCTCCTAAACCTCCTCCTCCTCCTCTTCCTCTCCCCCCATCTCTCCTCCTTCTTCTTAGAGTCACTCTCGGCCCCTGTACGCTAGACTTCATCGGAATTTGCTTAAAAAAAAAAAGTCCGTAACCCCCCCCCCCACCTCCATCACCACCTTCTACTACTTCTTTCCTTCCAACACAAAAACCGGCCTTTGCTTTTCCAGTATCTGCTTCATTAAATGCCGTAAGCTATAAGGAAGCTAGATCAATGAAAGGCAGGGCATACAGAGATGTGCGAAAGAAGAAAAAAAAAATCGTCCAATGGCGTTTACAACAGAAGGACTGTGAAGATGAAAGTGACACAGCTACTATGGGTCGGTGAAGGCTGGAGCAGCACAGATCCCCCCCCCCCCTCTCCCTACAAGACTGAAGACTTGAATGAGTTGAATAGGCTCATCCATTCTTAGGCCCTTTCACTACCCATAGGCCCTAACTGTTGGAACTCTTCATTCCTCACAATGGGCAAATGCACTAAAAGTTTTCGCTGCTTTTTTTTCTCATGCAAATGGGAATAGACCCCCTCCTTCCTTCTTTCTTTCTTCCTTCCAACCTCGACCGCGGAGTTGTCATCGTGTGAAGCGGAAAAACACACTTGTACTGGACGGAAAAGTCGATGAATTTTAAGATAATAGTAAAATTTATACGCATTGACGTAGCGGATTATTTACAAGTTAAGGGAAAGTTTGGGAACGCTGAGAAATTGGAATGCGTTTTGGCTTTAGAAGGAGGCTGATCCTCTAAGACCGGATGCTGTTCTCAAGTAAATAAGCAGTAATAACAATTGTAATGTTAAAATGTTCAGGGTATGAATGTCATAAAGATGCAAATGTACAAAGTATGTATTTTACTAACATTGAAAAAATAATATATAACTACTTCTACTACTACTACTACAACTGTAACTGCTGCACTGGATACCTTTAATAACTTCAAGTAACTCACCTAGATGTAAGATGAATATACATAACTAGTACTTGTGGGGGGTTTTTTCTGCTCCAAATCAAAGGCATACCCACAAACTTCTTAATTTAAATCACTTTTCAGAAAAAAGCAAAAGAGATCAGCATTAACAACTCTTCCACATTCTCAAAATCAGGGCAAAAGTACACAAAAGTAGGGCTGATAATTCTACAGCACATGGGTTTGGAGATCATTAGCGCAGTGCCTGTTTGATAGAGGCCAAAAAGCCAATAGCAAATATAGGAGCTTTAAGGGTCCACACAAAGGCGTCAAGTGTTTGTTGACTATTTCCACTCCAAAGCAAACAGTAAACCGTGAATCTTTCAACAATAAGTACACATCTCCGTGCGTCTGGGGCCCTGCGCTGCTACTACATTCCACACAGGGATCTTTCTCTTTTAATACTGCAAACATCGAGTGCCAAAAGTAAGGAAATACTCTTAAAAAGTTCCAATAGTGGTGATGGCATTATATATTTTCTCAGCTAAAGTTGTAACAGGATTTGCATGTCATAGATGTCAAAGGGATGAAGAGGTTAGTTCATTTGGAAGTGGCTGTTAAGTAAGTTGTGGAGATGCTAATTGACAATTAAGACTTTGTTTGCATCTGAAAATAACTAAGCAGGTTTTATATAAAAATCATCTTCATTCCGAGGTGTAGCTATAAAAAAAAAAGCTGCATAAAAATAAGTTTGGTTAAAATATTTGACGCACAAAGTAAACATTTCTTTGGCGATTTCAAATTATAAAAGCGTATTGCCATTTTTAATCGACTCAGAGCACAAACTAGAATATCTTGGTGCACTTAAAAGTCGCAGAGGTGCTTTTTTAAGATGACACCACAAAACATAATAAATGCAACGTACGCGCGTAACGCAACACGTGATGCCAAACGCGCTATCTGTAATTTACGTGATAATCAAATCTATCTGGTAAAACTCTCCAAACTTTTTATTCTCCACAACATCACAGCTGAATTCACGGTAAAAGCTGGATGCCTAAAGCTGTGAATGAAAACATGACGGGGCGAGGGATGGTTAGAAAGTTATTAAACAAAAAAAGCAGTGCAATAACTCGTATATTACCAACAAAAAAAGTCTCAGTGGGGAGTGAAAAGGGAGGGATTGGCGCCGTGCTTTCTGATCACATCTCTTCCCATATGGATCAAGTTGCAGGACGAAGCATTTTTTGGATTCCTGTGTCAGATAAGTTCAAAGTGCAAAAGAGATGTGGAGCTGACTGCGAGCCGCCTCATCTGCCGCTGACACGCAAAGCAACTCGAGAAGCCCCGCTCCACACACACGCGTACCCTTCGCAGAACGGATAAACACACAAAAAGTAGCGACAAACCAGCGTGCGAGCATCTCCGCAAACTTTTCCTTACCTTCTACTGCCGCGTCTCTCTTCCAACGACGTCTCCTCTTCGTCTCCTACGCTCGTTTTTTTTATTCTGTTTTCCACTCGCTTTGGAGTCAGGGACAAACTTGCGAACTCAAAACGCGACGTACAAGCTGCGTTAAAAACTCCATGAAGCGACTTGGGGAAAGTTTGGGAGCAGTTTGCCCGGCATTAGCTCCTTCCTCCTCCTCCTCTACTCTCTCTGTATCCCCCCGAACTGTCCCGAGTCAGAGCGATGCGAGGGAATAAGTTGCAGAAGCGGCTGTAGCGGCGGTAAACTTCGGCGTAAGATCCATCGTCAAAAAAGTCTGCGCTGAGAAATCGTGCGTCGTTCGGGAGTCGGTGAGCGTACGCGGCGTGTTGCGGTGGTAGTCGGAGCAGAAACACGCGCTGGTGTGTTGGGATCGTCCCTTTCTGCTGATCTGTTTTCAATCCTGCCCCCCTTTCTTCCTCGTCTCCTCCTCGGGCTCCTACTCGCCCCCCTTCGTTCCCCCCTGAGCTCCCCGGTGAGTAGGGCCATTTGCTGCGCCAGATGGGACGGGCCTAACCCAATCCAGCAGTTGGGAGCAGAGGGGAAGGAAAAGTTGGGGTAAAGTTTCATTTGTTGTTCGATTTTTTTTTTTTTTAGCGTTAAACTGCATTCTGGAGCGGTTTAGGTAGAGGTATGGAGCGAACGCTACAACTGGGGGTCGGACAGCTGCGCGTAATTGTTACTTCGTGCGTAAAACCACGGTCAAAATGCGAGAGTTTATCCAAGATTTGAAAATCCGCAGTCAAGTAGTCTTTTTTTTTTTAAGGTTTATAGTCATTTAATTGTGGAGGCTCCAGTATAGACGCGCACTTTATGTATTGTTCATTGTAAAATAATAAAAGACTGAGGGATTTTACACACATTTACATTGTTGAGTTATTCTTTAGTTTCAGGAACTTCACGCAGCGCTACAAAAGAGTCCCAACTCAATAATTTCGCTCAAAGGAAATGTATGGATTAAGTAAACTGGCCTTTTGTTCTAGACTAGAACTAAAGCATAATAAAAAGCCTACTAATACAGTTTAATCCACTGAAATGGTAAAATAAATATCTTGTAAGTACTGGTACATGCTACTGAAAATTTGAAATGCACTCAGCCCTAAATTAGACTATAACACAAAATAAAATAAAAACATTTCTAATTGAGCATTTTGGACATATACATTTCTCTAAATTTTTAAGATAAATAGATGTTTAATGAATTAAGAAATAGTCATTACTGCATACAACATATGGCATAGCAACTAATAAGTGTCTGACATGAGTTCATGAAACATACTTGGTTGTTCAAATCAAATAAATATAAATAAAAAATAGAACCATACAGTTTGGACTGAAAAATATGTAGATTCTGGCCATCTATATATAAAAAATAACTTTGTTATTTACACACAGCAGACGTGTATTCTTACACTTCTGAATACCTGTTCCTTTTCTGACATTTTTTTTACTACCATTCTTATTTAGAGATTCATTACCAAATGATTTGCTTATTCTTATTAATAAATAGTCTTATATGGCCATTTGCAAGTCTTTGATCAATAACATTTGTCCAAGTCATTCCCATTTATCTTGACTATAATGTAGTGAAATCAGTTGTACTTGAAATCATCTCTTAACAATCCTTTACTGAGCCAAATTATGTACTTTTTCGGACTATAAATCGCACCGGTCCGGACTATAAGGGGGAAATTTATTTTAGAAAATCAGAGACCAAGAACCGACATTTCATCTTGAAAGGTGACTCATAGAAGTTATAGTAATAAAAATCAAATCAGAATCAGAGAAGAATCTGTGAATCATTCATTAATTCATTTTTCAATATAAAACCCAAAATAAGAAAATGAAAAAACAACTCTTTTCTTTATTATTTCTCTCTAAAACCAAAATGAAAAAACAGATAACGATTTGTTTTTTCATTTTTGATTCATATATACAATTCATATATTTGGTGTATGGGCTGTCGGTGTGAAAAATGTGATATATAAGTCGCACCTGAGTATAAATCCAGGACCTCCCAACCCTGAAAAAACGTATAGTCCAAAAAATACGGTAATCAAACTAAACATCCTTGGAAATTCTTTTACTTTCTCCACTGATGAAGCTCTCCTTAAAGGTGCACTATGTAACTTTCTGGTCGGGGGTCTGTCTCCTGCTTATTTCTGTGGATATGTCATTCATTTGCCAGTAATGTTCCACAGTATGACATTAAAAACAGCTCTACTTTCCATTTAATAATTACAGGTGGTTTTATAGCTCAAAAATACCTAGAAAAACAGGCATTCTGACTGTGAGCAGGGGTCGCCTCTCCGCAGATCTGACCTGTAACTTGGTCTGGTTTGGTCTCCGTGAAGATACCACACTGTGAAACGGACCCTCCACCAGAAAAGCTTCACAATGCACCTTCAGTCCCGCCTCCTTTAATTCTTTGCACATGTATCTGCTGCCTGTTGTTTTTGTGACTCTTTCAGTAGGCGGAAACATAATTGAAGGCGCTTTCTGATGTCGAACAAACATTTTCTGGCCCAGCGCTGGGAGCCTGTACTTAAAATCAGCGCACTGATTTACAAAGTAGAAGGTAAGAGTTCTTTGTAATACGTGTTTTGTTTATGACCATCCACACATAGGTTTCATCGGACTCCAAAAGCCTTTACTCTGCAGTTTAGGCCCAGTGGGAAGCAGCATTTAACATCACAGGTCTCAAATTTGACCTGAACTCACCCCGTCTATGGGAATACAAGTCAAAAAGTAAAAAAAAAAAAGTACAATTTACTTGCATTGAGTCCTGGCGTCGTCATCCTCTTGATATCCGGAGATCTGGAGAAGGTTCCCACGGCGCTGCACTGCTCCGCACAAGATCTGAATTTTCCCTATACAAGAAAGAAATAGCGCCGTCAGTATTAAATGAACCTTTTAGCCATAAAAAAAGACTAATTTTGGTTGTTTTTCTGCAAATATGACTCAGGCACAACTCCACATCTCCACAAACCTGTTCTCCACCTGCTTGTCTCCAGGGAAATGTTGATAATTCCCGATAATATTCCATAATATGATTTAAAACTCGTCTAGCTCTATGAATAATGTTCTGAAGTATGGTTTTAACTTATCTATAGCAAAATAAATTACCTGTTCACCCATTAGGGGCCTGAACGATTACACAAACATGACTCAGGCAGAGTTCACACTTAATGTAACTCAACAGACCAAGCTAACAAACTGTAAACAAATATTTATTCATTTATGTGCATTACTCCTGAGCAGAGTGGAATTTTCCCTATACAAGAAAGAAACAGCGGTCAATTTTAAAGCTCCACTGCGTAACTTTTTAGCCATAAAAAAATACTCATTCTTGTTTTTATTGTACTGAAAAACATGGGTCCTTTGTGCTGAGCGGGATTGCATCTCCACAAACCTGCTTGTCCACCTGCTTGTCCATCCATCCATCCATCCATCCATCCATCTTCTTCCGCTTATCCGGGGCCGGGTCGCGGGGGCAGCAGTCTAAGCAGGGGCTCCCAAGCTTCCTTTTCCCCAGCCACTTCCTCCAGCTCCTCCGGACGAACCCCGAGGCGTTCCCAGGCCAGCCGAGAGACATAGTCCCTCCAGCGTGTCCTGGGTCTTCCCCGGGGCCTCCTACCGGTGGGACATGCCCGGAACACCTCCCGAGGGAGGCGTCCAGGAGGCATCCGGATCAGATGCCCGAGCCACCTCAGCTGGCTCCTCTCAACGTGGAGGAGCAGCGACTCTACTCCGAGCTCCTCCCGTGTGACCGAGCTCCTCACCTTATCTCTAAGGGAGCGCCCGGCCACTCTGCGAAGGAAACTCATTTCGGCCGCTTGTATCCGCGATCTCGTTCTTTCGGTCATTACCCAGAGCTCATGACCATAGGTGAGGGTAGGAACGTAAATTGACCGGTAAATCGAGAGCTTCGCCTTTCGGCTTAGCTCCCTCTTCACCACAACGGTCCGATGCAGCGACTGCATCACTGCCGACGCTGCACCGATCCGCCTGTCAATCTCACGCTCCATCCTCCCCTCACTCGTGAACAAGACCCCGAGATACTTGAACTCCTCCACTTGAGGCAGAGACTCCCCACCCACCCGGAGAGGGCAATCCACCTTTTTCCGGTCGAGAACCATGGCCTCGGATTTGGAACAGCTGATTCTCATCCCAGCCGCTTCACACTCGGCTGCAAACCGCCCCAGTGCATGCTGCAGGTCCTGGCTCGATGGAGCCAACAGGACAACATCATCCGCAAAAAGCAGAGATGAGATCCTGTGGTCCCCGAACTGGACCCCCTCTGGCCCCTGGCTGCGCCTAGAAATTCTGTCCATAAATACAATGAACAGAACCGGTGACAAAGGGCAGCCCTGGCGGAGTCCAACATGCACCGGGAACAAGTCTGACTTACTGCCGGCAATGCAAACACAGCTCCTGCTCCGGTCATACAGGGACCGGACAGCCCTTAGCAAAGGGCCCCGGACCCCATACTCCTGGAGCACCCCCCACAGGGCACCACGAGGGACACGGTCGAATGCCTTCTCCAGGTCCACAAAGCACATGTGGACTGGTTGGGCAAACTCCCATGAACCCTCGAGCACCCGATGGAGGGTGTAGAGCTGGTCCAGTGTTCCACGACCAGGCCGAAAACCACACTGCTCCTCTTGAATCCGAGGTTCGACTATCGGCCGAACTCTCCTCTCCAATACCCTGGCATAGACTTTACCGGGGAGGCTGAGGAGTGTGATTCCCCTATAGTTGGAACACACCCTCCGGTCCCCCTTTTTATACAGAGGGACCACCACCCCGGTCTGCCAGTCCAAAGGTACTGTTCCCGACCGCCACGCGATGTTGCAGAGGCGTGTCAGCCAAGACAGCCCCACAACACCCAGAGACTTAAGGTACTCAGGACGGATCTCATCCACCCCCGGAGCCTTGCCACCGAGGAGCTTTCCGACCACCTCAGTGACTTCGGCCAGGGTGATGGATGAGTCCGCCTCTGGGTCCCCAGCCTCGGCCTCCTCTTCGGAGGACGTGACGGTGGGATTGAGGAGATCCCCAAAGTACACCTGCTTGTCTCCATGGAAATGTTGTTCCTTTGCCCATAATATTCCCATCCATCCATTTTCTTCCACTTATCCAGGCAGTTTAAGCAGGGACTCCCAGATTTCCTTCGCCCCAGACACTTCCTCACTGGGAAAAAAAACAATATCTAGGTAAGTTAAAATGACTTAAATTAAGAACATTTTACTTTGAGTGGATTCAACTTAGTAAAGTGTAAAATTATCTGCCAGTGGAATAAGTGCTTTTTTCTTACTTTAAGCAACATTTGATTTTGTTTCTTATTTTAAGTGCAAAAAGTTGTTGTTTTTCTTATTTTAAGTGTAGCAAGATGTATTTTCATATTTTAGGTACAAAAAGTCTTATTCCACTGGCAGATATTCTACTTAATATTTACTCAAATCATGATAAAACGTTCTTAATTCAAGTCCTCTTAGCTTAACTAGATTTAGTTTTTTGCAGTGCTCCAGCTCCTCCAGAGGGACCCCGAGGTGTTCTCAGGCCAGTCCAGAGACAGAGTCCCTCCAGCGTGTCCTGGGTCTTCCCCAGGGCTCCTTCCAGTGGGACATGCCTAGAACACCTCCTGAGGGAGGCGTCCAGGAGGCATCAGAACAGATGCCCAAGCCTCAGCTGCTCCTCTCGACGTGGAGGAGCAGTGGCTCTACTCTGAGCTCCTCCCGTGTGACCGAGCTCCTCACCCTATCTCCTCCGTCACTCTGTGGAGGAAACTCATTTCGGCCGCTTGTATCCGCAATCTCGTCCTTTCGGTCATTCCCCAGAGCTCATGACCATAGGTGAGGGGAGGAACGTAGACTGAGGTAAATCAGAACAGTCCGATACAGCGACCGCATCACTGCTGACGCTGCACTGATCCGCCTGTCAATCTCACACTCCGTCCTCCCCTCACTGTAAACAAGACCCCGAGATACTTGAGGCAGGGACTCCCCACCCACCTGCAGAGGGCAAGCCACCTTTTTCGAGTCTAATATTCCCCAGTTTGACATAAAACTCATATGAATAATTGTTTTAATGTTTTATAGCAAGAGAAATCACCCATTCGGGTCCTGAACGATTACGCAAATACAGTATGACTCAGGCAGAATTCACACTTAATGTAGCTGTAACTGTAAACAAATATTTTATTCATTTATGTGTAGAGCTATAAACTTGAACAATCGGATCGCGGAAGCTCCAGTTCGTTCTGTGAGGAGCTCTGTCAGCCTCTGTGTTGTAGAGACTTTTACGGTCATGTCTGTATACATAATAACATGCAATATTTCTTTTACGAAGCAGATATTTGGGTTCTTAATAAAGACTTGATTTATTGAAATACGTGTGTTAGTTTCAGTGTAGTTAGCTCCTCCCTTTTTTCCTTTTGCTGTCGATCCTACCTGGACGACTGAGGGATTAAATAATATGTGAAACTGCAAACAAAAACTCCATAAAATCCGGCCTTTCTGTCATTTGCACAAGTAAAATTTGATCTGAAATCACTCATACGTAATACGCGGTAAGTTAAAAAGTTAAACAAAATATACCATTTACTCACTTTGTGTCCAGACGTCGTCATCCGCTTGACAAGAGGAGATCTGGAGAAGGTCCCCATGGCTCTGCTCTGTTTTGAAGGAAGAAAAAAACAGCCCAGTCAATCTTAAAGCTCCACTGTGTAACTTTTTGGATATGCGTTCGTCACCTGCTTGTTTCTATGGATGTATCATTGCTCTGCCTGGAATTTTAAACAGCTCTACCTCACATTTATTCAATTACAGGTGGTTTTATAGCACAAAAAACTAGAAAAACAGGAATTGTGACGGTGAGCAGGGTCGCCACTCCACAGATCTGACCTGTAACTTGGTCTGGTTCGGTCTCCATGGAGATAGGAAGGTTTAACGCCTTCACATACTGCAAAACATTCCAGATAAAGCAATAACATCCCCATGGAGAAACGCATTTGACGGACCCTCCACCAGAAAAGTTACACACGTTTAAAGCCCCACTGTGTCATTTTTAGCCAATAAATAAAAGCAGTTTTTTCCAATTTGGATGTTTGATTGCGCTGAAAAACATGGGTTCTCACTCTGAGCGGGCTTGCATCTCCACAAACCTTGTCCACCTGCGGATTTATCTTAAACTTAGACAAACTTTATTGATCCAAAAGGGAAATTATTTGGACATGTTGTAATAACAAAGAGAAAAAATAAATAAATCTTCAAGAATTCTCCAAGAATCTTCCGAAGTTTTAACTTTCGATTTCCATGGATTCATGCTGGTGATTTTCCAGAAAGCTCCAGCGTCACTTTAACCATAAAATATTTGTAATTAGCCGTGACCAAAATATTAAGGAAAACTAAAGCTAAATCCAGGATTACTTACCTAAGCTTAAATATTTACAGACAGAAAATCATATTCAGAATCCTATAAATGCTGAGTCTTTGTAGCACTTCTAGGTTTCTCCCTTTATTATAGATTAAAATAATAAACAAAAGAGTATGTCAGATGCCCTTTCGCTCTTTCTATGCAAAGATAAATTAAGTTATTACAATTCCTGTCTTACTGTTGCTTATAGTTTATTGTAAATTTGTTAAAGAGACAAAACCGTAGTTGTATTAAGTTCAGGAATGTCCTTTGCCATAAATGTGTAGGCCAAGGCTCGTTATGAATTACAGAATACCTGAATTATTATTGAACGTTTAACTACAGAGGCCTATTTACCTGGTGTAATTGAAAACAGTAAAAATAACAACGCTGTCACTCCAAACAAAGAGAGAGTTTCAAATATGGATATAGATTGAAGTAGTAGTAGCATAGACAGAACATTAAATTTGAAAATACAACATTATAGTTTAGTTAAAGAGAGTAAAGCTGATAGGAACAGCAAACTCAATCTTACACACATTAACGGCGTAAAATTACTCTACAAATGGGGGATTCATGACATAAACAATTAATAAATGCATTTATAGTTACTGATTAATGTTTTTATCATATTATTACTATAGTGACACGGTCTGCGGTGACTTACTTGGCGTAAAATCCTCAATTACCTCAATTATATTTGTATCAGTAGCATCCGAATGGAAACAAATGCAATAAAAAAAAATGCACTCTGTATGTGCCATATTATAATTATTATGTATTTTATTTTATTTTATTTTATTATCCATTTGGAGAGGTAAACTGACCAGATTTTTTGTGATGTTCTAAATGCGTAGCTACAACTTGTTTCTAGACGTTTTTATTTTGTGATACGTAAAGAATAAAATATATAGATAAAAGATTTGTAAAAAGATCTTTACTTGTTCTAACAGGGTGCAGACTAGAAGTCTGAGCCTGAGGTGCTGCCCTCTGCTGGCTCTCAGTGGTACTGCAGCGAGCCTGACCGAGTATTTCCACCTCATACTGCACGGCACAATACATTTTATGTCACAGCAGAGACCCTGTGACCTCATGGTGAACTAATTTGTTTCTAATCTAGCTCATTCCACAAAGATTTAGGCATAACATTCACACACTGTCAAAAGAGAAAAAAGCACACAACGCTAAAGTCCTCACTAAAACTATAGCTCAATATCTGAGGACGACGCAAAGAGATAAAATATAGAAAATACACAATTAAACCTGTATTGATAGTAACCATTAATCCCCTGAAGGAAACAATTAACCTAACTATATTAATGTATCTTAAACTAATCGTGCTCGTATTGTAGTCTATGTATTGTTTTTATACTTTATCCTAAATCTTTTTCAGTCAGGTATGTTTATTAGACTCAGACAAACTTTATAGATCCACGAGGGAAATTATTTGGACACAGTAGCTCACACGTCACAAAATAATATAATAACAAAGAGCAAAGAATATAAATGATAATAATACATTCTAAACAAGTGGGAAAAAGATGAGGAAAAACACTGGCGTCAAATAAGGCATAATGATATAAATGTGTATGTTTATACGTTATTAGTGTTAGTACTAATGGTAAGATAAGAGTAAATAGCTGTAATTGTTTGTACGGTGTCCTTGAGTGCCCAGAAAGACACCTTTAAATAAAATGCATTATTAGATGTAGAAACAAGACTTTCACACTAGCCTTTCTTGAAAAATACTAGATTACACTGACCTCTGCTGGACGACAGTAGACATAATTCTAGTCTCTCATTTTATGGAGTGTAAATGGGTCCGAATGCTCCCGCACGACCATCACAGATTTGACTGGAAAAATTCTACGAGGTTCACACACTTTCCAATAGGAAAAGTCCCAAATTTTAGCTCCCAACTTCTTATAATTTTGTCATTAAAAGGTATTTTTAACTACCCCCTGACCTGTTTTGAGAGTTTTTCATAGGCGATGCATGTATGCAGACACCACAATTTCAAATATTTAACAAAAATAAGGCAGAACACCATCACAAATTTTGGATATGTTAAAAACAGATGTCTAGTCTTTCTATAACAGTCCATTTAATGTTGGTGGGTGCTGTCATATTTTTGGTATAACATGGCAAAGATGGCACCAAATTAATTATTTCCCTTTTTAAACCGCAATCTCTTCTAGACCATTCATCACAGAGGGTCAGTTTTAAAATACAAAGTCCACAGCGTGTGTGGGAAGGTACAGTTGTGCTCATAAGTTTACAGACCCTGGCAGAATTTATGATTTCTTGGTCCGGAAGCTGCACATGGGACGTACTTGGATATTCCAACATGATAATGATCCAAAACACAAAGGCAAGTGGACCTGTCACTGGCTCCAGCAGAATAAAGTGAAGGTTCTGGAGTGTTCGTCTCTTCTGACCTCAGTATCACTGAGCCTCTGGGCAGATTCAAGCTGCAGTTCAGACAAGAGCCCAAGAATTTACAGGAACTGGAGCCTTTAGCCAAGAAGAATGAGCAGCTTTACCATCAGAGAAAATAAAGAGCCTCATCCACAACTATCACAAAAGACTCCAGACTGTCACTGGGTCATTTGTGTAGTTTCTGTTTCATTATGATTTAAAAAGACTAAACACAGTTGTTTGATAATAAACGGCTTCACCCAAACACTACCCATGAGTGAAAGAAAAGTTTTTGTTATCATTCATATTCTCTCAAAGACGGCCAAGAAATCAATCAAATTCTGTCAGGGTCTGTAAACTTATGAGCACAACTGTATGTGTTCAATATCAAACCTCTGTCTTTGAAAATGCACTTTCCACCGTCCTTCAAAGATGCCCTCAAATTTGAAGAGTAGAATTTTCGAGCAAATTCAAGCCACCAGAAAACTGATAAACTGTAAGCACATGTATAAAAGTCCATACTTAGTACCTTAGCCAAATTATAACCCTTGAAAATGTGAAGAACCTACCTTAAATAGTTTGTAGATAGAGCAATCTGAAAGTGGCTCCTTGGAAAACTCTGCTCAAAACAGGTCAGGAGGTAGTTGACAAAATATCTTTTAATCAAAAAACTATAAGGAGTTTGGAGCTAAAATTTGGGACTTTTCCTATTGGAAAGCGTGTGAACCTCGTAGATTTTTTCAGTCATATCTGTGATGATCGTGCAGGGGCATTTGGAGATTTGGAGGGGAATGACCCAAATGACATGCAGACATCCCAATTCTCCCATCTAACATGTCTGCATACCTCAATGTCTCAGGGAGCTTTAAATATAATCAAATGCATATGTATGTATAATAGTCTGACAGATAGCCCTGGTAATAGTTGTAATATTAGTTGTATTTGCACTTGCATCGACAATATGTGGAATAATGATGATTGACCAGACAGAGGTGATCATATTTAACATATTTATCGTTCCAGTTTTGCATCGCAGTCTTTACCCGACCGGGTTTGGGAGGGACAAAGTCAAAGCTGTCAATGTCGCCGGGTGTCTTTCCTGTACAAATAAAGTTTATTCCAGTGACTTGTGATATGTCCAAACATGACGGTTGGCTTAGGTCACCTAGCATGTAGCAGCAAAAAACTAAAAAAGTTTAGCGATACAACATCAGAAAATTTAACCATGGTACATAAGCTGGTTAAACTCCAATTTGATCGATTAATTCTTCACATTTTCATATATGTAGGACTCAATAAATGTGTTTCTAAAAGCCGCGATGCTAACCAGCTAACAGGCTCACCTGATATGAAGTGATCGCTGCAGATGAGCGCATTTTTAACCATCTGCTCCTTCCAGTCGCTTCTTCTAACACTTGTAACCAAAGACGTCTCTTTCTTGTTTGCCTTGAAAGGGCTGCGATTTGATGGACTTCTGTAAAACTTTTTTACTTGTTTCAACACGATTTGTGCGTCCAACAGCGCAACGAAACAGAGGCTCTTTGCGCAAACGACATGCGCAGTAGAGCAGAGTGGCGCAGTCTGCGAATCCCTGATGGGCTGTTAAAAAATTACCAAAAATAAACATGAAACTATAATAAAACCTCTTATTTTCATTCATGGTAATAACAGATTTTATTATAGTTCTGGGCTCGAACATTGTGAGGAAAAGTGCTGCACCACACTGCCATCTGCTGGTTGTTCAGTGGAGAGTGTATTTGTTTTCAAATCCTGTGGCATTTATTTGTTTTTATTTTATTAGTATTGTTTTTATTTCTATACATCGAACAGACATTCACGATCATTCATTTATTTGTGGATCGAGTTTTTTAAAATTATTATTATTTGATTATAATACATACAACATATACATGGAAGAGACGTTCACGATCATTCATTTATTAGTGGATCGAGGTGTCAAGTATATTTATTGACAAATCTCAAAATATATTTACAAATACATGTTTATTTATGCAAATTCGTTTCTTTATTTGTATGTCACGTTTTTATATTTGTATTTGGATATTTATAAATCTATGTGTATTAATATATATCATTTTGTATTTGTATAAATCATTTTCAGACCAAATTCACTCCATACTGCACGAGTATTCCAGTGTGTTTGGACGCACACATGGTAAATACATTTCTTGACTCTTGAGATATGGGGAAAAGACATATTCATAAATTAAGTAAGTGAAAACTATGGCTTGTTTGCTCTACAATTAACAAAATATGCTTAATATTTATTATTTATCAAATAAAGATTACATTATCTGGGATCCTAAATACACACTGAATACAATACTTTACAAAGATGCCAGTGAGGTTAATGGTGAATCTTCCATTTTCAAATGGGCGTGATTGACAGGGGGATTAGCCAATCAGGGACAAGAAAAAAAGAAAGTGGAAAAATATCACAGGTGATTTTATTTGTAAATAAATGGTGACCAATTCTTTTCACAGGTTAATTTCCACAGATATCATTTCACAGATTTGACAGGCAATTATTATAAACTCACTCTAATCAGTCATGCTACAGTTATTAGGTTTTTCATATTTTAATCTATGTCATGTATAAATATGTTTAAACAAGAGTTGGAACCTAATGGACCATTTTATTATTATCTGACACAAAGAACTTTCAAGCTTTTGTCCATTATTCATGTGTTTCAGCCTCCTGTTATAGTCGCCATTTTAGGCACTTTTCCGGATTAGTAACAGAGCTAATTTTTTATTTTTTTATTTTTTTATTTTTATGTGGTCATGGAAAAGATCAGCAATGAATAATAAATAACAATACACTCAATTTAGTCAAGTATTTTCATTTAATAATTCATAAATCATGGTACAAGGACATAGTTATATATTTCATGTCAGGTGAGAAGTTGTTGGATAAAAGATGATATATGATTTATGCTGGTTACAGAAGTACAGTTTTTTAGGTTTACATTCATAAAGATGTGTGACAAGATCAGCGTGTTTGATTTTTAAATGTGTAAATTGTCTTTATTATTACAATGTCTTAAAAAAAAAGTGATTATACAAATGAAAAACATTGCTAACATCTCTGGATGAATAACAGTGTCCTATCATTCTGCAAACTTAGGCCCACTTTAATTTAGTATCATTTTGGTCAATGTCAACTGCAAGAGGCCCTTGCATCGAAAACCCAATAAAGAACGATACAGTGGAGCCCTCTTTGTAAACTCGAAGTTGACTTGGGAATTGTGGTGTGACTTCAATATTTACGTCAGGAATACAAGTATGGGCCAGAATGCTTCTGGATCTCACTTGCCCAGTTACTCTGCAAAGAAGCTCTTGTACTTTGGGGTTTTTCCATATCACTCCGTTTTCCCACATGGAGGCAAACTGTTCCTTCTCAGTCCTGCTACATCTTTTAACTTCCCCCAGATGCACTATACGTTCATAACCAGCCTTTTTTCCCAGGAAGAAGTGGACAATGGCTGTTTTTCCATTGTATATGTGTTTCATCTCAGAGTGAAAGGCGGCCTTCATATTGGAGATGTACCTCTGCAGATGAGCGCTCTCTGACCAGTTTAAGTGCCGCTGTGGCCATAACAGAAGGACTGCTATGAAGTAGACAGCCAAATTAGCTTTTAGCAATGGATCCTTAAGACATTCGCATAGAATATTAACCAGCTTTGGAAATGGCTCCTCAATCAATTTCAGACTGATACAACTGAACACAACATTTATGTAGATGTAGTTAATTTTTTCTACAGGGCTGCAATTGTCAGAGTTGTAAATAAATTTGTACGCACTGATAATTTCACCCAAGATTTCCTGTTTATTGTTATTTGAAAGACAATTCAAAATTCCTGAGTATGTATCAAGTTTTTCCTTCTCAATGAGTTGCCTGGCCTTGTGCAGCTTCATCATGGTGTTCATGCTTTTGCTGAGCAAATGTTCTGATTCTGTCAAACAGAAAAGCTGTGCAAATTTACCAAAACATCGAGAAAGCTCATTTTTGACTATTTGATCACAGCTTTCTTTCATCCCAAATTTAGATCCCAGGTTAACATTAAATTTGAGAAGGAAGTCAAAATTCGATTTCATCATGTTTTTGAGACTGTACAGCATATCAGCAAATTCTTCAAGAACCTTGTAGGACTGTGTATGTTTCTCATATTCAGGATCACTGGATTTCATTTGGTCAAGTTGTGTTCTTCCAGAAAGCATGGAACACAAAAGGTCACGCCGAACCTTCCCAGTTGAGAATAAAGGGATCTTTTCAAGCACTTCAATAATGTGAACACACACTTGTATCTCACCCAGGAATCCAGAGGTGTTTAAAGGGCTGTGGTCTCTTTTGGATTGTGACCTTTGAAATGACTCATGCTTTGCAAGATGTTGAGTTTCTTTCTTTGCAAGTTGTTGAGTTTCTTTAAATGTGTCCACTGCAGATTTGGCCAGTCTCAGAAGTTTCTGTAGTGCTTCAGGGTCAGTGGGGAAGTTTTCATTTGCAATGGAATATTTCAGCTCATGTTTTATAACCTGTGCTAAGGTGTCAGAGATGTACGAGCTGTTTTGGGATAACTGTTTGGATTTTTCTGCCCATTTTCTGGCACTGGCAAAATCTTTCTTTTTAAGGCAGTAGTACCGGGCCAGTAACTGAGCAATAATGGCATCCTCTTGAAACCTACAGGAAGCATTATTGAGTACACTATCTTCCAACCCTGGAGTTTCACTTTCAATATCTCGAATGAGGGGAGAGAACCGACATTCTACTTTTTCCTCCTTCCTTTTATCCTCTTTGTCCCCTGGAAGGGAAGCATCCTGTTCAGTACAGCTGACGGGTTTGTGACGCGAGGGACTGGCAAGAACAGAAGGTTGAGAAGAAGTTTCTAGCCCAAAAGGATATCTTTTGACTAAAATGTCGTGAACATCCTGCATGAGCTTGTTTTTACCCTGTGTGCAGTCATAAAGCTCAGCAGTATTCAGGATGAAGTTTGTAATCTCGGCTTTGCTGACTTCGTGTGTTAAGTTAATTTCCTTCAGGCAGTGCAGTGCAATTTGGAAATGGATCATTCTGACTCCTTTAAACAGAAACTTAGATCTTATGTCACAGGACAAGATTAAAGTTGAAAACTGTTTAAATCCTTCTTCAACCTCACTGTCACCATAACATGGCTTTGGCACCAGACTAAGATATTCCTCGCACAAAGATACAGACAGAGCCGCATGCTTGCAGTAGACGCTGGTTAGTGCTAACACTGCTAGAAGCTGTGCATGTTTTTGCTCCATGTTAAAACTCTGAAGGGTGTGTTGAACAACACTTTGAATGTACTCCGTGCTGAAGTTGCTTTTCATGACCATGAATCCATAAAAGGTTTTAGTATTAATATGTGTTTTGTCCATTTCTACAAGTTTCTGATCAAATTGTTTCAGCTCATCTTCTGTGAGTTTATTCCCAATGAATACAGTGTCTTCAGTTGGATCAGTTGGTCCAGAAGTGTGTTCACACCTCATGCAGTTGAGGAGGATCACCTGAGGAGACATGGACTGGACACTGCTGCTGAAACACTGCTTTTCAATCTGCTGTTGTAAGTAGAAGACCTTCTCCATGTCTTCAAAATCATCAATCATCAACAGCACAGGCACTGGGGGTTCTTGCTCTTTACAGCCATACTGCAGGAGGGTGACCGCATGTTCTGCCACTGTTACTGGGTCAGCGTCATTGTCAATGAGCACAGCACTGCGGAACTTTTCTCTGAGAGTCCACAGAGTGTTTTTGGCCAGAGTGGTGCCACCACATCCAGGTACATGTCGAAGGTTCAAGAGGACACAGGCTTTTCTCAGAGAGCACAAGTCTGGGATGAGTGTGTCAGTTATGTAAGCAAACTTATCCCTTTTAATAAAAGGCCTGGAGCCAGGCTGCTCAGAGAAACAGAAGTTCCACCAGGACACTTCTCCCCCTCTGTAGAAGTTCTGTTCGATGGAGACTTGGTTCTCATTTCCTCCGTCACACTGGTTCACACACAGAACATCCAGTGTAGTGAGCTGGCGCTCCACTTTCTTCTCCAGGAGCACTCTGCTCCCTCCAGCTCCCGGGAGGAATCGGCTGCTCCTGCGGTTCTCTGACAGAAGGCTCAAGATGGTGCCATTGACCTCTGCAAAGCTGAGCTCATAGATGCATCTATTGGAGATGTCCACTTCACAGCGAGCGTCTATCAAGTTTTTCCAGGAGGTAAATGCGTTCTCATTGTCACAAATACAAAGGATCTGCTCTGTGCCTTTCAGCTCCTGATAAAATGTACAGAAGGTCTCCACCAGTGGATCCATTTTGTCATTTACTCTTGACAAGAGTAAAAATACAACAAGAAACCTTTTGTTTCGAAGAACATCTTTTCGACATAAAAAAGAAATCACATTTCGAACTGAGGCTCCTTTGTCCATCAACCAGAGATTTATGTCAGATGGCTGCTCTTTACCAGTTTTTCCATTGCAGAACACCCAGCTGGTACTTTGAGTCAGCTGCAGTTTTTCAGCAATGTCCTCAACAGATTCTGTAATTTTATACTTGTCTGGTGAATGAAGAGTAACAGGACTTTTCTTTTCAAAGCCCTCACATAGCCCATTTTGACATGACTGGGGATCAAAGTCCAGCACTGCTATAGGATTGAGTTCAACAAGAAAATCAATGGAGTCCAACTGAATGGGGTGAGATTTATTGGTGACTATAATGTAGCGCTCATAGCAAGACCTGTCCAGGGAGCCAATTCCCCCAGTGATCATCTGACACAGCTTACGGCCATTGTTGTGACTTTTCACCTTGCTCAGGTGTTTCTCCTCTGCCTGCCTTCGGAGTTTAAATAACTGTGGCACACGGGCAACAAACTTGTTGAATTCATGCATTGGTTTGGCATTTGTCGTTGGAGCCAGGAGGTTTCTACTGCTGCCCCCCTCTCGAACAAAAAACTGCTTCTGTTCACCTTCAGATGCTTCTTTTGCATTATTTTTCTTCTTTTTGGTGCTGCAGTTGACTGTGTGATAGATATTCTCTCCACATAATGATGAATCAGGGACTATATCTACCTCAATCACAAACTTTACAGATGAAGTCGAGTTTGTGTTGAGTACATCAACAAATCGGGGGGGTTTAATGCATGTTTGGGCTGTTTTTTCGTGTTTGAACTCAAAACACTGAGTGACAGCACGTCTTAAAGTTCTGTCATATATCTCTCGATCTTTTTCAACGACCACACCCAAGACTTGACCATGAGTAAATTCTGGCACATCCCCTATTCCAAAATGGATGGTACCATTGGTGCGGCTGTTCATGCAAGCAGCTGCAAAGCGTATGACCTCAGAAGTGAACTTGATTGTTTTAGTTTCTTCTGTGGTGTTGATAAAAGCTTTGTATTCATGACATGGTTCATAAAAGTCGAAGGTTCCAGATTCTGGTACATCCAGAACGCTACCTTCCATGTATCTGTATGTGTCATGACACCTATAAAAGGGATATGGTTTGCATGGTCTTCCAGGACAGATTTCTGGTTGCTCTTTTTTTAACTTGACAATTTCATCTCTGGCATGAATGAGGACTTTTGCAGGGCCAAATTTCACACCTATATCTCTTAGATCTCCTGCCTCTAAAAGCACAAGACTAGGTCCTGTAATGTCCTGCTCAAACAGTGTGTTTGCCACATTGTCATCTACACCTTCCAGTCTGAGAGCCCATTCTCGCACTTGATCTTTACTCCAGTGCTCCATGTCAGCTGATAGATCCAGGTCGTTCTTCTATAAAATAAACAAAAACAAAATAATTGTGAGGAAATGTGTGTTTGCATCATATTTATTTACTTCATATTTTAAAATACAGCTGGAACAATGTCACTACTACATCTTAACCAGGCAAAACATGTTAATGGTGCACCATGTCCTTTCTGGTGGGGTCCACTACCTCCTTGAGTTGTTACCATAGAGCGTATATATGAGTGGACTGAGTGTGATGTCTCCACAGCGTCAGCGCCGCTCAAATGAGGCTCCCGATGCCACGTTTACAGGAGCGAATCTGGAGCCAGGCTCCATATTTGGAAATCCGACCATGGGTATCATAGCAACCACAAGAACAAATCATGATTGAGGTTGTTAAATGTGCAGGTACAGAGAGAGGGGCGATAAGATCTCAGTGTAACTCAATGGGGAAAAGGGAAAGAAGGAGCCAGAAAAGCCTCCTGGAGCACTTCCTGTTTGGCACGCAGCGGCTAACGGGTTAGCTTTGTCCACTCATAAATACAATATATGCTTTTTAGTATTACATTTATCTATGTAGCATTTATTTAATTATTAAGGGTGTTTTTGCTGCTCAAAATACATTCATTATAGGGCTGGGCGATATGGACCAAAAAATATATCTCGATATATTTTGCTATATCTCGATATACGATATATATCTCGATATCTTTACAGGAAAAATAACCCCCTCACACACTACTCCAAAAACAACAAACACATTTTATCTGAATAATATTCATTTAGTACTGCACTTAAACACTCTTTTTGGACCCTCACCTACAGTTTAAAACCCTCTTCTTTAAGAGAACTTCCACTGGCACTTTACACAAAACTGCTTCAAAGTGAAAAAAGTGAGCAGGATTTTTAAACCTGTATTTTGACATTCCTAACTGGAGTTGCATTCTCTTGTTTTAAAGTGATGTTTGGTCTCTGCACATTTACCAAACCAAACGCACATTGTGACAAATATGATCACACTCAGTATTCAGACCTTGAGTCCGTGACAAGACCAAGACAAAGCTCTCGCTTTAGAGAGGGATGCCCAGCAGCATGGGGCTGTCTAATGAGTGGGACAGGTGTGTGTCCTGCTGCGGCGCGCTCCTCGTTTAAGGGGGCGTGGGTGTGTTTTGAAGCGGAGTTTGTTCGTATCAGTGATATCAGCCACACGCGGAGCTCGTATGCTGGAGTCGTGCACAGTGCATTTAGAAAGTTTAACTTGTCACGTTACGTCTGTGCGCAGCTCCTTATAATGCAGGAGCCCAGAGACATTTGTTTCACATCTTGAGTACGAAAGGTTTGACCCCTGGAATGGATAGGACACTCACACAGGACCCTTAAAAGGCCTTTCTTAAGTTTTGAAAATGTGGATAACCAGTAGAGGGCGCCACCCAAAGTAGCCAAAAAATCTGATTTGCTTCACACCCCTGAGTACATCCACCAAACCTCTGCCAAAATGTTCAGTCTTGGGGTATATTGAAAAAATGTGATTTCTGTTCCGCAATTGTGGACTAAGGGGCTTAAGAAGGGCCTATGTTACCCCCAAATTCACGTTTAATTCACATCTTGAGTACATCCATTAAACTTGACTGAAATATAGTCCATGACCAACTGTTTAAGAATCCATGATTCTTAAGTTCATCAGTTGTGGATAAGGGGTCTTAAGAAAGGGCCAAAGGTCAAATTACCCAAAAATGCAGATTTCATTCACATGATGAGAACATCCACCAAACATCTTCCAAAATGTTAGGCTTGGGGATGACACTGAAAATTAGTCTTTCTTAAGTTCTGCAATTTTGGATAAGGGGGGTTAAGAAGGGCCCACGTGGGCCCCAAATTCACGTTTAATTCATATCTTGAGTACATCTATTAAACTTGGCTGAAATATAGTCCATGACCAACTGTTTAAGAATACATAATTCTTAAGTTCATCAGTTGTGGATAAGGGGGCTTAAGAAAGGGCCAAAATGTCAAAATACCCCAAAAAGGAGATTTAATTCACATCATGAGTAGATCCACCAAACATCTTCCAAAATGTTAGGTTTGGGGATGACGCTTAGAATGAGTGTTTCTTAAGTTCTGCACATGTGGACTAAGGGGCTTAAGAAGGGCCTATGTGACCCCCAAATTAATGTTTAATTCACATCTTGAGTACATCCATTAAACTTGGCTGAAATGTAGTCCATGCCCAACAGTTGAAGATTCAGGGATCATTTTGTGAAACTGTCGGGTATACAGTACTCAGGAGATTCAAAAAATGTCTTGCATTTGTTGACATGTTCAGAGTATAATACAATCATGTAGTTTAAGTTTTGTAGCTTTATTTTGTAATCAGGCATCATTTGTGAAACTGTCGGGTATAGAGTACTCAGGAGATTCAAAGACAGCTTTTACTTGACATTTTCAGAGTATAATTTCGATTTTCTATCCAATTAATGTGCAGGGTTTATTCATGACATTAAAAAATGTTCAAATATTGATATGCAATGAAGTTTTGCTATCATTTTTTTTCTGGGACATTCTTCATAGGGCAAGAGTTAATTTCCTGTAATCACTCATACTATGTTAGTCTTGACTGATGTTGCTTACTTTCCTTTGATAGCAGAGATAGCACAATGTTACTGCTTAAACATGAAGCACATTAGGATCAGTGAAATATTTCATATTGTATTAAAACGTATAGAATAAAATCTAGTTTAGTGATACTTTTTTATATCTTTAAACCTTTACCTAAAATACTAGAACTTAAAAAAACATACTCGAGCACGCTCACTCAACTTACACTCATGTGGACCTGCTAATGATGTGGTAAATCTACTATTTTGGGTAATTTGACCTTTGGCCCTTTCTTAAGCCCCCTTTTCCACAACTGATGAACTTAAGAATCATGGAATCTTCAACTGTTGGGCATGGACTACATTTCAGCCAAGTTTAATGGATGTACTCAAGATGTGAATTAAACATTAATTTGGGGGTCACATAGGCCCTTCTTAAGCCCCTTAGTCCACATGTGCAGAACTTAAGAAACACTCATTCTAAGCGCCATCCCCAAACCTAACATTTTGGAAGATGTTTGGTGGATCTACTCATGATGTGAATTAAATCTCCTTTTGGGGTATTTTGACATTTTGGCCCTTTCTAAGCTTCCCTTATCCACAACTGATGAACTTAAGAATTATGTATTCTTAAACAGTTGGTCATGGACTATATTTCAGCCAAGTTTAATAGATGTACTCAAGATATGAATTAAACGTGAATTTGGGGCCCACGTGGGCCCTTCTTAACCCCCCTTATCCAAAATTGCAGAACTTAAGAAAGACTAATTTTCAGTGTCATCCCCAAGCCTAACATTTTGGAAGATGTTTGGTGGATGTTCTCATCATGTGAATGAAATCTGCATTTTTGGGTAATTTGACCTTTGGCCCTTTCTTAAGACCCCTTATCCACAACTGATGAACTTAAGAATCATGGATTCTTAAACAGTTGGTCATGGACTATATTTCAGTCAAGTTTAATGGATGTACTCAAGATGTGAATTAAACGTGAATTTGGGGGTAACATAGGCCCTTCTTAAGCCCCTTAGTCCACAATTGCGGAACTTAAGAAATCACATTTTTTCAATATACCCCAAGACTGAACATTTTGGCAGAGGTTTGGTGGATGTACTCAGGGGTGTGAAGCAAATCAGATTTTTTGGCTACTTTGGGTGGCGCCCTCTACTGGTTATCCACATTTTCAAAACTTAAGAAAGGCCTTTTAAGGGTCCTGTGTGAGTGTCCTATCCATTCCAGGGGTCAGACCTTTCGTACTCAAGATGTGAAACAAATGTCTCTGGGCTCCTGGACTATTATTGTGGCTGCAGAAGCGCTTGCACAGAGCCGCCTGTTTGTTCGCACAACGAAATATTTGCTCGCAAATGCGAGTGAAATGGGCGCACTGGAGAGCCCTGATCCTAGTCTTGGTTTAGTCCGCGACCGAGGCCCAGGCTCTGCGGCCGCGTTTAGTCCTGGTTTAGTTCTAGTCTTGGTTTAGTCCGCGGCCAGCTCCGGGCTCCGGGGATGAGCACAGGGGACATAAGCGAGGAGGCGAGCGCGGCACAAAGAAGCCGAGACAAGCGAAGCGGCGAAACCAGAAGTAAACGTAAGCATTATAGCGATATATCGATATGTCAGAATTCATATCGAGTTTCAAAAATATCTCGATATATTTTAAATATCGAGATATCGCCCACCCCTAATTCATTATAAGATTATTGTATCTCCATGGAGACAAGCAGACAGATTCCAGGAGAAATGTTACACAGTGCCCTTTTACAACCCATCAAAAGCAGTTGGTATGAACACATCCTTCCTAATTTAATACACCGTAGTGGTGAGCCCACAAGAGGGAACGTGAAAACATCAAGTATGGTTTTACGTGATTTCATTATAAGATCAGCCACAGCCAAGCCAGTCACGACGTCTCTCGCTGTAAACGCTTTTATTTCCTTCTTGGCATGAGGCACTGGGAAATATTAACATCTCTTAGGACGGATGGGATTCAAATAAGTATGTTGCCTATGGCAACCCTACTGAGGCGACTGAAATTGTTGGGGTTGTTCAGGCGGAAATTAATTAGCAAAAAGTATTTGCGGCGGATCCGCGGCGGAGGTTTGCAGAGATTCGCCGCGGATCCGCCGAACGGACCGGCATCAGAGTCCCCCGGCGCCGCAGCGAATTAGTTGCGGTCCGCCATGCGGAGATGCAGCAGTACGGTGGCATATTGCTCTCACTCCCCAAAATATTTTTTGGCTCAGTTTCACGTAATTACATGAAAACTTTCACATGTTAATACATGATATGAAATGATCACGTTAATACATGATATTAAATTATCACGTTATTACGTGATATGAAATCATTACGTTATTTCGTGATAGGCATTTATCACGTTATTTCATGATATGTTCACGTTATAATGTGAAAACATCCATTAATTCATCTTCTCCCGCTTTATCCAGCTGGGTCGTGGGGGCAGCAGTTCACTGCCCAGTCCTCTGCACCTGACCCCCTATGAACCCCTCTGTGAGTGGTGAGCCCACAAGAGGGAACGTGAAAACATCAAGTATGATTTTACGTGATTTCATTATAAGATCAGCCACAGCCAAGCCAGTCACGACGTCTCTCGCTGTAAACGCTTTTATTTCCTTCTTGGCATCAGGCACTGGGAAATATTAACATCTCTTAGGACGGACGGGATTCAAATAAGTATGTTGCCTATGGCAACGCTACAGAGGCGACTGAAATTGTTGGGATTGTTCAGGGGGAAATTAAATAGCAAAAAGTATTTGCGGCGGATCTGCGGCGGAGGTTTTGCCGAGATTCGCCGCCGAACAGACCCGCATCAGAATCCCGCATCATTAGTTGCGGTCCGCCGTGCGGAGACGCAGCGGATCAGCAGAGTCTCCGCCGAGGACCTGCTGTGTCGCTTGTCAGCAGTATTAGCAGAACATCAATTAATTTTAATAATAGCAAATACAGTGAACAGTTTAAGCATTTACTTGCAATTAAATCCGCGGACATCAAGTGGGTGATTCTTTTCCCTACACTAATAACGGTTATATAAAGTCGTGTCCGCACAGCGGATCTGAACCGGGTTAGCCACGGATCCACTCGTTAATACTACACATATACCAACTGCAGTATTAAATGCGCGTTCACTGTGCGTATATAAACTGATTTAGCCGCAGTTCCTCTGTATGACAGCAGGCTGCCCAACAATTAGGGTTAGTCGACAGTCATAAATACGGGAATACGGACAAATCCGCGGCGGACTGACTGTGGGGTGGACTTGGCGGACCGAGACCGGATCCGCTGCGGATCCCTCTGGAGTAGGGAAGCCCAGTCTGACTTGCTGGAAGTTGCTCTCTTCCTGCATGAGTAACTACACCAATACGGCATGTTGCATGGCTACAGATTCATGCATCTGAAATGCATCCAAGCTGGAGCGTGACTTGGCTGTGGCTGATCATATAATGAAATCACGTAAAACCATACTTGACGTTTTCACGTTATAACGTGGACTATATCATGAAATAACGTGATAAATGTCTATCACAAAGTAACGTGATAAATTCATAACATGTAATAACGTGATAAATGCCTATCACAAAATAACGTGATAATTTCATATCACGTAATAACATGATAATTTCATATCACGTATTAACGTGATAATTTCACGTTATAATGTGATAAATATCACATTAAAACGTGAAAGTTTTCATATAATTACGTCAAACTGAGCCGAAAAATATTTTGGGGAGTGATAGCAATACGCCACCGTAATACGCCACCGTAATTCTCTCTCAAAGCTCTTCACTGTTTTTTCAGTCACTCCCCACACAATAATGTTAAGCCTCTTCTGCGTCACGTCTGCCCAGAGGAAGACTGACGGAAACACAGCTGATAATCAGGTCATCGGCCTTTGACCACCAATAATGTCTCACACCACATTCACACATCGGTAAGGTGGGTGTCTCAACCCTAAACAACACAAGGAAACAAAAGTAGGCACTGAATGAAGATGGGATCAAGCTGTTGATCATAAGGTTGGTGGTGTGTGCACAGTTTAACTACTGCTGCTCCTGGAGTTCTCTGTTGATGTATTTAGTACATATTTAATTTTTAATATGTTATTACATATTTTAGGTGGAATCCAACAACAACAGAATTAACTACAACTACAATTAATGTAGCACAACCTGAATAAAGCGCTCTGTCACCACCCACATCACACCACACAAATACTGGACATATATTTTTGGCAAATCCAGATATTCTTTTTGCTCTTGTTGGACCTGATGTGCCTCTGGATCGCCTGGGATTCAATTACAACTTCTTTGTCTGTATTTTTATACAGCTATAATTCTTGGAGGGTGATTAACACGTATTTACCTCATACCCCATCAACATGTGGATATATGGCTTAATTTATTTGCATGTTTATAATATTTGAATGTGTTCATTCTTTTAACCTTTTTTAAATTAAGAAACTAGAGTACAGTAGTCTATTTTAGCCATTTTGGCTGTGGGCTCATTTTAATAAAATTTATAAAATAATAAAATAACAATTGCCGTTGCTGGGTTTTAAAATTAATTATTTTTTTAAAACAACCCTTTAGCCTTTTAAAATCTCTTGTTGTAACAAATGTATAAGGAACAGTTAAAGTTTGGCTGAAAAAACCTACCTTTTCTTGATCTGGCTCTGCCATTGTATCTTTTGATTTCTCATCCATGGCAGAACTTGCAGGAATCTAATTTAAAGGAGAATCAAAAATACATTTAGAAAATAAATGAGTAGTTTAAATCTGTGATGAATTCTTCCTTTTTACCTGGGTGACGCAGAGTTAACATGCTGTTACCAGGCTGAGGCCATTTGTAAAAGCATCAGTCCTGCAAACAAAAATAGATTTACATACTTTTTTGTCTAAAAGAATAACACTCATGTGAAAGCATTATCCGCGGCACCATAAAACTAACAGCAGACCTAAGAATAGTGTAGATTGACTGTGTGCGTATAGCACAACGGAAAATTACGGGAAGTGGACAGGTATGGGGTGACATAGCTGTCAGAAGTTATGAACAGTGGATCTATGGCGTCAGATTCCTTTCAAAAGTAACACGCGCATAGAAACTCTATGCGAGGTTCAGGAACTGTTCAGAAACTGCTCGCGGGCGCCGAAACTACTCGTGCCTGCTGAAACTGTGCACGCGAGCAAAGAAACACGCTCACGCGAGACGGAGAACTGCGCACGTGAGCAAAGAAACACGCTCGCGAGAGTAGAACAAGCCCTTGCGCGAGCAGAGAAACTCCCCTCTTGCGTGGGACAAAACCACTCTGCTCGCGCGGAGTTGACTTCTGCTTGCGCGGAGAATGTGGACTAATGGGGGAGGGAACCTGAGGATGACGGCTATTGTGATTGGTCTGTCCTGAGACACAGGACTTTGACAGACCGCCCAAAATTTCCAAACACTGCATGACATGTGCGTTGGCCGCCACTAGGGGGAAACGCTACTTGCTCTGACGCTACATTACAGAATCTCTGTGAATACATGGGTAGAGCCAGAACCATAGATGAGACAGCTGAGTTTGACAGGTTTAATAATAATAATAATAATAATAATAATAATCCATCCATCCATCCATCTTCTCCCGCTTAATCCGGCTGGGTCGCGGGGGCAGCTGGGCTGCCCAATACTCATAATAATAATAATACATTTTATTTTTTCAAGGTACTCAAGGACACTGTACAGTAAACATAAAGTTCAAACATAAATTATAGAAATAGAATATAGGTTAAAACAAAATCAAAGGAAATAGTAATAATATTGGTGAATTTTATCAAGGCATGCTGGGAATCACGCTGGAGTGATTGTGCTGCTACTTCACTGTCTGACATTTACCCAACAGACTGTGACAAAACTTGGTGTAGTAACACAAATGAACACTGTGTACAAGAACACGGGATCTGTCTGTCTCTGAGACAAACCCAGCTTGTCCCGAATAAGCAGACAAACTTAGCGGTTAGCTGGACGCTAACTAGTCTGCTCGACCAGCGGCTTCGCCTCGCATATCATGGGACCGAAACAACTTTGAAAATTGAGGAGGAGATCGAGACATCAGGAAAACACTGAATGTCATGGCTGATGAAATGAAAACTATATCAAAGCAACAGGAAACGCATCACAGAACTGATGAAAGAAGTAAAAGCAGCTAAAACTACAAAATGAAGAAAAAGATAAACAAATTGCTGCCCTCGAAATCCGCATTGCTGATTTAGAGCAATATTCACGTATCAACGACGCAGGTGATCACTGGACTTGACATCAAGCCCTGGTCATATGCTCGTGCTGCTGTGCCCGAGGGAACCGACCAGCCGGACTTGGATTCGCCGAGCAGCAGGTGATTACCTTTCTGAGCAACAAAGGGATCGCAGTGGACAGCAAGGACATTGAGGCATGCCATCTCCTTCCACGGAAAGACTCACAATCTAAACCTCCGGTGATCAGAAGATTCATTAATAGAAAAAGTAAAAATGTGCTTCTGAAGCAGGTAGAAAACTAAAGGATCCAATGTTTATATGAACGATCACCTAACCAAGAAAAACGCCGACATAGTGAGAAAAGCCAGGATACTGAGGAAGCAAAACAAAATTCAGTCTACATGGACATTCAACTGTCGTGGTCTTCATTAAGCTGAATGGAACCTCGAACAAGCAAAGGTGCTGTGGGTTAAAGAGGGCCACGAATTGAGCAGGTACAAGTGATAAACATAAAATGACTGACCAGAACTGTTCTAACTTGCTATCATCAGACAGTGAAGATGAAGATACAATCATTACTGAGTTGCAGACAAATGATCTAAATGAAAATTTCATAATCTTTTGTACGAGGTAGACCCAGATAATCACTTCTTTAACACCATCACTAATAATTGTAATTATTATGATGACAACAGCATTATTGATATGTATAATAGGCAGAATGAAAACCTTGTCTTTAATTCATTTAAACAGCAGAAGCTTGCAGGCAAATTTTCAGTCCATAAAGATTATATTCAACAATTAAGTATTCCATTTGACATACTTTTGCATTACTGAAACATGGTTGAGTAACGACTCAAACTCGGATTACATATTGGATAACTATAACATGTACTGTATGAATAGAACCACCAAAAAAGGAGGTGGTGTGGCGTTGTACATTCATAACCACCTAAAATGTTGGGTAATAGACAAAATGTCATTTACAATTGAAAATATCATGGAGTGCATCACAGTGGAAATTGAAATTGTAAACAGAAAAATGATAATAAGTTGTATTTATAGAGCCCTGGCTCAAATATAGATCTATTTACAGAGCACATTGAACAGTTATTTACAAATAATTCTCACAAAGATCTTGTTGTCAAGTGTGACTTCAATATTGATTTGTTTAAAATTAAAAACCACAACCTACAGAAAGATTTGTGAATATAATGCATAGTTTAATGCTGTACCCTTAAAATCACAAAACCCACAAGGGTTACTTTCCATACAGCACATCGTTAATAGATAATATATACACAAATATGATTGACAATAGGATGACGAGTGGAATCTTATATAATGATATCAGTGACCACTTCTGCCAATTTTTGTTATGTTGCCTGTTCCCCATAAAGCATAAGCAAGATGAGGCGTCCATCAGTATTTATAGGCGAATCATGACAAATGAATCCATTACTGCTTTCAAGCAAAGTCTACATAAACAAAATTGGGAAACAATATTAAAAGAAGAAAATGTTGACACAGCTTACGACCAATTTCTTTTCTATATTTTTAACCTTGCTTGATGCTCACTGCCCAGTTACTAAAATAGATTGTCATTTTAAGAAAAAATAAATACTTCTCCTTGGATGACGAAAGGGTTAATAAATGCTTGTAAAAAAAATCTATTTTATAAAAACTACATAAAAAGACGTATCTACAATCTGAAAGTAAATATATAAAAATACAGAAACAAATTAACTTCAATTTTGCTAAAATGTAAGAAAGAGTACTATCATACTTTGCTTGAAAACAATAAAACAATATTACAGGCATTTGGCAAGTATTAAATAGACTGTTTAATAGAAACACACATTCATGTGGTACTGTGGAGCAATACACTCATAATGGTGAGGTAATAACAACAGAGAGGATGTGGTAAATGGCTTTAACAATTACTTTGTTAATATTGGAGCAGAACTGGCTGCTAACATACCATTATCAAACACAGCCTGTGGACGAATTGCTGACTATATAACAGAACAGCCAAACTCCTTTTTTCTTAAACCAGTTGATGAAAAAGAAATTTTTGATGTTGTTAGAAATTTCAAAAACAAAAATCGACAGACTCCGATGGACTACATATGACTTTAATTAAAAATGTTATTGTTGATATTGCTGTACCCTTAAAATTTATATGTAATTTGTCTTTTCAAACTGGGACATTTCCTACTAAGATGAAAACCGCCAAAGTCATACCAGTTCATAAAGACGGAGACAAATCTCAGTTTGTGAATTATCGACTCCATCTCATTACTATCCCAATTTTCTAAAGTACTAGAAAAGTTATTTACTGACCGATTAAATGATTACATTGAAAATTTAACTTATTGAACAAAAGCCAGTACGGCTTCAGAAAAATTCATCAACTGGCGCTATGCTCTTATAGATTTAGTAGAAGAAGTTACTAACAGTTTGGAAAGGAAACAATACTCTATAGCTATTTTTATCGACCTTAAGAAGGCTTTCGATACGATTGACCATAATATCCTGATCCAAAACTATCCAACTATGGTTTAAGAGGTAATTCATTACAGTGGTTAAAGTCATACATTTCTGATAGACAGCAGTTTGTTCAAATGGGTGACCATAGGTCAAATTTAAAGTACATTACATGCGGTGTTCCTCAGGATCAGTACTGGGGCCGCTGCTTTTTTGTTGTATGTAAATGATTTATGTAATCTTTCTGACAAACTGAAACTAGTTTTATTTGGGTTGATGATACTACTATCTTGTGCACTGGAAAAGAATTGCCTCAGCTACTGGTCATATCGCTGCAGAAATGGTTAAATTGAGGGACTGGTTTAACATCAACAAATTGTCTCTAACTTAAAAAAGACTAAGCTAATGATATTTGGAAATAAACTGTTAACACTGACGTGAAAATAAAATAGATAATGAATACATTGAGCATATGTAAACAAACACAATTTTCTTGGAGTGATACTGACCAGAAGCTCTCTTGGAAACCTCAGATTGCCAACATCAAAACTAAGATTGCTAAATGTATTTCAATTATGGGTAAATCTAGATACTTACTGAACTACAAAGCCCTGTATACTGTCTACTGTGCCTTAGTAATGCCCTACATCACATATTGCCTTGAAGTATGGGGGAAATACTTATAGAACTAACCTGCAGACTCTTTTATTATGCAAAAAGAGCGATACGCTTATTACATAATGCAGATTACAGGGCTCATACAAATCCACTGTTTTTGAAATCACAAACTCTGAAACTTGAAGATCTGATCAAATTCAAAACTCTTCAAATCATGTTTAAAGCACGTTATAACCTGCTACCAAGCAATAATCCAACATATGTTTAGTGACAGAGAAGTGAAATATAACCTTCGAGGCAAAACTGATTTTCAAATGCAGTGTTCCCGTACAACCACTAAAATGATGTTTATCACAAGATGTGGAGTTGACTTGTGGAACGGCCTAGACGAGGACATTAAAAATAGCACTTCATTAATGCAATTCAAGAAAAGATATAAACTGAAAGTATTACTGTCTTATGCTCTAAATGGGGCATAAAAGACACATGATACACAAACTACACTTGCTCATTGTCTAATTTTGGTTGGTATTCAAATGCCAATAAATAAACAAACAAACAAACAAACAAACAAAAAAAAAAAAAACTTTTCATAAACATTTTATATTACATATTATTATGTCACCTGGTGTGAAGACAACAGCTGTGAAAGGGGGTGGGCTCCCATAAGCTCTTGCTTCTGCCCACTCCTTTTGAGCATTTCTTGTTACTGTATAATTTTTTTTGCTTTGCTTCGGTATTTTATTATGAACCTTGTATGCTCAAATAAACGATGAAAATGAAAAATGGTAATAATAATAAAAGATGATGATAATAATATTAATATGAACAATAATTTGGCAATAAGATTATAACACAAAATAACAGGACCATTCATAGAATAGATTTAAAATAATAAATGAATAATGAATAAATAATACATTTTTTAAATAAATAAATAAATAAAATAAATAATAAATAAAATGAGAGAGAAACAATGAATTTGGATTCAGGAATTGGGATAAGCTAGGGTAAAAAGGTGGGCTTTTAATTCTTTTTTGAATGTGGACAAATCAGTTTATGAAGTGTACAGTCATGTGAAAAAGTTTGGGCACCCCTGATCATTTTCAAGATTTTCCTTTATAAATCATTGATTGTTCGGATAAGCAATTTCAGTTAAATATATCATATAGCAGACAGACACAGTGATATTTGAGAAGTGAAAAGAACTTTATAGGATTTACAGAAAGTGTGCAATAATTACTTAAACAAAAGTAGGCATGTGCATAAATTAGGACACCCTTGTTGTTTTATTGATTTTAATACCTTTAGCACTAATTATTGGAACACAAAATTAGCTTGGTAAGCTCATTGACCCTTGGCCTACAGACACAGGTGAGGCTGATCAAATGACCTGAAAACAAAGATTGTTCAACATCATGGTTTAGGGGAAGGATACAAAAAACTAGCTCAGAGATTTCAGCTGTCAGTTTCCACTGTGAGGAACATAGTGAGGAAATGGAAGACCACAGGCACAGTTCTAGTTAAGGCCTGGAGTGGCAGGCCAAGAAAAACCTCAGATAAGCAGAGGTGAAGGATGGTGAAAACAGTCAAACTCACCCCACAGACCAGCTCCACACACGTACAACATGATCTTGCTGCAGATGGTGTCACTGTGCATCGATGAACTATTCAGCGCACTTTGCACAAGGAGATGCTGTATGGGAGAGTAATGCGACAGAAGCCTTTTCTGCGCACATGTCACAAACAGAGTCGCTTGAGCTCTGCTAAAGCACATTTGGACAAACCAGCTTCATTTTGGAATAAGGTGCTGTGGACTGATGAAACTAAAATTGAGTTATTTGGACATAAGGGGTGGTGTGCATGGCGAAAGAAGAGCACAGCATTCCAAGACAAACACTTGCTGCCCACAGTAAAATGTGGTGGTGGTTCCATCAGGCTGTGGGCCTGTGGCCAGTGCAGGGACTGGAAATCTTGTTAAAGTTGAAAGTCGCATGGATTCCAGTCAGGATCAGCAGATTCTTGCGAATAATGTTCAAGAAGACAAGACAAGACAACAACCCTAAACACTGCTCAAATTCTACTAAGGCATTTATGCAGAGGAACAAGTACAATGTTCTGTAATGAGCATCTCAGTCCCCAGACCTGAATATTACTGAAAATCTGTGGTGTGATTTAAAGCGGGCTGTCCATGCTTGGGCACCATCAAACTTGACTGAACTGGAGATGTTTTGTGAAGAAGAATGGTCAAAAATACCTTCAACCAGAATCCAGACCCTCACTGGAAGCTACAGGAAGTGTTTAGAGGCTGTTATTTCTGCAAAAGGAGGATCTACTAAATACTGATGTAATTTTTCTGTTGGGGTGCCCAAATTTATGCACATGTCTACTTTTGTTTAAGTAATTATTGCACACTTTCTGTAAATCCTATAAAGTTCTTTTCACTTCTCAAATATCACTGTGTTTGTCTGCTATATGATATATTTAACTGAAATTGCTGATCCGAACAACCAGTGATTTATAAAGGAAAATCTTGAAAATGATCAGGGAGCCCAAACTTTTTCACATGACTGTATACTCCATAAACTGAACTGGCTCCCAGTTCATTTTCGTATCCAATTTTAAATTATCGTCCTTGTTTTTAAATCCCTCCACAATCTGGCCCCTCCCTATCTATCTAACCTCCTGACTCCATACCAGCCGCCCGTAGTCTTCTCCACTGATGCACATCTGTGGACCATCCCTCAGTCTAGACTCTGCACATGGGTTTAGGGCTTTCACTGTTGCTGGTCCTAAACTATGGAATGCCCCATTTCACTCGTCAATGCTCAAATTTGTCCACATTCAAAAAAGAATTAAAAGCCCACCTTTTTACCCTAGCTTATCCCAATTCCTGAATCCAAATTCATTGTTTCTCTCTCATTTTTTATATTATTTTATTTATTATTTATTTTATTTTATTTTATTTATTTATTTTAAAAATGTATTATTTATTCATTATTCAGTTATTATTTTAAATCTATTCTATGAATGGTCCTGTTATTTTGTGTTATAATCTTATTGCCAAATTATTGTTCATATTAATATTATTATCATCATCTTTTATTATTATTACCAATATTATTACTATTTCCTTTGATTTTGTTTTAACCTATATTCTATTTCTATAATTTATGTTTGAACTTTATGTTTACTGTACAGTGTCCTTGAGTACCTTGAAAAAATAAAATGTATTATTATTATTATTATTATTATTATTATTATTATTATTAAACCTGTCAAACTCAGCTGTCTCATCTATGGTTCTGGCTCTACCCATGTATTCACAGAGATTCTGTAATGTAGCGTCAGAGCAAGTAGCGTTTCCCCCTAGTGGCGGCCAACGCACATGTCATGCAGTGTTTGGAAATTTTGGGCGGTCTGTCAAAGTCCTGTGTCTCAGGACAGACCAATCACAATAGCCGTCATCCTCAGGTTCCCTCCCCCATTAGTCCACATTCTCCGCGCGAGCAGAAGTCAACTCCGCGCGAGCAGAGTGGTTTTGTCCCACGCAAGAGGGGAGTTTCTCTGCTCGCGCAAGAGCTTCTTCTACTCTCGCGAGCGTGTTTCTTTGCTCGCGCGCACAGTTTCAGCAGGCACGAGTAGTTTCGGCGCCCGCGAGCAGTTTCTGAACCTGCACCTGCACCTCGCATAGAGTTTCTATGCGCGTGTTACTTTTGAAAGGAATCTGACGCCATATGGATCTCGCGTTCCGCCTCTTTGCGTTAATACCGCCGCCATCTTGGTACAGGCTTCCCCGGTCTAAGTGTCACTGAGCGCCTTTTGACCGAAGCTTTTTCACAGGATCAGCGAGCGGAGTTGCTGGACTTTAGCCCCGCACATAAGGACTGAACCAGGACTGAATTAGGACTGAACCAGGTCCAAATCAGGACTAAACCAGAACTGAACCAGGACTGAACCAGGACTAGACAGGGCTTGGATTTACGTAACCAGGAAGAGAGCGCGTACTATAAAACAAGAAAACTATGCAAGGCCAGTATGTGACAATTTGCAGTGAAAAATCAGTGTGAAATATATAAAATACTGAATTTAGGAATGTAACATGGGAGTTGAACAAGAATTAATGTGTAAAAAAATATACTTTTCCAAATACTCCACAACTAAGACATTTCAGTACATAAAAGGAGCAACAACTTGTACTTACGCATTTCAAGTCTTCTATGGAAAAAGTCTGATGAAAGAACTGTCCTTTTTGTATGCAACCCTCCTGTTTCTCCAAGTCCAGTATCACAATGGGGCTGTGCCGAGTCTTTTAAGCATCAGTGGGCGGTGACTTGAGAGAAAACGAAACTCAAGGAAGTATTCAAGAAACAAAATTAAAAATTTCAACGTTTAGGCAGAATAAATATATACAAAAATGAAAGATATTTAATCTATAACAATGTACATGTTTTTACAGACTATATAATCCATTATAGCTGTTTTTATTCATTTAACTTTGAGAGCGTATAGACACACCCTGAATCCTTATAAAAACTGCACGCGATGCGTATTTGGATTGTAAAGCAGCACTAGGGTGTGGAGAGGAAGGAAACGCAATCACACACGTACCTGTCCTGCATCTAAACTCATGAGGTCACAAGCTCTTCCTCTGCAAGTTTCGTTTTATCATATGATTAATGGAAGCTACAGATATGTAAAACTTTGAAGACGTTCAAGAGAAAATTATGACAACAGTCCTGGCGATTGTTTCCTGAACTAAAAACCACAATAATTAGTTTATAGTTGGTTGGTATAATTGAGGTAATGTTACCAGTAGGTGGCTGATGTTTTCTTCCTTGTCAAAGAGGAGAGTTGAGCCTGGTTAGTACTTGGGATGTGAGGCTGCGGTGAATGCAAAGTGCCACTGTGGGGCGCCAGCAGCAAGTTGTGTCCTCAGGCAAGGCACTTCATCCACATTGTCTTATTCAGGGATCCCGCGGGGTCTTAAAAGCATTGAATTTATGAATTTGCTAATAATACCTTAAAAAAAGACTTGAAAAAGTCGAGAACACAACGCAGCCTCGGGTTAAAATCCTCTGAACACATCACTGAAGATCATGATACAGCACATACATCCATGATAGCTCTGTATTACACCTGTATATTCCCCTATAGCTCTGTATTACACCTGTATATCCCCTATAGGTCTGTATTACACCTGTATATCCCCCTATAGCTCTGTATTACACCTGTATATTCCCCTATAGCTCTGTATTACACCTGTATATCCCCTATAGATCTGTATTACACCTGTATATCCCCTATAGCTCTGTATTACACCTGTATATCCCCCTATAGCTCTGTAATACACCTGTATATCCCCTATAGCTCTGTATTACACCTGTATATCCCCCTATAGCTCTGTATTACACCTGTATATCCCCTATAGCTCTGTATTACACCTGTATATCCCCTATAGCTCTGTATTACACCTGTATATCCCCTATAGCTCTGTATTACACCTGTATATCCCCTATAGCTCTGTATTACACCTGTATATCCCCTATAGCTCTGTATTACACCTGTATATCCCCTATAGCTCTGTATTACACCTGTATATCCCCTATAGCTCTGTATTACACCTGTATATCCCCTATAGCTCTGTATTACACCTGTATATTCCCCTATAGCCTTAAGCAGCATTTTGTGTCCTTGTCTTTAGTCCTATAACTGTCTTGCATGACGCAGTAACATAATCAGCAATATTTCTACAAGCCAAAATACACTTTTGATTAGTTTAAATAATAAAAACAACAGGATTAATATTTTTTGATGAATGATTAGAGTTATAATTTAAAACCTGATTTATTTTTAATGAACACAAATTCAGAAATTTTGTTTTTCTTTTTACATAAATGCTCTTGAAAAGGTCTTAAAAGACTTGAAACTTGAAGAAACCTATTGTCTGTTAATTATTATTATGAAACTTATGGAATATAGGAAACATAAAGGGAAAAAGTAAACTCAAAGTAACTCAAAACTAGTGTTAGATTGAAAAAATAAAAGAAATGGGTCAGAAATGGCACAGTTGCGAAGTGAAAATCATCTTCAGGAGACTTCATCAAGAAGCTCGTGGAGAGAAGCCCAAAGGTTTGCAGAACTTTTCACAAAGCAAAGGGTGGTTACTCTGAGGATTTCATTTTTAATCAGTTATTTTCATCTTAACATAGTTTACATCATATATTCAGTGTTCTCCACATGTAGCTAAAATTAAGACAGTAGCAAACAAAAAAACATTGAATGACAGGTAATGTAAAGTTTTACAGTTGCAATTAGAAGGACAAATATTCAACAATACACAACATTTTCCAGATCACAAATGATCACATAATTAGAATACTGTCAACATAAAGCTTTTGTCATTTGACACTCAAAAAATAACCCCAAACTTTTACTTGAGGACGGTAATACTGGAAAATATACTAAATCCAATCCACTTTATATATAAAACACATTTCTTACACAAAACACTTTCCAAAGTACTGTACAATACAAATAACACATATCCAATAGGAATATAAAATACATAACTCCACTAGTCCTCCTTAAGACAATAAAGCAAGAATATCAGGGTAAAACGGTACCAAGGTAAAAATAAATAGCTAAATTCAAATACATAAAAGACACAGAGGACCACACAACTCACAGTGTTAAAAGCCAAAGAATAAAAGTGGGTCTTAAGACGAGACTTAAAACACTCCACTGTGGGGGCTGTTCGGACTTGGGGGGCAGAGCGTTCCAGAGTTTGGGGCCATAGAGAGGCCCGGTCCCCCCCTGGTTTTTAGTCTCGACTTTTGATCAGGCCTGAGATGTAACGCGGGGCCAGTCCATTCAAAGCTTTAAAAACAATAAAATCTTAAAATCAATTCTAAAACGAACTGGAAGTCAGTGCAAAGACGGTAAAATCGGGGTAATGCGTTAAAGTTTTTTGCTTCCAGTTAAAAGTCACGCAGAAGAATTTTGGACCAGCTGTGAGCGAAAAAGTGCATGGTGCCGCAAATGATAAAAGCCCGATTTGACAACTGCGTTCACTTGTTTTTCAAATTTAAAATCACTGACAATAATGACGTTAAAGTTTGTGACAGAGGTTTGACGAAGGGCTGCAGTGGACCCAGATCCATAAGGTGGTCAGTGTTGTTAAACAGTAAGAGCTCAGTTTTCCCTTCATTGAGACTCAAAAAAATGTGGGCCAACCAACCCTTGACGTCGCTAAATTACAGGTGTCAGTGCGCTTCCTGAGTAGAAGGTACATTTGGCCGTCATCTGCAAACAGGTAATACTGTATGCCATGTTTTTTTTTTAAAGTGGGTGGGAGGCTTGATTTTCCTCAAATGGAGCAAACATGGTGAGAGAAAATTACTTGGAGAAGCACTATTTTATTTATGTAATTTGAGTAAGTAGAATACTGCTCACTATCCACCTCTGTTGGGAAATACTGACATTACAGGTTCTTAGAGGAAGGGACATAATGTATCTGTCCATCACATGAATAGAATAGAATAAAAAAACTTTATTGTCTGTCACGCAAAAAAAGCGTTGGCAGAAATTTGTCTTTGGCTTGCTCAGACATACATCTCAAGCACACGGACCAAAACATATTTCAGTAAATACATTTCAATAATTTAAAATAGTGTTCATAAAAGTTCTCTGTAGACGCAACAGCAGAGAACAGGCGCGGGGCACAGGCTGGACGACATGATGATGATCTTATAACTGAGGCGATGTACGGCCTTACTATAGTGCACGGACAGCTGAGTGTGGGATTGACCTGTGATATTATTGCCTTGTTTCACCACTCTGCTCAATTTGGCTTTGTTTTTGACTGTTAAATGACCAAACCAGGCCACCATATTAAATGTCAGTACACTCACAATTAGGGACTGATAAACCCTTGTTAGAATATGGTCACTAACTTCAAAACTTCTCAGCTGACGCAGCAAGAAGAGTCTTTGTGGTGCTTTTTTATAAATACAGTCCACATGATCATTAAATGTAAAAGTTTTGTCCAAATCTGTTCCTAAATATTTGAAAGAGTTCACCTGTTCGACTTTAAAAAGAGTGATTGAAGCAGCAGATCTGGTGACTCTGGCTTACTTTGACTTGTGAAACACACTTCTTTGGTTTTGTTCACATTTAACTGCAAATTCAACTGTTCTCAAACCATTTCATAAGCTCAGTTGTAAAGTTTGCATATTGAGCTGCTGACTGAGCATTTGTGAGACGGGCGACTAAAGCCATGTCATCGGCATATTTGATTAACGTTAAATCTTCTGTATCTTGTACTCTTAATTCATTTGTATAGGCTGAAAATAAAATAGGTGATAATATACAACCTTGGGGCAGCCCTGTATTTAGAGTTTGTATGTCTGATAGCACATTTCCCACTTTGACCCTTTGAGGTCTGTTGTACAGGAATTCTGTTATCCACTGAGTGACGGTGGGACTAACACCTAATTTAGACAATCGCGTGAGCAGGATGTTTTTATTCACTGTATTGAATGCAGATGAAAAGTCCATGAAGAGAATGCGCATGACGTAGGTTTGTCCAGATGTTCGGTCACTGTGTGCATGAGGGTCACACTGGCATCTTCAACCCCCCTTTTGGCCCTATATGCAAATTGCAGGGGGTCCAGATGTTTATTGAGAGCCAGCTTACGATGTTTGCATATGACTCTCTCCAGGCATTTACTAAGTACGGGTGTCAGTGCAATGGGCCTGAAATCCTTCATTTCTTTGGCTTTGGTGATCTTAGAGAGAGGGATTATAGTGGAGGTTTTCCGCACTGTTGGAACCGACCTTGTGTCCATGAGAAGCTGGAAAAGCTTGGAAAATACTTCACCAAGCTGTTGGGCACAGTTTTTCAAAATTCTTCCTCCCAACCCGTCTGGTCCCTTGGCCTTATGTGGGTTCAGGCTCTTAAAAACATCTAGCACATCCTTTGTGTAGATCCTGAAGGATGTGCTTTCCTCACGTGCCTCTGATGTTACTGGCAAGTCCTGTTGTTGGTCAAAACGTGAGAAAAGATGTTAAGTTCATTTGCAAAGGCCAAAGGATCACTATGATGTATGGCAATTTTTTCTTGTTTGCGTCCCATCATCTTATTAAGACATTTCCATGCTTCCTTAATGTTTCCGTTGCAAAACCTCTTTTCCACCCTTTTCTTTTCCTATTTCTTATATTTCTTATTATATCTATTTAGGGATTTTACTTCTGTTTTGTTGCCTTGTATGAAAGCATATTTCTTTTGGACCAAAATTTGTTTCATCTCCTTTGTTAACCATGGCTTATTATTTGAGTACACCCGAACAGTCTTAGTTGGAATCACAGAGTCTGAGAAAAACATTATGTATGATGTGATTGAGTCTGTAAGGAGATTTATGTCACTATTATAGGTGTCAAAAAACACATTCCAGTCTGTTGCCTCCATACATCCTTGCAGCTGTTCTACTGCATCCTTAGTCCACATGGCAACAGTTTTTGTTTCAACTGGGTGTGTTTTTAGTTTTTGTCTACAGCAGGTTAACAAATGAATGACATTATGATCTGAATTGCCCAAAGGTGAGTGACACCTGGTGGCAAAAGCATCTGGTATATTCCCCAGGCATTTATCCAGTATTTTGTTTTGTCTGGTTGGACATGACACATATTGTTCTAAGTTTGGTAGCAATGCAGACACATCACATCTATTAAAGTCCCCTAAAATAAAGATTGGCTGGTCTGCCGATCTATTTTGTGCTTTATTAAAGCACTCAACGATGTGATCAGCTGCCATTGCAAAGTCCGGCCCGGGTACATACACGAGAATTACAGTTAATTGTCCAAATTCACGGGGAAGGTAATGCGGTCTAAAAGAAACTGTAATTAGTTCAATGTTTCTATTACTGACGGATTCACGCACGGTAAAGTTGGTTGCCCAGTTGTTATTCACGAGCATGCACAGTCCACCACCAACCTTTTTTCTTGTTGTGTTTTTATTCTGGTCAGCCCTAATGATTGTAAAACCATCAAGAGCGGTGTCTATATCCTCCCGCAACCATGTTTCCGTGAAGCAGAAGAGACTAGAGCGCTTATAGTCACCGTCTCTCTGTAAGAGCGAAGATAGTTCATTCATTTTGTTGTGCAATGGCCGCACATTCGAAAGGGTTATCGCTGGCAGTGGGGGTCTACAGCCACGTCTATTTCTGATTCAGAGGAGGAATCTTTTCTTCTTCTTCCATTGCTTGGGGATCTGTCTGGCAGGTGCTATTATGCACGGAGGTGTACTTGCTTCCAGCGTAAGGCTGCCGTGTGTTGTGAAGCGGAGTCGCATTAGCCTGCTCCGGGTGTACTGAAGTCTTCCCACGCTGGTAGCGTCGAGGCTCGACTCTACTATATTGTAGTGCGAGCATAGCCAGATGATCCAAAAAGGGGTGAGGAAGTTAATTGCCATGCTGGTGTGTGTACAGAATACTTAAAAGCATTCGTAAAAACATGCATAAGCCCAAACGAGCAAGGTAATAGCAAGGAAACTATACAGAGGTGTGCCATTTACCTGAGTGCTAGCCAGCATTTATCTAGGACACTAACTTTGATCTTGACAGAAGGTATAACCCATTTTGATTTTGGACAGAGTTTAGTAAAAATAGTGACGGCTGAAAAGTCGATGTGTCAGACAGTGAGATCTGACAGGCAAACAAGGCCTTTTTTTACTGAGAACAGCAAAGACCAAACCCTGTCTAAGAATCCATTGCCGTTAGCTTGCTGTTTCTCAAAAATATTCTGTTCAATGAATACAGTGTCTTCAGTTGGATAAATTGGTACAGAAGTGTGTTCACACCTCATGCAGTTGAGGAGGATCACCTGTGGAGACATGGACTGGACACTGCTGCTCAAACACTGCTTTTCAATCTGCTGTTGTAAGTAGAAGACCTTCTCCATGTCTTCAAAATCATCAATCATCAACAGCACAGGCACTGGGGGTTCTTGCTCTTTACAGCCATACTGCAGGAGGGTGACCGCATGTTCTGCCACTGTTACTGGGTCAGCGTCATTGTCAATGAGCACAGCACTGCGGAACTTTTCTCTGAGAGTCCACAGAGTGTTTTTGGCCAGAGTGGTGCCACCACATCCAGGTACATGTCGAAGGTTCAAGAGGACACAGGCTTTTCTCAGAGAGCACAAGCCTGGGATGAGTGTGTCAGTTATGTAAGCAAGCTTATCCCTTTTAATAAAAGGCCTGGAGCCAGGCTGCTCAGAGAAATAGAAGTTCCACCAGGACACTTCTCCCCCTCTGTAGAAGTTCTGTTCGATGGAGACTTGATTCTCATTTCCTCCGTCACACTGGTTCACACACAGAACATCCAGTGTAGTGAGCTGGCGCTCCACTTTCTTCTCCAGGAGCACTCTGCTCCCTCCAGCTCCCGGGAGGAATCGGCTGCTCCTGCGGTTCTCTGACAGAAGGCTCAAGATGGTGCCATTGACCTCTGCAAAGCTGAGCTCATAGATGCATCTATTGGAGATGTCCACTTCACAGCGAGCGTCTATCAAGTTTTTCCAGGAGATAAATACATTCTCATTGTCACAAATACAAAGGAACTGTGCTGTGCCTTTTAGCTCCTGATAAAATGTACAGAAGGTCTCAAAAATAGTGTCAGTTTGATCTACTTTAGACAAAATTAGAAAAACAACAAGAAACCTGAGGTTTTGAGAGACATCTTTTTCCTGTGAATATTTTTCTATGTGCTTATACAGACCATTTTGAGCAGACTGAGGATCAAAGTCAAAGACAGTTGCTGGCTTGAGATCAAGAAAGAACCTCTGAGAAGGGTGGGAGTTATTGGTCACTATAACATAGTGTTTGTAGTATGACCTGTCCAAGGAGCCAGTTCCCCCAGTGATCATCTGGCACAGCTTAAAGCCTTGTCCTTTTACTACATTCAGGTGCTTTTCTTCTGATTGCTGTTCTGACAAAGTATCCATATTAGAAACAAACCTCTGGTAATCTTTACCTTTTTTATCAAATGTTGTTTTAGCCAGGAGGTTTCTGCAGCTGCTACCTTCTCGTACAAAGAGCTGTGTTTCTTTAGCATTATAAGTGTGGAAGAGTTTGCTTTTGCAGATTATATTATGAGGAATTATATCAACCTCTATCACAAACTTGCCTGTTGGGGTCAAATTCCTGTTGAGAACTTCCACAAATCGGGGAGGTTTAATGCAATGCTGAACTACGTCTTTGTGCTTGAACTCAAAATGCTTGTTGATGGCAAACCTTAGTTTTTGATCATATTGTTCTTTCTCTTTGCTGTCTACTGGAACACCCTGCACTTTACCGTGTGGTTTGTCTATTATTCCAAAATGTATAGTGCCATTAGTGCGACTGTTCATACAGGAGGCACCAAAGCGAATCACCTCCTTTACAAACTTAACATATTTGTTCTCATCCGCTGTGTTTGTGAAGGCTTTGAATTCATGACATGGCTCGATAAGGTCTGAAGCACCAGATTCTGCTACATTCAAAATGTCACCCTCTATGTACCAATGGTCTGCAGCATATTTACCAAATGGGTACGGTGTGCATTGTTTTTCTTTGACTTTTATAATTTCATTTTTTGCAACAATTATGAGTTTGGCTGGTCCAAATTTCAAACCCATTTGGGTCAAGTCTGTAGTGTCCAAATGTTTAAGGCATATCCCTGTAATGTCCTGATCAAAGAGTATTTTCACAGAGCACTGGTCGACTTCAAGATTAAGAGCCCATTCCCTTACTTGATGTTTGCTCCAGGCTTCCATGTCTGAAGGCACCGGGTCGTCAGTCTGAGGAAAGAAGAGTTTGTTGTTGTTTACTTTGTTATATTTTAAAGCACACATGCCCTGTGGCTGAACGCAACAGACTTCTAATAACTTACAAAAGTGCTTAAATAAAATGCAGCCATTTCCTTTGCATCTCAAGAGTTCTTACTAGTGGGTGTAATAGTTGTTTATAATTATTTGGTTAATTTGGTTGGGACAGTGCATGTTAATGAACATAAAATACTATATGCTATAAACACATGCGTTGTCCTTCATAGAATCAATGTACCGTAAATTCCGGACTACAGCACGCACCCGATTAAGAGCCGCATGCTCAGATTTATGAAGAAAAATCAATTTTGTAATTATATGAGCCGCACCATATTATAAGCCGCTGGCCAAAGACTGGGCGGGGGGTTCGCTTCTGCGTCCCCGCTGCCTGGAGCGCCTCCGCTGAACTCTGGGGACGGACTTCCTCACTGGTGACACTTGGGACACACACGCGCCACAGGCACTTACAACACCTTCACACACTTGGGACACACACACGCGACATGCACATACACACCTTGGTGCTCTGGGAATAAACCACGTGCAATTGCTTTAGCCTTCAGTCTGATTTGTACAGTGGAAACACCGCGGCCGCCTGCTCTTTGCGTGTTAACCCAGTCCTCCAGAAAGTTTTCAAGCTCAGGCCATCTGCTATGGTTACCTCTGAAAGCTTTGGTTGTCTTTTTACACTGGCTCAGTTCTTCTTGCTGGAGCCTCCACCTTCGCACTATCTACTCGTTTATGCCAATTTTACGGGCAGCAGCTCGATTTCCTTCTTTAACTGCCAGAGTGATCGCTTTTAGTTTAAAAGCTGCATCATGTGCTTTTCGTCTGGTATTCTCCATGTTGATGAGGGTTAGCAGAAAGACTGAAATAAGGAAGTTGTGATTAATCATACAATTTCATTGGACCTCAGTGAACTACTTATTCATTTTATTGGTCCATGTTTTTCCCGCGATGGAAAAAAAAATTAAAAAGCCGCTTCATATTACAAGCCGCAGTGTTGAAAGTGTAGAAAAAAAGTAGCGGCTTGTAATCCAGAATTTACGGTATATAAACCTGAAGTGGGTATCGTAGCCAAAAATTACACTCATATAAGAGTCATGTTACTTCAAAATAATATTACTTAAGTAGAAGTATTAAGTAGTGGTCCAAGACTTAAGTAGTGGGTCCAAGTAAAAGTATTTGGGGAAATTGTTGTTCTAGTAAGAGTAATTTAAAGTGTAACTGTCCGGGAAAGTGATGTCAGCTTTAGTAAATGATGCACAAATTGTGGCATTATGAACAGATAAACAACATAAAGCTTTGTCACTTTTAGAATTACTCAAGAGTGGAAACTCAACTCAAGTAAGAGCACTGTTAACGCTCGAGCGTAACAGAGCGGGACGAGGCGCTGAAGAGGAGAAAGTTCCCGCTTGAGGGCGAAGTCAGACTTTCCCGGAGGAGACGGTAAAGCCCGATGTATAATTCTGCATCAAAACATGTTTGCATCAGCATTCGACCGCCGTGCACCTCCTAAACTTTCTAACTAAGCGTCAAAACGTTGCAGACAGCGAGGGGAAGTGACACAGACAATAAGCGCTGTGATTGGTCCTCTCCACCGCTCTACATTTCCGGTGCTCCACTCATTATAGACTCTGAGTAATAATGTGTTTAATGTACAGTATAAGCGCTGATAAAAACAGCTCATGTGCTGATACTGATGTGATCAAATGCGCTGCAAAGTTTGGTTTGATCAGAACTTGTGCCTCATCTTCAAACATAAAGCTGCTCTTCTGTTTCTGAATGGTTTAGGTGTAGCTACAAAATAATTCTTAATTAGTCACAGTAATACCGTAAACCCCGGTAAAATGCTGAGAAGGTTTAACGTATCAAAATTTGGATAGCGCCCAACCCTACAAGTAAGTATATTTAACTGGTTATTAACTCTGACATAAACACCAGAGAAAAGGTGGTTCAACAGCAGCTCAACAACTGTATGCAGTGGTCCGAGTAGGAATCTGCAAACTTAATCAATAAATCAAATCAGTTTCAGTTAAATAAGATGAGGTCAGGGCAGTACCATGCAAATCTAGAAAGTGTAATATAGCTTAATTTTATAACGAAAACTACTCGCACTCCCGTGATACAGAGGCAATGGTAACAGAGTGTGATGACCGACACTCTTTTTATAATAGTGAACAGGGATTAGGGGTGTACAAAAATATTGATATTATCTGTATATGGTATCGTTTAATTTGATACTACATTATCGATACCGTGGGCTGCTGTATCGATATATTGCCAAGAGTATTTTTTTTTTTTGGTATAAATAATTTTGTGAAAGAGCTTCAGCTGTGTTGCTTGTTTGCAGAAAAGAAACTTGTTCATACAGTAGATTTGACATTTTCACTGTTTTGATGAGTAAAATGGGTATTTGTTATTTATTTATAAACTTAGTGGTTTAATAAAGACTTTTAGTATCACAGCCATGATTTAGCCTTTGTTTTTTAATGAACCGCATTGAACCGCTTTGAAATATATCGTATTGTGTCGTGGCCCATGTATCAAGGTATGTATTATATCGGCAACTTCTAAATATACCGAGCCCTAACAGAGATCATACTATGAACAGTGCTGGGAGGTAATTGAATACATGTACCGAAAATATGTTTTATATGAGTATTCTGAGTATACTTTTTCATTTGGTGGTCTTCAAAACGCAGTTACTTTTCTAAAAACAAATGGAAGTCATTACTGTAATTTAGTTCACATCAAACTTCACATAAACACAATAATCACACCTGGTTTTCCAGTCAGCGATAAGACATGCATAACAAACGGCGAAACAGACATAAAGCTGTTATAAGCGTGTTTGGTTCGGGAAAGGGGAAACAGTAAACAGTCGTTATCCGTTTTTTTCATTATTCATTTGAACACAAAAACTAAAACTAAGACAACAAATCGTTATCTGTTTTTTCATTCTGGTTTTGGAGATGAAGAATTAAGAAAAATGTTCTTATTTTTAGTGTTATTTTGAAAAATGAATGAACGAATGATACACGGATTGCCTAAGATCCGACCAAAGTTTAACAACATGCACAAACTGTTAATTAGGGCCCGACCGATATGGATTTTGTTGCGGCCGATATGATACTGATAAAATGGGAGTTGGAGCTGCCGATATAATCGCCGACATATTTATGACGTAAAAATTCATTGTAAATCTTCAATTGTTCATAAAACTTAGGTTTGGCTCTTTTCATTTTTTCAATTGGATTTATTTAGGCGACATTTATTGTTATTCTGCCTCTTTACGTCATATTTAAAGACAGTAGGTCGGCTTAAAGGCATTTTTGTATGATATTCTAGCCAGTAAAGAAAGTGCTGTAAGTAAACTACCACTATTAGCTTTAGCGGTAAATGCGTGTGCACCGCAGTAATTAATTATATTCTAAATGCCGATAATTCACACCTCTATTCACAGCTCATTTACATATCAGTGTGTGTCCAGTAACATATATACGGCCGCTATAGTCACTTTATAGTCGCTAATAGAAGAGAAAACAGCCTGTTTATGTGTGCGAGCTACAGCAGCTAATCGCTGACCAATGAGAAAGAACCAAAACGAGCTTCAAAACCGACACATTTTAACACTCAGCCTCACACAGGCTCCTCTCAGATCAGCACTAAGAACTGTCCTTTTAATCCAGACTCACACTGATCGTCCCTAAAAAGTGGATCTATGTGCACGGTGTAAACAAACGCACATGGCTGATGCGTTCGGGGGCAGGATGGACACAGATAAATGACTCCACAGATAAATACTGATGTGGCGCCACATATTTGGACATTTATCTGTCTGTAAATTGGATTTAATGGGCATAATGTACAGAGTCTACGCTTTATAACAAGATAAAACATGGCCACGTGGAATATCAGCAAGATTTTGGCCGATAGCCGATATATCGGTCGGGCCCTACTGTTAATTAGAATAATTTTCATCACATCTTACCGATCACAAGTTAGTTCAAACTGCGAAGATGTGTTTTGTTTTTCTTTTTTGCGCAAAATTACATTGCAAGGTGACTTCCGGGTCGATTGAAAAGCCTTCCTGTCGCAATGAAATAATCTTTCCATCAACCCCCCCTCTTTCCTGTACTTCCTTCCCCTGTACTTCCTTCCCCTCTTCCCCTCTGGAGTGTGGAGCCAAACACGTGGCACAAACAAGGCACATGGCTAAGTATTCCGGTCTGTTTTGACAGCCACAAATGAATATGTCAAAGTATTTTTTCAGTACATGGTTAAGACAGTTTCAGTAGGGATGGGAGAGAATTCCAGTGTCTTTCGGCATACACGGCCTCACATATCCCTCTGCCTCTCTCCCACTTTCCCTCTCCCCACTTTCCCTCTGCTTCTCTCCCTCTCATACAGTCTAAATTCCCTGTGCCTCTCTCCCCCTTATCTCTCTCTCACTTCCTGTGCCTCTCTCCCTCTTCCACGTTCCCTGTGCCTTTCTCCCTCTCATTCCCTCCCTTCTCTCTTGCCTTTTCCCGCAGGAATGCGCAGACAGTGCACAGAGCAGGAGCAGCATTTCTCTCTCTTTCTCACTTTAAACTAAATTATTATGGGTGAAGAATGCCTAAATATCTCTTTTTCAAACAACATTAAAGTGTGAAAAACACCACATGTTCGCCCTGTCCGAGGGTGATTTGATTTGATCATCTTTTTTGACCAACTTTAGCCCGGATTATTAGCATCAAAATGAGTCCTATCACTACAAAATAAAAACTGCGACAGAGTTAAAGTGTAAAGTGGAATGGCGTAGGATAATAGTGATCAATTACCTGCATTTCAGCCATGACAGAATTTGAAGGTCACTGAAGGAACTTCTGCACGAGATAAAAGACAAATGAATGAATAGTAACACGTTTAAAAATATAAAGCATTTTTAGGCTAAAAAGTTACTTACATGAAATAGGCACGTGAAGAAGTATTCATCCATGGCTAAACATTGCTGCTGATGTAATAGGCAGGTTGTACCTCATCTCTGATATCTGGGTTGTAAATTAATAACTGAATTTAAAAAATGGGCATTAATGACATTAAATAAACATCTATCCAAAATTTTCCCACCTGTTTATCCAAGTCCACGGACGAGGAAAAAAGAGGACACAACTTTTTTCACATTATGTTGATTGGAGGAATGACTAAAGGTTGTAAAAGCCTCCGCGGTCATGTTTTATGGGACGAGCTCCTCTCTTCTCTCCACCTCTTTACTTCTGTCTGTGGATATAGCCATAACGTGACTTTTCATAGCCAACCACGTGTGTAGTGGCATGTTTAGCCCAGAAAGAACAGCTTCAATACGGGTTCATCATCTGTCCTCATTCTAAACTTGCAAAAAGCTGCTGAAAGTTACCGTTTTGCCTTAATGTCACAAAATAGTTTCCCTTACCGGAGAGTTTGTGCGGTGCTGCTGGCGTGGAGCTGGAGAGTGAGTTTCCTCCGAGCGCACACTCCGGACTCCCTCTAGTGCCTCCTCCTCTTTTCCTTAAATGGACTGACATGGTTTGCGTAATGCACTCAGTCAGACACGGGGAGAGCATTTCCCAGACATTTAGACAGTGATTGTAGAGCGATGAGCCACTTTTCCAAAATGAAAAATCCAGAGCTACTTATTTTTTGTGGTCACAAAAAAATGATAGAAGCAACAGGGCAAGCATGTCAAATACCTTTAAAAGATGTTGTAAGTGACGTTAAAATACTTTATGCAGAAAACAAGTTCATTTTTGGTTAAAAAGGGTTAAAAAGTTAAAATTATTTTTGTTAAAAATGATCACATCTCATATGGGTTTTTATTTTATATATACAGTTATATATTAGTAATTTCATTTGGTTTAATACCACTATTATCACGAGACTGTACGAGAACTTACAGAACATTGGGCCACAGGTCGATCATTTACGCCCTCACAGGCTCAAAGACTTTAGAGCGAGAGCCATGATTTCAGCAGCTACAGCAGATAACCAGCTGTACGAGGCATCTTTTATTACATATTTGTAACAGTTGTAATTGTAAAATGTATATTCTAATCGTGCGCCATGTGTGCTATGCACAGACCGAAAATGCACTGAAGTTTTCTTTTTGCCTCCGATGTGACAGGAGGTATAGCTAGTTTTATTTAGTACTTTGTGTTAGCAAACCAAGATGGTGTGTCTGATTATATGCACCAACAGAACTGTAGCATGACTCATGTAATGGATAACATAAACACAGTGTCAGCCACGGCCAAATATTTGACCTCAAAACTGAGTCAAGTCCCAAGAGTCCAGGTCCTTTGCTTTAAAGGTGCACTGCAAAACATTTCTAGTGGAGGATCCACCACTTACTTGCCTCCATAGGAAAGTAATTGCTTTGTCTAGATTGTTCCACAGTATAAATTAAACACATAGGGCGATAAGCAGGTTACAACACTACGCTACATTACAGTTCAGATCTGTGGAGAGTCGCCCCTATTCACAGAAGGAATTATTGTATTTTTGAGGAATAGAATTAAAATGACCAAATCCACCTCATATTTTTGCTATTTATACTATTTTTTAGTGTTAATGAAAAGAAGTCCTGGTCACTAATGAAGGAGAGGAGTCAAGTCGTCTCAGATCACAGGGCTCAAGTCCAAGTCAAGTCCCGAGTCTTAGTCCATTTTATCAAGTCTCAAAATGTCAAGAAAAGAAAATAGAGAAATCAACAAACATGAACCTACTATTACAGTGTCATGTTTTATTTATTGGCAGATGCTGTTTGCACCCAGGGTGTAAATGACTAAAACTGTTATTCACACACAGGGCAAATAGCCATTGTTGCTATTTACATCCGGGTGTATTTAGCCTGGCACATAGACGGACACCTGGGTGTTCCTAGACAGAATTGCTATATACACCCAGGTCTTTGTCGTCAATCAGGGCTCAGAGCAACTGTTTTTTTTCAGTGGGTATTTTATGTAAATTAGCCTTGTGAAGTTAAGTTTCGTTCTTGTGTGCAAAGTTGCATTAAATACATTATAATCTCAAAGGGGCTGATGTGGCTCTATAGTAGTTATTGTTTCCCTTTAATGGTATGATGGTTGCTTAGGTGAGCTATGGCTAAAACGGTATTCGAAATTACTATTTGAACGTATAACAAATATTCGACTATTCGATATTCGTTTAGTTTAGTGAATGGGGCTTAGTTGCTGCTTACGAGGGCCAAATAGTTAAGTTTGAAGCACTTTTAATGTTACCGTTATCTTACGTGAGGCTGTACTTGAACTGATGAATAGACAGATCAACTAGCATAACCGCTAGCTATACATCGCACAAGCTAAATAAACTGCTCACGACGCTGTGATGCTTTCAACTTAATTACACAAATAACAAATAGTGACGGTCGCACCGGCTTTGCAAATATATTTTAGAGCAACATTGACTTATCTTTAATCTTACCCTACATCAGTTTGTTTTGAATTTTATTTGGTTGGATTCTCAAACTTTTCACGACGTAAGCAGACACGTTAGCGTTCCCTTTTTTCTCGAGATGGGTGTAAATAGAAGAATCGTGCCCATTTAACTATTAACACCCAGGGTACAAATAGATTTTATTTACAAAGCAATAAACACACGACAGAACCAAAGTGATCAGTCTGGTCTTTTAATTTCAATATTACAGAATACCCATGTTCATATATTACAGTTCATGGCTGTACAGAAGTAGACATAGTTTTTACAACATTGTGGTGCGTGTACAAATACCATTATTACACTTTTGCTTTTGCTTCAGCTAGTCTTGACGTTAAAGCACTGGAACCAATAGCAAAAATGAGTAGGCTGAGTAAAACTAAAGCCATCCAAAAACAGAAAATACAACATTAAAAAGTATATTTACAGGCTGTACAATAGCTGCTGTTCATTTTAAAACGATGTGGAATCCGTCTGTGTTTTCATCTGTAGAAAAGAGATTAGATAAATGTAAGTTAGCATAGTTATAGTTTCAGATTTTAGCATATATACGCTATAATGAGCAGCAATAACGGTTCATTCTTAAAGGTGCACTGTGTAACATTTCCAGTGGAGTGTCCGCCACCTGCTCGTCTCTGTGGAGATGTTATTGCTGTGTCCAGAATGTTCCACAGGCAGGTTACAGCACGACGTTACATGACGAGTTAGATCTGCGGAGAGTCACCCCTATTCACAGACGAAACTACTGTATTTTTAACCCATAGAAACACCCGTAATGGATAATGTTAGATGGAAATGTTTAAAGTCACACCTTGGAACATTCCAGGTAAAGCAATAACATCTCCACGGAGACAAGTAGGTAGAGGATCCTCCGCCAGAAAAGTTGCCTAATACACCTTTAATATTATATCAGTTTTTAAGGGTAAGGTGTCCAAAATATTACTAGTACCTACTAAATGTATATTAAAGACTTTATGTCACTTTGGTCAATAAAATGATTCATGTACCGTTTTCAATAGGCCTCAATTTCAATACAAAGGAAAATATTTGCAATTCAGGTTTACAGATTTGCATAAATAATTAACAATTCATAATTAGGGTTGTGCGATATCCAAATTTTGATACCGTTAAACCTTCTCAGCATTTTACCAGGGTATACGGTATTACCAAGACTAATTAAGAACTATTTTGTACCATTCAGAAACAGAAGAGCAGAATAGTTATATGTGAAGATGAGGCACAAGTTCTGATCAAACCAAACTTTGCAGCGCGTTCGATCGCATCAGCATCAGCGCACGAGCTGTTTTTATCAGCGCTTATACTGTATGCAAATGAGCCATGCGGTTTTAAGTTTTGTTTCTGTAAAACATAAACAAATGTGCGCAAAGCTGCATTAAACACATTATTACTCAAAGTGTATAATGAGCGGAGCACCGGAAATGTAGAGCGGTGGAGAGGACCAGTCACAGCGCTTATTGTCTGTGACGTTTTGATGTGGAGTTACAAAGTTTCGGAGGTTCGGTGCAAACACGTTTTAATGCGGAACCATAAATTGGGCTTTACCGTCTCCTCCGGGAAAGTCTGACTTCGCCCTCAAGCGGGAACTTTCTCCTCTTCAGCGCCTCGTCCCCTCTCGACCTTCGGCGTTCAATAAAACGTCAAACTTTTCGGCTCAACATCACACACGAAGCGTCAGTCAGGGTTTTTCTTCTTCCTCGCCACGTGTGGATGGAAATCTCCGAGCGTAACGGCGTTTGAAGAGGAGAGAGAGCGGAGGGGAGAAAGTCCACGCTGGGGTTTTAGGTCCTTATGCAGATTTTGATTAAAATTACGGTAATGAAAATGATACCGCTGCTACTTTTGGACACCGCGGGAGACCAGATTATCGTATTACCGCCCAAACCTATTCATAATAATTCATTTAGGTTTTTTGTTTTAAAACTGATGTACATGATTTTATATATTTGATTTAAAAGAAAGAAATTTGATACATGATTTGCACATTTGGGGGCGCTCTTTGTTGAAAATAACGAAAAAGATGCACAGGTGTTAGGCTCATTGGTCATCTTTCTTTTCTGAGGAGGTTAAATTAGTTACAAGGAGCAAACAAAGTCCTCTACACATACAAAAAAAATCATATTCCATTGTTGCGGGGTAGTCCTTGCTCGTGAAATAATCGTAACTCTAAAAACTTTAATATTATGTTGTCTCGTTCCATTAACAATTTAGGAACCTTTTTCAGTATTTTTAGTACATTTCTTTATGCATTGTTATTGCTTAACTCTGAGTTTTACCATCGATTAGTATCTGGGAGTCCATTTGTGACGAGCATAAAAATAATATTGCTTTTTGCTGGTGTATTTACAGTATATTGTAACAGATTTCATTGTCAGTTACCTCTGATAGTGCTAATTATGAAGCTTGTTTCCTCTGTAAAGTTTTGCACCATCTGAAACAGAATAAGTAATAACTTTCAGGAGGAAGTTGCACAAGTCTAGTGCTGTAAAACGGTAAAATTACCTCATCGGTGACGAGTACATGGATCCCCGCTGGCTTCTGTCTGTACACGTGCATGATTCTCTGGGGTAAAATATTAAACAGCATGGCCAGTTTTTCAGTCAAATCCAACAATGTGAGGTCCTCCAAATACAGGGCGTGGTAGACTGAAGAGAACAGGAAAAAAAAGGTTGTGATTTCGTAAAGGTCCTATATTACACAAAATGAATAACTGAATGTTTATTTGGACAGTAATGCATGCATAGAAATGTAAATACATTGATAGAATACAAAAAAATAAACCCCGCTTCTTGTAAATCTGACGTCACACACGACTTCCGGGTCCAACGAAACATTTGTTCAATACGGTCTATGGTTCAAAATGACAAAACCAGAGAACATTTTCACCATCACCTCCTTTTTAGTGAGGTTCCAACGAGAGCACGGAAACCCAACAGAAACCTGACATGTTCGGACGGGTATGGACAAATATTAAGAGGCTTGGGTCGGACTCGGACACATCAGCGCTTCAGCTGTTTCCTGTCGACAGAAAAACGACTCGCTCTGAGACTCTTAAGTGTTCAAAAGATCAGAGCTCTGCACTTCTAGTTTAGATACAAGTCAAAACTGTGTTATTATTAGTGAAATGTGGTGCAATACTTCAGATACAGGATTTTAAAGCATAAAATATTGGAGATAAAGTCCACAGGAAGTTACTATCTCTAATCTGCAGCTTCACCTCGATCTGTGCGCTGTGTGGATGTAAACAAACACATGTGGGAATACTCTCGTCTTTTTACTTTTAAAGAACGACTCAAACTGGATTAACAGTGCGGTTTTGTGGACTGGATGTCATTATTTGCAGAGGACAATTTCTGTGGATAATGTGGATGAGACGCTGCCCATAAATGTACCACTTTACGAGAGGTAAGTAAAGTCTTCTCATTATTTTTGCTACATCCCGAGTTTGTATTTTGTGTCTCTGTGTGGTGGCCTAACCAGAAATGATAAGTTAGCGAGTAATTTCTAAGTTAATACAGTTTTTCAAATGTGTTTAGATATTTCTCTCTGTTGTGGACATAAATAGTGTTGGTAGATCATGTAGCGTGGCAGTTTGGAAGAATGGCTCAGGCAGATATTCATCAACTGGAAAAGGAAAGAATGACCGTTTCTCCTCCCCATTTGTGTTGGTTTGTGATCTGTTCAAACAGCAGGTGCACAACACTGCGGCATTTTTACATGTCGATCAGTCGGGCCAAATTCGGCGCGGCTGCAGTTTGGACCCGGAAATAGAACGATGATGTAGCTGAACAGAGAAACAAAAACTCTTCCTTGTTGTTCGAGTTTAAAAAGCCCCTTAAATTATAGTTGCCTTCCCTTTCACAAAAAAAGTAGTTGAATATTTTTTGGTAAGTGCTTACTTTTAGCCTTAATCATTACTTGCGCAGTTGGTGGTACATAATCAAATCGTTCAGTTTAAAGGGGAACTCCGGCACTATTAAAGCTAAAGTCCGTTGCTAGAGGTGGTTTAGTTCTGTCAGAAGCCAAAAAACGGCACAGATCAGTGTTGCCTCGGCGGAGATCTCACTGTGGCAGTGAGTCTGTCAAGGCAACAAACTAGTGTAGTGATGGGGGCAAGTTCTAAACTTCCACGTAAAACACCAATTTACTTCACACAGAAGAGGCTTAACACCACTTTAACCCGTCTTACAACAGCTACGAGTCTAACAAACAAAACGCTCTGCCTGGTTCACTCATTAGAGTCTGGAAACGTTATAAAACAAATTTATAAGCAGTGATTCGATCTCCCACTGCACATGCAAAAGCCCAAAAGACTCGATTGTCGACTCCAGCAGCGGCGATCGGCTCGAGCCGCCAGAAGCAACAAGTGAGAATTGACTACTGACGGTGAAGAAGAAGAGAAACTGAAAGTTGTTGAAAGAAAATGGTTTGAGAATGTATTTTTTAAAACGTTTTCAAAAAATCTAATTCACTCATAAATAGAATCTGGAGGCTTTGAAACAGTTTTATAGTCTGTATTGATTTATTTGCCGTAAACATCGGTCGCCCCATACAAAATAATACAGCCCGAATTGTGATAGCGATGCCCAAGGCAATTTCCAGAGTAAGATGCATATTTGGCTAACTCACTGTCTCCTCCCACAGGTTTGAGTGAGGCGGGGGTCCTGCTCTGCTGTTGACTCACGTAGATGGTGAGCCGTGGCTGTATCGTCCTAAAGGAAAAACACATGAGAAAAGAAAGGAATCTCACACATGAGTCAATGACGTATAAGGATTTTCAACAGGGAAATTTTAAAATATTAGTTTCTATTGAACTTTTTCAAATATTTACAGTGTCAGGTGCATAAATCTGTGTTTAACATTTATATGAAGCATTTATAGTGTAAAATGTCACGTGGGGCGTGCATTTCTTTAGATTTTTAATATATATTGATATTTTCTTTTGCTGTCCAATATGACAGTTACCTGCTTGTGTTTAATGAACAAACTACTGCCCTGGAAAATGAAGAAAAATGTCTAAAGAACCATTCACCCAAGTCGACTTTGTCTGTTATTAAAACTCCAGCCATAGAATTACTGCTGTTATTAGTCACACCACATGACATTTTAACACTTTAAGTACAAAAACATGCAGAATAACTCATGATTTCTGAAAAAATGATTTGGTTCCATGGAGGCTACAGAAATGTGGCCAATTATTATGAAATTTGAACCTTTTAAACTGCGGAAATTGCAACTGGACAGAAAATTTAGGCGTCCTGTCATTGACCCATATACAACACAACAGCGTTCAAGTAATCCAAGTTCTGTTACCTAGCAATCATAATGTTAAAGATGCACGGCCCCTGCTTTGTCTCTGTGGAAATGTTATTGCTTTGTCTAGAATGTTCCACATTATGGATTAAACTTATCTAACAAGGGAGACTGCAGGTTACAACACTACGCTACATTACAGTTCAGATCTGTGGAGAGTCGCCCCTATTCACAGAAGGAATTATTGTATTTTTGAACAATAGAAACACCCGTACGTAATGAATAAATGCTAGATGGGTATGTTTAATGTCATACCATGGAACATTTTACTTTATTTGAGTGGATTCAACTTGACATGTAAAATCATCTGCCAGTGAAATAAGTGTGTTTTTATTACTTCAAGCAATATTTGATTTTATTTCTTATTTTAAGTGCAAATACAAGATAAAATATAAGTATAAATTAGTTGATGCTAATATTGTGCACTGTGGACTGACCTTCCTTTCATAGTGTTGAAGAGGCGGATGCCGTCGGCCGGGCCACAGATCTGGATCAGATCTTCTCGGCTCATCCTCAGCAGGTCGGCTCCTACAACACACAGTTTACTAATGTACTTGAAATGACTGATAACTGACAGATAATTAAGCTCTAACAAAACAGTGTATTTTAACTCCAGTCCTAAAACTTTTGGAATTAAGCATCTTCTGGGACTGAAGGTGAGAGGAGCTACATGCAGTGGACGGCGGGGTGTATAAGGTGTTTGCTGCTGCCAGATGTAATTTAACAGTATTTCTGTTTACCAAAAACTCTTTTTATGTTTCTATAATGGTTAATCTGCCAATATACGCAAGATCTTTTTATCAAAACAATATCTTTAATGCTAAAATGCTGTTGTGCTGTTGACCTCTTGGCCAGGCCACCCTTGTAAATGAGTTCTGGATCTCAATGGGTCTTTACCTGGTTAAATAAAGGTTAAATAAATAAAAATTAAAAAAAAATAACTATTTTTGCTATCCATACAATTTCAACTTTAATGTTTTCCAAAAAATGACACCAGTGTCTTGTTCGAAGCAAGTCTCTGGGAACAGGAAACTATTTGGAACTCAATAAAAAAGAAACTTTGTGACATAAAAACAAAGCAGCAAGAATGAAGCTGTTATCTGCGCCAAAGGGTCACACAAAACATTCACATTTTAAGTTATTATTTGTCAACGAGGACTATTTTGTTATTCCAATTGGTCATTTTCTTAATGAATAACAATGAAATAAACTATGATGTTATTTATGTTTTCTTGTTTTCTGTAAGTACTCCTGTGAACTTTGCCGTTTTGGTCTTAAAATGTTCGTGCTAAACCACTCTACATGATCCTGGAGTTTTTATTTTGCTATTTCGTCCATTCAAAAATCCTTTGCTAATTGGAACTGGGTCCAAATTCGCTCCTGTAACCGTGGATGACGTCACGCTCACTTACACCACTTCTTTATACAGCCGATGGTTGTCCCGGGCCCAGGGTTTAATAGTGAAAGTGAAATATGGTCTATAAACATGATCTGTGTGTCTCTATTTGGTAAAAAGCACAGGGTGACCAGATTCCCTATTTCCCAGTTTTGAGCCCTGTGTCCCCTGTCCCAGCAGATTTATCCAAAACCAGTGATTTGTCCCAGTTTTATACAAGAAATGTCCCTTGTGTCCCCATTTTTAACCAATTTGATCCTTGCCAATAGTAAAGAGAGGCATAAATTGTCACTTGTTCAGGTAAAATATAGAAAAGCTGCTTAAAAATGATCAAAACACGAAGAAAATGTGACTATACTGACTCACATTAAAGCCGAGAGCAGAACAAGTTTCCTTAATTACGCACTCGTTTCATGATTTTATTATTACCAACTACCACAAACCCGATGTCCCAGTTTTTTATTTTGAAAATCTGGTCACCCTGTAAAAGCATTTGACGGCCCTCTACCAGAAAAGTGACACGATGCACCTTTAAAGTGTACGTTTGTTGTGTCGCAGTGGTGGATGGCGTTACCTGAGAAGCTGGAGAACAGCTTTGAGAAAGGCGTGAACCTGTGTTGGAGGAGCCACTGCTGTGTGTCCTGTGGGGAGGACGTGGCCAGAAGGTGCTACGGGTCAAAAACAACAAGAGCCCTTTGTAATGAGTATCCACTGTCTCCAAATACTGGCCTAAAGGGAATAAGAGAGCACGCTTTAGACGCCAATCTGCACGCGTACTTACATCCGTGCAGCCGGTTATGAGCAGGTCCGTGGGCCGGTCTGGGGAACAGCTGCTACAGAGGAATCCGGGGAGAGATAAAGACAGAAAATTAGACAAGCCAACTTTAGACCGACTTCCTGAAAGCTTGGCACTTTCTGCTTTTACGTGCTTTTGTAATCAGGGCAACTCAAACTTTGCATCTGATCTTTAACATGAGCTGCCAGGTCTGAAAAAACAACTTTTTTGACAAGAAAAAGTGAATTATAGACCTAAAATTATAGCAAAAACACATCCAGCTTTCCACTCACGGTGGCTGAGTGGCAACACTCAGGCCTCACAGCAAGAAGGTTGCAGGTTCGATCCCCGGGTTGCCCGGGCCTTTCTGTGTAGAGTTTGCATGTTCTTCCCCGTGTCTGGATGGGTTTCCTCCGGGTACTCCAGTTTCCCCCATCAACCCAAAACATGCAGCCCCCCTATGAACTAACATCAAGGACCATGTTGTCCACCCTCCTGTGGGCTCACCACCTGCAGAGGGGTTCATAGGGGGGGTCAGGTGCTATGAGGATTGGGCAACAAACTGCCCCCGTGACCCAGCCGGATTAAACGGGAGAAGATGGATGGATGGACATCCTTTTAGTCTTTTTTTTAACTAAATAAGTTTTCAAGTATTTCTACTTACCATTTGTAACAAGGCAAACAATGACATTTACAGTTGTGTTGTAATTCAAGCCCAAGTCTTACAATTTTTCCAAATTATCATATGTAGCTTTTTCGTACATCGTCCTCGAAACTGTGACTGTAATAGGGCTCGCATGCCCATTGTTGTTTTCAATACACGCTGTAATTTCATTTATTAACTTTTATTTGAAAGGTTTATTTCAGTCAAAATGAACAAATACAAATGTAATAAACACCAGGGAAATGCAGAAGTGCTGTGGCTCTGGCCCTGGACCTGACAGGAGCTGTTTCCATGACTGGAGCAGAAAAGTAATGGAACGATTACACTTTTTTTGTTTTTAGGGCAATAAGGAGATTTTTAATTTACTTACAGACTTGATATTTTGCATTTTTGTAGCTAAGGCCCTAAATTAAGCATTTTTTATGTCCAAAAAGTTGTTTATACATGTTTGCTGTGTGTTTTGTATAAAAGAGTGTGAATTTTATTTTCAGTTTTATTTTTCATCTCTATTTCTGGTTCTGTAGCTTTTATTGCAGCCACATGACACAACTACAGCAGCAGATTGTGAAATAACAGGCTGTACTGAACAAAAGGATGTAGAACACTTCATCATAGGGTAAAAGGGGCAGTTTTAATGACATCACAAGGAGGAAAGGAGCATTTTGAGCTTTGCAGATGTGGACAGTGTAAAAAAGTAATAATGCAGGGCCACTCAAACATGTGTGAATGAAACAAAACACAACTCCAGTTATGTTTTTGAGGAGGTGACAACATTATAACTTGGCTTAAAGCTCACAAGAGTCACTTTTGCGTAAGACAGGAGTTTTATTGTGTTTCAGTGAGAGTAGATTCTTACCGTTCAGTGAAGGAGCAGGAGGCGGTGGGGCTGTGGTAACCCGGGGACAGAGGGAGGCCACTGCCGCCGCTGTGGTTTGGGAGGCTCACAGCGTCAGGCCACGGAGAACACTGCACACACACGTACACACTCTTAAAGATACATACACACTCTTAAAGATACATACACATAAACAGAGATACACACACGTAAACAAACATACACACACGTAAAGATACATACACATTCTTAAAGATACATACACACTCTTAAAGATACATACACACTCTTAAAGATACATACACATAAACATAGATACACACATGTAAACATAGATACACACACGTAAAGATACATACACATAAACATAGATACACACACGTAAAGATACATACACATAAACATAGATACACACATGTAAACATAGATACACACTCTTAAAGATACATACACATAAACATAGATACACACACGTAAAGATACATACACACACGTAAACATAATTACACACACATTCATAAATAAAAACACACACACATGAATAAAAACACACATACACGAATAAAAACACACACACACACACAAATAAAAACACATACATGAATAAAAACACACACACACGAATAAAAACACACATAAATGAATAAAAACACACACACATGAATAAAAACAGACATACATGAATAAAAACACACACATACACGAATAAAAACACACATACATGAATAAAAACACACATACACGAATAAAAACACACATACACGAATAAAAACACACACACACGAATAAAAACACACACACACGAATAAAAACACACATACACGAATAAAAACACACATACATGAATAAAAACACACACACGAATAAAAACACACACACACGAATAAAAACACACATACACGAATAAAAACACACACACACGAATAAAAACACACATACATGAATAAAAACAGACATACATGAATAAAAACACACACATACACTAATAAAAACACACATACATGAATAAAAACACACATACACGAATAAAAACACACATACACAAATAAAAACACACACACATGAATAAAAACACACACATACACGAATAAAAACACACATACATGAATAAAAACAGACATACATGAATAAAAACACACACATACACTAATAAAAACACACATACACAAATAAAAACACACACACATGAATAAAAACACACATACACGAATAAAAACACACACACACACAAATAAAAACACATACATGAATAAAAACACACACACACGAATAAAAACACACATAAATGAATAAAAACACACACACACGAATAAAAACACACATAAATGAATAAAAACACACACACATGAATAAAAACAGACATACATGAATAAAAACACACACATACACGAATAAAAACACACATACATGAATAAAAACACACATACACGAATAAAAACACACACACGAATAAAAACACACATACATGAATAAAAACACACACACATGAATAAAAACACACATACACAAATAAACACACACATACACAAATAGAAACACACACACATGAATAAAACCACACATACACAAATAAACACACACATACATGAATAAAAACACACCTTCATAAATAAAAACATGCACATACACAGAGACACACACACATATGCACGCACACACTTAAACAGACACACACAAATTAGCCAAGTTGGGAAGTACTCAGATTTGCATTTACTTGATTAACTTGAGTACTTTTCTGAGTACTTTTCTAGCAGCGTACTTTTACTGCTACTTGAGTAATACTTTTTCTGAAGTAACAGTACTCGAGTTCAGGTTTTGGTGACTCCCAAGTTTTATGTTGATTTTAGTTTGTGGTTTCAGAATAAATTTGGATTTATTTTACTTTTCTTCATCTCTGCAACTTTTACCTTCATATTCTGTATTATACTCGTAAATCTGCTGTTTATTTGGGGCATTTCTGTTACTCTTTTTTTTTTTTTTTGTATCCTGTTCAATTTCAAACGAGATTAACCTGGCCCGTGTGACTCGGAGCCCCAATCATTGACAGACAAAACAAACTTTGAGAAAACATATTAACATGAATGAGTCTGCATTTCCTCGTGCTGTACCCAGTGTGTGCTTTTGAGAACTACAAACAAGCTAATTTTGTCTTTGCTAACCTAAAGCTAAAAGCACAACAAGGACTACACTGTGCTAAAGCTAACTGGGTTTAATAAAACGTCTACGTCACTTTTAAGCCATAATGCAAAAAATAAAGATGTAAAAACCTTCATTAACAGCTATTTTATCATGTAGCTTGAACTGAAACGGAGCAAAGGATCATGGTCTATGTAGTTCTCTCAGTTTTTTAGCTGTTGACGCACCATAACAACAAATTTAAGCAGAGGAACTTGTGATTCGATATATTGTGATGGTCCATGATATTACTGTGAGACTTTTGACGATATGATTTCAAGATATTTCACAATATTTTCACGATATTTTGATTATTGTTACGTCCGTACTAACTTCTGGAATAAGGATATTAGGAATAAGGCTAGGAAAATATATGTTTTTTTGTTATTTTTTTTTGCTTTTTAACTACTTTTGAGCACCTCAGCTACAGTATATACTGAAATCACCAGGTATTTACTATAATGTATAGAAAATGAAGGTCAAATAAATAAATATATACATGGTTAGAACAGAAAACAAGCTGTACCTCTTTGAGTACGGTGGTCTCGTGTGAGAGCTGGTACTTCTCCCGGTCTTGAGGGTCCTTTTTGTGGATCTTTTCCCGGTCTGTTTTCAGTTTACGATCTGCCCCTTTAGGCTTTACGACAAAAAAAATCAACAAAATTACGATGCACTCTTTTCTAGCATTGTCACGGCAAGAGTTAAAGGCTTTTCCAAGGCTTTCCTCCATGGAGATGTTATTACTTTGTCTGGAATGTTTCACAGTATGGCATTGAACCTTTCTATCTCCATGGTTACAAGTAACAGGTCGGATCTGCGGAGAGGCGACCCCGCTCATAGACAGAATGCCTGTTTTTCTAGTTATTTTTGAGTTATAGAACCACCTGTAATTAAATAAGCGTAAAATAGCTGTTTAATGTCATACTGTCATGTTTCCTCCTCTTTAAACACAGAAACCTAAAGCATAGTTCACTACTTTCAATCAATCAATCAGTCAAACTTTATTTATAGAGCGCTTTTCATACAAAAAAATGCCACACAAAGCGCTTCACAGGGATTAAAAAAAGAATCCCACATTTCCCCTCCACTCTCCACAAAGCTAAACTAAACAGATGAGTCTAGAGATTTACTCATCTGTGACAATCCCCATCCTCCTGTGGGCTCACCACCCGCAGAGGGGTTCATAAGGGGGGTCAGGTGCTATGAGTATTGGGCAGCAAACTGCCCCCACGACCCAGCCAGATTAAGCGGGAGAAGATGGATGAAACAGGGAACTTTGAGATTACTACTGTGATTAATATCTTTCATAACTCTTTCTCTATACTCACTATAATAACTATAACTAAGTATTACAGAGAAAAAAGAAAATAGAGGAAAAACAGCAAAAAGAACACATAGACATTATGGCAACGTAGAGTTAAATATGTCAACTGGACCAAAGTTTTGATAGAAGACGTTCGAACAGAGCACCTTGGCTTCTTATCCCCGAACGAAGCCCACACACTGGTATCGTTATGTAGATGATACCTTTTTAAAAATCAAAATTCAAGAATTGGAACCCTTTACTGCACATATTAATTCAATAGACCCCAACATCAAATTCACCCGTGAGGATGCCAGTGAGAACAGACTGGCCTTCTTAGACTGTGCAGTAACCATTGGAGAGGACCGGCGACCTCATGTGGAAGTCTTCAGAAAGCCCACACACACAGACCAGTACCTGCTTTTTGATTAACACCACCCACTGCAGCACAAACTCGGAGTGATTCGGACTCTACGACACAGGGCCCAACTGGTTCCTACCAAGCACGGAGGGGAAGGAGAAAGAGGAACGACATGTGCAGAACGCCCTCTCTGTTTGTGGTTATCCTAAATGGGCTTTCAACAAAACCAAGAGAGAGAAGAAACAAGAAAACACAGAACCAGAACCCAGGAGAAGGGGTGTAACTATCCCTTATCTTGCTGGGGTGTCTGAGAAACTCAAGAGGATCTTCAGACAACATGATATTCCCGTCTACTTCAAACCCACAAACACTTTAAGACAAAAACTGGTCCACCCTAAGGACAAAACTCCGAGCCACAAACAAAGCGATGTTGTCTACTCTATTCAGTGTAGTGAGGACTGCAGTGAGCGTTACATTGGACAAACAAAACAACCATTACACAAAAGGATGTACCAGCACAGATGAGAAACCCAGAGTGGACCTCAGTCTGCCGTACATCTCCACCTTAAAGCCACGGGCCACTCTTTGAGGACAGTGAGGTGCAGATCTTAGCCAGAGAGAAGAATTGGTTTGAACGTGGAGTTAAAGAAGCATCTTTGTTAAAAAAGAGAACCCTTCTTTAAACAGAAATGGAGGACTCAGGCACCACCTGTCTCCTATCTATAACTCCATTCTCAAACCAAAATCAAAACAAATTAAGAAAACAATAGGTGTAGCCAGGTCAGGTCCAGAGGTGTGAATAGCCCCTTATGTGTATGCTAATCTGACCCCCCCCCCCCCCCCCCCCCCAGTCCATTTCTATAGGGTGAGGTGATAACAGAAACTGTAAACAATAGGGTGAGTTTCTAAGTAATTTGGAGTGTTACCTCCTCCCTCTTGCAGGCAGATATAAGTCAGTGTCCTCCAGCATTCTGACCAGAACTGAAGAAGCAGCTCGGAAACGTCTTCTATCAAAACTTTGGTCCAGTTGATATATTTAACTCTCCGTTGCCATGGATGCAACCTGGACGAATGAGGGTTTCTACACACACATAGACATTATGACACGACATTGCAACCGGGAGGAGGAGTCAGGGAGGTGGAGAGGAGGAGTCGAAAGATAAGATTGGGTTGTTTTGGCTTTGGAGTAGGGCTGTGCATTGCCTTGAGTCTGACGAGACGATACATATCGTGATACGCATGTCACGATTCAATATATCACGATATATCCTGATATTAAAACAATGGCTGATATATTGCGATTTATCAATAATTACTTCTAAGAATACAGTCAACTACACCTTCACGAGAACCAAATTGTATGAAATATAATTTATTACTTTTTGAAAATCACGAGAACAGTGAATGTAACTAATGAATTTTTGTGAAAAATATTATTTAATAAATCGATTCAGATGCATTTTGTATCGATTCGAGAATTGTGCCCAATGAAGTATCACGATATATCACTGAATCGATTTTTTTTTACACTCTATTTTAGAGTGCACAGCTACGTCCAATTTCCATAACACTGCTGTTTGTCCATTGGTCTCAAGGTCATTTCTATGAGGAGCACTAAGTTTCCTCCAGATTTTATCCAGACATTGTGATTTAGAGCTACATGTCCAAGCGTGTCCATCAGACCCTGGCCCTTAGTCACAAAGTTCGAGTACTTGAAGCTCTGCCACTCACTCATTTCCGGGCAGCCAAGTGGAGCTTTGAAAAGCTGCCTCAGTATTTTATTTTTCAGAAAATCAGGTCCAAGCCTGTTGGGCTGTGACCTCAGAAACGCAGTTCTGACCAATCAGAGCGCGAGCGGCTTGAGCGGCTAGGGCGGCTAGGGCGGCTAGGGCGGCTAGGGCGGCTAGGGCGGCTAGGGCGGCTAGGGCGGCTAACTCTTACAAAGCTGATTTTTAGGCGCTTTGACAATTAATTTTTAAAGTTCATATTGTAAAAATACAGAAGAATCCCTACAAAATCTGACCTTAATGAAAGCTGTGGACGCCCCGTCAGCCGAACACGGGCAGTGTGATTTCTTAAAAAATGCATTGTGCTTCTATGGGAGATTTTTTCTTGGGCTGCAGTACTTCGCTCGGCCACACGTCAATCTGCGGTCACGGATAGAGGGGGCGTGTCTTATCCAGCTCTTATTATACATCCATGGTCCAAGCGTAAATTCAAGGTGCAAAGTCCCGTAATCCTGGTTCCGATTAGATAGATCCTCGGTGTCCGAAGAACACGCAGGTTCGCCTGACCCTGCTTGTCTTGTTAAAGTGTCAATTTTGTTATCCATAGTTCATTTAGTTTTGGAGAGCAGAGCGGACAGAGTCTCTCGAGGAATAAGACACATTAGACGCGACATAGAAACAAAGCAGGGAAGATAAGGGGCAGGAGAGGAGAGAAAAAGCACCCAACCTCGCCAAGAGCCACTGTTGTTACTTTCCGTCACTGAATATATTAAAGAAATGTTTATTATTAAAGGCATTTTTTTGTTATTTATTTGTTTTTTTTATCTGTGAAAGGAGCAGGGTTTATAAGATTTATCTTCTTCCTGTTTCTTTTGTTCATGCAGCAAACGTAGGGCAAATAAATAAATAAGGCAGATTTTTTGTTGTTGTTGTCTTTAAATTTATGTCAACAAAATAATAGCATGAGTAATAAATAAATAAATACATAAATAAATAAATGTGATGGGAATGTAGGAGATGTACCTTAAAAACTTTGATCTGGCAGCTGGCCGACTGCACGGGCTCCATATATTCTCCCTGCTGGTTGGTGGTGAAAGTGTCCACCTGGATCCTGAAGGGAACTCCTTTTTCCCCGCCATGTTTCCTCGGAGTGAACTCTGTGCTGATGCAGTTCACCTGAGAGACGGAGAGAGGGAGGAGGAGAGGAGGCGAGGGAGTGGAGAGAGGAGGAGAGGAGGAGAGTGAGAGGAGGGAAGGAGAGGAGGAGAGTGAGAGGAGGGAAGGAGGAGGAGAGAGGAGAGGAGGGAAGGAGAGGAGAGAGGGAGAGGAGAGGGAGAGGAGAGAGGACAGAGGAGAGGAGGAGAAGAGAGAGAGGAGGAGAAAAGAGAGGAGAGAGGGAATGGAGAGAGGAGAGAGGATAGAGGAGAGGGAGAGGAGAGGAGAGAGAGGAGGAGAGAGGGAATGAGAGAGGAGAGGGAGAGAGGAAAGAGGAGAGGTGAGAGGAGGAGAGAGGGAATGGAGAGAGGAGAGGGAGAGAGGAAAGAGGAGAGGAGAGAGGGAGAGGAGGAGAGAGGAGAGCAGAGAGAGGACAGAGGAGAGGAGAGGAGAGAGGGAGAGGAGGAGAGGAGAGAAAGAAGAGGAGAGAGAAGAGGAGAGAGGACAGAGGAGAGGAGAGGGAGAGAGGAGGATGAGGGAGGAGAGGAGAGAGGACAGAGGAGAGGAGGAGGAGAGAGGAGGTAGAGAAGAGAGGAAGAGGAGGAAGGAGGGAGGGAGGGATTAAATTGGTCAAAAATAGGCTCACCAAGGACATTTCTTGTATAAAACTGGGAGAAATTTGTGGTTTTTGATAAATCTGCAGGAACAGTGGACACAGGGCTCAGAACTGGGACTGTCCCGGGTGAAAAGGGACGTCTGTTCACCCTGTTTTATTGTTTTAATTTGTCTGTGCAGCTCTGTGGAAACTCTCGTGTTTATAAAACGTGATATACAGTATAAATAAAGTGTACTAGATGGATAATGATAACCTGTGATATGCACACGTGTGGATTCCTGTACCTGGATGAAGACAGAGGCGTTCTTGTCAGGGTCCCACAGGAATTCGATGGTGTTGAGGTGGAGCGGGTGCGAACGTGGCTCCAGGATGCCCACGGAGAGAGGGACGTCTGCAAGATACAGGACGTGACAAGAGTGACTTTTTTTCCACAAACACCAGTGTCTGTGTCCTAAAGAGAATTTGCAAACTAATCACGCTCATGTGTTATCAAATCACCACCGGTTTCCACATTAGAACGCTGTCAAATATGTTTTAAGATAGTCTGAGAACTCAAGAAATAAATGAAAAAGGACGAAAACGGAAGAATGTGATCAAAACGAGCGTTCAAGCACTGACACAATGGTCTGAGAGGGGTTGTTCAAATTGCAAACACAAATTTGACAATGACTTTTTACTATTCTCTGTCCAACATGTTTAAAGCTTACAAAGGTCGTTTGATTCATTTGCATGTTTTAATCAGGGTGAAGAAACATGGAGGAGCAGAAGACACAGTGACAGGAGCAGAGGACACGCTCAGGACACAGTGACAGGAGCAGAGGACACACTCAGGACACAGTGACAGGAGCAGAGGACACACTCAGGACACGGTGACAGGAGCAGAGGACACACTCAGGACACAGTGACAGGAGCAGAGGACACACTCAGGACACGGTGACAGGAGCAGAGGACACACTCAGGACACGGTGACAGGAGCAGAGACACACTCAGGACACAGTGACAGGAGCAGAGGACACACTCAGGACACGGTGACAGGAGCAGAGGACACACTCAGGACACAGTGACAGGAGCAGAGGACACACTCAGGACACAGTGACAGGAGCAGAGGACACACTCAGGACACGGTGACAGGAGCAGAGGACACACTCAGGACAGTGACAGGAGCAGAGGACACACTCAGGACACAGTGACAGGAGCAGAGGACACACTCAGGACACAGTGACAGGAGCAGAGGACACACTCAGGACACAGTGACAGGAGCAGAGGACACACTCAGGACACAGTGACAGGAGCAGAGGACACACTCAGGACACAGTGACAGGAGCAGAGGACACACTCAGGACACAGTGACAGGAGCAGAGGACACACTCAGGACACAGTGACAGGAGCAGAGGACACACTCAGGACAGTGACAAGAGCAGAGGACACACTCAGGACACAGTGACAGGAGCAGAGGACACACTCAGGACACAGTGACAGGAGCAGAGGACACACTCAGGACAGTGACAGGAGCAGAGGACACACTCAGGACACAGTGACAGGAGCAGAGGACACACTCAGGACACAGTGACAGGAGCAGAGGACACACTCAGGACACAGTGACAGGAGCAGAGGACACACTCAGGACACAGTGACAGGAGCAGAGGACACACTCAGGACACAGTGACAGGAGCAGAGGACACACTCAGGACACAGTGACAGGAGCAGAGGACACACTCAGGACACAGTGACAGGAGCAGAGACACACTCAGGACACAGTGACAGGAGCAGAGGACACACTCAGGACACGGTGACAGGAGCAGAGGACACACTCAGGACACAGTGACAGGAGCAGAGGACACACTCAGGACACAGTGACAGGAGCAGAGGACACACTCAGGACACAGTGACAGGAGCAGAGACACACTCAGGACACAGTGACAGGAGCAGAGGACACACTCAGGACACGGTGACAGGAGCAGAGGACACACTCAGGACAGTGACAGGAGCAGAGGACACACTCAGGACACAGTGACAGGAGCAGAGGACACACTCAGGACAGTGACAGGAGCAGAGGACACACTCAGGACACAGTGACAGGAGCAGAGGACACACTCAGGACACAGTGACAGGAGCAGAGGACACACTCAGGACACAGTGACAGGAGCAGAGGACACACTCAGGACACAGTGACAGGAGCAGAGGACACACTCAGGACACAGTGACAGGAGCAGAGGACACACTCAGGACACAGTGACAGGAGCAGAGGACACACTCAGGACACAGTGACAGGAGCAGAGACACACTCAGGACACAGTGACAGGAGCAGAGGACACACTCAGGACACGGTGACAGGAGCAGAGGACACACTCAGGACAGTGACAGGAGCAGAGGACACACTCAGGACACAGTGACAGGAGCAGAGGACACACTCAGGACACAGTGACAGGAGCAGAGGACACACTCAGGACACAGTGACAGGAGCAGAGGACACACTCAGGACACAGTGACAGGAGCAGAGGACACACTCAGGACACAGTGACAGGAGCAGAGGACACACTCAGGACACAGTGACAGGAGCAGAGGACACACTCAGGACACGGTGACAGGAGCAGAGGACACACTCAGGACACGGTGACAGGAGCAGAGGACACACTCAGGACACGGTGACAGGAGCAGAGGACACACTCAGGACACAGTGACAGGAGCAGAGGACACACTCAGGACACAGTGACAGGAGCAGAGGACACACTCAGGACACAGTGACAGGAGCAGAGGACACACTCAGGACACAGTGACAGGAGCAGAGGACACACTCAGGACAGTGACAAGAGCAGAGGACACACTCAGGACACAGTGACAGGAGCAGAGGACACACTCAGGACACAGTGACAGGAGCAGAGGACACACTCAGGACACAGTGACAGGAGCAGAGGACACACTCAGGACAGTGACAGGAGCAGAGGACACACTCAGGACACAGTGACAGGAGCAGAGGACACACTCAGGACACAGTGACAGGAGCAGAGGACACACTCAGGACAGTGACAGGAGCAGAGGACACACTCAGGACACAGTGACAGGAGCAGAGGACACACTCAGGACACAGTGACAGGAGCAGAGGACACACTCAGGACACAGTGACAGGAGCAGAGGACACACTCAGGACACAGTGACAGGAGCAGAGGACACACTCAGGACACAGTGACAGGAGCAGAGGACACACTCAGGACACAGTGACAGGAGCAGAGGACACACTCAGGACACGGTGACAGGAGCAGAGGACACACTCAGGACACGGTGACAGGAGCAGAGGACACACTCAGGACACGGTGACAGGAGCAGAGGACACACTCAGGACACAGTGACAGGAGCAGAGGACACACTCAGGACACAGTGACAGGAGCAGAGGACACACTCAGGACACAGTGACAGGAGCAGAGGACACACTCAGGACACAGTGACAGGAGCAGAGGACACACTCAGGACACGGTGACAGGAGCAGAGGACACACTCAGGACAGTGACAGGAGCAGAGGACACACTCAGGACACAGTGACAGGAGCAGAGGACACACTCAGGACACAGTGACAGGAGCAGAGGACACACTCAGGACACAGTGACAGGAGCAGAGGACACACTCAGGACACAGTGACAGGAGCAGAGGACACACTCAGGACACAGTGACAGGAGCAGAGGACACACTCAGGACACGGTGACAGGAGCAGAGGACACACTCAGGACAGTGACAGGAGCAGAGGACACACTCAGGACACAGTGACAGGAGCAGAGGACACACTCAGGACACGGTGACAGGAGCAGAGGACACACTCAGGACACAGTGACAGGAGCAGAGGACACACTCAGGACACAGTGACAGGAGCAGAGGACACACTCAGGACACAGTGACAGGAGCAGAGGACACACTCAGGACACAGTGACAGGAGCAGAGGACACACTCAGGACACAGTGACAGGAGCAGAGGACACACTCAGGACACAGTGACAGGAGCAGAGGACACACTCAGGACAGTGACAGGAGCAGAGGACACACTCAGGACACAGTGACAGGAGCAGAGGACACACTCAGGACACAGTGACAGGAGCAGAGGACACACTCAGGACACAGTGACAGGAGCAGAGGACACACTCAGGACACAGTGACAGGAGCAGAGGACACACTCAGGACACAGTGACAGGAGCAGAGGACACACTCAGGACACGGTGACAGGAGCAGAGGACACACTCAGGACACGGTGACAGGAGCAGAGGACACACTCAGGACACAGTGACAGGAGCAGAGGACACACTCAGGACACAGTGACAGGAGCAGAGGACACACTCAGGACACAGTGACAGGAGCAGAGGACACACTCAGGACACAGTGACAGGAGCAGAGGACACACTCAGGACACAGTGACAGGAGCAGAGGACACACTCAGGACAAGGTGACAGGAGCAGAGGACACACTCAGGACACAGGACATTTACAGGAGCCTCTACAGTGCAGAGCAGGACCATAAGAGCTGATCTGGACGTGAGACTTTTCAAAGATTTTATCCACTTTCTCTGGCCTAGAATGTCGTCATTGTAAACATGTTTGTGCTGTTTTACTTCAAATTAAGAGTTAATTTAAGGCTTGTTTCCATGAAACTAATTGTTGCATGCTGCTGTGGCCCCCATCTCCATCCAGGGGGTCAGTGTGGACGTGGTGGAGGAGTACAAGTACCTGGGGGTGTACTTGGACAATAAACTGGACTGGAGCAGGAACGTGGACGCGGTTTACAAGAAGGGCCAGAGCCGCCTCTATTTCCTGAGGAGGCTGAGGTCCTTTGACATCTGCAGGACGATGCTCAGGATGTTCTACGAGTCTATGGTGGCCAGTGCCATCATGTACGCTGTAGTCTGCTGGGGCAGCAGTCTGCGCGTGAGGGACACTAATAGACTCGAGAAGATCATTAGGAAGGCTGGACATGTTGTGGGGGAGGAGCTGGACTCTCTGGCGGTGGTGTTGGACAGGAGAATGCTGGACAAAATCTGGACTATCCTGGACTCTCCCTCCCACCCCCTCCACAAGGTGCTGGCCAATCAGAGGAGCTCTTTCAGCCATAGACTGCGGATGCCGCGCTGCTCCACTGAGAGACACAGGAAATCGTTCCTGCCTGTCGCCATCAAACGGTTGAACGCTGCACTTTAACTCACAAACTACTCAATCCTTTTCATCCTATTCCCGGCTCACACATGTATATAGTCATAAATATGTCACTGATGTAAATAATTTCCCAGAGAGAGCTATTTTATCTTTTATCTTATTGTATTTAGCTTATTTTGTAACTTGTTCGATGTACATGCTCTTGGTCGGTTGCATCTGTAACAAAGAAAATTTCCCCTCGGGGATGAATAAAAGTAATTCTGATTCTGATTCTGATTCTGCATCACTGCGGCTCTACAAGAGTGTGACATTTCATTTAATTTTCATTTATTTATTTATAAGGACAGTATACAAATTACATTATGCACAGGGCAAATATGCTTGTATCATATTATAGCTTTCAAGCTAATTTCCATCTGCTGTCCTCGGTTTACACAGAAAGTAAAACATACATATACTAAAATATACAATTTCAATGTTAAAGTGCAATCATTCTCAGTTTCACAGTTAAAGTGCATTTGTTTACATTATCAGTGTTAAAGTGCATTTGTTTACATTGTCAGTGTTAAAGTGCATTTGTTTACATTATCAGTGTTAAAGTGCATTTGTTTACATTATCAGTGTTAAAGTGCATTTGTTTACATTGTCAGTGTTAAAGTGCATTTGTTTACATTATCAGTGTTAAAGTGCATTTGTTTACATTATCAGTGTTAAAGTGCATTTGTTTACATTATCAGTGTTAAAGTGCATTTGTTTACATTATCAGTGTTAAAGTGCATTTGTTTACATTATCAGTGTTAAAGTGCATTTGTTTACATTATCAGTGTTAAAGTGCATTTGTTTACATTGTCAGTGTTAAAGTGCATTTGTTTACATTATCAGTGTTAAAGTGCATTTGTTTACATTATCAGTGTTAAAGTGCATTTGTTTACATTATCAGTGTTAAAGTGCATTTGTTTACATTATCAGTGTTAAAGTGCATTTGTTTACATTATCAGTGTTAAAGTGCATTCATCCACAGGCTCACAGTTCTTTCTTTCACATACAACAGGGGAGAGGCAGCTGTCTTTTAGTTTTTAGTGGTTACATATCTGATTTTGTAGTAGCCAAGACTTTAATTCCTTTGAAAAGGAGCAGAAGTTTGTTGAGGACACAATTTCATGAGGTATTGTGTTCCATCGTTTTGTGGCTTTGTATGCGAATGATGATTGACACACGTTGTTTTCCGTCTGGGGAAGCTGCACTGGCCCCTGGTGGTGGTTCTTGTGGTTCTAGTAGTCGTATCTGAGGTCAGATGGACATAGTTCTTAAGGGGAGGGGGGCCTGGCTGTGGATAATCTTGTACATCAGCTGAACGTCATGGAGGAAAAGAAAATGATCAAAGTTAAGTATGTCATATTTTTCTAGTATGTGACAGTGATGATGAGTTGGTTTTTGTCAAGGATTTTGAGCGCCCTTTTATAGAGTGTTACCGGTGGCTTTAAGTTTGTATTATTTGCTTGTGATCAACTGGATATGTAATAGGTGAAATGAGGAATAATCATTTGGCTGCCTCTAATGTTAGTGAGTTTCTTATATTTCTAAACGTGGCTAAATGGTATTTTAAGGTATTAGACGTCTTTTTTACATGTTTTTTGAAGCTAAGAGAAGAGTCTAATGTTATCCCTACAGAGTGAGATCCAGAGCTCTGCTGGAGCTGTGGGACACTTCATGAAGGTTATAGTTAATAGTTGTTTTTGCAACATTGTGAAAGTGAAGTTATTAGTTAATATAAAAATATCTGTATCTTTCAGAAACAAAGAAAGATGTTTGAGAACCAACAAAACACAGACTACAGATGAAGAAAGTAAACCAGCTAAAATGACTTTGACAGAATTATATTTTTTCACCATAAATTTCCCAGTGAAGAGTGCAATAGGTTTTTCTGCAGGGTGAAGTGGCACTATAAGGGTTTTATAGCAGCCTCGTTGCTAAGATTTGATGAAGAAAAACAGCACATGGAGAGGGCTATTGATGTTACAATTTTAATGTCCCAGAGTAAAAGGTGCTTCAACTATATAAAATGCGAATGTTCTATCAACATAATGCAGTCATGTGTTGTTAAGACGAGGCTATTTCTTTGACCTGCAGGACATCACATATGTGGTTTGGAAACGAAAATGCCAGAGATTTCTGGGCAAGCGCAAGTGCAGAAAAAACATGTGGATTTTACATTTAATCATCTTGTTTTTTGCATTTCACTAAAGTACAGCCCTGTTTTTGTTCGCACATGTTTTGTAAACCACAGATTAGACCCGCGCTCTCTGCTCCTGATCCGACCTGACCCTGAATCCAACACAGATCTGACCTGTAACTTGGTTTTAGTTTGATTTGATTTACCATATTTTTCAGACTATAAGGTGCACTTATTTTTTCAAAAATCCACAGTGCACCTTATATATTAATTCTGGTTGTACTTACTGACCTCACACCAATTTTATGTGGTCCACGGCACTCAGAAACCTGTCAAAATGTTTTTGTACGACTTTGTTAAGCTACGAAGCCGCACCACTGGATGGATTGTCGGAGCATTACGGCGACTGTACTCAGGAACCTCGCGGAGTAAAACGTACTGTGCTTCAACATCATATTATGGTGTGTGTGTATATGGACCCCAAAATGGCCCCTGTTCAGAGACATGCTGGCTTCCATCAAACAAAACAAAGTAATTCGGTGCTGCCATCATTCTGGGTGGATTAAGCAAAGAACTCCAACCGCTAGATATCGGTGTAACCAGGTCGTTCAAAGTTAAATTTCGAGCTGTGTGGGAGCGTTGGACGACAGAAGCCAAACACACATTCACCAAGACAGGGTGAGTTACGCATCCAGGATCTGCCAATGGATCGTGGACGCCTGGGCTAAGGTATCAGTCTGTTATGAAAGTAACTTTATGAAAAGAGGGTTTTAAAATGCAGTATTATCCTCACTGTACCTATTTCTATGCCATATGCCATTATATCTGTGCTATAAGGATAATAGGGATGGGATGGTTGGTCCACTGCAAATTTCTCTGATCTGAAGACTTAGCAACTTATATCAGGTTCTTCATCTTGTTTTCAGATTTATTATCGACTCACTAGTTCTGAGACTGCTTCATTCTAGTCTAGAAGTCGTTTTAAGATAACTTGTCAAGTAAAATTATGTGCATGCTGCGTGGACAGATAATTCCACTACTTTTAAGTCGTTTTCTGATAGATTTAAGTGTTTATATCTTAAATTTTGGCCAAGCTTTTTTGCAGTGTATAAATAATATTGTGAAAAGATCATGCGATCATGTCCATTCTCGACTCACTTGCGGGTCAGTCATAATCTGAGAGACTTCTGTTGGCGCATTTTTTTGCCTTATGCTCATTTTCAAGCACTGTTTTCTGTATTTTAGTTAAACAAGCAACAATTTATGCCTCTCTTTACTGTTGGCAGGGATCAGATTGGTCATTTCTGAGACATTTCTTATATAAAATTGAGACAAATCGCTGGTTTTGGATAAATCTGCTGGGACAGGGGACACAGGGCTCAAAACTGGGACTGTCCCGGGTAAATAGGGACCCTGGTGAGACTACTCTAAGTGTGTGAGTGCAGTGACTGACCGATATCGAGGATGCGGTCCCCGGGGCGGCTCCACCTCCAGCCCTCCAGCTGTTGGTGCTCCATGTACTGCAGCCTGCGGTCGTGAAACACCACCCGCACTATGCTCTGGGCACAGGGACACCATGTCAGCACACACTGTACACGGTTCTGTTTACATATATGTGTATATGTCACCTCACTGCAGCCTGTCATCCCAATAGGCTCTGTGCACAATAACGCCCGGCAACCTCACTCTTATCTCCATATAAAAATGAATAAAGAGGCAGTGAACAGGGAGCGGATTTAGGGTGATCAAATTTTCCAAAATCAAAAGACACCGTGGGTTGGGATGACCTCCATGAAGTTGGCCCCCATCAAACGCAAACCTACACAAAAATCAATCGTTTGTGCTGCTTTAGTTTTGGAGAAATTAATGATTCTTTTAGAGGTCAAATTGGGGCCAGACTCACAGGAAGCTTAAAAATGCACTAAAACGTCCAAAATTGAGCCAATTACTTGTGCTTTAATTTTGCTGTTTTCCATCCATCCATCCATCTTCTTCCGCTTATCCGGGGCCGGGTCGCGGGGGCGGCAGTCTAAGCAGGGGCTCCCAAGCTTCCTTTTCCCCAGCCACTTCCTCCAGCTCCTCCGGACGGACCCCGAGGCGTTCCCAGGCCAGCCGAGAGACATAGTCCCTCCAGCGTGTCCTGGGTCTTCCCCGGGGCCTCCTACCGGTGGGACATGCCCGGAACACCTCCCGAGGGAGGCGTCCAGGAGGCATCCGGACCAGATGCCCGAACCACCTCAGCTGGCTCCTCTCGACGTGGAGGAGCAGCGACTCTACTCCGAGCTCCTCCCGTGTGACCGAGCTCCTCACCCTATCTCTAAGGGAGCGCACTCTGCGGAGGACACTCATTTCGGCCGCTTGTATCCGCGATCTCGTTCTTTCGGTCATTACCCAGAGCTCATGACCATAGGTGAGGGTAGGAACGTAAATTGACCGGTAAATCGAGAGCTTCGCCTTTCGGCTCAGCTCCCTCTTCACCACAACGGTCCGATGCAGCGACTGCATCACTGCCGACGCTGCACCGATCCGCCTGTCAATCTCACGCTCCATCCTCCCCTCACTCGTGAACAAGACCCTGAGATACTTGAACTCCTCCACTTGAGGCAGAGACTCCCCACCCACCCGGAGAGGGCAATCCACCTTTTTCCGGTCGAGAACCATGGCCTCGGATTTGGAACAGCTGATTCTCATCCCGGCCGCTTCACACTCGGCTGCAAACCGCCCCAGTGCATGCTGCAGGTCCGGGCTCGATGGAGCCAACAGGACAACATCATCCGCAAAAAGCAGAGATGAGATCCTGTGGTCCCCGAACTGGACCCCCTCCGGCCCCTGGCTGCGCCTAGAAATTCTGTCCATAAATACAATGAACAGAACCGGTGACAAAGGGCAGCCCTGGCGGAGTCCAACATGCACCGGGAACAAGGCTGACTTACTGCTGGCAATGCGAACACAGCTCCTGCTCCGGTCATACAGGGACCGGACAGCCCTTAGCAAAGGGCCCCGGACCCCATACTCCCGGAGCACCCCCCACAGGGCACCACGAGAGACACGGTCGAATGCCTTCTCCAGGTCCACAAAGCACATGTGGACTGGTTGGGCAAACTCCCATGAACCCTCGAGCACCCGATGGAGGGTGTAGAGCTGGTCCAGTGTTCCACGACCAGGCTGAAAACCACACTGCTCCTCTTGAATCCGAGGTTCGACTATCGGCCGAACTCTCCTCTCCAGTACCCTGGCATAGACTTTACCGGGGAGGCTGAGGAGTGTGATTCCCCTGTAGTTGGAACACACCCTCCGGTCCCCCTTTTTATACAGAGGGACCACCACCCCGGTCTGCCAGTCCAAAGGTACTGTTCCCGACCGCCACGCGATGTTGCAGAGGCGTGTCAGCCAAGACAGCCCCACAACACCCAGAGACTTAAGGTACTCAGGACGGATCTCATCCACCCCCGGAGCCTTGCCACCGAGGAGCTTTCCGACCACCTCAGTGACTTCGGCCAGGGTGATGGGTGAGTCCGCCTCTGGGTCCCCAGCCTCGGCCTCCTCTTCGGAGGACGTGACGGTGGGATTGAGGAGATCCCCAAAGTATTCCTTCCACCGCCCGACAACATCCCCAGTCGAGGTCAGCAGCTCTCCCCCCGCACTGTAAACAGTGTTGGTGAAGAACTGCTTCCCCCTCCTGAGGCGCCGGACGGTTTGCCAGAATTTCCTTGGGGCCGTCCGATAGTCCTCCTCCATGGCCTCCCCGAACTCCTCCCAGACCCGAGTTTTTGCCTCTGCCACTGCCCGGGCTGCAGCACGCTTGGCCCGCCGGTACCTGTCAGCTGCTTCAGGAGTCCCCCGAGCCAGCAAGGCCCGGTAGGACTCCTTCTTCAGCTTGACGGCATCCCTTACTTCCAGTGTCCACCACCGGGTTCGGGGATTGCCGCCGCGACAGGCACCACAGACCTTACGGCCACAGCTACGAGCAGCCGCATCGACAATAGAGGCCGAGAACGAAGCCCACTCGGGCTCCATGTCCCCAGCCTCCCCCGGGATCCGGGAGAAGCTCTCCCGGAGGTGTGAGTTGAAGGCCGCACTGACAGAAGGTTCTGCCAGACGTTCCCAACAGACCCTCACGATACGCTTGGGCCTGCCAGGTCTTTCCGGCTTCCTCCTCCGCCAGCGGACCCAACTCACTACCAGGTGGTGATCAGTTGACAGCTCTGCCCCTCTCTTCACCCGAGTGTCCAAGACACCCTGCTGGAGGTCAGATGACACGACAACAAAGTCGATCATCGACCTCCGGCCTAGGGAGTCCTGGTGCCACGTGCACCGATGGACCCCCTTGTGCTCGAACATGGTGTTCGTTATGGACAAGCTGTGACTAGCACAGAAGTCCAATAACAGAACACCGCTCGGGTTCAGATCGGGGAGGCCGTTCCTCCCAATCACCCCTCTCCAAGTGTCACTGTCGTTGCCCACGTGGGCGTTGAAGTCCCCCAGTAGAACAACGGAGTCCCCGGTTGGTGCACTATCCAGTACCCCTCCCAGAGACTCCAAGAAGGCCGGGTACTCTGCACTGCTGTTCGGCCCGTAGGCCGACACCACAGTGAGAGACCTGTCCCCGACCCGAAGGCGCAGGGACGCGACCCTCTCGTTCACCGGGGTGAACTCCAACATGCAGCGGCTGAGCTGTGGGGCTATAAGCAGGCCCACACCAGCTCGCCGCTGCTCCCCGCGGCCAACGCCAGAGAAATGGAGAGTCCAACCCCTCTCAAGGAGTTGGGTTCCGGACCCCAAGCTGTGCGTGGAGGTGAGGCCGACTATATCTAGCCGGTAACGCTCAACCTCCCGCACAAGCTCAGGCTCCTTCCCCCCCAGCGAGGTGACATTCCATGTCCCCAGAGCTAGTCTCCATGTCCGGAGATCCGGTCGCCGAGGCCCCTGCCTTCGACCGCCGCCCAGATCTCTCCGCACCCGACCCCTATGGCTCCTCTCGCGGGTGGTGGGCCCACCAGAGGGCGGCCCCACGTCGCTCCTTCGGGCTGGGCCCGGCCGGGCCCCGTGGGGAAAGGCCCGGCCACCAGGCGCTCGCCGGCGTGCACCCACCCCAGACCTGGCTCCAGGGTGGGGCCCCGGTGTCGCCATTCCGGGCGACGTAACTGGCCTTTGTATGGTCATCATCATAAGGGTCTTCTGAACCGCTCTTCGTCTGACCCGTCCCCCCGGGCCTGTTTGCCTTGGGTGACCCTACCAGGGGCATAAAGCCCCCGACAACATAGCTCCTGGGATCATTCGGGCACTCAAACCCCTCCACCACGTTAAGGTGGCGGTTCGAGGAGGCTGTTTTGTCCTGCAAAAAGGCTGTTTTGTCCTGCAAAAAGTTTTATTTTTGGCTGATGACGTCGTTCAGCCCCTCAGAATGTCAAATAGAGGTCAAAGCAGCACAAACGAAGCACAAACGATTGACTCCATTTTGGATGTTTTAGTGCATTTTTAAGCTTCCTGGGGGCTGACCCCAATTTGACTGATAAAAGAATCGTTAATTTCTCCAAAACTAACGAAGCACAAACTAAACTTTTTGCAGCACAAACGAAGCACAAACGATTGACAGTTTTTGTGTAGGTTTGCGTTTGATGGGGGCCAACTTCACACAGGCGTTGGGATGGCTGATAGAAACAACACTGTGCAAAGAGCGCGTGACATTGTCCATTTTCTACTCACTTGATGGTCACTTTATATAATCTGATTGTATTATTTACTTCATGTGAATTTTCAAGCTCAGTTTTCTGTATTTTAGCTAAACAAATGACAACATGTGCCCCTCTTTATCGATGGCATTTATGAGACTGGTCAAAAATAGGGGCACCCGGGTCATTTCTTGTATAAAACCGAGACAAATCAGTGGTTTTGGATAAATCCGCTGGGACAGGGGACACCTCGGGGCTCAAAGCTGGGACTGTCCCGATGAAATAAGGACATTTGGTCACCCTAAGCTGATGACACATTAAAAACTACACAAATCACATGAATTTTTCAGCAAAGGACACTTCTGTGTTTAGAAAGAGAGATGTTTGTGTCTCAACACTAATGCTATTAAAACAACGCCACAAACTGAAGTATTCTACATAAAAATAATACAAATAATCAGGTAGTCTGTATTTTAAAACATTTGAATTTTGTTTGAAGGTTGTTTGTTTTATGTTTTACAGTTTTAATAAAAGTGACCGTAAGCTTTGTGCACAGAGCCTATTGGCAAAACAAGAATTGCAGGATAAGTAAATATTTAATAAAATAAGGTTCATTAGCAGTGGCTGTGCTGGATTCACGTCACTACAAACCCACATACTGACGAGATCAATACGTATCTAGTTTACAGATAAAAAGAGGAGCTGTAGCCGTCTCTTGTACGGTATAGGATGACGACACAGACTCTGCTTTAGTGCCGCTCGCTCACAGACTCATAAACGGCGTCATGTATTTGCTCAGATCCACCTGTGGCGTTCTTGTGTTTCTGGGACGTTCAGGCTTAAATGTGCGGCACCTTGACCGCAGTGGCATGTCCGCAGGAGCTACTCTTCAAAAATTAACCCAAGTGTTGACCAAGGTCCTCTGGGTAAGGACTACGCTAAACCAGGCAGTGTGTGAGTTACTGTCAAACACTGAGCCAGATGATACACATTCATGCTTTCAATATGCAGTGCAGTTTACAGGTGTATTCTCCATTTTGTAAACAATGTCTGACCAATTATTGCAATTCTACATTATATTTCTACACAGTAACAGCCAATGTGCATATTAAAAGATCCTTTATTACGCAAAATCCAGGTTACAATGTTGTTACCTCATCAAAAACATATCTGGAATTGTGTGTTTTCTTTCATTCACATGCTTGAGGAAAGCGATGGTCATTTTAAAGTTGACAGCTCCTTTTTAACTTTTGTTCCTTAAAAACGGGCAATTTCAGGGCAGAAATTATCCAAATGGTTCTTCTGAAGGTGTATGGAGTTTTACAACACAATGAAGCACATCATAAAGTGGAATAGAGTGTTTTTAGTTTGAGAAATATGCAAGATTTGTGTGCTATGTACATATGAATAAAAGAGTTTTTGATGAGGAAACAACACTATAACAGATCAGAAAAGAACGTAATATGGGTCCTTTAATTATAACTTTAAAGTGGTACAGAAAGATAGATTCTTAAAATTGAGCAGAGACAGAAAACTGTCCACCTACCTTCACATATTTGCTGCTTATGTCTGAATACTCCACTAGTTTTCTGTTAAGCATACGGATTTCATAGGACTGACCTACATTTTGAAAACAAAACACCTGATTAAAAGGCTTCTCTTATAAAGTACAGGCAGAAACTGGAGTGAAAACTGTATTTCCCAACGTGAATTACATGTGTCAAAATCACAGACAGAGCATATGACAGATGTTAAAGGTGCACTGTGTAACTTTTTTGGTCGGGGGTCCGTCACCTGCTTGTTTCTGTGGACATTGTCATTGCTCCACGATGAACTGAACAGCTCCACCTCACGTTTATTCAATTACAGGTGGTTTTATAGCCCAAAAATACCTAGAAAAACAGGCATTCTGACGCCTCTCCACAGATCTGACCTGTAACTTGTCCTGGTCTGATCCCCATAAAGAAAGCGAGGTTTAAAACTGTACTGTGAGACTTTCCAGACAGAGCATTACATCTCCATAGAGAAAAAACATTTAATGGACCTTCCACCAGAAAGGTTACACAATGCACTTTTAAGTTTGTGTGAATGGACTGACTGAGGTTAAGGTAAAAGATTTTGAAATGGTCAGAGAAAATGCAGGATGAACAAAAAGACAACAGGAAATAGAGTTTCAGAGGTCGTGTTGGGAGACAAGTACCAGGTCTGAATCATGTTTATCAACCGATTTCATTCTTATGACATCAGCTATTACATTTTCAACAATAATAATAATAACAGTATTCACATTCAATGCTGTGTCCAAATCACTGCACAAAATATATATATTTTTTACTTATTTAACCTCGATTTAACCAGGTTAAGACCCACTGAGACCTCATTTACAAGGGTGACCAGGCCAAGTGGTCAACAGCAAATGTCAAGAGCAGAAAACAACAATCAATTAAGATAAACATCAATTATGGAGGTACAGTGCAGTGAGTGTAGGAAATATTTCACAAATGCAGAAGTATATTAGAAGTATAGAAAGTTCCTTCATGTAGTAGGGCCAGGCTGGGTTTATGTGTAGATTTTGTTTAATATTTATCTAATTACAGGACCTAGTCACAGTCAACTTTTTTTCAGGATACCTTCAGAAAGTGACTCCATTATTCAAGCCCAAAGACGTGAAAATTTAAAAACATAAAATTAAAATGACTCAGACAGGGTTCATTATAAAGATCATATGTAAATAGTAATAATAAACATGCCTCCATCTGAAACTATAAAATACAACAACGTCAACACAAAGTTTTTTTGGCTCATCTCTAACCTCAAGATGAATCTGCATAATAGTATCTTACTTCAACTACTACATCTACGTAACTACTTCAATGACTACAACTACCACAACAACTACTACAACTACCACAACGACTACAGCTACCACAACGACTACTACAACTACCACAACGACTACAACTACCACAACAACTACTACCACAACTACCACAACAACTACTACAATTACCACAACTACTACTACAACTACCACAACGACTACAACTACCACAACAACTACTACAATTACCACAACTACTACTACAACTGATAATACAACTACCACAATGACTACAACTACCACAACAACTACCACAACTACTACAACTACCACAACAACTACTACAACTACCACAACGACTACAACTACCACAACAACTACTACAACTACTACCACAACTACTACAACTACCACAACTACTACAACTACCACAACAACTACTACAACTACCACAACAACTACTACAACTACTACCACAACTACCACAACAACTACTACAACTACCACAACAACTACTACAACTACCACAACTACTACAACTGCCATAACAACTGCGACAACTATCACCACTACTACAACTACCACAACAACTACTACAACTACCACAACAACTACTACAACTACTACCACAACTACCACAACAACTACTACAACTACCACAACAACTACTACAACTACCACAACGACTACAACTACCACAACTACCACAACTGCCATAACAACTGCGACAACTATCACCACTACTACAATTACCACAACTACCACAACTACCACAACAACTACTACAACTACCACAACTACTACAACTACCACAACTACTACAACTACCACAACAACTACTACAACTACTACTACAACTACCACAACTATCTAATGGGAGTAAATTTCTCATTAATTTTTCCCATAGACTTCAGAAAAATCAAATATTGAAAGTTCAAAGACGTCACAGAGGCGAAGCACCTTCCACCTTTTCCACCTTCAAGGCGCTTTACATGAAGAAACCGCTCACTCACTCACTCACTCACTCACACACCAGTGTACGCAGACACTGGGGCTGAGCTGGGGTAAGTGTCTTGCCCAAGGACACAACAACAGTGTTCATCTGTGGGAGCTGGCGTCGCACCGCCAACGTGTGGGTCCATCAATCCATCTATGTTTCTATCTACTGTATCTATCTATCCCTAAACCTCCCCAAAGAAACAGTTGGTACCATAGACGTATATATGAGTGGACATAGCTAAAGCGTTAGCCGCCGCGTGCCAAACAGGAAGTGCTCCACGAGGCTCTTCCGGCTCCTCCTCTCCATTTTTGACTTACATTGGGATCTTATTGCTCTTCTCTCTGTAACTGCTGCTGTGGCCTCGTCATTTTGGTCTTAAAATGTTCATATGAACCCGTGACACATGATCCTGAATTTTTCATTTCTCTATCTTGTTCATAAATCAAGATCTAAACATAAATAACGGACCAATCAGACGCCTTCATTCCCCGAGGTCAGTGCCAACTACAGTTAGCAACAGGTTTGATTGACAGCTGGTGCGTTTTGCTGCTAAGTAAGTTCCCTTCTACTTTCCTGCCCTGATTGATTATTTTTTAAATAAAATGACAAAATAAATAAAAAAATTACAATAGCTAATGTTACTAGAATCTTAACTAGCATAACTTAACTAACAAAGAAAAGTGAATTTCGTTAAATTGCGACTCTATTGCACGTAATAGAACATAGAACATAAATCAATGACTTACTATTTAAATTGATTTGATTGTTTGGTTTGATTATAAAAGTTAAATGTTTCCTCATTATTCTCAAAAATCACCGAAATACAGCGGTCCGGGCGGTGAGTCGGGCGGCACATTTAACAACCTCACTCATGATTGGCTCTTGTGGTTGCTATGATGCTATCTACCTACCTATCTATCTATCTATCTACCTACCTACCTACCGACTGACCTACCTATCTACCTACCTACCTACCTACCTACCTACCTACCTATCTATCTATCTATCTATCTATCTATCTATCTATCTATCTATCTATCTATCTACCTACCTACCTACCTGCCTACCTATCTACCTACCTACCTATCTACCTATCTACCTACCTACCTATCTACCTACCTACCTACCTATCTACCTACCTATCTATCTATCTATCTATCTATCTATCTATCTATCTATCTATCTATCTATCTACCTACCTATCTATCTATCTATCTATCTATCTATCTATCTATCTATCTACCTACCTACCTATCTACCTACCTATCTATCTACCTATCTACCTACCTACCTATCTACCTACCTACCTACCTACCTATCTACCTATCTACCTACCTATCTATCTATCTATCTATCTATCTATCTATCTATCTATCTATCTATCTATCTATCTATCTATCTATCTATCTATCTATCTATCTATCTATCTATCTATCTACCTACCTACCTACCTGCCTACCTATCTACCTATCTACCTACCTACCTATCTACCTACCTACCTACCTACCTATCTATCTATCTATCTATCTATCTATCTATCTATCTATCTATCTATCTATCTATCTATCTATCGATCTATCAAAAAACTCCAGCTGGTACTCACTAAATCACCCACACAAGCTCACTGTCTGTGTGGAGTACTTTGGTTGAGATAAGTCAAGGTCTCTTTTATCTAGCCATCTACTCACCTACTTACCCATCCATCCATCCATTCATCAATCTATTTATCTATCGCTAAACCCAAAAAACCCGGCTGGCACTTATCCACAACACAGTCTTGATACCCTCTACCTACCCACCCACCCACCTACCTACATATCCTGTTATCCATCCACCCATCCATTCACCTTTCTCTAAACCAAGAACCCCAGCTGGTACTCATCGCCAACACGTCCTCTGGTGCAGTGGTGGGTCAGTGTCTGCGGGGAGTACCTTGGTTGAGGTAAGTGAGGGTCTCTTCAGTCTGTTTCACGGCCGGAGACGTGGCTGCACACAGAACGTACTGAAACGGGCTCCTCCTTGCTCCGCCGCCTTCTGCCATCAGACGCGCTTCCTCGTTTTTGAGAAACGGTGCCAACGCCTCCCTGAAATACACGAGAGATCTGTTAACAACCGGCAATCAAGGAGGGCAGTTCAGCTCTTATCTAATCTTTTAATCCAGAGTACAATGACCTGGAATTGTGTAACACTGACATAATAGTACCAGTCAAAAGTTTGGACTAACCATTTACTTTTTACATTTGATATACAGACATTAAACATCAAATATATGAAGCAAGATATATGCAATCACGTAGAAAAGACATAAAATGTAAAAAATCTAATAAATTATAACAAAACATTGAATGAGACAGACCAGTCAAAGGTTTGGACAGCTCACCAAAGCTTTTTTTCTATGTTTACTACTTTCCACATTTGATATACAAACAGTAGATATCAAATATATGTAATGAGTAAATTGTATGGGATTATGTAGCAAAGGGAAAAAAAATATGTAGAACCAAATCCTCAAATTACCCACTTTTTGCGTTGTAGAAAAATATCTTTCTTTACTAAATAATTCCATGTATCTTACTTCATATATTTGATGTCTTCTGTATGTACATTTGTGCTCATAAGTGTCCATCCCCTGACAGAATTTATGATTTCTTGGTCCAGAAGCTGCACATGGGACGTACTTGGATATTCCAACATGATAATGATCCAAAACACAAAGGCAAGTGGACCTGTCGCTGGCTCCAGCAGAATAAAGTGAAGGTTCTGGAGTGTTCGTCTCTTCTGACCTCAGTATCACTGAGCCTCTGGGCAGATCTCAAGCTGCAGTTCAGACAAGAGCCCAAGAATTTACAGGAACTGGAGCCTTTTGCCAAGAAGAATGAGCAGCTTTACCACCAGAGAAAATAAAGAGCCTCATCCACAACTATCACAAAAGATACATTTCTGTAATTTCTGTTCTCATTATGATTTAAAAAGAGGAAACACAGTTGTTTGATAGTAAACGGCTTCACCCAAACACTACCCATGAATGAAAGAAAAGTTTTTGTGTTAACATTCATATTCTCTGAAAGATGGACAAGAAATCAATCAAATTCTGTCAGGGTCTGTAAACTTATGTGTACAACTGTATATCAAATGTAGAAAGCAGTAAACATGGTTAGAAGAAAAGGACGGTTTTTCAATTGAAAATGAATTGGAGCCAGAGGCAGTGGAGCTGGAAGAGCATCCATGCTTTTTTAAACCTTAATTTAACCAGGAAAGTCCCATTGAGATCGGGGCAGACTGACGGAAGCGAGGCTGCCAATCTGACCCATCGGACCACCACCATCACACACACACACTCCACTTTCATACTCGGCAATGTGGGTGAAGTGTCTTGCCTAAGGACACAACAATGACAGTTTTTTGTGACTGGCGCCCCCCTGTGGCTCCTGATTTTCCCAGCGGTCTCCCATCCAAATACTAACCAGGCCCTGCTGAGCTTCTGAGATCTGACGGGATCAGGCTTTGACAAGAGGTATGACCACTTTCTATCTGGCTAGAAGTTCGCTATGTCCATTTATATTTACATTTTACGATTGGAAACTAGGTTAAAAAACAGGAAGTTTAATTTGTGCTTTTATTAAGTTGGTTTCTGAGCTGTATAGATAGCATAGCATTGCCATATATGGATTAAAAAAATGAGGCTGGTCTAGAGCAAAGACATAAATTGGTAAATAATTAAAGTAAATAAGTAAGTAAATAAGTAAATATTGTCAGTGATGTATGTCTGTGTAATCCCTCAGTGGTCCAGGGAGGGTCTAAAGTAAGTGAAGTAGTACAAATTTGAATTCTAAACCTGCACAAAAGTTTTTAAGAGTGAATATTTTTGCCAGAATAATTACATTTTCTTTTGCTAAACGATCCATAAAACTTTTAAAATACTTTTTGCTGTGAATGAATTCGAGCCTCCATGGAAAGTATGTATGTAAAATGTAGGTTTGTTGACTTAGTGGAGTTTGCGTTGTGATAACCCTGTGACACAACCTAAAATGAAGGTGTTATGAAAGCAAAAAAAAAAAAAAAAAAACGTGTTTAGGGCAGATTTGTGAGAACAACTATGTAACGCAAAACGTACCTTGTGAATTAACTAAAACAAAGTAAATCAATGAGATATACGAAAATTTGAGAAAGTAGTTTTGCTTTAAAATTAAAATTTAATCCAACCAATTCAACATTTTTTTTTTTTAAATCAACCAAAACTAAGAAAACCATCAACTGGATATTTCAGAATTTGAGAATGCAGCTTTGCTTTGAAATAAATAAATAAATAAAAATGAAATCAACCAAAACACAATTTGGAAAGCAACTCGTGAGAATTAACCATAATGTATAGTGAAATAATTTTGCAGAAAATAATTTTAAAAAATGTGCAGAAATGTGCTGATTGAGAACTACTTTTGCGTGTGAGTCTATGTTCTGTGTGCTCTGACGACTAAAACGCCGTGCTGCTTTACCTAATGTAACTAGCAGAGTGCTGGTGGAAAGACTCCGGCTGGGAATGGCAGAAGAGCATGTTTCTGGCGTCGTCTGGAGCCCTGGGAGCGCACGGAGAGGCAGGCGCAGAGAGAGGCGGGTGCGGAGTGACGGGCGCGGTCCTGCTGCTGTGTCCGGAGAGGTTTGAAGAGCCGACACGCGCCGCCGAGCTCTGTTTTATAGGCGGCCGTGCGACGTCATCAGAAATTAGCATACCTCCGTTGACCTTTGGGAAGCTCCGCCCACGCCACAGAATCCCGCGGTTTTGTATTAATAGTCGTCGCACTCCGGCCCCTGTTTACACTGTCAACGGCACGCTTCAAGTTAGACTTTAAACTCCACGGAATAATGATGTTTGGAGTGATTTTAGACAATAGCAAGTGAGCAAGATAAGACAAGGGAGTGTAAACAGAACAAGGTTTATTGGCTTTCACGCGGGGGCAGTGTTTTTTGTCAATGGACGAGAGCGAATTTGAACAGGAGGTTTTAAAAAGTCACACCCCAGTGTCAGTATTTTATTAAGTTTATATTTACATTTTCATTTATATCCCATAGTTTAATTTACTTACACTCGTGTTTTTCCTCTTTCTTTTTCAGTCTGAATCACCCGGACGGACCAGACCATCGCTGAGCCAAGGGGGGAGCACTATTTAGTTTGTTTTGTTAAGTTAGTTTAGTTAATGTTACTTTATTAGCGTTTATTTTCTGTAATATAATGATTTGTTTTTGCGTTGCTTTAAATAAGTTAGTAGTTTAGTTAATTGTTTTTCTGTAGTAAAATGATTTGTTTTTGTGTTCAGTTGAGATGTTGTTGCGAAAACCTTTATTCTCCTCCAAATAAATTGGAAGCATTTCATACGGGACACAGTAGGAATGGGCGTTTGATTAAATTTTCTTAATTGATCGCCGGGTAAATTTATGATCGATTAATCATTAACATTTTATATTAAAATTATCATCATTGTTATTACTATTATTACAAATCTGCATAAATAAACTCAACTTTACAACATATAAACCATAATCACTATAGAGCCACATCAGTGTGAGAGTAGAATGTGTTTAATGCAGCTTTGGCACATGTGTTTATGTTTTACAGAAACTAAACTTAAAACTGCATGGCTTATTTACATAAAATGCTGGAAACGCTGGAAAAAAAGCAGCTCTTTCCTTGTGCTGATGCAGCTTCTGTCGGACTAAAGGACGCGACTCAGTGGATTATATGAGCGTTCTTTCTGTGACAGAAAGACTGCTACGGAAAGACTAGAACAAGTCTTGGCAAATGCAAAATGAACGTGCTGTATGAAAAAAGCTTATATATCGATTTTCCAAAAAAACTAATTAATTTGACTTCTACAGTAAAACAAATCGCTTTGAGACTCTGAAGTGTTCAAAGATCAGAGCCTGGACCTGGAGTCTCCCCCTCTTCAGGGCCCTGTCTGCTCTGGACCTGGAGTCTCACCCTCTTCAGGGCCCTGTCTGCTGTGGAGAGCAGCTTCAGTGACAGACTGATCCACCCTCGCTGTGTGAAGGAGAGGTTCTGCAGGTCTTTCCTTCCTGCTGCTGTCAGACTTTACAATGAACACTGCTAACTCTACTGCCTGAGCAATACTGGGACCCTGTGCAATACTGTGAAATGTAAGATAGTAATTTATTGTATATATAGTTTTTAGATTACAATTTATTGTATATATAGTTTTAAGATAGTAATTTATATGATACATAGTTTTATAATCCTTATCTTTATAGACCTTTATAGTGTTTGTCTATTTTTAACTTAACTGTACTTCTATTGCTGCTACTGTTTCTTGCTGTTCTCTTTACTGTGCATTGCAACACTGAAATTTCCCCATTGTGGGACAAATAAAAGATATCTTATCTTATCTTATCTTAATAACCAAAATATTGTGATAGTGCTCTCTCTCTGTATCTGCTGCTGTGAACTTCATTTCGGTCTTAAAATGTTCGTATTAATCTGCTCTATGTGATCCTGAACTTTTCATTTTGCTGTTTTGTCCTTAAAGGGGAACTCTGGCACGTTTGGAGCTAAAGTCCGTTGCTAGAGGTGGTCGAATTCTGTCAGAAGCCAAAAAAACGCCACAGATCAGTGTTGCCTCAGCGGAAATGTCACTGTGGCAACAAACTAGTGTTGTGATGGGCATCGGTGATCGAGTCTTTTGGGCTTTCACATGTGCAGTGGGAAATCAACAGAGGTAAGGCTAAGGCTGCTTATAAAGTTGTTTTATAACGTTTCCAGACACTAATGAGTGAACCAGGCAGAGCGTTTTGTTTGTTAGACTCGTGGCTGTTGTAAGATGGGTTAAAGTGGTGTTAAGCTTCTTCATTGTGAAGCAAATTGGCGTTTTACGTGGAAACTAAGAACTTGCCCCCATCACTACACTAGTTTGTTGTCTTGACAGATTCATTACCACAGCGACATCTCCACAGAGGAAACACTGATCTGTGCCGTTCGTTGGCTTCTGACAGAATTCGACCACCTCTAGAAATGGACTTTAGCTTCAAACGTGCCGGAGTTCCCCTTTAAATCTCACAAGAGTCACTTTTGTGCAATATAGGACCAGGACCTTTAAGAATTTGAGCGCCAACTACTGTACAGCTATGACACAAAACTCCTCCCGTGTACTAGCTTGAACCTGGGAGCACAAAGCATGCACAGTGGAGTCACCTGACCAAACAGAGGCAGCTGCATGTCCTCACGAGTTTCTCAGTGGTTCACGGAGCAGAGCTGGCTCATTTCAAAGTGGTCTGTAGTTAATGTTTACAGTGGGGCGGGGGCTGGAGACACATGTGCGTGGACACGGATGGACACCTGTGCTGCACCTGAGCACAAAAGGTCGACCTACACAAAAGAACAGACAAACGACAACCAGAACCACTCATTATACAACATTACAAGCACTTTTAGGAGCTTACTTGGAAAAAAAACTGAATATATTTGTGATGTTGACTATTAGTGTAGTGCTCAAGTACATCAAATATTATTAAAAGGTCCTATATTATGCAAAATTGAACTTTATTGAGCTTTAAGTCATGTTGTCATGTTGCTACCTCCTCAAAACATACCTGGAGTTTCGTTTTGTTTCATTCACATGCTTTATTATTAGTCTGTATACATCACTATAACTCAGTTTGCTTTGTTTCACTGGTAGTTTTCAAATTAGCAGCTACCTTTTACGCTTTGCTCAGTAGAGATTGGCAATTCCAGGGCTGAAATCATGAAAATGGTTATAGTGAAGGTGTACGGAGTTTAAAAACACAGTAGAGCACTTCCTGTATGACCAGTGTTTTCCGTTTGAGAGAAGAACTCAGCCTAAATACGCAGGGTTTGTGTGTTAAAATGTGGAATTGAAACAAAACAACTTCAGGTATGATTGTGATGAGGAAACAACTTTATAACAAGATCGGAAAATTGTGGAAATTGATCAAAATAATGTGGAAAAACGTGCATTCTTACTGTGAGTCATGTCGTGACCTGATGGCATTAATAAATACTGTGGAACATCCAAAAGTCAAAGACATCTCCATGGAGACAAGCAGGTGGAAGACCCTCCTATAGAAAGGTTACATTGCAACTGGAAATACAGAAACTTCATGTTTTGTAAGATATTTTTAAAATACTAAAATATGGATATAGAAATTAGACGTAAGAAGAGGAACTGGTGCATTGTGCCATTGTGTCTTTTGGCAAGACACTTCACCCTCTCCTCCTGTATTAATGTGCTTTGTTAGTGATTTATGATGATTGGAGAGAGGGAAGATGTGTGTAGTAGGGATGTAACAATAACCGAAATATGGTGATATCGTATCGTCAAAGGTCTCACAGTAATATCGTGGAGCATCACAATATATTGAATCACAAGTCTCTTTGCGTAAATGAACAGTTCTGATGCAGAAATAGCTAAAAAACAGAAGGAACTACATAGACCATGATCCTTTGCTCCTTTTCAGTGCAGACGACATGAAGAAATAACTGTTCTTACTTAAATGTACTGTAATAATGTATTGTTTATCTTTGCTTTGTTTTTTCTCTACTTTTGTCACATGGTGTCTCTAAAAATAAAAAAAAGAAATAACTGTTCTAAGCACTTTTAAATCTTCATTCTTTGGATTAAGACTTGTCAAGGCACTTTTAGAGGAAAAAGTAGCATATTCAAAGTTTTGTGCCTCCACAAAATATTGCAATAAATATGGTACCGTGAGATGTATATGGTGAAAATATCGTACAGAGAGATTTGGATATCGTTCCATCCCTAATGACAATAAATGTTGTACCAAATGACTGGTCAAAGCATTTTATAACGTCAGTCTTGTTATTATGTAGAATATCGTAATATCGTGAGCCTCCCCACGATATCGCAATAAATATCGTACCGTGAGGTTCATACAGTGATGATATCGTATCGTGAGACGTTACACCCCTAATGTGTAGAGAATGAATAATGACTGTAGCACCGTGAAATGTTAGTAAAAAAAACAAAAAAACAACAACACATTTTTCACCACAATATTTATCTAAACAACTTAATAAAAGAAAGAAGTCTGAGCTGATTTCCGAGTTAGAAAACAGTGGGGCCCAGTGGGAGCTGACGTCGCCGTAAATTTCATCAAAACAAAAAGTCAGTCCCTCCTTTGCACATCACACTAGCGAGCGGTGGATTTATTTTTCATTTGTAACTGCACAACACGGCGAAATCCTACGCAAATCACCAATTAAGAAAACAAATTTGAAAAATGCAGTAAGTACGCAGCAGTGGGCATGTACCAGTGACAGTGAAGGCCGCGAAATGGTGTCTCGAAAATAAGGGATTGAAGATTGTTCAAACGCGCACGAAACACTCAAAAGAAAATACAACTTCAGGTGAATAAATTGTGACAAGAAACAACTTTAAAAGCTTTAAAAAAAGGTAGCATTGTAAACATAATAATACCACTGAGGAACCATCAACTTGGTCTGTTTATTTCTAGAGCAAACATTTGATTTTTACATCGTTGCAAACCTACCACAGGTGGGTGTTAACAAAAGAAAATGTCTGTACAGTCTTATCAGGAGGAGACCAAATAAAATATATAAATACAGAGGAATATTACATGAGCGGTTAAGACAAAAGAAGGACATGCATAGTGGACATCGTTTTTGCTTCCAGGATCCAGCGGTGTGAAGCGTCCGTTTTGTTCATGAGACAAGGCTTTGTGAGACGCTTAAAGGGAAACAGTCAAAAGGAGCAACAAGAATACAACATACTCCAGTACCAAGACCAAAACAACTTTAAAATAGTACATTTTTACATTCTTTAACTTAAATAAACAGTTTGGCCCATTCAGATAAAACCCAAAATGTCTTCTTGATAACATAAACCAACAGAGATACAAACAGTAATACTTTCATTATAAGAAGTTTGCTTCAAGTCAGCAAATGGCAATGAACAGAAAATTTAAAACAATAAATAATTTATAACTACAAAATAAATGAGCCTAAACATGTAGGACGTAAATTACAAGACAGTTTTAGCAGGGCAATTTGTGCATTTTTGACATTCATTTGTGAATAAAATTAAAATACACTGGGATACTGTTAGTTTAACTAGCATGCTAATATGATTTTACTGGAACACTTGTAAAACTAGTCTGCTGGCCGGTCTATCATCTGTTTGTCTCCGTGGACATGTGCCTAGAATGTTCCACAGTATGACCATAAATTCAAAAATCTCCACAGAGACTATATTATTATTGAGCAATAAATAAATGCAAGACAGATTAGTTTAATGCCATACTGTGGAAAATTTAAACCAAAGCATTAACATCTCCATGGAGAAAAACAGGAGACAAACCCTCTCCAGAAAAGTTGCACAGTGTGCCTTTAAAGTCGTAATGTTCTGGTTATTTTTAGACATTATACTTAACATTCAAGTTACATATTCATTCAAGAAGTTCAGAAGTGATTTTTTTAATCAAGGCTAACTGCTAAAACATCTTCAAAACATTAAATTGTTAGCATTGCTGCACTGTAGCCACTCTCAAGCTAAGTTCCAAATAAGAAAATGATTTAAGATTTAAAGATGCTTACCAAGTTACAAAAAATAACAATGGTCTTCACATTATTCTTCTGTGTAATGTTCTATTGTTCTTTCAAATAATATCTAGAATAGTCTGAGGTTGCTAGCGTGCTACGATAATGACTTAGCATTTTGACACAAGTATAGCTACCACAAAGGCCACATTTACAGTAAAGATGTTTTTCTCAAATACATTTTTATCAAGAATTAAGCCTGTAATATAATTTTTCTTGACATTATTCTCTTCCTTTCAAATAATGTCTAGAAGAAGGCTAGTTTGCGGTTGCTAGCATGCTACATTAACGACTTAGCATTTTGACACAAGTATGGCTACCACAAAGGCCAAATTTACAGTAAAGATATATTTTCAGACACATTTTTATCAAGAATTAAGACTGAAATAGCAACTGCCTTCACATTATTCTCTTCCTTTCAAATAATGTCTAGAATAATGCTAGTTTGAGGTTGCTAGCATGCTACGTTCACGACTTAGCATTTTGACAGAAGTATAGCTACCACAAAGGCCAAATTCACAGTAAAGATATTTTTTCAGACACATTTTTTTTTTATCAAGAATTAAGCCTGAAATAGCAATTGTCTTCACATTATTCCCTTCTTTTCAAATAATATCTGGAATAATGCTAGTTTGAGGTTGCTAGCATGCTACGTTCACGACTTAGCATTTTGACACAAGTATGGCTACCACAATAGCCAAATTTATAGTAAAGATGTTTTTTCAGATACATTTCATCAGTAATTAAGGCTGATTTACATAGTTAGTAGTATGTGAAGTTTTTTCTGTATTTTGTGTGTAATTTTTTAAGTATTAAAAATAGAAAACCAAACATTTCTTCACACATCAAGCTAACTCTTCTAATCAACAAATTGCCCTGCTAAAACTCATTATCATTCATACATAACATTGAAATTAGGCTATTTATTACAATTCATAAAGTATAATTCTACCATCTTATTTCATCCAAACCTTGGTCAAATTCTGAATTTGTTCCCAGGTGGAAAACAATATTAAAGCGACACTGTGTAACTTTTCGGGTGGAGGGTCCGTCACCTGCTTGTTTCTATGGATATGTCATTGCTCTGCCTGGAATGTTCCAAAGTATATTCAGCTGGATCTTACATTTATTCAATTACAGATGGTTTTATAGCTCAAAAATACACAGAAAAACAGGCTGTGAGCGGGTTCGCCTCTCCACAGATCTGACCATGACACAGTGTGGAACATTCTAGACAAAGCAATAACATTTCCATGGGGAAAAGCATTTGAGGGATTCTTCACCAGAAAAGTTACACAGTGCACATTTAAGTCTTATACCTTAATTAGATGTTACAAGTGCACTTTCACCACCTTGTTGCTATGGGGACATGCAAACTAGTCCGCTAACAGTCCACAGTTTTGAACGTTAGCGTAGCCGTGGTCAAGAAGTGTATGTACAAAACGTATATATATTTTTGTGGTGGTTTTATTGCAGAGAAAGTCCAATTTGGGAGCAACTAATACTGGAAGTGTTTTTTTTTCACATTTAAGCCAAGAGTAACAGTGCTGTACATCCATAATATCAGAATCCAGACGGTAACGCAGATAAGGCCAGGTTTTTTCGTCTTTCACTTCGGATTGCTGGTTTCGCTCCCAACTCCAAGTGTAAAAAATGAAAGCTATTTACACAAAAAAAATAACAATAAAGAAAAAAATCTGTCAGTTGTCATAGTTACGTACAGCCTTGCGGATTTACAATAAGAAGGAGGCCGAGTAGAAGAGAAATTTTCAAGCTTAAGTCCAAGAGTGCGTACGTTGTGTTGATTGATTCGACTTTAACGTAATATTTTTCTCACAGAGTTGTAGGATTGTCAATTTAGAAGCTGTTTTTAGCGATTTTTAGCACATCTGGCGCGACTCAATCTCGACTACAATCGATGCAAAGGTTTCCGATATATATGTTGAAGTTGAACTTAACGAATCCGCTCGTACAGTTATCTCATTTTCACATTGTTCCCTTGACATTTTTGGTTTTATGCTCTCACAATTTCACCGCGTTGTACATATATACCCTCACTGGTCCAGCCAAATGACAATTGATCCCGAATCGCCCCATTCATAAAATCAGTGACCACCGTTTTTCATTCCAGCGCTGAAACGACATTGCTTCTTCGCCGTCATCGTCATCTTCGCCATTGTCGTCCTCCATTTCAGAGTTACATTCAGACGATTCCAGAAGAGTGGAGAGAGGGGAGGCCGGGAGGAAGGACATAGGGTGCCCTCGGAAGTGGTGGGTGGGTGATTGTAATGGAAACAGGCACCCAAAGGCCCCCCATAGGCTCCCACAGACTCTGGTGTGGTTCATTAGCTGTGAGAGGACACGTCTGAGGAGCTGCTGCTGTTGCTGTTGGTCGTCTGCGCTCGCTTAATGTACAGGTTGAGAAGTTTCATCTGAGGAAAACAAAAACAGACATTTATTTTATTTTTTGTAGACATTTTTTAACAAAAAAAGGAATAGGCTGAAGAGATGCTTATACAAACTGTAATGTAACTGGAATGTTATACTTGCATTGGAGTTTTTTGTGTATTTGTATTTCACATTGTTTCTTATATTCCTTTTAGCTCTTACGGCTAATTGGAGGATTTATTGCCATTAAATCTAAAAATCTTCAATCAGGGATAAGCTACACAAACCATCAAAAGGACAGTTAATCACACGCACGCACACACACACACACACACACACACACACACAGCAGGAATGAGGTACATGAAAACATCTATGCCAGGCAAATAAAATATGAAATGAAAATCAGACAATAGAGGTGCACTGTGTAGCTTTTAGGGAGGGTCCTTCAGATGCTTTTCTCCATGATGTTATTGCTGAAAAAGCCTGAAAAAGGTTCATGTCCTTTCCATGGCAGACATTTAATGACCTTGTGGTCCTATTAAGTGGAATTTTATTTGCTACACTGAAGCTCATTAAGTGTATTACCGGTAATCCATTAAAGGCTTCTTTCAAATATTTATTTCCAAATACCATAGAAATGATTCTAAAGAAAGAATGAAATAAGCTACACTAGTTTTACACGGCCTTATAATAATGCATAGTGCATTATTATAATTGATTGCTTCCATTTGATTGATTCCATTTTGTAATTACTGTATTGTATTGGCATTACTATTTGCATTTTTGGACTATTTCGGAGTATAAGACAAAGCCAAAAAATGCACAATGAAGAAGAAAAAAACATGTATAAGGCGCACTTTTTGGGGGGAAATTTATTTTATAAAATAAGAGACCCAGAACCGATATTTCATCTTGAAAGGCAAGTTATAGAAGTTATAGTAATAAAAACAACCCAATAGAGAAGAATCCGTGTATCATTCATTTGTTCGTTTTTCAATATAGAACCAAAAATTAGAAAAAAAAAACAACAAAAAAAACTCTTTTCTTTATTGTCTCTAAAACCAAAATGAAAAAATGGATAATGATTTGTTTTTTCATTTTTAATTCATATAAACGATTCATATATTTGGTTTATGGACTGTCAGTGTGAAAAATGTAATATATAAGTCACACCTGAATATAAGTCCAGGACCACCCAAACCCTGAAAAAAAGTGCGTCATATGGTCCGAAAAATACGGTATATGTATTTTGTGTTACTGTACGTCTTTATAAGATTAAATTAAACTGATATGCTTTTTATACATATTTTTGCTAGAAAAACTTAATTTAAATTAGGATCCATTGTCCAGACACTGAAGCTCATTGTCTGCATTGTTCAGATGTATTTGTTATAATCTTAAATGCCTTTTTAAAAGCGATGTTTACCATATTGCACGTGGCCTTCTATCGATGCTATGAACTACTATTTATTTATTTCCAATACCATGCATGTTATTACTTCTATATTAGACATAAGCTAGGGTAGTTTTACACTGTACCCTATCATGAGATGAGTTTATTTCAAAGGTACTTGGCTAAAATCATTTAAGGGTAAACAAATATGTTTTTTTTCTTTTTTTTTGCTTGAAAATATACTTACACTGGGGTTCATTGTCCAGACACTGAAGCTCATTGTCTGCATTGTCCAGATATAGTACAATCTTAAAGGGCTTCTTTTAAATCTGTTTATTTCTGCCTATTCACAGTATGGATCCTTAGGTTACCATATTGTCCATTGCCTTCTGACTGTGCTATGAAAAAACAATATAAGAGTAGACTACTTATTTTCCAGTACCATACATATGATTATAAATTAGACATTTTTTTCTATACATTTTTAGTTGAAAATTTACTTGAAAAAGGTGCATTGTGTAACTTTTCTGGTGCATCAAATGGAGATGTCGTTGCTTTGTTTGGAATGTTTGACAGTGTTAACCCTTTCTGTCATCACGGAAACCAAACCGGACCAAGTTACAGGTCAGATCTGAGGAGAGGCCGCCCCGCTCACAGTCAGAATGTCTGTTTTTTAGGTATGTTTGAGCTACAAAACCACCTGCAATTGAATTATGTAAAGTAGAGGCGTTTAATGTCACCCTGTGGAACATTCCAGGCAGAGCAATGACATCCATAGAAACAAGCAGGTGGCGTTGTCCAGTGTAGTGCCATCTTAAATGCTTTCTTAAGCAGTAATTTAGCTCCCAGCCTTGTTTCCATGTTAGCCATTTTATGACATGCGCAATACTCGGCCCCAGGGTTGACTTAAGGACACCACACACTACAGGATTATTCAGTCTTAAACGATTTTTAAACGTGCGACTAAAAGCGCACACCACAGACACTTATGAGCAGGATCTGTCTGCAGACCACAGGATATAAAGTTGTGAGCGCGATCGCGTCAGCTGTTTCCTGTCTACAGTAAAACGAGTCGCTCTGAGACTCTGAAGTGTTCAAAGATCAGAGCTCTGCACTTCCAGTTTAGATACAAGTCAAAACTGTGTTATTATTTGTGATTTGTGGTGCAATACTTCAGATACAAGATTTTTTAAAAACATTAAAGATTAGCGATAAGTCCACAGGAAGTATCGCTAATCTGCAGCATCACCGCACGCTGTCTGGGTAAAAACAAACTGGGTGTGAGTAAAAACTGTCTTTTTACTTTCAAAGAACACTGCAAACTGGATTAACAGCACAGTTTTGTGGACTGGATGTCATTATTTGCGAGGACAATTTCTATGGATAATGTGGATCAGATGCTGCACTTTAAATGGACCACTTTATGGGAGGTGAGTAATAAAGTCTTTATTTTCGCTATATCCTGAGTTTGTATGTTGCGTCTCTGTGTCCGTCGCTCCTCTGCCCCTGACGCTCTGTTTTATCGTTGTGTTTGTTGATGTTTGGTGGTTCTGGTCTGACACTGACTCCACACATGAGGAGCAGCGGCTTCAAAATCGCACACGGAGACAAAAAGTCGGGTCACGCCTCCCCGAACTCGAGAAGAAGAATTCGCAGCCAAAATCGGGTAAATTCTCCTGTAGTGTGAGGCGGCCTTTAGGCTTGGTTGCATATCCAGAAATGTTGGTTAACAATCTGGCAAAGTTTCATGCTTGTACCATAAAAAAAAAGTGAACAACTGGGCACATTTTTGGTCCTTAGCAGCTCCACTAGTATGTACACCTAGCACATTCATAACAAAATAAACATAGCAAAAGATAAAACTAACACACAAACAAAAAAACACACACACAAAACAACAAGTACAGTGTTTCTCAATACACAATTCTCAGTGTTTCCATGTGTGTATTTACATTTTAGTCCTGTCATACCATATTTACAAAGTTCAAACCTGCTTTTCTGTTCTCTTGTATATTTTGTTTTCTATTTATTTATCTTTTACTCATTTTTAAATATTTTCTTAGCTAGTCTTCAATCCAATAATCAAAGACATTGTCAGACATTTCCATTGGTCTAACACTAAAAACACTAGACCCAGTTGGACAGCCCTGTGTGAACCTGCCCTGCACCCCCCACTCTCCCACCCTTATGCAACCCAAAACACGAGCATAAATTACACATGAGAAGCCGATAAGCGCCAGCGTCTGTTAGGGTGGTCCAAAAATACGTGCAAAAAATAAAAGTTTCATTTGCGCTGATTTGACCCCTGCATTAGGACATCACATATCTAAAAGTAAAAAGAGTAAAAGTTGGTAAAATTCCGATTTAGAGGTTGCACAAGACGCATGAAGTTTCTAGAAATTGCCGTCTCGTCTTGTTATTTTGTCATCGTCTGCTGGTTATTTGTTATTATATGCAGGGCTCTACAGTGCGCCTATTTCACTCGCATTTGCGAGTAAATATTTCGCCGTGCGAACGAGGAAAACAAAACAGTCGCACCAGTGCGAGTGCTTCTGCAGCCACAATAAGGAGAACTGCGCACACACGTAACTGACGAGCTTAACGTTATAAATGTGTCAAACATTAGGGGCGCAGTCACATTAGGACTTTAGAATCGTGCCCAAGCCTGGATCGCCCCTAAAGCGCAGCACACATGCCCAGCGAAGAACCGAACCGAGCCCGACACCTCCGACCCGCGCACAACCCCAGCATACGAGCTCCAGCGTGCGGCGATATCACTGATAGAACAAACTCATCTTATAAACACACCCACGCCCCCTTAAACAAGGAGCGCGCCCCGCAGCAGGACCCACACCTGTCCCACCACTCACAGACACCCCGTGCCGCTGGACTTCCTCCCCCAATAAAGCGAGAGTTTTTTCTTAGTCTTGTCTCGGACTCGAGCGCATTTGGACTCGGTCTCGTCACGGACTCGGGGTCTGAATACTGAGTGCGGTCATGTATCATTACGGCCGCTACTGCGGGCAATAAACTTGTACCGGTGTGCGGGACCTGTGCGCTGGAGCTCACGGACACTGCGCGGCACCGCCAGTGCGCGGCTTGTCCACAGCGCCACACTCAGCCTGCATCACAGGGCAGGTGAAACATCTCACCTGTCCATCCGCCTCACGTCAAATACGCCAATACTAATTTTATGTCCGTGTCCGCACAGAGCAGAGCTACAGCACAGAGCAGGCGGCATGTGGGCTGAAGTTTTCCAAATAAATCTGTTTGTTACAATGTGCGTTTTGTTTGGTAAATGTGCAGAGGCTAATAACCACTGTAAAACCAGTAAGAGAATGTAACTCCAGTTAGGAATTTGAAAATACAGGTTTAAAAATCCTACCCACTTTTTACACTTTGAAGCAGTTTTGTGTAAAGTGCCAGTGGAAGTTCTCTTAAAGAAGAGGTTCTCAAACTGTGGGTGAGGGTCCAAAAAGGGCCACAGAGTGTTTCAGTGCAGTACAGTTTGTTTGGCTTATTTTAAGTCTAAATATTAATCACATAAAATGAAGATATATTTATAAAAACATTGCGATCATGCAGGAAAAGTACAGTCATAATTCTTTTGTTTTTTTGTATTAAATTTATTCAGGGTTGGGGTTGGTGTGCGCAAGTTCTGCACTGTAATAATCGTTCAAACAAAAACCTACTTGTGCCCCCATTTTTTTTTCTGTGCTCCTAAAATTTTTAACTTAGGGGCACATGTGCTCCTGAAAAAAAAAGTTAGTGTAGAGCCCTGATTATATGTATTTCCCTTTACTTACAGACAATAACATGAAGCTGGTTTGTTATTTTTTGTTAACTAGTTATAAAACATTTAGTCCATATGGTACAGATACATGTGTTTTGTACAGATATTTTCCTTTCTGTGCTTTGTTATATTGAGGTAAATATATAAATTCTGTCATTGCCGCCTGGTATGTGGAAGGATAATGCAGATTACAGGGTCCAGTCACTGAAAGTTGTTAATGACGCAGCTGAAAGAGTAAAACCGATTCAAGATTTTAATGCAATCCTCACGAAAAATGAAGATGAGAAGCAATTTCTCCTGGAAAAATGTGCCTGATTGGAAGAAGGGGAGTGTTGTTAATGTGCTGAAACTCAAAGGTAGAATTCAGAAAAGAGTTCTTCTGAAAGTGAAGATGACAAAAGTTGACTCAGAAACAATGACGGTTTTATGTATTGTTATATTTGACAGAGAAATCGCACCTTTACATGTGGTGGGGAGAGTGTTTATTGGTGTAGGCCTGCTGGTTGTGACGGATGTAATATTCTATAAGATAGTTTAGGTTTTTTGACATGAATCTGTACGTCCCCGTCAGCATCAACACTGACTTACCTCCCGACAGCGTCCGGTGAGCAGAGTTCTTCCCCGGTTTCGGCGCTGACGAAAGTGTCCGGCAAGTTGGCTGTGGTCACGAAAATAAAGCGTTTTTCTTCTCAAAACAATATGTGTTCAAAAGAGTGACACATTTGCATCACAAAATGTAAACGGAAAAAAAATCAGACCTCATAATCACTTGGTACTATTTTCTCTCTGCTCATATCACTGCGCTGCCTCCAGGTGAAGCTGCACACGAATCCAACACTTTTTTCAGTAGTTCGGCAGTGTTTACGTGCTCAGACTGTTTATTGCTGCGACGCGATAGAGCTAACGTGAGAGCTACAGCGATAAGTATATAAGCTTGTATAAGCTGTATAAGAATATATATAAATGGTGCAGACTTGTGATTCTCCAGGCTGGAACAACAAAAATCCAGCTTCAGCTTGTCCCACTCTGTCCCTCCTCTCTCTCTCTGCTGTTCTGACTCCATCTGGTGAATTTGGGCATCAGTATATTCGGGTTCATAAAGATCTCCCCTTGGCTCTGTGCTAAAGGCCACGTCTTCATCATCGGTGTCGTAGTTACACATGTTGTCGTTACTTTCCGAGCAGGAAACACAGTGAAACAGGCGCAGCTTCACCTGTGATATAAGTGGAGAGAAAATAGTACCAAGTGATTATGAGGTCTGACTTTTTTGCCTTTCACATTTTGTGACACAAATGTTTTGTGTCACTATTTTGAACAGATATTGTTTTGAGAAGAAAAACGCTTTATTCTCGTGACCCCAGCCAATTTGCCGGACACTTTCATCAGCACCGAAACCGGGGAAGAACTCGTCTCACCGGACGCTGTCGGGAGGTAAGTCAGTGTTGATGCACGACACTGCTGATGGGGACGTACAGATTCATGTCAAAAATCCTGAACTATCTTTTTAAAGAAATTAAAATAACAGCCAAACTGAATCTCTATGCCTTTACTTTTTTTATTTAAATACATTTAGTTAGTATTTGTTGTCATTTTGCATTAAACACGTGCACGAGTGATCTTTAACTGCTTTGTGCAACCCCTAAATACTGTTTGATTTAGCTGAATTCTTTATGTAAACATTAAATCGATAGTCATTTCGTCATGCCGGGTTCAAATCTACAGAAAAGAGAAAAAAAACATTTTCGGACCACCCTAGCGTCTGTAGTAAAACCGGTTAAAAAGCGGCGGTACCTTGCTTCCCGTCAGCTGGGCCAGGTGGGGTTTGAGGTCTTCACCAATCACAGAGTAGATGGCCACCAGGCAGAACACGCTGGCCTTCCGGACGCTGCTCTCCGTGTTGTCGTAGCCCTGGGAGGAGGAGAGGAAAGGTGAGGGAGGAGGAGAGGTAAGGAGAGACGAGGGGGAGGTGTGCCAGAGGTCCAGGGACAAATAAGGTTAATAATTCCCACTGTCCAAATAAGCACATTGTCCAAATAAGACCTTTTGGAGTTACAGATAAAACTGCAGCGGAAAATGTACCCAAAGACCTTTTTTCCCCCGTTTTTATTTCATTAATTCATTTTTCAACTACAGTAAACTACAAAAATGTTCTTTCTACATTTTAACTTAAAGGCGGTAGGCAAACATTTCCTGGGACAAAGAAGGCGAATAATTCCCACGGCCCAAATAAGCATATTGACCAAATGAGACTTTTTTTTTTGGAGCTGCACCCAAGACCTGTTTTTATTACGTTTTTCAACTATAGTAGGTAACCAAAAGTATAAAGTACATGTTACCAAAATTCTAATGCATTACTGTTAATATTTTGGCTTCCTTTTTCGTCAACTGGACCAAAAATGAATCGAATTTGACAGAATTATTATTATTATTTTAAATGTTTTTGGCAATTTTAGCTTAATCTACAACTACTCCTAAAATAATGGCAAGGTATGGGCAAAATTCACAAAAAGAAATCTTTTTTGTGTTTTTACAAAGACAATTATCACATCCTATTTTTGAAATTCAGAAAAAAGTGCAAATTTAACTTTTATTTAAACAGCAAAGTCCCGTGGAGATTCAAAGATCTTTTTTTTTTTACCAAGAGTCAGTCAACAACACAAAAGATTCACATAAAATCGTTATTAAAAGGACAATATAAAAGTTAAAAAAGGTGATTGCATTTACAGATCTTTCAGGAGGGCGTAAATGAGAAATACAAAGTTTTGGTTGAGGTTAAAGTACCAAAAAAAAAAACTGTAAATTAAAAAATGCATTAATCTCTCCATTATAGTTAGGAGTTTTGTTTTGTTTTTTACATAAGTTTGAGTAGTTCTTTCATTCTACTGTATAATTTTACGTGGATGAATTTACGTGACATTCCCAGGTTACAAATAAGGCAAAGGTTTCCAGTGTCCAAATAAGCACTTTGTCCAAATAAGCCCTTTTGGATCGGGTGATAGTGTGTCCTGAGGTTTCGAGGAAAACGGCCAAAAGATTGAACTCTGCTGCATGGGCACTTTTCACAATACACAAAATTCAATCAAATTCATTTTTTTTTAAATTTTGTGTCAACAGTTTTAATACTTAATTTTGTTTGGCGATCTGTTTCATCAATCAAAATGTTTTTATTGTGACATAGTAATTATAATTTATTCTTTAAAGGGCCAATTACGGTATTTTCTGATCTGATATAATGTTGTTTCCTCGTCACAAATGTACCCGGAGTTGTGTTTTGTTTTACGCATGTTTAACACACAAACCCGTCACATTTAGTAGGGCTGTGTTAAAAAAAAAAAGATTTTCTGATTCTGAATCGATTTGCATATTGATTCCTTAAGATCGATTCGTACGTCCAAAGATCTTTTTAATTTTTAATACATTTTCCCCCTAAACAATGAACACGGCGTCGGACACTAAAGGCGACGTGAGCCAAGTCTCGGCTTTGAAGACGCCAAAAACACTCAAAGCTCCGTCTGGCTCCATTTCGGGTTCAGAAACGATAAAGACAAAGATGCGCTCCACAGAAGCAACGTGATTTGCGAGGCCAAATGGAGGTGAAGTACAGCAGAAACACAACCAACCGCAGGAAAGACTTGTAACAGCTCCAAAATGGTTCTAATAACATTAACACGAATCAGATCGGATCGGATCAAATGGTGATAATCGATTCTGAATCTTGAGAATTGGAATCGAATCACCCAGCCCGAATATTCAGGCTGAATTCTTCTCACTCTGTTCCAGCGTGTGGCGTGGTAATACAGGAAGTGCTCCACTGTGTTTTTAAACTCCATACACCAGTCGCTAGAATCATTTGGTTGATTTGAGCTCTGGAATTGCCCATTTCTACGAAACAAAAGGTAAAAGGTAACTATTAATTTGAAAACTACCACAAGATAACACCACAAAGCGGAACAGCGCATTTTGAGGTTTACAGAAAACAACTTAAAAGTTAATCAAGTTTTTTCAAGTTCGTAACATTTATAGTTACATTATCTTACTGTTTTTGCAGTGATATTTAGCTTCTGCACTGGAAATACAATATCCAGGCAAGTTAAAATGACTTAAACTAAGAACAGTTTTCTTTATTTGAATCGATTCATCTTGACAAGTGAAATTATCTGTTTTTTTTCTAAATTCAAGCAACATTTGATTTAGTTTCTTATTTTAAGTGCAAAAAGTTGTTGTTTTTCTTATTTTAAGTGCAGCAAGATGTATTTTCATATTTTAAGTACAAAAGTCTTACTGCACTGGCAGATCATTTTACTTGTCAAGTGAAATTTACTCAAATCCTGGTAAAACTGTCTTAATCCAAGTCATTTTAGCTTGACTAGATTTAGTTTTTTGCAGTGGTCCAAATGTGCTCAAGTCCGAGACAAGACCAAGACTGTAAAAAAGCAGTCGCGAGGCCGATCTCGAGACCAAGATCGGTCTACGGCACTAAGGTCACTCACCAGAGAAAAAAGGTTGGAGACCCCTGTTCTAGATCATTGTTGTTTTCACTTATAACAAGGTACAACACTATAACAGTTGTTTAAATATGTTAATATGTTTATATATTTTTGTCAGCAACTTTAATCATTATCGTCGATTCGTCATACTACCGTTAATCGTTATTTTAATCACCAAATCTGAGTATTGCACCATGCCTGTGCTAGCGTTGGCCATCGGTTTACCTGTAGGAGTCCCGGGATGATGTCTGGCAGCAGCTGTACCAGAGACTCTTTGCCGATGCGCTCGATGACTTTGGTTTGCATCTTGATGGCGGCCAGGTTTATGGGGTAATCTGCGGTCTGTACGATGGGACACAGCACCTTTATGCACTGCTCGGGGTGAATGGAGCCCGCCAACGTGACCGCCGCCTCCTCTGCCGCACGCACCACCTGCAATACACATGAGAAATACCCGTGTGAACGTGAAAATCCCTGGTTTAAAGGTCCTATAGTACGAAAAAGTGACTCTTATGAGCTTTAAGCCATGTTAGAATGTTGTTACGTTCTCAAAAACATAACTGCACTGCAAATTTCCAAAAGATGGCCAAGATTTTAAAGCTTATATAATAGGGTTTGGATAGTTTTTGGATAGTGATAAAAAGTTGTCAACACATTCAGTGAGTAACAAACCAAAAAATTTGACATTTTGAAGCAAATCTTCAGTCTCCACAACGGACCTGAATAAACGAGGGAATATGGGCTATTATATAAGGTCATTCATCTTGTTTTCAGATTTTTTTCCCTACTTACTAGACCAGAGACGGCTTAATTCTAGTCTAGAGGTGGTTTATTTTAAGATAAAGTAAACATCTTGCAACATGAACAGATAATTTCACTACTTTTTGGTCATTTCCTTATACGTTAAAGTGTTTATATCTTAAATTTTGGCCAAGCTTTTTTGCAGTGTGACGTGTTTTGTTTTTAATTCCCAGATGTTTGAGTGACCCTTTATTATGAGCCCGTCTACACCTTGAAAACTCTAGAAAGTGCTAGTTTTTAAGTTAACAGCTCCTTTTACCTTTAGTTCAGTAGAGATGAAATGATTTAAATGATTCTATGGATGAGAAATACTGGTGTAAGAATTTATGTTTATTTAATAGGCAATTGTAAATATAAATTAGGCTGAAAAACTTAAAATATTTCAGCTTTTTATGACGGTTTGCCAAAATAGATAAATTAAAAGTTAAACCTTGACTCCTGTGTCCATTTTAAATATCTTCTCCCTTCGTCCCTCTGGAGGTTAACGTTAGAATATGTCCTTAAATTCACAATTTGGCGGATTAGATTTGTAGATTTTTCTCTTTTCTCCTCTTGGGCTGCATTATTTACACAGGCATTTTAGAAGTTAAACTAAAATGTTACATGGTCCTCAGTTGCTTCATGACATAACTGATTAGCCCTATCAGTCTATCAACGCACCCATTCTTGAAAAATGAAATCTAGGTCTTAGAAAAAATACAAAATATGCTCAATACTGATATATTACCTTCAAATTAGACGAAAACCTCTCTCTCCCACGATCTAACTCATTGTAATTCCCACATTTGCACCGCACCTCTTTGTGTGAGTCCTTGTGGGCCTCCAGTGTCTTCATGATGGTGAGCTCGGCGTAGTTCTTGAAGCGAGCCGGCTGGTTTCTCAAGATCTCCTTGAGCAATCGCAGAGCCATGGCCCTGATGGTGTGCTGGACAAAACGTACACAAGGTTCTATCAGCATTAGCGTCAGTGCGCGAACAACACAGACACTCAAAACTGACTGCGAGCCATTTTCCAAGACAAAATCTGCATTAGCTGCTCGTTGCCTAGTATTAATGTGGCGTGTGTGTAAAGCCCCTTTCACACTGGAAGGCGATGCAAAAGCGATGCGGTGGCGAACAGTTTTTTTTGGGGGGGGAAATCGCCGGGGTTCACCATGGTTCACAAGGTATCGCTATATGAACCCAAACATTTGCCACGGTCTCGTCAAGTTCGCCATCCTCTGACGATTTTTCTGAAATGTTAAAAAAGTTCATCAGTGGTCGCCAAGAAAAATACACTCAGTAAAGGTTTGCCAAGGCGTCGTTAACGTTCTCCAGGTTTTGTTATTGAATCGTTATCGATCGCCTAAATGTGAGCATTGGCAACACCTTTTTACGATTTAGTAGCAATTCAATAACGAAGACTGACGAACCCTCTGAAACACTTGCGATTCACATCCGAAATAAAACCGACATATTAATGAACAGATGTATTTCTGGGATACGTCATAGCTGCAGAAGACACACACCATAGAACTATAATGACACACACACAGATCACAGCAGAGGCAGAGGCAGAGGCAGCAGAGGCGTCTGTCCCCCCGGAGCCGGAATCAGTCCATCCTCTGAGCCGGGACCTTTGCCAGTGAACACAGCTTCATCTTTCCCACAACAGCCTCCTCCACATCCTCCGGTTTATCCAGACATTTCAGTCAAAAAGGAACCGTCCGAGGCCCCACTTAATTCCCAGGGTTTGACTGACGAAGAAGAAGAAGCAGAAAAACTCTGCGACTGGTACAGAGATCATCCTGTTTTCTTTATATACCCCAAGGTCCTGTGACTACATGTCGCCAGTACTTGGCGAAGCAGTCGCCAAGTTGTCAAGAGGTCGTTATTGAATTGCATCCACATCGCAAGTCCTCCCCGATAGTTCGCCAAGAGTCGTCAGTATTTGTTAATGGCGTCGATATACGATCGCAGTAACAACGTCTTTGCGTCGCAACCACCTCGTCAAGACAGCGTTAACGCATCGCAGAGTGTCACAAAGTATCGTCAACAGTTCGGAAATATATCGCAAAAGAGGAACATTAGTGATGTCTTGACGGGGTGTAGCCAGTGTGAAAGGGGCTTAAATGTGTGCGTGAGTGATTGGTGGTGGACTGAGGAGCCTATAATGTAGATTGGGAGTTGTGTTTTTTCAACTTTTCTTCACAAACTGCTTCATGATTTGTGTAAAACTATAATTTATATTTGCAACAGGTTTTATTCCACCAAATAAAGCCAAAATTAGAGCATCATCAAAATCTGTTACATGCACTTTAAGGCTACAAGCATTTTTTGCCGAACTAACTACTCTTAAACTCTCATTCAACTCTTGTTTATAGCTTTAGCTCTTTCAACACAAATACAAAATACCATTCCCACCACATACTAGAATAATCTTAAGTCTAATCTTACATCTTTGTCCCCGAGTGTCTCCAGCAGCAAAAGGAGAATGGTCTTAAAGTGCTCATCCCACACGGCCACACTGTCCTCTCTCGTGATCTTCAGCAGCTCCACCAGGGCTCCTTTCCTCTCCTCCGAGCGCTCGTTGTGATTGGACAGCTCCTTCAGCAGATCCGCCACCATGTCCGAGTGGTCCTGGCCGACTGGAGGCAGGAGACAGCACAGTTAGACTACGCAAAACCAAGACTCTTCATTTCAACTTCATATTTTAACATCGTGCTGTTAAAGTGCGTGTAGGAATACAGTGGAAGCCAAGATTATTAGAAGACTGAGTTTTAAAGGTCCCATATTATGCAAAATAGACTCTTGTGAGCTTTAAGTCTTGTTCGAATGTTGTTTCCTCCTCAAAAACAGACCTGGAGTTGTGTTTAATTTCATTCACAATGCTCTCTTCCACCTTGTTTATTGTTTATCGTTTATTAGATCCCCATTAGCTTCAGCAGCGACTGCATCAGCCACTCTTCCTGGGGTCCATGTAAATTTGCAGTATTACAATTCAAAAGCAAAACTTATACACATAAAACCATAATTTACAACATTTGTCATTAGCTACAGATTAAATACAATCTCCAAAAAACACACAACAACAACAGTAACACTGTAGTGCGTTACTTTAACATATTAATCACAGATTTGAATTCATACAGTTCATACAGACTATTTCACATCACATCATTCATTTGTTTAAGATAATGCATTTTAAGTTTCCTTTTGAAGCTAAAAGCAGTGGTTTGTTCTCTAATGTTCTGAGGTAAATGGCTCCAAACATCACTGTTCGCTGGCTCTGACTAGTTTTACATTTTGGCAGAGTGAAACATTGTCCTTCTGAAGGCCTTGTAGAGTAACCGCGAGTGTGTTTACTGAATGGCAGCTTTTGGTAGAACATAGATGGTGTCTGAGTTGTAATATTACAATACAATATAACCTTGTGATGTAATGAAGCGGAAGTTTCCAACCTATGACCTTTTTTTCAGTAGAAGTTTGCTGTTCTGAGGCTTAAATTGCCCAAATGTTTCTCGTGAAAGCATGTTGAGTTTAAAAACACAGTGGAGCACTTCCTGTATTACCACATGTCATCACAAGGTGGAGGGTTTCCCTCAGTCTAAATATGCAGGGTTTGCGTGTTTTGAAACTGAAAACACACACCAAAGTTGGTAGAGGTGCGAATGCAGGGAACGGTAACAGGTTTTCCCCAGGTTTGACTTTTGACCTTTTTAAGACCTTTTTACATGAAAATTAAGACCAACATGGCACTTATTTTGTGGCCGAAAAACACCAGATCCACTTCTAATAATGACCATTACTCACTGCTTTAAATAACAAAAAATACTTTTATTATAAAATCTCATTCAGAACTCATTTATAGTTGTATGCATTACTTGTAAAATGGCCCAAAAAATAATTGATAACATTCTAACAAGGCAAACTAACCTTTCACATTGTATTGTCTCACATTGCACTGCAGCCAAGTTGAGTAAACAAAAAACAGGCTCACGAAATTTAAGACCTTCATGAAAAAAGTAAGACAACATAATTTAAGACTTTTTAAGGCCTTCATTTAGGAACATGAAATTTAAGACCTTTTTAAGACTTTTAAAACCCTGCGTATGCCCTGAGTCAAATAAAAGTGAAAAAATGCATAGCTTTTTTTGCCGAAAACGTTATTTAAAAATAGAAAAAGCTACGCAATTTTTTCACTTTTATTGGATTTGCGTGTTAAACATGTGTGAATGAAACAAAACACAACTCCAGTCATGGTTTTGACGAGAAAACAACCTTATAACAAACGTTTAATGCCATATTGTGGCAAATTCTAAGCAATGGCCAAAACATTCCCATAAAGACAAGCACAAAAGTTACATGGTGACCTTTAGCTATTGACGTTGTTCAAGTTATAGCTTTAAAAATAGCTCTTGTGATATGTTTTTGGTCTCCACTGTACGGTACATATAAAGTTAGTCAGTGCAAACCCAACAGAAAACACACAAACCCTCATACACATCAAACAAGGGAAAATCACAGGCCCACTTAACCTTTGTCCTTTGACCCCCGGGGCAGATACCATCATATATCATGTCGCGAACTAATAACTCAGAAGACAAAGGTTTGGGGACAGAATCAGAAACACCATGGCAGCCTTGGGGGTCTTAATTATAACTGCGCCACAGGTCGTTTAGTGGCTACTGGACTGTTCTTTTTTACGTTTGCATTTTTAAAACTTTATACATCATGTTAGTGTAAGTTTTAAGAGGCAGATGAGTATTTAAAGGTTACACAAAACTGACTCTTGTGAGGTTTAAGTCATGTTATAATGTTACCTCCATCAAAAACACACCTGGAGTTGTGTTTTGTTTCATTCACACGTGTTTGAGTCACTCTTTATTATCAGCAGTGATGCAACGATATGGTTTATCTATACATGGGTCACGATATCGATTCGATACGTTTTAAGGCGCAAAAAAAATCTCATGTAATTTTTTTTGCTAATGAGTATAATACAATAACACTATGCTGTTAATGAAACATTACAGACATTACAGTCTAACTACTGTACAGTGATAGTTTATTTGTGAAGTGTTTAGTTCATTTGGTTCAGTGATTCACAGCTCAGAATTTTAATTCAGTGAAGATAAGAACAAAGCTTCCACTGGCTCTTTCATATATTATAATAAAGCCATAATAATCTTAATATCGACTGTAGTGGAGCTGCACTATCAAACTTTGACTTCTTTGATGATGATTTGATGGTTTCCTCCCGAGTCTCTCCTCTCGCTGCGTTCACACCATAGACCGTATATATAAGTGGACTAAGCTAACCCGTTAGCCGTCGCGTGCCAAACAGGAAGTGCTCCAGGAGGCTCTTCCGGCTCCTTCTTTCCCTTTTCCCCCGTTGACTTACATTGAGATCTTATCGCTCCTCTCTCCATAACTCCTCCAGTGGCCTCGTCATTTTGGTCTTAAAATGTTCACATGAGCCTGCGACACATGATCCTTTTTTTTCTCGTTATTTTGTCCGTCAAAAAAATGCTATTCATAACATAGAGTCTCCAGATTCACTCCTGTAACTGTGGCATCAGGAGCCTCATTTGGGCGGCGCTGACGCTGTGGGTGACGTCACACTCACTTAGTCCACTCATATATACGTCTATGATTCACGCAGACTCCTGTGTCCACATAGCTCCTCCCACAGTCTGCGCTCTTACGCACATCTACACCTGGACACTAAAACTATATTATCGGTAAATTACATTTAAATGTCTCAACGAACTTTTCTGAGGAAACCTTATGAACTAGAGTCTGAGAAATAGATTGTGTATATCGCGGATCGCATATATCGCAGATCGCGTCACATGTGCGTATACGAGCGCATTTCACTAAAGTCGATGTGAAGCCAAAAGAGATTCTAAAGTATAAAGTTCATATCTTTGTCATTCCTGCGTCTATCAGCGTAAAATAAAAAGTGAGTGAAAAATAAAACCCACCATCTGAGGAGGACGCTGCGATAACTGTTTTCCTTTCGGACCCAAATAAATAAAGCGCGTTTGGAGGGACACGTGCGCATTGACACTTGTATCGAGCAAACACGTGTATCGAATCGTGAGACGAGTATCGAACGATTCGACATTATAGCGAATATCGTTGCATCCCTAATTATTAGTCTGTCTATATTTGCAAAGCTCAAAACGCTCTGTTCCACCTTGTGATGTCATGAAGCGACAGTTTTCAAGTTAACTGCTCCTTTTTACCTTTTATTTCGTAGAGACTGGCAATTCTAGTGCTGAAAATATCCAAATGATTCTCGTGAAGGTGTACGGAGTTTAAAAACACAGTGGAGCGCTTCACATGACATCACAAGGTGGAACAGAGTGTTTTCTGTTCGAGACAAGAACTGTGAATGGAACAAAACACAACTCCAGGCACGTTTGTCATGAGGAAACAACATTATAACAGAGATGAGAAAACAGCGTAATATGGGCCCTTTAAAGGAAACCCACAGACACAGGCAGAACATGCAAACTCCAGAAAGACCCAGGACTGAACCGGGGACCTTCTGGTTGTGAGGAGTCTTGCTGTGTCCCCTGTGTCACCAATAACATTCTATAAAGAAAGGCTGATTTTATAGAACATTTTCAAGCGACGTATTAGTGAAAAATAAAGTTCACAAAGATTAAATTGTTTCGAAACTGTTTAAAAATGACAGAGTTACTGGTGGTTAGAAAGGGAAAAGATGCAGTGAGGTGTTAATGAATGGTGAGTAATGTGAACAGGGGAATACGGAGGAGTGACAGAGTGAGTGAGTGAGTGAGTGAGTGAGTGAATGAGTGGGGGGAGGAGGGGGGACTTTACCGGGAGTAAACGACTTGGGGAGGGTCATCTTGTTCTCCGCACTTTCCTGACGGCGAGCTGGAGAGGAGAGAAGGAGGGAGGGATGAGAGAGGGATGGAGAAGGAGAGGGGGAAGGAGGCAGGGAGGGAAGGAAGGAGGGAGAGAGGAAGAGAAGGAGGAAGAGAAGGAGATGGAGAGAGATAGAAAGAAAGAAAGAAAGAGAGACAGAGAAAGAGAGAGGGATAGAGAAGGGACAGGGTAGGAGGTAGGGAGAGAGTGAGGGAGAGACAGAGAGATGGCCAGAGAGAGAGAGAGGAAGAGAGGAAGGGAAAAAGAGGGAGAGAGAAAGAAAGAGAGGAAGGGAGAGGGAGAGAGAAATGGGAAAGGGAGAGAGAAAGAAAGGAAGGAAGGTTGAAAGAGAAGGAGGGGGAGAAAGAGAGACAGAGAAAGAGAGAAAGAGAGCGATGTAGAGGGAAAGAAAGAGAGAGAAAAAGGGAGAGAGGGGAGAGAACGAAAGACAGGAAGGATGAGGGAGAGAGGGATATATAGAGAGAGGGAGAGAGAAAAAGAGGAGGGAAAAGGGAGAGTGAGAGAGAGAGAAATGGGAAAGGGAGAGAGAAAGAGAGGAATGAAGAGGAAGAGAGAGAGAGAGAGGAAAAAGGGAGAGGGGAGAAAGAAAGACAGGAAGGATGAGGGAGAGAGAGGGAATGAGGGAGAGAGAAAAAGAGGGAGAGAGAAGGAGAGAGGGATGTAGAGAGAGAGGGAGAGAGAAAAAGTGAGAGGGGGGAGAAAGATGAGAGGGAGAAAGGAAGGGAAAAAGAGAGAGAGGGAGAGAAAAGGAGAGAGGGATGTAGAGAGAGAGGGAGAGAGAAAAAGTGAGAGAGGGGGAGAAAGATGAGAGGGAGAAAGGAAGGGAAAAAGAGAGAGAGGGAGAGAAAAGGAGAGAGGGATGTAGAGAGAGAGGGAGAGAAAGAGAGAGGGAGAGAGAAAAAGGGAGAGAGGGGAGAGAAAGAAAGACAGGAAGGATAAGGAAGAGAGGGGGAATGAGGGGGAGAGAAAAAGAGAGGAAGGGAGAGAAAGAAAGACAGGAAGGATGAGGGAGAGAGAAAAAGAGAGAGGGAGGGAGGATGGAGAGACGCAGGGAGGGAGACGTGGACAATGTGATGACAACACGGCCCCACAGGGAGGTTCCTGTTTATGGTAAATGAGGCGTCTCCAGGCGACGTTTATCCAACAGGCGACGCTAAAAACAAAACACCTGCGACATGTGTGGTTAACCTGAGCACGTCTGGACCAAAAACAGCAGTGGGCTCCAGATAAAGTCACGTTTAAACTGGAAATTAGCTTTAGATTTACTTGCAAATCTGTACAAAAAATAACGCTCGCTTCTCTAGACACTTTCTATTACGATGCTACATTAGTATGTTCCGATAATACTCACTTTTGTTTTGTTTTGGTGGTTCATTTTCAGCCCAGATATTGATAATTTTGTGATTTATTGCGCAGCCGAAATACAATGAATTTCACTTGACCGAATCAAAAAAATTAAGTAAACTATTAAACCATTAAATATCTGAATTAAACCTGACGGCGTGAGAACTGTGTAATCCTCTGACTGTCTTTTATTGATTTTATTTGCGATTTTTCTATTTGCTTTGAGTATTTTTTATGTTTTTATTGACTTGTTTATGCCGACTCTGTGCAGCACTTTGGAGACTTTGAGTTGCTAAAATGTGCCATACAAATAAAGTTGGACTGGATATAATTTAAATGGGATTATGTCATTTTGTGCATTGTTTTGTACGTGATTGTTAATGCCTGTTTGTGTTCTCACTGCTTTTTAATCGAACTGTTAGGTACAATTGCACTTTTTTTTGTATAATTCTTATTGTTGTGTTGTCCTGTGTTGTCCCTGCTAAATAAACCAAACAAATGAATTCAAGGGACAGAAGATTATATTTTATCTTCATTTTCGCTCGTTTCTAATGGTGGAAATGTTTTCTATCGTGTACATTTACATTATGTGTTGTTATTCATTGTAAAACCGAGCATTTTAATGAGAGAAACAAATAAAAAAGGAAAAATTAAATGACCCGTTGCCTAATTCAAAAGCTTCAGTTTAGGCAACATAATAGTCACCATTCAAATTATGGGACATTTTGATTTAAAGGTGCACTGCGTAACTTTTCTGGTGGTGGGTCCGTTACCTCCTCGTCTCAGGGCCTGTTTACACGAGAACGGCATAATGTTTTATTGGGAATTTTTGCCGTTTTTGGGGCTTAAAAGCGCAAAAATCTGAAACCACCCTCCAGAGTTAAAAGTTGAATATACTTCCTGCATAGGCTACACCTTTCTAAACAGTCTCTCTGTCCCATATACATTTTGGAGTTGCCCCAGCATCGCTCTTTACTGGACAAGGACATTCGAGACTCTATCAGTGTTCTTAAAGACCCAGGTTCCAATGGACCCTACGATGGCACTTTCTGGAGTGCCTGCTGCTGATGTGAGGTTAAACAGTAAACAAAAGGACGTCTGATCTTGCTTAAGTGGAAAAGCAAAAATCCCCCTACTCATCAAAACTCTTCTGAGGGAAATAATGCAATATTTACAATTGGAAAAAATTAAATTGAGAAACAAACAAGAACTCTTTTACGCAATATGGCAACCTTTTATTGACCATTTTAATAGTAGGTAATTATGGGACAGCCCCATAATATATATGTTATTGTGTGTGTGCAGGTGATTTGTGTTGTTCTTTTTGTTTTTTATTTTTAGGTTAACTTATTTTTTCAAATGTCAAATATTTCAATAATGTCAGCCTTTGTCTCTGAATGATTCAAATGTGAAAAATTGTGAAATATGTCAGAGACCACACTATATATTTTGTATATCTTAAAACTGTAATAAACAGAGTAAAAAAAAGAAAGAAAAAAAGTTGAATATACTGTAGCGTTTCCGTCTACACCGGCCAAGACGCAAAACTCTGATCCGATCTGCTCACGTCGCGTACGAGTTTACGCCACAAACCGGTACATACAGAGCACAGAAACAAAAAACAAACACGTCAGGTAACTTCTATGCGTCGGACCTTCAAGTGGTTCTGGCAGCTCTAATAAACCTGTAATGTGCATGATTTTTTGCCCTTTTCAGAAATTTTGAATTCTGTTTCATTTCCGTTTCATTGTAGCACATTTCAAAATTCATAGTTTGCATATTAAGACGTGGAGGATTATTGCAAACCCAAAACACAGATTTTTAATTTTGTGCATATTGAAATGGAGGCTGTTTTTGAGTGGGCTTCTTGTTATCTGGGGTAATTTGTGTGGGTGGATGAATATTACTACCTGAATTAATTCTGCTGACAGTGTGGGGAAGGTTACATTTAAAATGTATTCCCCTACAGATTACAGATTACATACCCCAAAATGTAGTTTGTAACATAATCCATTAAATTACTTAAAGTGAAGGTAACGTAACCTGAATACTTTGGCTTACTTGATACTGTGACGCTTTTTAAAACCACATGAATGTAGCAACCACATCCTGCAAATTCTTGTTCATTCTTGTTTGGTTTTTAGAGGTTTAGTCCTGGTTTAGACCTGGTTTAATGCTCATTTAGTCCTGGTTTAGACCTGGTTAAGACCTGGTTTTAGGCCTGGTTTAATGCTCGTTTAGTCCTGGTTTAGACCTGGTTTTGGTCCTGGTTTAATGCTCGTTTAGTCCTGGTTTAGTCCTGGTTTAGACCTGGTTTTGGTCCTGGTTTAATGCTCGTTTAGTCCTGGTTTAGACCTGGTTTTGGTCCTGGTTTAATGCTCGTTTAGTCCTGGTTTAGACCTGGTTTTGGTCCTGGTTTAGACTTGGTTTAGATACCATAACCGGAAAAAGTCGTCTTCTACACATCAATTATCAGTTTTAAGTGGCGTTTTTTCAGATGTTTTAAAGAATTCAGGTTGATTTTTGTGCAAAATTAATGAAATTTATAAATTCCACTTCACGATGACGATTCCGCGTTTTCCATCCGTTTTCTTCGATTGTGGAAAATCATTGGCCCTAATACTGTTAGTGAACAGAGAAGGATTAGTTACCTCTGCACCAGTTTGTCGCAGGCAAACCACACGGCTATGGATGGTGAGTGGACACCTAATCGAATTCCACACACTTTTGCGTCACCGTCTGCACGCAGATTTCCACCCGGAAACGCTCGTCTAAACGCGGAATAAAAAGCGAAGATGCGATGCCACTTTTGGGTCTTTTGTTCAGACCATCATCATATAAACGTAGCCTTAGTATTGCATTAAATCTCCACTATCTCCATTAAACTTATCTATCTCCACTGAGACAAAACAGCGACACCACCAAGTTACACGTCAGATCTGTGGAAGGACGACCCTGCCCACGTGTTTTACGCAAAAAACAAACAAAAACCCACACGTAAATTGAATAAATGCAAGATTAGATAAATTTAATGCTAATGTGGTGATGCTAATTTCATTCAAAACAATAAAATCGCCATGGACAAATAAGATAAACAGACCAGACACCAGAAAAGTTACACAGTGCAGCTTTAAACTCTGAAATGGTAAAGTTTTTTTTCCATATTCTGAAACAATGGATACTGCAACTACTGTTTTGATATTATTGCTTGATTTATTTATTGCTTTTTTGTGAGTTTGCTTTTATTTGACTTTACTTGTGTTAGTGTACCCTGTGATTTTTAAAGACTTTTCTTGTTTTTAATGTGATCTTTAAACGTGCAGCACTTTGGAAACGGTATTCTTGAGAAAATGTGCTGTATAAATAAAGTTGATTTTCTTAGGCCACACTCACAGTCTCTGAACTGCTCCACGTCGTCGTCGAACACCGCCTCCTTCAGCGCGCTCTTGTCGTAGGTGCAGATCGTCTCGCCGTAGCCGTAGGGGGAAAACTCTCGAGCGCGGGGCCCGGCGAAGGAGCGAGGGGACGGCGTGTTCAGGAGAGAGGTTTTATTATCCAGAGCGGTACGGCCCCCCTCCACCACGTCCAGCCCCAGCCGAGCGTCCGACCCCGGGGAGGAGGCCAGTCCTTCTCGCCCCGCCTAAGACGACAGGTGAAGAACGTTAAAAAGATCTCGTGGATGACTGAAGGGATTATACAGACATTATCCACATAAAGTGCACTATGTAACTTTTTGGTTTGGGTCCGTCACCTGTCTGTTTCTATGGATATGTCATTACTTTGCCTGGAATGTTCCACAGTGTGACATTAAACAGCTTTAACTTACATTTTATAGATCAAAATTACCAATAAACAGGCATTCTGACTGTGAGCAGGGTCGCCTCACAACTTGGTCTGGTTTGGTCTCCATGAAGATAGAAAGGTTTAATGCCATACTGTGGAACATTCCAGACAACGCAATATCATCTCCAAGGAGAAAAGCATTTGACGGACCCTCCACCAGAAAAGTTACACAGAGCAGCATTAAAGGCCCATTTTCTGATCTACAGTGTGTTATAATGTTTCCTCGCCAAAAACATAGCCAGAGTTTGGTTTTGTTTCATTCACGCATGTTTAACGCGCAAATCCTGCACGTTTAGGCATACTCACGCAGAAAAACACTTTGTTCCACCGTGTGATGTCATGTGGTAATACAGGAAGTGCTCCACACACCTTCACTAGAATCATTTGGATGATTTCAGCCCTGACATAGCCCATTTCTACTGAACTAAAGGTAAAAAGGAGCTGTTAATTTGACTACTTAACACTACCTGACATCACAAGGTGGAACAGAGCATTTTGAGCTTCGGAAATCAATAATAAATGGCTACTACATGTGAATGAAACAAAACACAACTCCAGTTATGTTTTAGGGGAGGCAATCACATTGTAACATGGTTTAAAAGTCACAAGAATCCATTTTGTGTAATATAGGACCTTTAATGAGCATGATGTTGTCTGTGTCCAGGGGACCAGTACCGGTCCCTGGGTAGTTTTGTAACGGGCCGCACAGAAAGAATAACTTGGATTATTTCCATTTTATTTATTATCCGAGTCTGAACCATGTTTTATTTTGAAAAATTAACAAATTCTCTCCGCTACATCCGTCTGTGACTCACTCTTGACTCTCGTCTCAGTCACGTGATACATTAAAACATTAATATTAAACCCACAAGCTGCAAAATGAGTAAAAAACAAACATCTTTGGAAACGTTTATTATCATATTTATAAAATACCACAGTTTTTGTGTTGGTCATTTTATTTTGTCGTATTTATCTGCCACAACTTAAAGGGATAGTTCAGGTTTTTTGACATGAATCTGTACGTCCCCATCAGCAGTGTCGTATATCAACACTGACTTACCTCCCGACAGCGTCCGGTGAGACGAGTTCTTCCCCGGTTTCGGTGCTGATGAAAGTGTCCGGCAAGTTGGCTGGGGTTTTTCTTCTCAAAACAATATGTGTTCAAAAGAGTGACACATTTGAGTCGCAAAACATGAACGAGGAAAAAGTCAGACCTCATAATCACTTGGTACTATTTTTGTCTCTGTTCATATCACTACCGGCAGGTGAAGCTGCGCCTGTTTCACTGTGTTTCCTGCTCGGAAAGTAACGACGACATGTGTGACTACGACACCGACAATGAAGACGTGGCCTTTAGCACAGAGCCAAGGGGAGATCTTTATGAACCCGAATATACTGATGCCCAAATTCACCAGATGGAGTCAGAACAGCAGAGAGAGAGAGGAGGGACAGAGTGGGACAAGCTGAAGCTGGATTTTTGTTGTTACAGCCTGGAGAGTCACAAGTCTGCACCATTTTTATATACATTCTTACAGCTTATACAAGCTTATATACTTATCACTGTAGCTCTCACATTAGCTCTATCGCATCGCGGCGGTCAAAAGTCTGAGCACATAAACACTGCCGAACTACAGAAAAAAGTGTTGGATTCGTGCGCAGCTTCACCTGGCGGCAGTGATATGAGCAGAGAGAAAATAGTACCAAGTGATTATTAGTCTAGCTTTTTTCGAGTTCAGGATTCGTGATGCAAATGTGTCACTCTTTTGAACACATACTGTTTTGAGAAGAAAAACGCTTTATTTTCGTGACCACAGCCAACTTGCCGGACACTTTCATCAGCACCGAATCCGGGTAAGAACTCGGCTCACCGGACGCTGTCGGGAGGTAAGTCAGTGTTGATGCTGACGGGGACGTACAGATTCATGTAAAAAAAAACCTGAACTGTCCCTTTAAAGGCCTGTCCGTGAAAATATTGTCTGACATTAAACTGGTCCGTGGCGTAAAAAAGTTTGGGGAGCGCTGACCCAAATGATCTAACATGCCCCGCCCATTTCATAATTGTATTTAAAAACACTCACAGCGTCGTCCCTCTTGCCCTCGCGTCTGATTGGTTCGTTGAGGTCCTCCTGGCTCCTGTAGCTGAAGCTCTGGATGGCCTCGGTGACTCCGCGCAGGGAGCTGTAGATCTCGTCTGAGTTCATGTTCTCTGTGTCGTACTCCATCATGCTAACACATGAAAAAACAACGTGATTTACACAGAGCCTGGGTATGGAGATGTATTTGAGCTACGTGCTGTAACTGTGCAGTACAATGAGCTCGTTAGTTGGGATGTAACGATATCCAAATCTCGCGGTACGATATTTTCACAATATGCATCTCACAGTCCGATTTTTATTACGATATTTTGTGGATTTTGTGTGAATATGCTTCTTTTTCCTGTTAAAATGCCTTAACCCAAAAAACTAATACTTGAAAATACTTAGAACAGTTTTTCTTCATGCAGTCTGCCCTGAAATGAAGCAAAGGATCATGGTCTATGTAGTTCTCTCTGCTTTTTTGCTGCACCATAACTATTCATTTAAGCAAAGACTCTTGTGATTTGATATATTGTGATGACAATATTTTGGTTATTGTTACATCCCTTGTAGTTCGTGAGTGTTTTAGTGTTAGTATTCTTTTAGTTTTGTAATAACATGCAGCATAGCATCTGCAGTGTTGAAAAATGGGTTGTTTATAGTAGACAATAAAGAAGAAATTGTATACTTTTGAGATTATTTGTGTAGAAAATAAAAAGTCTAATTCATCCTCAATTAAAAAATGTATAAATTCCTTTTAAAAGCACCTGACTTATGCCTATAGGATAATTCAGATATTCGTCCAAATGCATTCCTAGCATCATAATTATTCATAGCAAGGAGTTTATAAACACTTTATAAAACTTTCAAAGGCTAAAGCGTGTTTTAAAACAACAACTAGCAGTGCACTAGTGCCACTTCCTGGTTCATGGACAATAAAAAGGCGTAATATCATAATTAGCTGCAGAGAGCTCATATTGACGCATTTTGAAGACCTGTTTTTACAATGTATAGTTAAAAAAATGCCAAATTTCTTTTAAAAGCAACTGAATTATGCATATAGGATAATTAAAAAATGTGTACAAATTTAATCACTTTATAAAAATCGCGATGTTTTATCATCACATTTGCTAAAAACAACTAGTCTGCTAACAGTGTACCACCACCACCTCCTGGTTCGCGGACAATAAAAAAGCATAATATTATAATTAGCTGCAGAGAGCTCATTTTGACTCATTTTGAAGACCTGTTTTTACGATGTATAATTGTCAAATCGTTTTTAAAGCCACCTGAATTATGCGTACAAGATAATTCAGATATTCGGCCAAATGCATGCCTGGCATCATAATAATTCATAGCACGGAGTTTATAAACACTTTTTAAAACTTACTTATAATAAAATAGCGTTTTTGCAATGTTCAGTATCTACAAACTGTGTTCAAACCCTAATACTTGTTGAATGTACACTATTCGGCTCGTAAGTCTGACGTCACACGACTTCCGGGTCCAACGAAACATTTGTTCAATACGGTCTATGGTTCAAAATGACAAAACCAGAGAACATTTTCACCATCACCTCCTTTTTAGTGAGGTTTCAACGAGAGCACGGAAACCCGACAGAAACCTGACGTGTTCGGATGGGTATGGACAAATAGTTAGAGCTTCATCAGCGCTTCAGCTGTTTCCTGTTTACAGTAAAACCACTCGCTCTGAGACTCTGAAGTGTTCAAAGATCAGAGCTCTGCACTTCTAGTTTAGATACAAGTCAAAACTGTGTTATTATTATTTGTCAAATGTGGTGCAATACTTCAGATGCAGGATTTTAAAGCATAAAAGATTGGAAATAAAGTCCACAGGAAGTAGAGTCACTGTCGCTAATCTGCAACTTCACTTCAGTCTGTGCATTGTGCGTATGTAAACAGACACACATGTGGGAATACTCTCGTCTTTTTACTTTTAAAGAACGCCTCAAACTGGATTAACAGTGCGGTTTTGTGGACTGGATGTCATTATTTGCAGAGGACAATTGCTGTGCATAATGTGGATGAGACGCTGCCCATAAATCTACCACTTTACGAGAGGTGAGTAAAGTCTTCTCATTGTTTTCGCTGTATCCTGAGTTTGTATTTTGCGTCTCTGTGTGGTGGCCTAACCAGAAATGATAAGTTAGTGAGTTCAAACAGCAGGTGCACAACACTGCAGCATTTTAACATGTCGATCAGTCGGGTCAAATTCGGCGCGGCTGCAGCTTGGACCCGGAAACAGAATGATGACGTAGCGACTTACAAGCCGAATTAAAAGACAAACTACTTTATGTGAACCCGTGTCCGCCCTGTTTGGAGTGTCCGACCCCCCCTGGTGGTTACCTGGGAGAGTACGCTCTGCGCAGGACCCTGAGGGAGGGGGCGGCAGGGTGGGACTGAGGCGGAGGAAGAGGAGGAGGAGGGGGGGCAGGGGGGTGCTTTAGTCCGTCCACACCCCAACCCCATAACCGACTGTGGGTTCGGCGAGGGGCGGATGGATGGAAGGATGGAACAGCGAAAAGAATGGAGGTGGAGAGGATGGGAACGAGACAAGAAAGCCAGAGACGGACACGGACCAGAGAGGGAGAGCGTGAACAACAGTATGGAGGAAGGAGAGAGAGAAGACAAAAGAGCAGTCTGAGGTTGGAGGAAAAAAGAGAGGAAAGCACAGGTCCCCCAGCTGGAGACTCAAGCAGCACTAGCCCATTTTAGTCTTTGCTTGATGTTGCTACTCGGACTAAAACGGCGACGAATGAGCTGCTCTCGTCGAGAAGATTGTGAGGCGAATTTGTATTCAGAGCGATTAATAAAGCAATTCTGATCGATAAGAAGTCAGAAAATGTTTTAAATGTTTTTGTTTGAATAATCAATGAGGGAAAACCGTAATAAATCCTGATGCTAATAAAATGTAGAGTATAATGTGTTAACTATAGAGTACCGTATTTTTCGGACTATAAGTGGAGTATAAGTCGCACCAGCCAAAAATGCATAATGAAGAAGAAAAAAACATGTATAAGTCAGGCTTTTTGGGGGAAATTTATTTGATAAAATCAGAGACCAAGAACCGACATTTCATATTGAAAGTTAGAGAAGTTATAATAATAAAAACAACCCAATAGGGAACAAACCGCGTATCATTTGTTCATTCGTTTTTCAATATAGAACCAAAAATAAGAAAACAAAAAAATAACTCTTTATTATTTGTCTCTAAAACCAAAATAAAAAAACAGATAATGATTTGTTTTTTTCATTTTTAATTCATATATATACGATTGATATATTTGGTCTATGCACTGTCAGTGTGAAACATTTTTTTTGTAAGTCGCTTTAGACGATCAACCGCTGTTCATCTATTGGACTTTTTGGAGACAAGGTACGAACTTCTTTCATGACACTACACAAAAAAGTATCGGATCGGTATCGGAAAGAGCAGTCCTTAAAAAAAAAAAATCCGATCAGAAGTAAAAAAAAAAATCTTGATTAGGACATCTCTAACTTTAATCTAGGTTTTATTTTACACAATTTGACTAGAAAGCGTTGGGTTTTTTTGGAACTAGAGGTGAACTGATTTGTGCTGTTAAAAAGTCTCACACATAAAATTACAGTCGAAAGATCGCAAGCAGTAGGTAACAGTTTTTCAGTTTTTAACATTTTTGTTCAAAATCAAACACCAAAACAGAACCATGAACGCTCGTTTTGATCACAGGCCTCTGAAAATGTGTTATTTTCATCCATTTTCATTTATTTCAGAGTTTTCAGACTTGTTTTTGGCTGTGTTTGCTCATGTGTGCATTGTGTCACCACAGATATATATGTCTCGATGTATTCAGATTCAGGGAAGTGTCATCAAGCTATTAAAAAAGCAAGTTTAGCTTCAAAAGGTCTTTAATTCTAAAAGGTGAAGACAATGCAATTTACGGACAGAGCTACTTTTATATTAATCCAGTTTATAATGTGGAGTGGCAATAAAAGTGATCTTAAATTGCGTTCAAGGTCCATGGGCAATAATACTATTATTTGATCAGATATAGACAATGGACAATATTAAAATTCCAACTTCAAAGATCATCTTATCTATCACAGTTATCGTTCTACTTGGGCCTACCATAAAAAACTCAATTTTATTTTGATTTAACTGTGCACTGTGTAACTTGAATGCTCCACATTATTGCATTAAACATATCTATCTCCATGGAGACAAAACAGTGACACCACCAAGCCAAGTTGCACATCGGATCTGTGGAGAGGTGAAACTCATGTAAACTAAATAAATGAAAAGATAGATAAGTTTAATGCTACTGTGTTTAATTCAAACCAATAAAAATCTACACAATGCACCTTTAAATTGTGCATTGGTAAAGTTTTTTTTGCATATTCTGAAACGATGGATACTGTAACTACAGGGTGACCAGATGTTGAAAATCAAAAACTGGGACATCCCCCGTTTTTTGGTGGTTGGCAATAAGAAAATTGTGAAACGAATGCGTAATTAAAGGGGAACTATCAAATACTGTCATTAGTGTCTGGAAACGTTATAAAACAACTTTATACGCAGCCTTATACTTGCCTTTGTTGATTTCCCACTGCGCATGCGAAAGCCCAAAAGACTTGATCGCCGATGTCGTTTCTAATCCCATTTATTTATGAGTGAATTATATTTTTTGAAAAAAAAAACCCATTCCCGAACCATTTTCTTTCAACAACTTTCAGTCTCTCTTCTTCACCGTCAGTAGTCGATCTTCACTTGTTGCTTATGGCGGCTCGAGCCGCCGCTGGAGTCGGCAATCGAGTCTTTTGGGCTTTCACATGTGCAGTGGGAAATCAACAAGCTAATGCTAAAGCTGCTTATAAAGTTGTTTTATAACGTTTCCAGACACTAATGAGTGAACCAGGCAGAGCGTTTTGTTTGTTAGACTCGTGGCTGTTGTAAGATGGGTTAAAGTGGTGTTAAGCCCCTTTTGTGCAAATTGGCGTTTTACATGGAAGCTAAGAACTTGCCCCCATCACTACACTAGACTCACTGCCACAGACTCACTGCCACAGTGAGATCTCCACCACGGCAACACTGATCTGTGCCATTTTTTGGCTTCTGACAGAATTCAACCACCTCTAGCAACGGACTTTAGCTTCAAATAGGGACGTCTGGTCACCCTGTGCACTGTAACTATTGATTTGATATGATTGCTATTATAATCCTGCAAATAACTTTGGGTTCACTGGATTGACACCTGCGTTTTTACAAATTACAGACTGAATGCAAGTTAAAATTGTGTGTGACCTCTGTCAGAGCAACTCATTCAGTGCCGTCCTCACGTTAGCCTGTTAGCATGTTAGCCTGTTAGCCTGTTAGCTGGTTAGTCATGTGTACTACAATGGCAGTAGCAGCAGTTGAATATCTGCGCATGCTTTAGGTTACGGTGATTTTATAGACTTTACCTTGGAGACAGGCCGCCGTGTGAGCAGTTGGTGGGCGAGGTGAGGGGGCTGGTTCTGCTCGGGGTGTGGCGGGGAGGTGTTCGGCCAATCGTGTTACTCGGGGAGCCCTAGAAAGAAAATATAGTAATTGGAAATATCGTTTTTAATATATAGCCTAAACCAACAAAACTCAGGGATTTGCCGTTTGAGGGGATTTTCTGTTTATGTGCATAATTTAGAGAAAAAAAGTAAAGTTTCCTCAATAATCTAAAGTAATAATCTAAAATATCAAACAATCACGGTGCCACTATATATATGACCCTATAAGGTGAAATGTAGTTGTAGTAGCAGGTGTCGTAGAAGTAGTAGTAGTAGCTATTGTAGGAGTAGTAGTAATAGCTTTTGAAGTAGTAGTAGCAGTAGTAGTAGGTATAGTAGTCATAATCGTAGTAGAAGTAGTAGAAATAGTAGTATTAGTAATAGTAGCTCTAGAAGCATTAGATGAAGTAGTAGTAGTAGCTGTAGTAGTAGTGGTTGAAGTAGCTGTAGAAGTAACTATAGTAGTAGTTGTAGTGGTAGCAGTAGTAGCTGTAGTAGCAGTAATAGTAGTAATAGCAGTAGTACCTGTGTAATAGCTGTAGTAACTATAGTAGTAGTAGTAGTAGTAGCAGTAGTAGCAGTAGTAACTATAGTAGTAGTAGTAGTAGTAGTAACTATAGTAGGAGCAGTAGTAGCAGTAGTAACTATAGTAGTAGTAGTAGTACTAGTAGCAGTAGCAGTAGTAACTATAGTAGTACTAGTAGCAGTAGCAGTAGTAACTATAGTAGTAATAGTAGTAGTAGTAGCAGTAGTAACTATAGTAGTAGTAGTAGTAGTAGTAATAGTAGTAGTAACTAGCAGCAGCAGCAGCAGTGGTAGCAGTGGTAGTAGCAGCAGTAACTACAGCAGCAGTAGCAGCAGCAGCAGCAGCAGTAGTGGCAGCAGTAACTATGGCAGCAGCAGCAGCAGCAACTATGGTAGCAGCAGCAGTAGTGGTAGCAGTGCAGCAGCAGCAGCAGCAGTAGTAGCAGTAGTAACTAGCAGCAGCAGTAGTAACCATAGCAGCAGTGGTAGCAGCAGCAGCAGCAGCAGTGGTAGCAGCAACTATAGCAGCAGCAGCAGTAGCAGTGGTCAGCAACTATAGTAGTAGTAGTAGCAGTAGTAACTATAGTAGTAGTAGTAGTAACTATAGTAGTAGTAGTAGTAGTAGTAGTAGTAGTAGTAGTAACTATAGTAGTAGTAGTAGTAGTAGCAGTAGTAACTATAGTAGTAGTAGTAGCAGTAGTAACTATAGTAGTAGTAGTAGTAGTAGTAGTAGTAGTAGTAGCAGTAGTAACTATAGTAGTAGTAGTAGTAGTAGTAGTAGTAGTAGTAGTAGTAGTAGTAGTAGTATTATACCACGGTGCTGCTGGTGTTGCTGGAGTTCTTGAGGTGGTTGTGGAGCAGTTTTGTGGCTCCGTCCTGGAAGGTTTTGGGCAGCGCTCCGAGGAGCATCGTGAACTCTGGAGTGTTGAGCTCAAACAGGGAGATCAGCACCACCTGAGCCGCCTGGACAGGGACAAACGAGTCAAAAACAAGAAAGACAGAACGAGACACCAAAAATAATCTGCACAGTTTGTCTTTCCAAACAATCGACCATTAAATGTATAAAATATTAACATGAAACCATAATATTCACATTTTTTCACATGTCAACATCTTTTATTAAGTTAAAAAAAGAAATGCGTAAAACGTAGAATGTGTGAAAACTACTGTCAACATGTAAAATCTGTAAAAACTGTAAAACTGAAGTTAATGAAAATGACATTGACTTCTGATCCAACGTTAACAAACAAAGAATGGTTTTACAAAGGATTTTGTAAATTTGTAGAAAAAACAAACCAAATTTTTTCATAGATGTTGGTTAAATTGTGCATTTTGCAATTTTTGTAAAACCATTTCAGTTGTTCACATGCTAAGTGGTAACTCACTTAAAATACCAATATAAAAACAAGACAACTCTCTGAATTTATATAGAAAAGTTAAACTGTTTGTAATTTAAAGCTGTGCAATAAAATTATACATCTCCAACTCTACTTTTGCTTTTGAAGGTGAACTGAAGGTGAAAACTAAAGGTGCATTGTGTAACTTTTCCAGTGGAGCGTCCATCAAATGCCTTTCTCCATTGGGGTGTTATTGTTTTGTCTGTAATGTTTCACAGTATGGCATTAAACCTTTCTATCGACATACAGTAGAGACCAAACCAGATCAAGTTACAGGACAGATCTGTGGAGAGGCGACCCCGCTCACTATCAGGATGCCTGTTTTTCTAGGTTTTTTGAGCTTTAAAACCACCTGTAATTGAATAAATGTGAGGTAGAGCTGTTTAATGCCATATAGATGGAGCAATGACATCTCCATAGAAACAAGCAGGTGACGGACCCTCAACCAGTAAGTTACACAGTGTCCTTAAAACGGATAGTTCAGGTTTTTTGACATGAATCTGTACGTCCCCGTCAGCAGTGTCTCATCAACACTGACTTACCTCCTGACAGCGTCCGGTGAGCCGAGTTCTTCCCCGGTTTCGGTGCTGATGAAAGTGTCCGGCAAGTTGGTTGGGGTCATGAAAATAAAGTGCTTTTCTTACCAAAAACAATATGTGTTCAAAAGAGTGATTCATTTGTATCACAAAACGAGAACGGTGAAAAAATCAGACCTCATAATCACTTGGTACTATTTTCTCTCCGCTCATATCACTGCACTGCCGCCAGATGAAGCCACAAACGAAGAGAAAATAGTACCAAGTGATTATGAGGTCTGACTTTTTCACCGTTCTCGTTTTGTGATACAAATGAATCACTCTTTTGAACACATATTGTTTTGCGAAGAAAAATGCTTTATTTTCATGACCCCAGCCAACTTACCGGACACTTTCATCAGCACCGAAACCGGGGAAGAACTCGTCTCACCGACGCTGTCGGGAGGTAAGTCAGTGTTGATGCTGACGGGGACGAACAGATTCATGTCAAAAAACCTGAACTGTCCCTTTAAAGTTCAACAAAGACTAGCTTAGTCTTTGAGCTAGCTAGTTTCACTGGTAACAAAAACACAGATTTTAGTTCACATAACCTGTAAGAAATGTTCTGTTAGGGTTACGAAGAGTTTTCAAAGTGCAATTCAAATTCTTCACACGTGTTTTGTATATCTGCATGCAAGTGAGTATTAACGAGTAAAAAGTCATTAATAAAGACATTCACATTTCTTTTATCATATCTGTTTGATCAGCTCAGAAACAAGTTGCCATATTTTCTGTATAATTCTGTACTAAATCAGAGCGACTCCATGCATTCAAGTTAACGAAAAGTTGTTAGAGTGAGAAAAACACACTGTAGTCTTGATAAATCCAAAGCAAAAGTCAAACCACACAAGCCTTTCTTAGTTTAAAAAAGTGTAAAACATCTCTTTGCAAGGCGAGCATCTACGGTTAGCTATAGCGTCATTAGCAGTGTGAGTTAGCGAGATGCAACTCTTGGTCGCCGCGGTGACGGTGGGGTTAGAGACCGGAGCAGGCGGGGTTTAAACGTGCTTCTTGCGCTGTGATTGGTCGATCGGCTCTACCTGTTTACACCTCTCCTCCAGGTTGCACTCTGCCGACAGTAAGGCTGCAGCACTGGACCTGCCAGCTAGCTCCTCGCACACCCAGCTTTGAAGGGTCTGGGGTAAGTAAGGCAAGAGCGGCTGTTATAGGAGCGCAAATGAAAGCAAGAACCAACTCCAACCAGAGTCTTGAGCAAAATTATACAACAGATTTTTGGCATGAGAGATGAAATAAAAAATGCCAGACCAGATTAGTGTGCTTCGACTCATTTGTGTCCCTGTTTGAAAAGTCCTGTATATTTGTACATTTGGCTGTCCCAACCTCAACTCTGTATCACTGGCAGCACAGATCACATTTTAAAAGAGAGGTTCTCCCTGATAATAATAATGCATTTTATTTATTTGGCGCCTTTCTGGACACCCAAGGTCGCCTTACAACAACAGCTATAGCGCTTTTCAGACACATGTCCTCAAAGACGCTTTACAGAGCATCATTAACAGAGCATTGTTCATTCACCCAGCAGGAAAACAAATAGATTTGTTTATTCCTTTAATGGTAAATGGTAAATAGTCACATCTTTATACAGCACTTTTCCACCTTCAAGGCACTCAAAGCACTTTAAAACAAGGAACCATTCACCCATTCACACACATATTTATACACCAGTGTACGCAGACACTGGGGGCGAGGGGGACACAAAGGGGAGCTGGAATTTTATTTTATTTTTTTATTTAACCTTTATTTACCCAGGAAAGTCCCATTGAGATTACTAATCTCTTTTTCAAGGGAGTCCTGCCATGCACACATCACTTTCACACTAGGCAATGTGGGTGAAGTGTCTTGCCTAAGGACACAATGACAGTTTCTGTGACTGGCGCCCCACTGTGGCACCTGGAATTCCCAGTGTCTCCCATCCAAGTACTAACCAGGCCCAGCCCTGCTTAGCTTCTGAGATCTGGAATCACACCGGCCAACCTGTGGGTCAGTGTATCTGACTGCTCAACCAATGATGTTTATGTCAAGAGTGGGATTATTCCCTCTGCCATTCGACCCCTAAACACAGAGGTGAAATAGGCTGAGCCAAGTGTCCGTTTATCCTTTGTTTACTGCTCTAATGTTATTGTTTTTGTACCAGGCCTTTGCACTTTATGTCTCAGTTACACTAATGTGAGCACCTGACCTGTGTGAACTGTATTTGAGTGTTTTTATACTGGGGATAAATTACATTTTCTAAACTAAACTAAACATATTGTACCTCTCTGATAAATGGTGACATTTTTTATAGCAAGAACTGAAGCGCTTTCATCAATTTTACCCATTCATGCACACACTGGGGGCGAGGTGGGTTAAGTGTCTTGCCCAAGAACACAATGACAGCATTCATCTGTGGAAGATGGAATCGCACAATCTGACCACCCTACCGATGATGGTCATGTCAAGAGTGGGAATTGAACCGCAAACCAGTGGACAAACACATTACCAACTCAGCTTCCATTGCTGCAGTGCTCAAAACCGTTGGTCTCACTGTTTGATGTCATCCAGTGGCATTTCAGAAATACTCCTCTATGTTTTTAAAGTGTTTTGACAGAACCGCTCTAGTTTGTTGAAACGAGAGCGGTTCTGGTAACGTTACTGGTATCTGCAAAAGCTCCGATACTGCACATTTTTCAGGATAGACCCGATGCCGTCTGAAACTGTATTTTTCTAAAGGACGACTGTGGAAGATAATTTGTTTCATCAGATATTGAATTTTAAATAGCATTGAATTTATCACTCTGATTTTTTTTTAATCATCAAACTTTAAATAGTAAGTTTAAGTCACTGATTTATGTTATATGTTCTGTTACGTGCGAACAATAGAGCCGGCAATTTAACGAATTTCACTTTACTTTATGCTAGTTAAGATTCTAGTAACGTTAGCTATTGTAATTGTTTGAGATATTTTGTCATTTTATTTTAAAAATAGTGAATGGGGGCAGGAAAGTGGGAAGGGACGCTGTGGAACTAGCTGTCAATCAAACCTGTTGCTAAGACTAGGGGGAGGTACCTCGGGGAATGAAGGCGTCTGATTGGTCCGTTATTTATGTTCATATCTTGATTTAGGAACAAGATAGAGAAATGAAAAATTCAGGATCATGTGTCGCGGGTTCATAGGAACATTTTAAGACCAAAATGACGAGGCCACAGTGGCAGGTACAGAGAGAGGGGCGATAAGATCCTAATGTGAGTCAGTGGGAAAAAGGGAGAGAAGGAGCCGGAAGAGCCTCCTGGAGCACTTCCTGTTTGGCACGCGGCGGCTAACGGGTTAGCTTAGTCCACTCATATATACGGTCTATGTTTTTAGGACATAGTGTTGAACAGGGGTCTCCAACATGTAGATCAGGAGCTACCGGTAGCTCTCCAACCCTTTCCAAGTAGCTCTCCAAGGGATTTCTGAATTATACATATTGTCATGAATAAATAAAATTAAATGTTTTTTAACATTGTACATGTATCACTTTGATGCCTGACTTTGTGCACAAATAAAAAGGATAATGGTTCATGTTTTATAGGCATCTAACTGTACCTTAATAACAATAATAATACACGCTTTAGCTATGTCCACTCATATATATGGTCTATGGTCTCTAGCAATATTTACACAGTACAATGAAACACTAAAGTAGTTAGTTCTAGTATCTATAATAAAAAACCTGCATTTTTAGTCCCAGAATAGCGTTTATGCCTGGGCAAGATGGGAGAGATGTCTTGCCCAAGAACACAACAACTAACCCAAACACTCTTTACTTCACAACTACAGTACAAACACCACCGCTACTGTACTGTACTTCATCTACTACAATCCAAACCTGAGATACAGCTGAACGCAGCACCTCCGGACTTGTAGCGTTTGAAACCGAGCCTGAATCACTGCTCTCCGTCATCTGTAGACACATGTTAGTTTTGAATAAAGCTCCACTGACCTCTGTCTCACTGAATTTGAATCCTTTAAGAGCGGGAAGAGACATTCGGAACTTTTGGAGCTGGAGACAGGCAAAGTACGCGTGTTACTGCCTAATCACTAAGCCGTCTTGCAGCTATTTTCACAAACCGTTTAACAGTCTAGAGAAATAAACAGGTTTGCATTTGGTTTTATTCAACAGTAGCAAAGTTAAAGGAGACATTTTGCAATGTTGTGCTTCAATTGTTTTCCTTTTAGGACTCTAAGCCGACTGTCTGTAGTCTTGACAGTGCACTTTGGATCAAATAAATGATGCAGAATCATAGTTTTGCTAATTCTATGGCAATCACATCATTATTAGTTTGTATTTTGATTGATGCGTGTTTGAATTATGCGGTATTGTCCTACATTTGAGGCTTTAATGTTCCTACCCACCCCCATCCCTGCCCACAGCCCTGTATACTCAAAAACAGTCAAAATACAAACTATAGTCTGCTACATTGAGCATTAAAAGTCCCGTATTATGCAAAATGTACTCTTGTGCGCTTTAAGTCATGTTATAATGCTGCTACCTAATCAAAAGCATATCTAGAGTTGTGTTTTGTTGCATTCACACATGTCTGAGTAGTTTTCAAGCTATATTCGAAATTTAGTTCAGTAGAGTTTGGCAATTCAAGGTCTGAAATGATCCAAATGATTCGAGTGAAGGTGAGTTTAAAAACACACGTGGAACGGAGTGTTTTCAGTTTGAGAGAAGTAATCCTAAGCCTAAATATGCAGGGTTAGTGTATTAAACGTGTGTGAATGAAACAAAACACGACTCTGGGTACGTTTTTGATAAAGAAACAACACTACAACATACTGTAGATCAGAAAATAGCAGAAAATGGGCCCTTTAATCTCCACGAATCTAGGCTGGGAGTTCAGTTGGTGGAAAAACAAACAGAGGGGACACAGCGGCACAACATGTGACATGTTTCATACAAAGATAATGGGGCCGTTGAACCAAGGCCATCCGCACAACCAGCACCTATTATCGAGTTTACAACTGTGGCTAAGCAAACAGTCACTTTTCAGATGAATTAGACGGGCTAGATCCAGTTTTAAAGGGCCCATATTACGCTATATCTGTTATAATGTTGTGTACTCATCACAAACAGACCTGGAGTTGTGTTTTGTTTCATTCACACATGTTAAACACACAAACCCTGCATATTTAGGCTGAGTTCTTTTCTCAAACAGAAAACACTCTCTTCCACCTTGTTATGTCATGTGGTGAAACAGGAAGTGCTCCACTGTGTTTTTAAACTATCGGTGTTGATGTACTGTCTGGGAATGGCCAGAGGGGGCAGATGACATAAGATGACTCTTCTTTCTGCTCCTTTTCATTCATTTCTTGTATGTTTAATGTCTTTTTATGCTTTATGAATGAAATAAACAAACAAATAATAATAATAATAATAATAATAAAAAAACAAAACTCCATACACCTTCACTTCACTAGAATCATGTGGATGAGTTCAGCCAGGAAACGTCCATCTCCGCTAGAGATGTCCCCATCAAGATTGTGAGTGCTCTTTCCGATACTGATCCAATGCCTCCCCCAGTGTTTGCTGCTGTGGCTTTGCCGTCTTGCGCTTATAAATCTCAAACTCGTCCGGATGATTCTTTTGTAAGTGACGAATCAAATTGGTAGTGTTAAAGTGGCTCTGCTGGTTCCTCCACGAGAAACAGTTTGTTTGCAGCGATTGTGTCGCTGTTTGACTTGTTTTGTTGTACAGTCGTCCCTCACTATTTTTTTATGAACACGCATTGTGTTCAGCACCCCGATTGGCTAAGCGAGAACCCGCGCATTGTTTTCTGCATAATCGAAGGAGGCATGTCTGTTTATAAGAATAAAAAACAGCGCCAACAACTCCCCATAATTATGTTTTCAGCCCCCGCACTCCTCAGTTTAGATAGATTTGCGTGGGGCGATCCCTCTCCCCGCTCATATCGCGGAGGGGCTTTACAGTTTTTTTTAGGGTTTTTCTACTTTGCAGATTTCGCCTATTGCGGGTTATTTTTAGAACGTAACCCCGCAATAAACGAGGGACCACTGTAGTGAAAAGCCCCACACAGCGACATGGCGGCGTTTCATTTCCAGCTGCCGTAAAGCGCGTCGATGCTGCAAAAACATGTGACACTGGGTCGGTCCGATCATGTGACTGAATCCAATACTGTCTGATACTCATAAAAGAGCCGGATCGGGAGCTGATACTCATACTGAATATCGGATCTGGACATCCCTGATCGCCACTACATTAAAGGTAAAAGGAAGCAGTAAACTTGAAAACTGCCCCACCACTTCATGACATCACAAGGTGAAACAGCATTTTGAGCTTTGGAGATAATAAAGTGTTACTCAAACATTTGGATGAAACAAAACACAACTCCAGGCGTGTTTTTGAGGAGATAACAACATTATAACATGGCTTAAAGCTCACAAGAATCAATTTAGCGTAATATAGGACCTTTAAATCAATTTAATAATAAGATATAAGGCTTATATTGGGATGAGTTTAGTAATGTGGTTATTTTTGATTAAGTAGGCTCCGTCTTCCATTAAAGATGAACTATATGCAATGTTCAATACTTTTTAGTAACACAGATTTTCACATGGGCATAACTGTTGTATTCCAAATTATCCATATTATTATTATTAATTGTAGTATTTCTGTTTTATTTCAAAGCCAAATATAAAGTCTATGGAAATGATAAAACAGATCAGAAAAAACAACATTATCATACATTTTATATTATTATGCAGTTTAATCCTTTCAGTTACAAAGCCAAATAGAAAAAGGGAAATACGCAATGTAAAAAATGTAATATTGATTTTGATTTATGGTAAGTAGTTCTGACCAGATAAGATGTATTGTTTACTTTGTTCAGTTTACTGATCTGACTGTGTTATGCATTACAAAGTTATTTTTGTCAGGCAAAAATAACTGGTTCTAACAAAAGAATGTTCCTTATAGCTTCTTTGCAGTATAAAATAAGCGCATGACTTTATAATGTAACTTCCAAGTTTTGGTGAATGCTGCCATGGTATGTTTTAGAATACAATGTGTAGTAACATGTTCTTTAGTGCTGTCGATTTAATCTCAATTAATCTCATGTCATAGTTAACTCGCGATTAATTGCAAATTATTCACACATTTTTTTGTCCCTTGAATCATCATTTTAATACTCTTTTGTTTTTGTTTTTTTGTATTGCAAACCAGAACAATCGTCAGTGAGACTTTGTGCTCTGCAACAGTGTGAGCGAAGTGTCTCTTCTACAGTCACATAACGGGTGAAATAATGTGCTGTGACCTGAGGTAGTTCTCATGACTGAGGGACGTCCAGTGATCTCCTGTTAGTGCGACTGTGTTTGTCGCTCCAACACCTGCTGTACCCGGGGCACAGTCACGCTGGGACTTTTGGGCTGTGGTCGGGCGCGTTTGCCTGAGGTTCTGTGTTCGCACCTGTCGGGGGCTGACGGTTTTGGTGGAGAGGGTGGGTCCAGCGGGCTGGAGGTGTCTATTACGTGGTGGGGCGGGTGTGGGTTCTGCTGCAGTGCTGCCTTAGTGGACTTTGTTTCGTGTTTTCCTCGTGCAGGTGCTATCGGCGTGTGCGCAGATGTGTCGTGCTTTGGCCCAACTCCTCCAGCCGCGACTTCTCAGTTTCATACAGATTGTTTTCTTTCCCGTTTCCAGCCAAATCCTGTAGTTTTTCTAACATTACAGCAGTGGCCCTAGCAAAACTTGTCCATTGGGTCACAAAGTGCATTAATCTCGCAATAAAAAAATTAAGGCAGTTAAAATTGTTTTGAGTTAACGCGTTAATAGCGCAATATTTTTGACAGCACTAGTTTTTTTTTTTTTTTTTAAGAATACATACAACACCAACAAAAATAGACACAAAAAACCCCAAACAAACAAAAAACAAAACCCACACCTATATTTACACAAAAACTACACAAACACCTATAGTAACACGCTTTTAAAGGTGCATTGTGCAACTTTTCTGGTGGAGGTTCCATCAAATGCTTATCCCCATGGAGGTGTTATTGCTTTGGAATGTTTCACAATATGGTATTAAACTATTCTGTCGCCACGGAGACCAAACCAAACCAAATTACAGGTCAGATCTGCAGAGAGGCGACGCCGCTCACAGTCAGAATGCCTGTTTTTCTAGGCATTTTTGAGTTGTTTAATGTCATACTGTGGAACATCTCAGGCAGGGCAATGACATATACAAAGAAACAAGCAGGTGCTGGACCCCCAGCCAAAAAGTTACACAGCGAACCTTTAAAAGTTCTTATATATTTCCATAGTAGAGCTCATACCTTTCTGACATCAGAGCTTTTGGGTTCGGTGGTCCAGGTGATGATGCGGGACACGGCCAGGCGAGTTTCACTGGAGTTACCGAAGTCTGTGGGGTCCATCTGCCGCGCCAGCGACTCGATGTACTTCAGGATGGCTACCTTCACCTAGGCGACCAGGACACATGCTGTAATGCGAACTGCTAATTATACTTACATTGTTTGTTTCCTTCATTCAGTGACAATAAATCAGTTAATTAGGGCTGGGAATCACAGGGTCCCTCATGATTCGATATCAGGCGTGTAACGATATCCAAGTGTCACGATATTACGATATTCTACGTAATAACAAGACTGACACTATAAAATGCTTTGACCAGTCATTTGATACAACATTTATTGTCATTGCACAAATCTCTCTGTCTGTGCTATTATCAACATCATGAAATCAATTTTTTATTTTAATTCTAAAATCAATTTGAGTGAACAAGTTATTTATGTTTTATTCATCATGACCATAATGTTAGTTTTGCTCAGGAGTAGTTCACTAATGCTCGTCGTTGTCGCCTTAAGTTTTTCTTCCCTCGATAGTTGTGGATAAATTCTTCATGGACAGAATCTGTTCTTTGTCGACTTTGTTGGATGAAGATTTGGTGTTGGGGCAGATTTATGAAGCTGGTCAAAACTATGCGACACTTTTCCGCAGGTATTTTGCGATAGAAAAGCTTTGACCGGAAGTTGCGCGACACAACATCGCGGCACTTCCTGTCGTTGTGATAATCGTCTATGGTTGATATACTGAAAAAACGTAAAGACAGTGAAACACAAAACTACGTCGAAAAATCCAAATATAGCAACAGTCGACAGGGGAACATGGTTTGTTTTATTTGTAAGTGTATATTTGAGCAACTGATAAATGAATATGTTAAAATATGGACAGTTGCACAATGACTTAACTCTCTCCCTGCCCTACCCCCACTTTTCCCCTCTGCCCCCCCTCGGCCCCCTGTCACCTACTAAGAACACTGCAAACTCTAATGCACTACCTCACTTTTTTACATTATATGGACAATCAGTGACTGTTATTCATACATTTTTGCACTACTTCACTTTTTTACCTGTAAATATTGTTTTGTCTATTGTGTCTGTTTACTTTGAGTGTTTGCACATTTTTGGCTTGTTTGCGCACTTCTGTCTGTTTGCACATTTTGTTGTTTGCACATTTGTTTTATACTTGAATTTTTTTTATTGGAATGTTTTTAATGTTTGCACTGAGGTGGGAGAGGACAGCAATTTCATCTGTGCTATATATATTTTGTATGTATATGCACATGTGACAATAAAGGAAAATTGAATTGAATTGAATTGTAATGAGCTAGAAATACGGTGATCACATGAGCATACGGTCATTTCTGTTATTTTACTCTTGTCCAGCTCTTACGTTGGTTTTATGACACGACATGGAAGATTAAAAATTATTTACCCATCAATTCTGGCCTTCTCAATTTGGCTGGATGCCACAAAATACAACTTAGTACAATAGTGTGGTCACAAAATGAAATGAATAAAAGTTTTTAAAAAAGTATAATTCAAGTTGTGTAATTGTTTTGATGTTACCTTTAGGTTTGGTGTCTGGGTCTGATCCACAATGAACCGCATTAGAATATTGAACTGCTGGTCAAACGGAAAAGATTCTCTGGAAAAGACAAGAAAAAGAAGTTAATTTATTTCGGGATAGTTTACATGACACCATAAATGAGACCTGTGGTGAAAAGCCTAAAGGACACATGTAGTTTGGTATTCGGTGGACTTTGTGGTTTGTAATATTTTTGGGGTGAAAGTTGATGCTTTGTTCTCGTTTAGCCTGTCCTGACTGCTCCTCTGGTCTCTGTAACATACATTATTTAAAAGGGACGACCAGCCAAAGTGTATATTTGTCCAGCCATCAGGCAAATATTTCTCTTAAAGATTAGATAAAAACTTCTGGCTTCTACGATGACGTTATGCCATCATTATGAGACCATGCACTGAAAAAATGGTATGAGAGGGGTTGCTCAAATTGCAAACACAAATTTGACAACAATAACATGACTTTTTTATGATTCTCTGTCCAGCAAAGGTGGTTTGATTGTGGCCGGTGTTTGACCTGCAGGTTTTAATCAGGCTGAGGAAACACGACTTTGTTATGATCCCTGAGAAGCTTCTCCCTCTGGAATTACCCAAAACTTTGGGAGGGAAAATTCAAATAAGACAGGACACAGTGACAGGAGCAGAGGACACACTCAGGACACTGACAGGAGCAGAGGACACACTCAGGACACAGTGACAGGAGCAGAGGACACACTCAGGACACAGTGACAGGAGCAGAGGACACACTCAGGACACGGTGACAGGAGCAGAGGACACACTCAGGACACAGTGACAGGAGCAGAGGACACACTCAGGACACAGTGACAGGAGCAGAGGACACACTCAGGACACAGGACATTTACAGGAGCCTCTACAGTGCAGAGCAGGACCATAAGAGCTGATCTGGACGTGAGACTTTTCAAAGATTTTATCCACTTTCTCTGGCCTAGAATGTCGTCATTGTAAACATGTTTGTGCTGTTTTACTTCAAATTAAGAGTTAATTTAAGGCTTGTTTCCATGAAACTAATTTTTGCTTCACTGCCGCTCTACAAGAGTGTGACAGTTGTACTAAGATCTGAATGTGTTGCTTCCAGAGTCGTCGACAGAGTGAGATCCAGAGCTCTGCTGGAGCTGTGAGACACTTCATGAAGGTTATATAGAAGGTTAAGGTTATTTGCAACATTCTGAAAGTGAAGCTGTTAGTTAATATAAAAATTATCTGTATCTTTCAGAAACAAAGAAAGATGTTTGAGAACCAACAAAACAGACTACAGATGAAGAAAGTAAACCAGCTAAAATTACTTTAACTTCCCAGTGAAGAGTGCATTATATTTTTTTCAGACCTGTTAAAAGCATGTGGAGAGTTGCATGTGCAGTTCTAATGTTCCGGTCCATTATCGTATAAGAGAATAAAAGGCGGCACGCTGGCTGAGTGGCACCCCTATGAACTAACATCAAGGACCATAATGTTCACCCTCCTGTGGGCTCACCACCTGCAGAGGGGTTCATGGGGGGGTCAGGTGCTATGAGGATTGGGCAGCAAACTGCCCCTGCGACCCAGCCGGATTAAGCGGGAGAAGATGGATGGATGGAGAATAAAAGCAGCTATAACATGCAAAACACAAAGTAAATAATCATCGTGCAATTAGAGGTTGCGTTAACCCGAATATTCTTCGAATATTTTTTTTAACGTTGACGGGAAAATCTGAAGGTCGATTACACTGAGGGTCATGTACCATAAATTTAAGTAGTTCACACTGGGCTTTTGATTAAATTTTCTTAATTGATCGTCAGGAGAATTAACAATCGATTTTCAATTAATCAGTAACATTTTTATATTTTATATTAAAATTATCATCATTATTATCACTATTACTAATCTGCTTAAATAAACTCAACTTTACAACATATAAACCATAACCACTATAGAGCCACATCAGCCTGTGTGAGATTATTAAGTGTTTATTGCAGCTTTGCACACATTTGTTTACGTTTTACAGAAACAAAACTTAAAACCGCATGGCTCAAAATTAAGCACTTGTTAATAAGTAGGTAATTTTGAATAAATAATTAACCCAAAACATGCTACAGGTCTCCAGGGAGAAGAGCTGATAACTAATTGTAGGTCAATTAAATACAATCAATCAATTAAATACTGTCCCGTTTTAACTGTAGGCTTTAACTGTATGTTTTAATCATACTTAATTTGTTTATGTTGTTGTAAGGCGACCTTGAGTGTCCAGAAAAGCGCCTAATAAATAAAATGTATTATTATTATTAGTTAATGGTTAATAAACATTTACAGAGTTACCTAAAACTCTCTGTCATTCAATGCATTCATTTTTACCCAAAAAGCTGCTTCTTCAGTACAGCTTGACTTAGAATATTACATAAAATATCAGGTGCAGCCAGTTTGACTATAAAAGGGTAATTTGCGAGACTGAATACAATTACGCTCACTCGTCCTGTTTACCCTTTAATGAAACAAACCTGGTAACATCTAGAGCCTTCTGCACTTTGGCCTGCACCGATCCGAGCAGGTCAGCCCCCATCTTCTTGAGCAGCTGAGTGAGAAGCACGAAGAGCCAGTCCTGGAGGTCCTCCCTGTGCACCGTGATGAAGTCCACCAACGTCTCCAAGAACATACTGAAGACCTACAGCAGTAACAGTAAACATATACATCACCGTGTTGTTCATTTTAGACCCGGTATTTATAAATGCACGGGGAAATCTCACTTACTCTCTGCAGTTAGATCCACACCAAGGCAGAGCATGCGGAAGAACACATGGTTAGTTTATACCGTAAAATGCACTCCAGTCTGTACGTATAACTCATGCTGGTAATGTCGATACTTTGCAGTGACATCCCGCTGGGGGTGCTCTATCATAATATGCATTTCTATTGGCGTGATGTTCAGCAGTTTCCATGGAGACACGATGCACATGAGCACAGACAAATAAAAGTTTCAAGATCGAGAGAAAAAAAAAAAACAGCACATTTTCAGCGTTTAGGGTCCTAAAATGTGTTTGATTTTCAACAAAAAGCTGACAAACTGAAAAAATGTTGGCTATTAGGGATGAGGCGAATAGTCGAATAGTTGTTACATGTTTGAATATCGATGAGTAATTTCGAATAGTAATTTGCCGTTTTAGCCATGTCTCACTTAAGGGAGTTGTGGTCCTATTTGGTGAGGATTATGGAGAAGAGAGAGGAACATGCACAACTGAACTGACTCAGAAATGCCAGGATATACAGTATATGCCCACCGCTCCACACTGACCCCAGGACATGATGATGAGAAATACCTCTGCCTGGCAAAGTTAGCGAGCGCGAACTTGAGTGTGTCTGCGACGGCTGTGCCATCGGAGCGAGTGTTCTCTGCAGCTCGATTGTCAATAGCCGAACATGTGGACTAGAGCGTGGAAACCCGACCGAAGTCCAGACGGGTACAAGTATTTAGAACTGATGCTTGGGCTCATGTCAGACTCCTGTTTCCTGTCTACAGTAAAACCACTCGCTTTGAGATGTGCTCAAAAGATCAGAGCTCGGCACTTTGAGTTTAGATATAAGTCAAAGCTGTGTTATTATTATTTGTCAATGTGGAGCAATAGTTCTGATACTTGATTTTTTAAGCATAAAACATTGGCGATAAAGTCCACAGGAAGTAAAATCAGTGTCGCGAATCTGCAGCTTCACTTCAGTCCGTGCGTTTTGTGCATCTAAACAAACACGGGGGACTACTTTTGCCTTTTTACTTTCAAAGAACACCGCAAACTGGATTAATTGTGCTGTTTTGTGGACTGGATGTCATTACTTACGGAGGATATGGAGAATATGGATGAGATGCTGCACTCGAAATTCACTACTTTACAGAAGTGAGTAATATATTTATTAATATATTTATTTAATATATTTATTATATCATTATTTTTGCTAAATCCCAAGTTTGTATTTTGCGTCTCTGTGTCCATTAGAGGAACACAATCAATATCCTACGTGTGTCATTGGGTCTATGAAAATAGTGTGATTTTAATTCAGTTTTGGATACAAATATCTTGATGCCTCGTCAGGCTCGAGTCAGATTCGATCACTGCTGTCGGGCTTTTGTGCTTAAATACCTGTTTCACCCGATCTGTCGTCGTGCATGTGCGTGTGTGGCCGGGTGAGAGGGGTCGATTTTTGAATAGTTTTCGAATAGTGATCATCGGTTTTCGAATAGCGTTTTTGCCGACAAGTCACATCCCTATTGGCTATTGCGACCTGCTTGTGATTATAATTTTATGCGCGAGAGATTTGTTTAACAGCACAGATCATCTCACCTGTTGTGGCTCCAATCAAATCAGCTCTTTCTGGTCAAATTGTGTTCAAATAAAGCTCAGATTAAAGTCTAACTTGAGCAACAGGGCTTCAGACAGAGCAGTGCGTTCAGTTTGCTTCACACCCCCAGGGAATGTGGATGACGTAAGCTGCAAAGTATCTGTCGGTGGAGTGGTGGAGGAATGTACCTTGCTGTGGGGATCTGCAAACATACGGGTGAAGATCTCACAGAGCCTCTTTAGCTCCACTCGGCTGCGGGGAAGGAACATAACGGCAAGTTTGGTTAAGATTTACTGACAAATTATAGAATTAATGACAAGTTTAGGAGTAAGTTATCAGCTAAATGCAAGTCCCGTTGTTTCCATTTTACTCTCTGATAATTGTTGATAAGTTCATAATAAGTTGATATACCCTTTTCTCACTTTTATTTGTTATAAAACATTTTAAAGTACTACTGTTTTAAATGTCTATATGCACACACTGTTGTCCAGTCTACTTTCTATTGATTTCCGTTTCCTAAAGTTTTTCCCAAAGTGTAAATACAAATTTTAAAACATTTGTTAATCCTCACATCCTCTACAAGTCAATACTGTGAATAAAATATATACATTAAAACAAGTTACAATGAGGCACCGGACATTTATTTATTCTTAGATCCTCAATATGACAAACTAAAGATTTGATATTGGCTTTTCAAGGTAGATTTGCAAAAACTTGTACTAAAAAGTGCTGCTTAATAATATGGACCAATCCACCTGGAAGCAAGAGAGCCAAGAAAAAGCACTTTTTTACTGAATTAAGGCTGCTACACACTAGAGGATTTGTCGGTCTTAAACGATTTTTAAACATGCGACAAAATGCGCACACCACAGAGATGAGGAGAATCTTAGGAGACTTAAAATCTCCAATCACAAAGACTGCAGTGAAATCTGTCTGCGGACCACAGGAGATAAAGCTGTGAGCGCGATCGCGTCATCTGTTTCCTGTCTACAGTAAAACGAGTCGTTTTGAGACTCTGAAGTGTTCAAAGATCAGAGCTCTGCAGTTCGAGTTTAGATCCAAGTCAAAACTGTGTTATTATTTGTGATTTGTGGTGCAATAGTTCAGATACATCATTTTTAAAAGCATTGGCGATAAAGTCCACAGGAAGAGTCAGTATCGCTAATCTGCCGCTTCACTGCACTCTGTGTGGATGTAAACAGACACATGAGGAAACACTCTTTACTTTTAAAAAACGCCTCAAACTGGATTCATTGCGCGGTTTTGTTATTATTTGCGGAGGACAATTTCTATGGTTAATGTGGGTGAGATGCTGCACTTTAAATGTTCCACTTTACATTAGGGGAGTCTTTATTTTCGCTCTATCCCGAGTTTGTATGTTGCCTCTCTGTGTCCATCACTCCTCTGCCCCTGACGCTCTGTTTTATCGTCTCTTATTGTAGCGTTCCTGATGTTTGGTGGTTCTGATCTGACACTGACTCCACACACGAGGAGCAGCGGCTTCAAAATCGCACACGGAGACAAAAAGTCGGGTCACGCCTCCCTGAACTCGGGAAGAAGAATTCGCAGCCAAAATCGGGCAAATTCTCCTGTAGTGTGCGGCAGCCGTTACTTTGTGTAAATATTGTGCTATAAAAATAAACTTGCCCTGCCTAATTGCATGAAAAATACAGTCCCACCCCCACCTGAGAATCCTCTGGCTCTTGAGCAGGTTCTGCAGCCCCAGCAGCCCCTCCTTCCTCTCAGACCAGTTGGAGCTGGCGCAGTGGTTGAGCACTTCGGCCACGTCCTCGGTCTGTCTGAGGTAATGTGGGATCCCTCCGTTCCTGGAGCTGTAGGAACGCTCCGAGCAGGCGCTGGACGCATCGCTGTTAGCGTCGTCGTCTGAGTACATCCCCGGGGACTCGTATCTCCTCCTCATGGGCTTTCTCTGTGGAAAGGCAAAACAGATCATATGAATAAAGAGGAAGCATGGGAATTTAGGGTTTGCGACTATGGTGGCCCCCCATAGTATGTATTTATTTATTTATTATTTGAGCATCATTTTCCACATTACAGTAAATGCATTGTGTGCATAGCTAAGGTGCTTAAAAGGAGTAAGTAAAAGTTAAATATATGAATTGCTGCTTATTATGTTTCATTGTTGCTGCTAAAAAATGAATTTCCTTTGGGATCAATAAACTATCAATCTAAAAAACATATATTTTCCTACCACTTAAGTGAAATGTTTGTCCCCGTAGTCTTAAACAATCTGAGCAATAAACTGGTATGGTACTGCTTGTTGTATTGTCATAAATATATAAAACTTTATCTAATTAGTCTTGTTTCATTTGAGTAGATATGTGATGTGATTTAGTGATATTTATTCCAACAATTGCATTCAATAGAATCATTCAAATACAGATTGCCTGTGCCACCATAGTCTTGCATAAACCTGTGTCAAAAACACTAAAAATAACAGAAAGCCATGCATTTTCACTTCTGCTTGGTGTTGTATTATTCATTCATTATGATATTAAAAGCTGTGGCAGGGCCTATTTCAGTGTTACTTTAGGAGGGGCGGGAAATTAGGCAATTCAGCAAGATTTTCTACGAGCAATTTAGGTAATTCACTATAACAACCAACTGTATATTGCATTATTTTAAAATCCATGTTATAATGTTGTTTCCTCGTCACAAACATACCTGGAGTCACACATGTTTAACACACAAACCCTGCATATTTCTCTCTACGGTACTAAAATAAAGGTAAAAAGGAGCTATTAACTTGAAAACTACTACCAATACACGACATCACAAGGAGGAACGGAGCATTTTGAGAGTTGGACATGAAAAACAGACTAATAATAATAAAGGATTACTCAAACATGTGTGAAGTATTTGATGAAGCAACAACATTATAACATGAATTAAAGCTCAAAGAGCAATTTTTGCGTATATAAAGAGTCCATTTTTCACTACAATTTGTTAATGCATTTCTCACCCACGTAGCACTAACAATTAGCAGGAATGGGCAATTAGCATATTGTGATTTTTTTTGTATTCTACAAAAATGATTTCTTATATTTTACCAATAAAAATATGAAAAAGAAAGCAATTTTACGACTATTTGGGGCTCAAATCCAAAACACAAACATGGCTGAAAAGAACACACTTCATTCAATAAGCCTCTAAAGCCAGTCAAAGAAAACTCTCCAACTACAGTTCTCATAAGCAGTGCACTATTAATCTTTATAATTTTCAATGCACAAAACACCAATGGAGAGAGCACACTATCACTATGGAATAAGATTTAGAAGCGAGTGAGAGAAGCAAATGAAAATATTCAAAGTAAAGTGAACAAAAACAAGATCAAACCACTCAAGATACTGTTAAATATGTGATGGTATGGAGGATATAGTATAGTATGCACACATAAAATGGGAAAACTACCTTATTCCTGGAGTCTCCTAACAGCTGAAAGGGCAAAGACAAGAGGGACAGAGGAGAGAGGAGGGTTTAACGGGGAGAAAGAACAGTTTGAGGGTGGACTCACAAAAATACTATTGCAATTTCGGCGTAATACTTAGACACACAACTTATAAAACGCAAAATTTAAGATATAAACACTTATCACACTTAACACTTATCAGAAAATGACTTAACAGTAGTGAAATTATCAGTCCATGCAGCAAGATCATTTACTTGACAAGTTATATTAAAATAAACTACCTCTAGACTAGAATGAAGCAGTATTTGAATTAGTAAGTAGATAATAAAGCTGAAAACAGGATGAATAACCTGATATAAGTTGTCTCTGGGGAAATGTTATTGCTTTGTCGAGAATGTTCCACGATATAGATTAAATCTAGCCTGATTCATGACCTGACCTCGCAGCGTTAGGAGTCGTTCGCTTGACGGTGGGCGGGTACTTTTTCGACTTAACCAATCGCTGCTATTTGGTCCTGATGCCTGTAATTCGCCGGAACGTTCAGTGGTGTCCAAGTAGTTGCAGCACAACAGAAAATCCCGTAGGAAGGACAATAACGTCTTTCCCCTTGATGAAATTCACCAAACATTCTCTTTGTGCCGGCTTTAAATCCTCCATTTATTTACGTTCCATTTATTCAATTACAGGTGGTTTTATAGCTCAAAAATTACGCCGCCCAGAGCCCAAAACTAGGCTCAAGACGAGAGGTGACAGTGGCTTTTCTGTGGCAGCGTTCAGACTATGGAACAGCCTTCCTCCTCCTGTCACATCGTCTCTAATGCAGTTTAAGGCCAGACTGAAAACTCACCTCTTTTCGCTGGAATAGTACTAGTACAGTACAGGTTAGTACAGGTTATCTTGGTGTTTTATTGTAGTTTTCACATGTTATCTATATCTGTTTCTTCTGTTTTTGTTGACTTTTATGTGAAGCACTTTGGTCAGCTGAAGTTGTTTTAAATGTGCTATAGAAATTAGGGCTGATACTGGCACTTGGAAACATATCGGCTATCGGCCTAAATCTTGCCGATATGGGCCGATATTCCACATGGACATGTTCACCCTTGTTATAAAGCTCAGACTCTCTATATTATGTCCATTTAATCCAATTTACAGACAGATAAATGTCCTAATATGTGGCGCCACATCATTATTTATCTGAAGAGTAAGTTTGTCTGTGTCTGTGACGTCATTTTGCCCCCGAACGCACCCCCACATGCTCTTGTTTACAGCCGCAGCCATAGATCCATGTGCGCAACATTGAGTTTATTTTCTTTTTATGGGTGATCAGTTTGAGTCTGGATTAAAAGGACAGTTCTTAGTCCAGACTTGCGATATGAGAGGAGCTTGTGTGAGGCTGAGTGTTGGAAATGTGTCGGTTTTGAAGCTCGTTTTGGTTCTTTCTCATTGGTTAGCGATTAGCTGCTGTAGCTCCCACACATAAACAGGCTGTTTTCTCTTCTATTAGCGACTGTAAAGTGACTATAGAGGCCGTATATATGTTACTGGACACGCACTGATAGTTTTTACTTTGTTTACTGGCTAGAATGTCATACAAAAATGCCATTAGGCCGAACTACTGTCTTTAAATATGACAGAAAGAGGCAGAATAACAATAAATGTCGCCTAAATAAACTCAATTGAAAATCCAATAGAGCCAAACCTAAGTTTGATAAACAATTGAAGAGTTACAGTGAATTTTTACATCATAAATATATCGGCGATTATATCAGCTATCGGCAGGTCCAACTCCTATTTTATCAGTATCATATTGACCGCAACAAAATCCATATCGGTCGGGCCCTAATAATAATAAACTTGAATTTAATTTAATTGAAAAATACATAGAAAAACAGGCATTATCATACCATTAATAAAGAAAGGTTTAAAGCCATTTTGTGAAACATTCCAGACAAAGCAATAACATTTGACACTGAGAAGACGGACGGACCCTCCACCAGAAAAGTTGAACAATGCACTTTTAACGTTAAGTGACTGGAGTCTGTTTCAACCCCAGTTGCAACAATCTTTATAGAATACGAGTATATCATTAGTACGACTACAGTGTGGCAGGATCACAGGGTTGTGTTTCCTTGTACTGACCAGAGCATCAGCAACTGCAGCCTCCACCTCAGTGCCCGTGTTCAGGACCCTCATGGCGTTCACGGAGGCAGAGATACGAGCCTGGTTTATGAAGCCATATCGGTCTAAAAGAAACAGACCAGAGAAATGTGAGCAAACACTTTATTTACACTGGCAGGATTCACCCAACTTACCTGGTTCAGATGTAAAAAGAACACTGAGAATTTAGCTATTTTAAATGTTTGAAAGGATGTCTTAAATAGAAAGTATAGTAATGAAGAATCTTGAATCGTAAGAGCTTCTTGATTTGAACGGGTTTGTTTATATAATATGTAAAGAGGGGCTTATATTTTTCTGACAGTGATGTAAGATTTCTTAATTTGAAGTGCAAATTTCTCAATCCACTGGCAGAAAATCAAGAAAAGACCTTCCAACAGGTAAAAAGAAAATCATTATTAGTAAATACATTATTCAAAATCAAGTTTTGAACAGTTTTACACTGTTACATTTTTACACTGTAGTATTTTTCCCCAAATTCTCTTGGATCACATGAAGCGATTCGAAGGACGTAGAGCACAATGCAAAATCAAACTGCACCATAATCCACAGCTGGACGAACCAAAGACACTGTATACATTAGCATAAAAACTGAAATATTCCACTACCCACAAGTTAAAATTTCACAATAAAACTCAAATCAAGACTGCATGTGCAGGAAAAACACTTGACACAATGGAGGATGCTTCTATCACTGAACATGCCAGTAAACTTCTACATGAGGTCTAACAGAATGGGCACTGGGGGGTACTGGGAGGTACTGGGGGGTACTGGGGGGTACTTGGGGGTACTTGGGGGTACTTGGGGGTACTTGGGGTGCTGGGGGGTTGAGGGAGGGGGCGGGGCATGCAGGTCACCTGACGGGCCGTGGGGGTCAGCTGAGGGCAGAGCGCTGGTGGAACGGGAATGACGTCGAGAGGCTGCAGGAGGAGAGGGTACATCCATAACAGGGGCAGTTAGTATTCAGATTCACCACAGAGTTTTGCAAAAGTCACAGAACACCAACACGGGAATTTATACCTTTTTCTGCTTTCTGGATTTTTGATCACTCATTAGCTGCTTTACATAGTTCATTCACACAAACACTCGGCTCCCCTGGAGCTGACAGACAGAGTCGGAGTCACTCACAAACATTCAACATTCATACTTAGGCAATGATGGTTAAAGTGTCTTGCCCAAAGACACCCCAATAGGCTTTGAAAAGAGCTGGGATCAAGCCCACAGCCTTCCTATAAGACAACCAAATACCTCAGGCCGTAATTACTGTAAGAGGAGCCACTGTCTCCTAAATTTAAATGTATTTGTCTTGATTGTCCCTGATAAACCTGCAGCCAAATAGCTCAACCACCAGTTGAGCTATGACAAACTGAATAACATTACATTATGGATTTTAAATATAGTTAGTACAAGCGTAAAAATCCTGAAGAGAAAGACATCAAGATATTTTCAGCATTAGACTGTTAGGTGGTTAGCATCGTAGTTAGCATCGTAGTTAGCATCATTAGCACTGGTGTTAGCACTGGTGTTAGCCTTAGCCGTACTCACCCAGAGGAGTGAAGCCCCTGGCGGGGCTGGTGTCACGGCTGCTCTCTCTGCTGGTGTCACGGCTACAGCCCTGGCTCATGCTGGGCCGGGGGATACGGCTCCGGGCTAGCGTGCGGTAGGAAGGGACAAGACTTTTACCACACAGGCTGGCTGTAGGGCAACAAGTGAGGCAGCCATGTCAGAGAGCGGTTATGGGGCAGCAGTGGAGCAGGAGGGAGAGGAGAGTGGGACAGAGGACGACTAGAGATGTACACGTAAAACTACTTGTACGAGAGTTTGGCCTGAATGCAAACTGTTTAATCAGCTGTTTCAGTTCAGCTAACTGTACATTAAATAGTACAGAAATTATTATTGGAGAGAAGAGAAGAAAATATCAAACAATTGTAAATTTTGAGATTCAGTTTGCAGTAAATATCCTGTTCATAACATCAACTGTATATGTGGGTTTGGAAATAAAGCTCAGATGAGAGCTCAGATGAAAACCATGTTCATCTCCATTTTGGCCAAACAAAATAAGAATAATTGAAAGTTGGCAGTCAAAACAGTCAGACTGTTTTATATGAATTACTGCAATTACTTAATTACTATATTCTGTGAATCTATTCAAATTAAATGTGTACAATATTGACAATGAGAGAATAATTTGAGGCATATGACATAAGATTAGACATGACATAAGCGTTGGTAGCAGCTGGCGGGATGACAATACATGTTAACAAAGCCGGGTTCAAACATCAGTCCGGTAACTGTTAGACACAACAAAACATTCAGAAAAATGCATGCAGAAAAGTAGCATAAGGGACTATTATGTTCTATTATGTTTCGTTTTTCTTAAGGTTTAACTTCTTGGAAATTCTCAATCCGGTTTCAAGTTGTTTTGTCACGCAAAGACCAAAAGTTGCTGTCCCCAGAATACCTTGTTATGTCATATGAACATTCAACTGTAAATAAAGAGTTACAGCTTGGTTATCTCGCCATCTGGAAGAGGAGATAGTAAAGAAATGGGAGAAAAGCCACATATCTGTACCAAGGGAGTGAAGGACTGTAAGAACATTGCTGCTTAAAAATACATCTTGTGCTACTTGTCTATAGTTTGTTGTTGAAATGATAAAAGTCATTATAAAACTTAAAAATAAATAACTCAATCTTCATAATGTCAGATATATTTGCTTATAAAATGTTTACAGTTAATGTTATGTCTTTAAAGGTGCACTGTGTAACTTTTGTGGTGAAGTTTCTGCTATACTTTCTTATCTATAACCTTATCGCCATGGAGACGAGTCAGATCACAGGTAAGAACTGTGGACTGGCCAGCCCGCTCACAGCCAGAAAGCATGTTCCTCACGGTATTTTTAGCCTTAAATTCAAGATTGATGAGATTAATACCACACTGTGGAACATTCCTAACAAAGCCATAACATCTCCATGGAGACAAAAATGTGGCAGATCATTCATCAAGAAGTACATAGTGCACCTTTAATGTAAGACTTGGATAACTGATTCGGACAACAATGACTTCAGAAATGTAAAAAAAAACTACTCTGTATCAGTATAAATGGATAGAAATTGATGTTACATTATTATTATGTATTGTATTTTGTATTGTATGGTGCCTGACAACACAAATATCCTTCAAAATAATAAAATATCGAATTTAATCTAATCTATAAAACGTGTAATTGATGGCGCTTATCCACACTACACAGAAAGTGAGACAAAGCCTGCACACTTACTCCTAAACTGCTTTTAATAAAATGATAATCCATCGATCCATCCATTTTTTCTGTTTATCCGAGGCCGGGTCGTGGGGGCAGCAACCTAAAGCAGGGACTCCCAGACTTCCTTCACCCCAGCCACTTCCTCCAGTTCCTCCATAGGGACCCCGCGGTGTTCCCAGGCCAGCCCAGAGACATAGTAATAGTCTCTCCAGCGTGTCCTGGGTCTTCCTTAGCAGCTCTACTCCGAGCTCTTCCCATGTGACCGAGCTCCTCACCCTGTCTCTAAGGGAGCGCCCAGCCAGTCTGCGGAGGAAACTAATTTCGACCACTTGTATCCGCGATCTCGTCCTTTCGGTCATTCCCCAGAGCTCATGACCATAGGTGAGGAACGTAGATTGAGGTAAATCCAGAGCCTCGCCTTTGGGCTCAGCTCCTTCTTCACCACAACGGTCCGATACAGCGACTGCATCACTGCCGACGCTGCACCGATCCACCTGTCAATCTCCCGCTCCATCCTCCCCTCACTGTGAACAAGACCCTGAGACACTTGAACTCCTCCACTTGAGGCAGAGACTGAATGACAACCTGAAGAAGATTCACTCATCGAAACGTTGTCATTCAATAAAAGCAGAGCAAGTGTGCAGGCTTTGTCTCACTTTCTACAGCATGTTCACTTATTCTTGCATCAGTGCTGGACGTTTACCTACACCTTTTATGAGATAACTTAGAATTAGCATGATATTCTGCAATAGCACTATGATTGCTGCCGGGTCAACCTAAAGGACTTCTACGTTGGGGATGTCATTTGGTTTCCACGAGGGAGCTGTGCGTGGCCTTACCCAGTCCCATCCTGCTGGGGCTGGTCTCGCGGCTGCAGCCCTGACTGCGCGGGATCCGGCTGCGCTTGTCGGCGGGCGTGGACGAGGCGGAGCCAGTGGCACGAGGGATACGCCCGTAACTGCTCAGGAGTTTACCCGGAGAACTGGAACGGCTGCCGGCTAAAAGAAGAGAGAAGAGAGAGAAAAGAAGAGATGGAAAGAAAGAGAAAGAGAGAGAAGTTAAACATACAGTGAAGCGATAGGGAAAAGGGAAGACTCTGGTTGCACTTTAATATTATGCACGTATGTGATCCTTTTGTAATCCAATTAATCAATTAAAAGGTATAAGAGGAATGATTGTTTGATTCTAACCTACTTAAACCTTACTTTTTGAAATAGCCGGTTGCCTATAGGAAGAAATAGTACAATAGTATAGTATAATATTGTAAAATGGCTCTATTGTAAAATTTCTAGCAATAAATAGATCAATTTAGTTATATTAAAATTAGGAACACAAATTTTACAGAAATAAATAAATATATATATAAATAAATAAATAATAATAATACATAAATAAATACAAATCAAATAAATAATATAATGTGTTTGTTTTGGCTGCACTAAAGTAGAGATAAGAACCATGGCTCATGCAACACTTCAGTAAAAAGCTGAAAATATTATTAAAATGTTTGTGTAACCAGGGGTGTTTCTGTGTTAGTGTAATATAAGAATATAAATAGAACTGTAAAGCTGTGAGGTGCGCACCAACACGGTCCCGTTTACCGTGAACAAACGTGAAATCCCATCGAAACGAACACAAAACACCGTGACAAAAATATGAATGACGAAACATAAGATAACAGCAGACAAGATGGTGCCTGGACAGCCAATGAACGTCTGAGACAAACCCTCCAACAAAACACCACATTTAAAGCCGCACTGTGCAACTTTTCAGATTAAAGGTCCACCGCCGACTTGTCTCCGCAGAGTTATTTTAGCTTTGCCCGGAATGTTCCACGGTATGGCATTAAATGTCTATATAGAACATACATCACTTCAGGCGATTTATTTCTCAAAAATTCCTTGACAGTCCCACATTTTAACAGTGAGTGGGCTCTCCGCTCCACAGATCTGACCACGTGTTTTGAACTTTACTATCCCCATTGAGAAGTTTGTCCTCTGCATTTGACTCAATAAACAATAGTCTTGTTTATCGTGATAAAACAGGTACACAATAACAATTTATGGGGCATTTTGTATAATGGTTATAATTGTCTACAAAGATAATGGCCTTTATATCACAGAATGAGCAGGAAAAAAGCCATTTATCCATGACGTTTTCTTCCAAATCATTGTTTTTTTTTCACTTTCACTAACAAAGTACAACACTATAACAGTTGTTTAAATATGGAACTTATTAATAATATTCAAATTATAATTATTAATATCCATAACATGTTTAAACTGTCAGCAACTTAAATAATGATTGTGATATTATGGTTAATCGCAATTATTTTAGCCATGATAATTGTAACACCGAATATATCGTCCCATGCCTATCACAGTGGGGCACTTACCCAAATAAATAAAATGCATTATTATTATTATTATTATTATTATTATTATTATTATTATTATTATTATTATTATTATTATTATTATTATTATTATTATTATTATTATTATTATTATTATTTGGGACCCATTTGCGGATCTTGGTATGATATGCTTTTTATTGGTACAGGGACAATGCACAATGACACATTAACCAAGACAAAAGTCAGAGGAAAGACGCTGACGCCAGGTTATACACTGCAAATGTCTCTGATCTGGCCAAGATTTTAAAACTTATATCAGGTTATTCATCTTGTTTTCAGATTTATTAACTACTTCCTAGTTCTGAGACGGCTTAATTCTAGTCTAGAGGTAGTTTATTTTAACTTGTCAAGTAAAATGATCTGTCCATGCAGCAAGATAATTTCACTACTTTCAAGTCATTTTCTGATAGATTTAAGTGTTTATACAGTTGTGCTCATAAGTTTACAGACCCTGACAGAATTTGATTGATTTCTTGTCCATCTTTCAGAGAATATGAATGAAAACACAAAAACTTTTCTTTCACTCATGGTTAGTGTTTGGGTGAAGCCGTTTATTATCAAACAACTGTGTTTCCTCTTTTTAAATCATAATGACAGAAACTACAGAAATGACCCAATGACAGTCTGGAGTCTTGTGATAGTTGTGGATGAGGCTCTTTATTTTCTCTGATGGTAAATCTGCTCATTCTTCTTGGCAAAAGGCTCCAGTTCCTGTAAATTCTTGGGCTCTTGTCTGAACTGCAGCTTGAATCTGCCCAGAGGCTCAGTGATACTGAGGTCAGAAGAGATGAACACTCCAGAACCTTCACTTTATTCTGCTGGAGCCAGTGACAGCTCCACTTGCCTTTGTGTTTTGGATCATTATCATGTTGGAATATCCAAGTACGTCCCATGTGCAGCTTCTGGACCAAGAAATCATAAATTCTGCCAGGGTCTGTAAACTTATGAGCACAACTGTACCTTAAGCTTTTTGCAGTGTAGCATGAACACTTATTTACACCTGTAATCCCTGAGCAGGTTGGTGAAAATGTTGAAAATGTGGATATTTACTTTTATATAGACAAGTTGACCTCTTATAAATTAAAACAGATATTCCATCTTGAGCTAGTCCTGGTCAGGACTACTTTAGCTGAAGGATTTGACTCATTGTGCATGTTTTGAGTTGATGGGGGAATCCGGAGTGCACAGAAACACCTGAATCAAACCTGAAACCTTTTTGCTGTGTGTCACGACCACTTAACCACTGTGCTGCCTCAATGCCATACTGTGGAACATTCTAGACAAAGCAATAACAATCTCTTTGGACACAAACAGGTTGCCTATACACCACCAGAAAAGTAACTCAATGCACCTTTAACCAAACTCAAAATGAATATCCGACAAATAAAGTACATCACATGGGGGAATGGAGTGTGGGAAAGTGCCGCAAAAGTGTTATAAATAAAATAAAAAAAACACCAAAACGTGGCCGTGCAAAGCTCTCCTTGTGGGCTACAGGGCGATGAGGGCGATGGGGCCTTACCACTGATGGGATTGGCTGATCTGGATCCTGAATGGTAGAGGCAGTAGGCAGGACAGGTGGAAAATATGAGACACAGGGTTATGTAAATGTAGTAGCATGCACTGAGCGCCTGTGAACGCTTTTGCTGTAGAAGTAATATTGTTTGTATCGTTAGTACAAGAGTTCAGACGAGTCACAGGAGGTCAGTGTCACGAGCTAAGATTCAGTTCAAACGTGGCATTGGAAAAGTCAACGATGGACAACTGAGGATAAAATAGTGCTAGCGTTAGTCTACTACTACTACTACTACTGCATCTACTACTGCAACTGCAACTACTACTGCATCTACTACTAGTGGTGGTATTACTGCTGTTATTACTACTACATTACTACTACTACAATTGTTACCCTACTACTGCTGCTATTACAACTGATACTGCTACTCAAATTACTGCTGTTACTACTACAATTTTTACTACTACCCCACTACTACTCCTACTACAATTATTACTACTACTACTACTACTGTACTTCTGTTACCACTAGTACAAATTCCCTGCTGCCACTACTGCTACTGCTACTACGTACAATTGTTTTAGTACCCCTACTGCTGCTGCTTCTACTACTACAACTGTTACTGCTACTCCGAATACTGCTACTACTACAATTGTTTTAGTACCCCTACTGCTGCTGCTTCTACTACTACAACTGTTACTGCTACTCCGAATACTGCTACTACTACAATTGTTTTAGTACCCCTACTGCTGCTGCTTCTACTACTACTACAATAGTTACTACTACAACTGTTACTGCTACACCAAATACTGCAACTACTACTGATACTGAAACTACTACTGCAACTGCAACTACTACTCCAACTACTACTGCATATAGTACTATTACTAGTACTGCATTTCTGTTACCACTAGTACTAATTGTTACTACTACCCCTGCTGCCAATGCTGCAATGGCTACTACCCGTACTGCTACTGCTGCTTCTACTACTACAATAGCCACTACTACAACTGTTACTACTACCCCAACTACTGCAACTACTACAGCAATTGTGTTACTACTAGTTTTACTTCTACAACTACTACTGTTGTTACTGCTTCTGTTACCAGGCCCGTAGGCAGGAACTACTATTTTTACTACTACTACAACTACTAGTGTTGTTACTACTATTTTTACGACTACCACTGCTCATACTACGACTACTTCTACTACGTAACTGTTGATAAACTACATGTACTGTATGTTAAAGTGAATCTGCAGCTAAAATATTGAGTTTTCCAAGTTTTAATGCCAGGTCTGAACAGAATCCACCACACAAACTACACATGCAGGTAAGAACGACTACATGAAGTCTGCGACAGTTCCTTAGCAGCTTGTTTATTTTAATTTCATTTTAATTACGTCTTTTTTTGTGCTAAGAAACGTCACGCAAACATTTAGTGGAAATCTAGTATGACCTCTGGAATTACCCGATCATACTTAGACATGTATGAAATACGGGGAAAAAAAACGTAATTTGTTTATTCCTGCGACATTGGGTGGATTCTGAGTACGTACGCTGAGACTGGGAGACCACTTTTGCTCGACTGCGCCCCCTACTGTCCACCACCGAGGGACTGGCTCCGCCCACACTGCCAGAGCTGGTTCTCCTGGTGCGAACCCGACCTATAGGGAAATAATAATTGCAAAAATGTTAAAAGTAAGTAATGGTTTTCGTGAGGCCTTAACATATCTGTGAATGAAGAAATATCTGGGGAGACAGAATGATCCAGATGAGGAGATAGAGCTCCTGAAAAACAGAGGGGGAACAGACAGCTGGGGTCAATAGCATCTGCCAAAAATGTGCTTATATGGTGGAGTATGGTGCCTCGAATTGTAATATTTTTGTAATATGTTTCAATAATTTGTACATTATTTATATTACACTGTTATATATGGCTAGAACTCACCAAGCACATTGTAATGAATGGCAAACTACCATATCCGGCCCAGTTTAGAAGAAAGACAAACAAACACTCAATAAATGTCATATATATTCATTATGTAGTGTTCCCGTTCTATTTTATACCTGGAGTTATACCTTCAAGATGCTTTCAAGTGCACTGTATTTAACCTGTATGTTTACAATTTCATATATAGTTTCATTTCTGTTATTGAGGTCACTTTATAGGCGTTAATTCAGTTGCGATGGGCTGTTCAAGGCTTTGTGTGTGGTCATCTTGGTGGTCCTGAAAGGTTGAGAACCCCAATTATATTCCACGAAAGTCTTTTTTAATGATTTTGACTTTAACTAGTTAAATATTAATGAACTTTTTATGTTGTCACTGAAGGTAATGAAAGATTTTGGTCTTTCAAATGTATTTATGCATGTATATATTTATGCGTTTTGTGTTTTTCGGACTATAAGTTGCACCGGAGTATAAGTCGTACCAGCCAAAAAATGCATAATAAAGAAGAAAAAACATGTAAAAGTCGCACTGGACTATAAGGGGGAAATTTATTTGATAAAATCAGAGACCAAGAACTGACATTTCATCTTGACAGGCAAGTTATAGAAGTTATAGTAATAAAAACAACCGAATAGAGAAGAATCCGTGTACCATTTGTTTGTTCGTTTTTCAATATAGAGCCAAAAATAAGAACACGACAAAACGACTCTTTTCTTTATTATTTGTCTCTAAAACCAAAATTAAAAAACAGATAACGATTTGTTTTTTTCATTTTTAATTCACATATACGATTCATATATTTGGTCTATGGACTGTCAGTGTGAAAAATATAATATATAAGTCGCACCTGAGTATAACTTAAAGTCCGAAAAATACGGTAATGAGCTTATATATGGCTGAAATGTAAATATTTTTCTGTAATTATCTTATTCAGACCCCAGGAAGAATAGCGTCAGCTTGTCTGCGCTAATGGGGAACCTATTAATAAACAATAAACAAAACAATAAACCAGGTAATTGGTGTTGTACGTTAGTGTTTCCAAACGAGGCGTATGGAATTATTATAAAAGAAGGTAGCAAAAAGAACATTTAAAGAAAGTTTAATCATTTTAAGAACTGTATGTTGGAGAATTCTGGCACAAAAATCATTAAAATGAGAAAATATGCTGAAAATATAACAGTAAACAGATGTATACCATCAATCTTTGAAAATATTATTCAGTGTGAGACTAAATTTAGGAGGTACTAAAGAAAAAACGGTCAGAACCAGGGTTGACCTGGAGTGTCAAAAACACTTTGTATTTAAAGGTGTATTGTGTAACTTTTCTGGTGGATGTTGTTGCTTTGTCTGGAATGTTTCACAGTACAATTTTAAACCTTTGTATCTTCATGGAGACCAAACCAGACCAAGTTACAGGTCAGAGTGGCTGTTTTTTGAGGTATTTTTGAGCTATAAAACCACTTGTAATTTAATAAATGTAAAGTAAAGCTGTTTAATGTCACACTGCGGAACATTCCAGACACAGAAACAAGCAGGTGACGAACCCGCCACCAGAAAAGTTACACAATGCACCTTTATCATTGTACAAATATTATGAACCATATTAAAAGGGTAATTTGTGTTCAGGTCACACTCCTCATAAACCTGTTACTCAACACACTAAGATATTTGCCCTCAAAGATAAGACCTGTACAGAGAGTTAAAAATAAGTGCCCTCTGACACTTACAATCAGGCCCATTCATAAAACACTTGTACAACTCTCAGGACAAAAGCAGCGGCGATTATTTCCCGATAGAGTTTCTCGTGGTTATGTGGGGTTTTCAGCTGGAGATCAAAGTTCCTGTATTATAAAGAAATAAAGTCTAACTCTTGCGCAAGAAACACTGCATTTTTCGAATGGACAAAACTTCTGTGGCAATTATATCAGGTGATCAGACTCATATCCTGTTTTTTTATTTTATTTACACCATTTTTGAGAATTATTTATTAAATTATTATACTGAATGTAGTTAAAACACATGAAAACAATAAACCCAAACATACGGCTCATGGTTCAAACTTCTTTCTATATTCCTTGTTTCAAAATGGTTGAATATCCTTAATTTTTTTGTTTTAAAAGTGCATTTCGTAACATTTCATCGGCTCGTCTCCATAGAGATGTCATTGCTTCGCCTGGAATATTCCACAGAAGGGCATTAAACCTACTTATCTCCATGGGGACCAGCAGCTCGCAGTGAGAGTGCATGTTATTCGAGACATTTCTTTGGCAATAAGAACACCTGTAAGTTCATAATTGCAATTGGACGAGTTTAATGCCATAGAGTGGAACATTCCTGACAGAACGGAATCACATCTTTGTGGACACAACCCACCAGAAAAGTTACACAGTGCGCTTTAATTATGGAAGCCTAAAACTAATTTATATGAAAAAATACATAAATAAAAGACAAAAAGACAATTCAACTCCACTGCCCAAGTGTATATTTGTAGGCCTGGGCTTTTATACAACTTTACTTAAAAGGCCCTGCAACCAGAAAGTGTGCTGTTAGCATGCTAGTTGTTGTTAGCTTCACTGCGATAGAAAAACTCTGCTCTGGCTTTTGAAAGTTGCGAAAAAAGCGTATAAACTCATCACGTTGTATAGCTCAGAATGCATAAGGTACCGTAAAATGCCAAATAAGAGCCGAGTTCCCTTTAAACGCCGGGTGCAGGTGAATATTTTGATAGACAAATGCCGGTTCCAAATAAACACCGAGTCTTAAAACTTAAAACTGCACGGCTCATTTGCATAAACTATAAGCGCTGAAAAAAAACAGCTCTCTCCTTGTGCTACTGATGCAGTGGATGAACGTTCTGCTGCTCCACACTCGCTGCGTCTGTCGTTTGTTTTAACTCGCTAAGGAAATTTCTGCATGTTGCGGGAGGGTTTCAATCACTTTCTGTAATTGAAGAGTCGCTTTCAAACGTGGGAAACTCCCCGCTCTGTAGATATTTTGTTGTCACATTTCAAATGAACTTGCCTACGTCTGTATAGAAAGTCATACTGGTTAAGAAAATTTGAGTGCCATATTTTTCCAGTTTTGTTGAGCAAGATTTTTGTGATGAAAGGATAAATCACCTGCCTCAAATTGCCGCCTAGTCACAAATAAATGCTTAAGCGATTGAAACAAATAAACACCCCGGCTCTTATTTGGTATTTTAAGGTAAGTGAGGAATAACTTTGGACCATTGCAAACGGTTTAAAATGAACTACTTCTGTTTTTCACGTTTTTAAAGGGTAGGTAAAAATCAGGTACAGCACCTTTTAAACCTCAAAGAAGTATGGCACCGTTTTTCATGTACTAGCAGTCAAAGGTTTGGACACACCTCCTCATTCATTCATTCATTTAATGTTTTTTTTTTTCTTTATGTTTGCAACCTTTTTCAGTGCTTTGCGGACAGCACTGAAAACCCTCGGCCTTCTCTCAACGAGCTCCTTGATGAAGTCTCGTAAAATGGCTTTCACTTCAAATTGTGCAATGTATGGGTCAAGAAATACCAAAAGTGACCTGCGTGAAGTTGGCCCCCATCAAACGCAAACCTGCACAAAAACTATGTCAGTCTTTTGTGCTTCGTTTGTGCTGCAAAAGGTTTCATTTGTGCTGCTTTAGTTTTCGAGAAATTAATGATTCTTTTATAGGTGAAATTGGGGTCGGCCAGGCCCCCAGGAAGCTTCAAAATGCTCTAAAACGTCTAAAATGTCTAAAATGGAGTCAATCGTTTGTGCTGTTTTGTGCTGCAAAAAGTTTTGTTTGTGCGATTCTGGTTCTTAAGATATTCACAGTTTTATTTTCGGCCAATGACGTCATCCGGCCCCTCAAAATGTTAAATAGCCTCAAAACAGGCAGAAAATTATAGAAAACGCTTGTATTTTGTTTGTGCTGTTTTGTGCTGTGACAATTTCCATTTGTGCGACTTTATTTCTAAAATTATTAATTATTATTTCTGAGGTAATTATAGGACGTCATTTCCACTCAGCTGACGGCAGCGACTTTAGCAAAACTAGTGAAGATAAACGATCTCAGGCTGCGGAGAAGTCTGTAACGGTCTTTAATAATTTTCTTTTGATACATATTTTATATAATAATACAGACTTTTCCACAGCCTGAGATTGTTTATCGTCACTAGTTTTGTGGAGTTTGCCGCCGTAAACTGAGCGGAAATGACGTCCTATAATTACAGCAGAAATAATAATTAATAATTTTAGAAATAAACTTGCACAAATGGAAATTGTCACAGCACAAAACAGCACAAACAAAATACAAACATTTTCTATAATTTTCTGACTGCTTTGAGGCTACTTAACATTTTGAGGGGCCGGATGACGTCATCGGCCAAAAATAAAACTGCAAATATCTTAAGAACTATAACAGCACAAACAAAACCTTTTGCAGCACAAAACAGCACAAACAATTGTCTCCATTTTGGACGTTTTAGTGCATTTGGAAGCTTGGGGACTGACCCCAATTTGACCTATAAAAGAATCGTTAATTTCTCCAAAACTAAAGCAGCACAAATTAAACTTTTTGCAGCACAAACGACTGACATAGTTTTTGTGTAGGTTTGAGTTTGATGGGGGCCAGCACGTGTCCATTCAGAGCAGTGTCTTCAGTGAATCTACAATGTAAATAATCAAAGAAATAAGGAAAAAGCATCAATGAAGGAGTGTGTTCGGACTATTGACTGGTAGTGCACGCTCCATTTTCCTGTAACAACAAACACCAGATCTACACACAGCCCTAGAGAATGAAGAATGGACATTAGGGTTACAGCCCATGCAGAGAAAGTCCATGCAGAAGTCCACAGAAGCCACTGGGGCTCGAGAAGAAAAACAAGACTTTGGAAAGAACAACATACTGTATGAGACAGACATAGGGAGATGTACAGTAGACCAGTCTAGCCTTACCATCCGCTTTACCGGGAGTGCCATCTGGTGGTATAAATGAGGCGGTGCAGCAGTGAAGGGGAAGCAGAGGTGCAGAGGAACAAATTAGTAATTAGTCGTAATTGGGTAAAACCAGGAGAGGAGGAGGCGGCTGTATCGTCATTAGTGAAAGAAAGTGTTAAGACATTGGGCAAGAATGTAAAAAGAGGAAAAGGGAGGGGCTTGTTGGTCTTTTTGGCACTTTCAAAACAGAAATGAGTCAATGCAGACATCTAATTATTAAGATTTCTCGTAACATCCATTGAGAAAATATGAGAAGTTGTGTAATGTTTAGAAATGGCATAACATCCCTGGTCCAATATGGATTTTTTCAGCAAATACTGATATTTTCTTGATATTTTGCGTCGCTGTTGGCCTATAAATCGATACTTGCCGATACTGAAATCCAGATTTTTATTTCAATCGCAAAAGTTAAAGGTGCACTGTGTAATTTTTCTGGTAAAGGACCCACCAGTGGCTTGTCTCTGCAGAGATGTTATCGCTTTACCTCCATAATTCCTCCAAAAAATAAGGCATTAAACTTTTCAGCCTCCGTAGAAACAAGCAGGAGGTGCCACCAGGCCAATTTACAGGTGAGATCTGTGAAGAGGCGACCCCATTCCCGGTCAGAATACATGTTTTTAAAGAAGGTTTTGAGCAATAAAAACACCCATAAGTGAATAAATGTGTCTTATGTAAGGTTAATACAAGATTGTGTGGAACATTACAGGCAAAGCAATAGCGTCTCCCAAAAGTTACGCAGTGCACATTTAAGTTTAACAAAAAAAAAACAAAAAAAAGGATTTATCTGGTATATGAAATAATTTGTAGAATGATTTTGTAAACATACAGCCAGGGTTTTAGCTTCATTGCTGTTTTACTTCCATTTTTACTCACTTCTTTGTTTTAAAAGACACATCTGATACTAACAAATCCAAAAAGAACTCAAAAACTGGAGCTGAAAATCTTAAAAACTTTCAATATTTTACCGAGACCAACGTATGGGACAAAATTTCACTGCCACCAATACCAGTATATGAGCCATTACTAAAAAAAGAAAGAAATTGTAACAGTATTTTCAACCTACTGAAAACATTATTACAGTCTGTATCAATACAAACACTAAAAAGACTAAAAAAAGCAAACAAAAAAACCTAAAAAGACTATATAATTTTCTTTCTTTTTTCATATTTCTGCAAATTGCAATAACTGATCGCCTCCATTTTAAACAAAATAAAAACAAAGGTGTAGCTTATGATCTTGCGGCCTCTGGTATATTGCTGATATTTTTATTACTTATTTTATTTTGTCTTGTACATATTCATTTATATAATTATGCATTTTGACACGTTTCCTGCTATTTTTCCTACTTATCTTGACTTTATCGTGACCATTTATATTTCTATTTTCTTCTCTTGATGTGTGAGCTACTGTGTCCAAGTAATTTCCTAACTCTAAACCGACTTTTCTAATAATTATTCCTTCCAAATGCGAGGAGGAAGGTTTCAAGCCTTTCCTCCGTCTTACCCAAAGAGGCATAGGAGCCCGGTGGGAGCGCGGAGGCGGAGCTGAACGGCGAGGGGGCGGGGACGGTGGTCAGGCGAGATTTGGCGGTGGTGGCTGCGTTCACGTCGATGTCACTGCGAGAGCGCTGGAGCGAGCCGGACTGAGAGGGCACCCGCGCACTCACCAGTTTACCTGAAACAGAAGAAAAACAGTTAGGGCAACAGCACCATCTAGTGACGAAAGGTGGGATTGGCAACAGGTTTACTGACTCACTACTTGACAATTTAAACTGGGATATGACAGAATTAACCCTTTTAAAACCGTATGACTATAATTTACAGTTTTTACGGCACACCTCCGAGGAGATGTCACTGTTACATGATGGCCTGGCGACGACTTTGCCCCGATTACTGTCACCTCGTCCCCTGCCTTTTCTCGCCCCTTTGCCACAATTTTCCTCTTACACCGCAGCAGCTACAGCAACACTGCTGCTTGCTCTGAATTGCCAAACTGAAGTAATATTGTTTTCCTCTGCTATTTTACCACAGAAAGTTTAAATTTTAAGTCGTGTTGTTTATTTTTTCACTGCACCAGAGTCACGGCGAAAGAAAGCACGAAACAAAGCTGAAAAAAGCTGAAAGAAAGCATGGAAAAAGCTGGAAGAAAGTATGGAAAAAGCTGAAAGAAAGCACGGAAAAAGCTGGAAGAAAGCACGGAAAAAACTGAAAGATACCACGGAAAAAACTGAAAGATAGCACGGAAAAAGTTGGAAGAAAGTATGGAAAAAGCTGAAAGACAGTACAGAAAAAGCTGAAAGAAAGCACGGAAAAAGCTGAAAGAAAGCACGGGAAAAAGCTGAAAGAAAGCATGAAAGAAAACACAAAAGAAAGCATGAAAGAAAGCACGGGAAAAACCCGGAAGAAAGCATGGAAAAAACTGAAAGAAAGCACGGAAAAAGATGGAAGAAAGCATGGAAAAAGCTGGAAGAAAGCATGGAAGAAACTGAAAGATATCGCGGAAAAAGCTGAAAGAAAGTATGGAAAAAGCTGAAAGAAAGCAAAAAAAAGCTGAAAGAAAGCACGGAAAAAGCTGAAAGAAAGCACGGAAAAAGCTGAAAGAAAGCATGAAAGAAAACACAAAAGAAAGCATGAAAGAAAGTATGGAAAAAGCTGAAAGAAAGCACGGAAAAAGCTGAAAGAAAGCACGGAAAAAGCTGAAAGAAAGCGCAATAGGCTGCGTAAAAACAAAGCAAAACAAAACAGGCGAAGAAGAAAAACGTGCAGCGTCGGTGATCACGTCTTCTTCCTTGATTTGTTTTAGACTCGGCGGTTATTTATCAAATATACACCTGCACCCAGTGTTTAAAGGGTTAAAATCTATACTAACGGTACTTTTATTATAATATTTTAAGAGATATTTACAACACATTGAATCCTAAACTCCTGTGTGTACTTTTTTGTCAGTATATTTCTTATACAAAATTTCCTTTACTATCGTCTTTATAATAAAAACATTTTGGCGTAATTTGAAACATGACCAAAATTTTAGCGAAAACATCATATTACATATTTTCTACAATACAGATTTCCCCACAATATACAAAAATATGAATTTAAATATGAGGATACTATCATATTATATAAAATGTATGTAAAATGTCTTTGGAAATAGCTACACCCCTAAAATAAAATAAAAATGAATTGTAAAAAGTGACTTACTTCTGGTCATGCTCCCTCCAATGACACTTTTCACAGAAAGTGGGCGACTGGAAGGAAAAAAAACAACAACAAAAGATCAATTCAGTCAAAGCCAAGAAAAGGCCAGGATCACATTTTTGACTTACAACATCAAAAAACAGCATTATATTCTGGTTTACAGATGATAAAAATGCAGAAAGCAGATAAAGGACGTATTTTGATTCTTCATTTCTCTCAGGAACAAACAAATATATCTTATACATTACTTTTTTTCCCTGTCTTATTGTAATTGCTTTACACTGTACAAGTATTCAAGTATTGGCAGCCAACCACGGTCATCGGTCAACTGTAAAAACACAAAAAATAAGGATCACTACTAATTTTGGGAGAAGGGGTGGGATCTAATAAGTTTTACTTCTACCCACTCCTTTTCGGGCATGTATATACAGTATATGTATATATACGTATTTGTGTCCATATAGCCATTCTTTTTTTCTGTGTAACCTTGTTTATTTAAATTGAATGACATTGTACATATTCTGTGTACTACAAGTATCATATGCTCGAAATAAATTACTACTACTACTACTACCAGGCAAAACAATTTTACTTTATTATATAGAAGAAAAATGGGCAGTCGGTTTAACAAGGCACTAATCGGGGATAATAGCAGAGTGTAGGTATGTTGTAATGTTTGGTTTGCTTCCTGGTTGAGAGAAGCTGACTGATTGAGTCTGAGTCATTAAACGCTGCTCCCTAATGGGATCTGTGCAAACATGGCCTCACCAACCACATCCTGCACGTTTATCCTGTTACATCCAACCAGCCTTGTGCATTAGCAGCTTCGACTCTCATTTACTGCAAGGGAAACAATAAAACTGAGATGGTAACTAAAAGCCGATACAGGAAACACACACAGAAATAAAACAGCACAAATTATTTTAGTTTTTTTTTTTTTTTTAAGGTTATTTTAGGTTTTCTCAGTTTTGAATGAGTAAAAGATTTGCAATTTAAAAGTTCATTTAAAGGGTCAGATTCAAAATGCAAGATTTAAAATAATGGAAATCTACTTTTCTTAATCTGTTCACTGTTTATTCAAGTTTGGATTTAACGTCTAAACTGTGGAAATCTTTAAACTACATTAACTCCATTAACGCTTGCTTAAATCAAATAATAAAATCAGTTTCCATTTATGCCAACACGTGTACCTGAGCTGGTTTTATAGGCAAAAACAAATATTAACATAAAATAGTTAAATAATAATTAACACAATGAGATAAACAGTGTGTACCGTACTTTCGGACTGTAAGTCACACTTTTTTTCAGGGTTTAGCGACTTATGTGTTAAATTTTTCACACTGACAGCCCATAGACCAAATATATGAATCGTATATTTGAATCAAAACTGAAAAAACAAATCGTTATCAGTTTTTCCATTTTGGTTTTAGAGACAAATAATAAAGAAAAGAGTTGTTTTTTTGTTTTCTTATTTTTGGTTCTGTATTGAAAAATTAACAAATAAATGATACACGGATTCTTCTCTACTGGGTTGTTTTTATTGCTATAACTTCTATAACTTGCCTTTCGAGATGAAATGTCTGTTTTTGGTCTCTAATTTTATAAAATAAATTTCCCCCAAAAAGTGCGACTTATACATGTTTTTTTCTGCTTCGTTATGCATGTTTTGGCTGGTGCGACTTATACTCCGGCGCAACTTATAGTCCGGAAAATACGGAAACTTTCGGGCGGTGGCACGTTCATACTTTGGAACATTCTCCAGAAGATTTTATGTTTCCATATTGTGGAAAAGAAACATGATTTTATTTTATTATAATGATTTTTTTTATTGTATTTGGTTGGCTAATAGTTAGATAATGTGGCTTTAACCAAACTTACCTCGCACATATTTTTCTTAGGGAGTAACTGCACTAATTTTGAGAGTTCCTCCCAACTCGTACTCCACATATCCACATATCTGAGTAAAAGGTTGTGATTCTTACTTGAGGCTCTCCTGTGACGAGGAGGACGAGCGGTCAGACTGAGGCAGGGACACGATACTGTCGGAGCTCTTGAGGTGCGACTGCAGAGCCTTCTGATACGTGGACTCCAGCGCCTGGAACAGGTGCTCTGCCTCTCGGCTGTAGTGGCCATGAAAGCCCCAGTAACATCTGCAATGACATCAGAAGGTTATGATCTGAGCTGCTTTTTTTAATATATCTATTCATTTATTACATGATTTAAGTTAGATTTTACCAGGATCCAAAGGTGGGGTATAACTTCTGTCACATTTGCACCGTTACAGTTACTCAAGTAAAGAAACTGTACTTTAAAGAGTAGTTTTCAGATTTCTAAGTAATATTTTGTGAGGAAAAAAGCTACTGAAAGAAGCTGAAACATGTAAACAAACTCTGCTGTCTGACAAAAATAATTCTTACTTAACAAAACCTCTGCTCAACACTGATACACCTCAAATTCAGATAAGATTTTCTTTTTCTAATACTTTTGGAGCTCTACTTATCGAAACAACAAGGACATGAAGTTAATAATTTGTCTGACGATTACATTAATGCTGAATCATAAATCAGATGTTACATAAGAGTTACAGAGCTTAACACATTTATTAGACCACCAGCCAGTATAAGGTGTTTGCTGTTGCTTTTTATGTTTCTATAATGTTTAATATGCCAGATCTTTTTTTATCAAAACCATATCTTTAATGCTAAAATACAACTATTGTTACTAACCATTAATTTTCAAGTTTAATGACACCAAAGTCTCATCCAAAGCAAATCTCTGGGAACAGCTAGAAACTATTTGGAGCTCAATAACAAAAGAGACTTTGCAAAACGACATAAAAACAAAGCAGCGAGAATGCAGCTGTTCTCTGCGCTCACACAAAATATTCACATTTTTGGTTATTATTTGTAAAAATTTGGTAATTTTTTTAATGAATAACAACACATTTTTGATACACTATGAAGTTATTGTTGTATGTTTTCTTCTTTTCATGACAGGTGGTCTAATAAATTTGTTAAACACTGTATGCAGTACTTGAATAGTGTTTTTTATTGATTTATTTTCTTAATTGAGTAATTACTTCACGTCAGGTCCATACGTGATACTAGTACTTGAGTATTCATATTTTTAGGTGGTGTTGCTCTTGAAGACAGTGTTACTGTATTTACCACTCAGGGCTTGAAAAAGTCATTTTAAAGGGATTTTTAAAATTAATACTACTAATAATACATTTTATTTATATTGCTCACATAAAATAAGTGCTACAGGTAAAAAATCAGTGAACAAAAGTGCATCAGCATAAAAGTACATAAAAGTAATGAGCCACAGTTACAGTAGTTGTGATGGTTTTGTGTATAAATTGTAATAAACTTCAGGTATTAGCCTACAAAATTACTCTTGATCAAATAAATATATATAAAAATACAGCCTTTTCATTTTTTGTGACATCAAGTTAAGAAAAACAATGCATAAAATTCACCCGGCCAAAGCTGATGTTGTCATCAAACTGTAAAACTGCTCACGACCCTCCTAATGTCATATTTTTGTGTATTACAGTACTTTTAAGCATAAGAAAATGAGACTTACTTCCTTGCGATGGACCTGGCTTCAGAGTCTGCATCATGGATTCCTTTCTTGATGGTCTCGGTCAGCACGGCCACATGTCTGGGGTAGTAAGGGAACATTATCAGCTCTCTTTTCATTATCCTATCGCTAAAGCTCCACATGGGAAAAGACGGCCCACAGCGTCTCACCCACTCCATATAAAGCCTCATGTGTGCTCGCCGTGGACGTGTTCGGTCAGTTTACGATTGGACGATTCGATAATGAGGATTTTTTAACATTCATTTATTTTCTTGGCATCATCACCCACTCACCCAGCCAGTTCTCGCGGCAAACGCACATATTCTATAACTTAAATGTCAATACATCTCTAAAGGGCAACGTTATAAAGGGGTTCTCTGTAATGTGTAGTTAAAGGTCCTATATTACGCAAAATTGACTCCTGTGAGCTTTAAAGTCATGTTATAAAGCTGTTGCCTCATCAAAAACAGACCTGGAGTTGCGTTTTGTTTCATTCACACATGTTTGACTAACCCTTTATTATTAGTCTGTCGATATTTTCAAAGCTCTAAATTATTTTTTCCACCTTGTGATGTCCTGAAGCGGTAGATTCATTTACTTTTTTAAACTTTTTGTTTAACAGTGGCAATTCCAGGGCTGAAATCATCCAAATGATTTTAGTGAAAGTGTATGGAGCTTAAAAACACAGTGGAGCACTTCCTGTATTACCACATGGTGGAAGAGAGTGTTTTCAGCTTAAATATGCTGGATATTTAGTGTTAAATATATGTGAATGAAACAAAATACAACTCCAGGTATGTTTTTGATGAGGAAACAGTTATAACATAGATCAGAAGATAGTGTAATATTGGCACTTTAATGGTTTATGACTATGGCCCCGTCCACACTCGTACGTATTTGAGTCATTTTCGTTGCGGATGCAGTGTTCGTCCACACTAATCCGATGGAAAACGGCTCTGGAGACGTAACGATCTGGAGACACCAACTCCCACGTGTTCGCCCGAGTACGGATCTGATGCGGCGCTGTGTGGACGAGTGAAAACGCTGATACACTGACGTAGTTGCTCTAGTTGCTGTTCTTATCGGACCGCGTCACTGTGACTTGCGCCTTCCTGATTCATTGGGTTTGTGACATCGGGCATGAGACGCTATTGCGGAAAACAGTTTAAACAAACCCGAGACAAACACAAAACCGTGTCCGTCCACGAAAAGACTGTTTTTGTGCTTGCATCTTCCTCGGCTGCTGCAACTTCCAAAGAACTATAGCAATTTCAGACACGGCTCCACTTTTTTTACCGCCCACGTGGTGTCGTGACGCCAGCCTAGTCATGTGACTATAGATTCAGTTGATCCAGACGCGACGTGTGTGGACGCAAATTGTTTCCAATACGCTGATACGGTGATTCGTTTCAGTATAAACTAAGGATGAGCATGAATAGTCGACTAATCGATAACTGATCATTAAGAATTTGGTCGATCACGTTCATTTTAATCGACAAACTGAATGTAGGTGTCTGTGTGTAACGTAGCATCAGGAATCGAGGCTGCATCTCACAGCACAAACTCTGGAGCTGTGGCCCCACAGTCCCACGTCTCGGCTCTGGCTCCTTGGAGATCACTATATTCCCCAGAGTGCGTTTACCTGCACCTCAGTGTCCCGTGTGTAATCTTTTTTTTTTTGAGTATCCTGATTTCGCATTTATACGCAGTATCTCCAACGTGACATACGCACAGAACAGACTCACCAGCCTCATCACATCCTCTGTCACAGGGAGAACACTCATATTCCACTGAGTCGTGTCCTTTAGTCCGACAGAAGCTGAACCACATCAGCACAAGGAAAGAGCGGCTTTTTTCACTTACTGTTTATGCAAATGAGCCATGCGGTTTTAAGTTTAGTTTCTGTAAGACGTAAACAAATGTGCCAAAGCTGCATTAAACACATTCTAATCTCACACTGATGTGGCTCTATAGTGATTATGGTTTATATGTTGTAAAGTTGAGTTTATTTTTGCAGATTAGTAATAGTAATAATAATGATGGTAATTTTAATATAAAATGTTAATGATTAATCGAAAATCGATCATTAATTTCCCCAACGATCGATTAAGAAAATTTAACTGAATGCCCATCCCTAGTGTAAACACTCTCTATGACACTGTTTTGGTAATGTATCTTACCTTTCTAATGTGTTTGTGTGCCACTCTTGTAACATAAGGTCTAGGAACTCATAACAGCGTCTGAAAAGAAAACACAAAGTTATACATTTGATCAGATTATAAGCACCTCTCGATTCTACACTTTAACAATTATGGTAAAAAAAAAGATTAATTATTACTATCCATGAACTATTTTGAGGAGAAAACCAGAGTACAGAAAGCAAACCAAAAAAAATAGTGGAAGAACTAACCACCTGGCCACTGTACAACTTAAATTTTTGGTTTACATGTTTTCAAAGCTTTACATACTTTTTCTAGTTCATAATTGCGTTCACACACGTCCTAGTTTAGTCCTGATTTTGGTTCTAATGGGATCTGTGCAAGCAATGGCCTCACCAACTACAATAATACTCCATGTTTATCCTGTCAAGCCCTGTGCATTAGCGGCGTCCAGTACGGTTAACGACTGCAATGGAAACAATAAAGGCAGTAAAAGACTGAGAAAGTAACTAAAAAACATTGATTAAGGACACAGACACACACATAAACTCAAAAAAGTACAGATAAAACAGTACAAATGATGTTAATTTTGTGTTTTACAGTGAAAGATTTGCAATTTAATCAAAGTTCAAGTGGTTAGCGCCATAATATATCAAGCTAGTAACCGTTTAGGATATTTTTCTTAGCCCATTTAGTCCTTACTCATTTACTGTCTACTTAAAATATTTGGTTCTGTCCTTGGTTTTGGTTTAGTCCCAGTTTTTATGCACCATGTGTGACAATGTAAACACAAGCCCTTTAAATTAAATATTTGATAATGTAATGAAAAGTTGGAATACAAAAGAAAGATTGTATTGTACGTCTACACAGGCTGAAAGTTCAATTTTCTTACCTTCTAACAGCGACCGATTTGGAGGTGCAGTTACTGGTGATGATGGGGATGAGACGTGGGTAATGTGTATGCTGAAAAAAAAAAAAAAATCAAGAATTATTAACAAAATATAGGTTATAGTTTTTCAAAAGAATCTATTTAAACATATCTATTTGGTTTCATCCAAGCATGCAGGCCAATCCACTTTATTTATATAGAAAATTGAATAAACAAAACATAAAAAGACAAAGTGAATATAACATGAAGCTCTATTTAACTCCACTAATACATTAATAAATATGTATTATTATTGTTATTATTTATTTTATGTCAGAATTATTATTTAATATTTACTTTTTGCACGGTGTCATTTTAATTTGTGTAAAGATGTTTTGTTTTATTATGACTAAAACAAATCGATTTAAAAATCTAATATAAATTCCAATCCTCATTTTCAAGGGTTTCCTGGCCCAGAGACAACAGGAACAACATACAAACAAACGGGGCAGTAGTCGGGGGGGCAAAGGGGGCTGTTGTCCTGGGCCCGACCGATATATCGGTTGTCAGATATTATCAGCCGATATGGGCACTTGGAAACATATCGACTATTGGCTAAAATCTTGCCGATACGGGCCGATAGTCCACGTAGACATGTTTTACCTCGTTCTAAAGTTTAGGCTCTATATTATGTCCATTTAATCCAATTTACAGACAGATAAATGTCCTAATATGTGGTGCTGCATGTTTCGAATACAAGATGGCGCCACAGATGGTCGCCCTGGTGCTTCGGAGCGTCTTGTTTTTGTGCGTAATTTGTGTTTTTGGCCACTCTTCTGGGTACACCTACACCAGAGAAGAGCTCCTAAACTTTTTATTCTATTTTATTTGTTGCATGTTGAGTGTTTGTCTACATTCTGCTCCAAGTACCGCAGCAATTTCCTAATGTTGTGAACCTGTTCACTCATATGGCAAGAAAACCTTTCTGATGTGTGTTTGTTTACAGCCGCAGCCATAGATCCATGTGCGCAACATTCTCTTCTTTTTATTGGCGATCAGTGTGACTCTGGATTAAAAGGACAGTTCTTGATGCAGACTTGTGATCTGAGAGGAGCCTGCGTGAGGCTGAGTGTTGGAAATGTGTCGGTTTTGAAGCTCGTTTTGGTTCTTTCTCATTGGTTAGCGATTAGCTGCTGTAGCTCCCACACATAAACAGGCTGTTTTCTCTTCTATTAGCGACTGTAAAGTGACTACAGTGGCCGTATATATGTTACTGGACACGCCCTGATATGTAAATGACCTGTGAATAGAGGTGTGAATTATCAGCATTTAGCAGCTCATTAATTACCACGGCGCAGACGCATTTACCGCTAAAGCTAATAGCGGTAGTTTACTTACAGCACTTTCTTTACTGGCTAGAATATCATACAAAAACACCATTAGGCCGAACTACTGTCTTTAAATATGACGTAAAGAGGCAGAATAACAATAAATGTCGCCTAAATAAACCCAACTGAAAGTCCAATAGAGCCAAACCTAAGTTTTATAAATCATTTTTACGTCATAAATATATTGGAAATTATATCGGCAGCTCTAACTCCCATTTTATCTGTACCATATCGGAAACAACAAAATCCATATTGGTTGGGCCCTAGTTTTAGGTGCCCAGAATTGGACCCTCTCCCTATTAATTTCTATTAGAGGGGGGGCCCACGTGAGACTTCTTGCCCCTGGGACTGCCTAGAAACAAGAATAATTACCCTGAGGATGAGTCTGATGGCAGCCATTCCGGACGTGGCCATGACTTTGGCGCTGTTGGGCACCAGGTTGAGCAGAGTGGGCATCACGCTCTCTGCCCCGTGGTCAAACTTGTTCCCCAGCACTGACGACAGATGGCTGAAAGCACACAAAGTTCAGAAAAACATTTTAAAAAAAACACTTTGGACATGTTTGTGCACAGTTCCGCCTCATCAGGACAGTAATTAAATATTTCAAGGATTTATGTTTTACAGAGGAGGTGTTTCTAGCTCATTTTGTGCCTGAAGAACTTTTATTTGCATTAGCCCAACTGTGTGTAGACAATTTATGACAGCTAGTGAAATTTCTGACACAATCTCATTAATCTGTAATTAATTATGTGTGTTGGTTGACTGCAAAGCCACTGAAGAAGTGGGAATGAATAGGTTGAATTGTGAAACAGTTTTTGGCTTGACAGCATCAAAATCAGTGAGGTCAACAGTAGAAATAGTCACATCATAAATTCAAAATAAAGAAAAATTAATAAAAGTACCGCAAAACTGTATAGGAAATGAGGCTAGACATAATTAGGAGCATTAGGAAGATCACTAAAAGTATCTATTTAGCGTGTATTTACATAATAAACAGTTGTCTTAAACAGTTTTGGGCCAAATTATCTGTCTGTAGGGATGTAACGATATCCAAATCCCTCTGTAAGATATTTTCACCATATACATTTCACGCCACAATATTTATTTCAATATTTTTGCGGAGCCTCATAAAACTGTGAATATGCTACTTTTTCCTCTTAAAATGCCTTGACAAGACTTAATCCAAAGAACTAAGACTTAAAAGTGCTTAGAACAGTTATTTCTTCATGTAATTGGCACTGAAATGGAGCAAAGGATCATGGTCTATGTAGTCCCCTCTGTTTTTTTAGCTTTTGCTGCATTATAACTATTAATTTAAGTAAAGAGACTTGATTCGATATATTGTGACAGTCCACGATATTATTGTGAGACCTTTGATGATACGATATCACCATATTTCAGTTATTGTTAGATCCCTAAATGAAAATCTTATTGGAAGTAAATAATTCTTACTCCATAGATATTTTTTAAAACAGAAAACACATATTTAAACCAGTCAAAGATACAATTAATAACATCTAGAGCATTTAATAAATATAAATATCAATAAGTAGCAGTTTTTTGTCATGCGTAATAATTATAATTAATAAATTTTTCTATAATATTCTTGCTCACCCCAGAGTGATGCAGGCCTCTCGTACCACCTGAGAGCGCAGGTCTTTCGCCGACAGCTTCAATGGAGCCTCCAGGAGCCGGAGCTGCTGTGAGAAGCCCTCATAGTCAAGAGCCCCGGCCAGGATCACAGACCGCACCTTCTTCAACTACACAGGGAAAAAGGACACAGATATTTAATACACAAATATATGTAATTATGATAAGCTGCATGTGTGAATGTGAAAGAAGAGTTGCAGGGCCGGCAGATATCATCATATGCATCACTTCATTACATTACGCTTTCTACTATCCTGTATATTTTACAATGATAGGAGAACTACATGAACCCATTACATTATATTAATGTGGTAGTGGAACATAGACAAATACCTTAAATATTAATAAAAAACTGGATAAAAATCCAGGGGTGTCCAAACTTTTTTCATCAAGGGCCACAAATTAAAACACAGACCAGCGTGAGGTCTGTTCGAGGGTCATAGACTGGTGGTCAGAACAGAAACTATGGCCCCCAGGCCATAGTTTGGACATGCCTGCTCTAATCCAACACATTAAACATAACAATGCTGGCATTTTATGACCAAAAGTGCAGATACCATATTTTGGCACTACCACAAAAAATTGTAAAATTTACCAGCAGATGTCGGCCTTTCCATAGCCGTATAGTACATACAATATTAACCCAACCAACTAAACAGTGAGTTTATCTTTCCAGCATTCTGCGAACTGCAGCGTGCATATCTATTTTAAGCAGTGGATACCATCCATCCATCTTCTTCCTCTTTATCCGGCTGGGTCGTGGGGGCAGCTGCCCAGTCCTCATAGCACCTGACTCCCCCTGTGAACCCCTCTGTGAGTGGAGCCCACAGGAGGGAGCAGTGGATACACTGCATGCATATGCCTTAAATAAAAGTTCTGAAATAATTCTCACTGTTCTTGGTAAATGTATCTGCCTGCCTAATCTCTGGTAGCTGTCTGATCATGTTGTGTCACGGTCACAGACTGCTGATTCATATATTTATTTGCAATGTAATAATGTTATTATTAATTATCATGACATTTTTTAATAATCTTAATTTTTGGGAGCCCCTGTCAGGTGGTTGGGGGCCTACATACTCTGCGTATTCTGCTTATGTGGAGCGACAGGCCTGAAGAGAGTTGGACTTACCGCGACGACCCTGTGCTCCCAGTCGTGTTTATCGTCTGACAGCACCTCTCGGATCTTGGTCAGGTGCTCTTCAAGCTCTCTGTTGGAGTAAATCTGGAGAAGAATAAAAGACGTATATTGAAAGTGCTGCTTCTAAATCAGCATAGGGCAATAAATATAATGATTATGAAACTCAATAACCCCTGACTTTCTTATTAGAGCAGGGTTAATATGAGGGAAGAGGCAACTGAATCATCAACTTTTATTACAGACTCTTGGCCCAGCATTAAAAAGACACAATGAACAAACACACACTCCAAAACAACAATATTCACAACAATATAGTATAGTAGTTGTAATAGTCACAACTGAATATAGAAAGAGACAATAAAACTAAAGAACTAAAAATTACAGCATTAAAAATCCACTAATTATCAAAGGCCCTGGTTAACATACATGGTAAACATGCTGCTGTCACGGTCAAAAGCAAATCTGTTTTAAATGAATACGAAGAATATGACAATAAATGAAATGTAATGATAAAAATATACCTGTTCTAGTCACGGTCTGTATAAGGGAGAAATCTAAAAGGTTTTGCTGTTGTTTAATGTATCCTGACTGACCCTTTTTATGTTTTAAGAGGTGGTTTTGAATAGTTATTTGTCAATTATTGTCTATTTTGTCTCAATATTAAACATTTTTACAGCATTCTCTGTTATTTCGATATCTGTGTAACCCACCTGAATGGCTGGTACATCCTCAAAGGCTTTAATAAAGTCTTCTTCATCAACAGCACCTGCAGCTGCCTCTTTACCTGTAAAAGACATTAAACAAGAAAGATCAACAACCAGACAATTTTATAAAAGTAAAAACTAAACGATTCCATGCCTACATACTACTTTTTTCTTTTCTTTGTTTATTGTGATATTAGAAACAGTACAAACAGTAGAAGACATTATATGGCTTCTGTTCTTCTTACACAGGAGGACAAGGACAAGTGTGTGTGTGTGACTTGGTAAATAATAAAACTGAAAAGAAATAAGAGGGTAAGGGTGAGAGGAGGAAAAAAAATAAAAGTAAGTCATAAAAAAAGGTAATAATAGTTATTTTTGTAATTAATTATCTTTTTTCCCTTGTTTTTTCTCCTTCTCTTTCGCTCCTTTCATTACCCCTTTGTTCCTTTGTTAATTATCTACTTTACTTCATGTATTTTTTCCCCTTTTTTCTGCATACTGCTTTATTTGTTCTTACCTGATGCTTTGGCTGTTGTGGCAGAGCTGGGCCTCCTCACCGAGCTCATGACAGTCCTTCTACCACTAGGGGGCGCTTTGGAGGACGCAGAGGAGGAGGACCGGCCCCCATCCACTGAGTCTTCATCCTCGAAGTTTTTATCTGTAAAAAGAGAAAACAAACAAAAACATTAGGTTAAAATTAGGGATGTCCCGATCTGATATTCAGTATCGATATCGGCTCCCGATCCGGCTCTTTTATGAGTATCTTTTACAGCATCGATGCTTAGGAGTGTGCATTGCCTTGAGTCTCATGATACTCACGTCACAATTCGATACATCCCGATATATCCCGATTAAAAAAAGGATGCTATATTGCAATTTATCAATAATTACTTCTAATAATATTGTCAACACACTTTCACGAGAACCAAATTGTATGAAATATAATTAATTATATTTTTTAAATCATCAGTACAGTGAATGTAACTAATGAATTCTAGTGAAAAATAGTACCGGTATTTAAAAAAATAGATTCAGATGCATTTTGAATCGATTCGAGGATTGTGCAATGAAGTATCGCGATATATCACTGAATCGATTTTTTCTTACACTCCTAATCGACGCGCTTTACGGCAGCCGTAAATCAAAACGCTGCCAAGTCGCTGTGTGGGACTTTTCACTCCAACAAAACGAGTCAAAACAGTGACGCAATCGCTGCAAACAAACAGTCTGTCGTGGAGGAACCAGCACAGTTCACTTTAACGCTAACAATTTGATTCGTCACTTACAAAAGAATTGTCCGGACGAGTTTGAGATTGACGAGCGGAGACCTCGAAATGGCGACAAGTCCAAGAAAAAAAAAGTATCGGATCAGTATCGGAAAGAGCATTCCTAAAAAAATGAGATCGGAAGCCAAAAAATCTTGATCGGGACATCTCTCTAGTTAAAATAAATGCACATTGTACGACTTGTAACGGTCAATAGACTGGCCAGCGCACTGTGTCTCAAAGCTAACAATCACTTCACTTTTGTTAAAATCATAAAATAAACGGCATATTCACATTCAAATAGATTCAAATAAAGACTACTAATAAAGACGATTATTGTTATATGTGCAATAGTTCAGTTTGTGGCGTTGTTACACTGACACACAAACATCTCTCTTTTAAAACAGAGCAGTATCCTCCTCCTTCGCTCACCTTTTCATTTTATTTGCGTACTTTTTAACATTAACACCCATCTACTGCTTCCCGGTCCCTGCCTTATCTTTAAATATTTATTCATTTCAGCACGACTCAGCAAAAACCTCAGAGACAAAGGTGTTCGGGAAGTAGTGATGCTCACAGTGAGTCTGCTGGGAGCGATTGCTGGGCTTCAGATGAGGTCACTAAAAGCAAATGGGGTCAGGAAGTAAAGACAGACACACAGAACCACGTTTACCTCCACTGACTCGGCCCCAAAATGTCTAAATTCTGTGCAGTCTCTGGTTGCTGTAACCGCTCGAATCCGGAGAAAGACAAACGTGTTTTTTTTTTTTTCGTGGACTGAAAGTGCCGTGTCACAAGAGAGTTTCAAAAAACTTACAGAAAAAAAAAACGACAAAAGGGGATCGAGAATCTCCGGTTAAAAACGAGAGACGCGGAAACAGACGATGCCAGAGGTTGCAGCGAACACTTTGTAACCGGTAAGGATTGTGTCATTTATTAATTAATATTTTCAAAGGACAATTATTTAGAAAGAGAAGCATCGTAAGTGACAGGTAAACTGTTGCATTATAGGTCCTATTTTTGTCACGCAAAAAGCTTTATGTGGTGCTAATTTTAATATCTTAGTGCTGTAATTTGGAGTTTTATGCCTTTTTTAATCATTATTGTAGGTTATCCTGGTGCAGCGGGTGATTTTAATCTAAATAGCTGTTCTCCTCCAGGCTTTTAAAGACTTTAATTTAGCTCACAGTGTAAAACGAGGTCTGCATCACCAGATCATTTATTATATCCATCGCCTCAACGCCGAAAAAATCATCCAAATTGTATAAAAAGTCCGACATCTTGGGTCATAACCAATATTTAGACTTTTTTTTTTTTTTTGCGATATCACCCATTGTGCTGTGTTTTGAAGCGGAGCAAAACACTTCCTGCCCCCCGTCTCAATTTCGCACGTCATCAGAGTTTATTGCCGTGACAAAACTTACGGTAATAATCAATAAATCATTAAAACAGCCTCACAAACCAGCTGAATGTTGGCTAACTCTGAGGCCATGGTCAAACGCATCATCCCTCTCGTTCCAGTCGGGCCTTTGACTCATCTGTGCATCACTACGAGCTGGGAGCAGTTATATCGTTAATCTATGGACTCTGGATTATAATCTGGTTTGGCAGAGGTCGAGACATGTGCTGCCTTCACCTGCCCATGTGACCGCCGGGCGCAGCAGGGATTAGCAGAGGGGAAACTGCTCGGACGTGCATAATAACAATGGACAAGAGGATACTGTGTTCTTCTGATAGACAATTTAGCTGTAAATGGGGAAAATGTATAAAATGTCTGTTGAAATCTGACATGTAAATAAAGTAAAATAGGTCAATACTTGTATCCAATTAGTATCATTAATCTGAAATTATCCTAACTCAAATACTTTAGACATACAGTTTATAGTGCAGATTATTATTAATGTTATTAGAGTCCATTTCAAAGCAGATTTAACTCAAAACTTTACAGTAGTTCAGAAGGATTTGAAGATACAATGCCACAGTTATTACAGATACTACTACTGATGGTAATCCTACTGCTACTGCTACTATTCTTGCTATTACTGTTACTCCTAATACTCCTTCTACTAGACAGTATGTAGTTCAGTAGTACAACAGTAGTACAATGCCGCATTTTCTACTGCTACTACTACTATTACTACTCTCCTAGTGCTACTACTATTCCTACTCCTACTCGACAGTATGTAGCTCAGGTGTAATACAATGCCACATTTACAACTGCTGCTACTCTACTACTACTCCTACAACTACTACTGATAGTACTACTTCAGCTACAACTCCTACTACTACTTCTCTTACTACTCTAACTACTACTACGCCCCCCCCTACTACTGCTACTACTCCTATTACTACTTCGGTTTCTACTCCTACTACTACGAGACAGTATATAGTTCAAGGGTAATACAGTGCCCTACTACTACTACTCCTACTACTCCTACTAATTATTGCATGAGTAGTAGTAATAGCAGTGTATGATCATAGTAACGGTATCAATGAGTAGTAGTAGAAAACGTAGAAATAGTGACATCAGCATTACTCGTAGTAACAATAATAGTACTCTGAACTCTGTCCATTATTTACTTTTTAAGTTCTAATACAATTTGATGTTTAAATACACATTTATTGTACTGTATTTACTCCTACTCAAACTATTACTACGATTACTACTGCAATTATTACTACCGCAACGACCCCAACCCCTATCACTACCACTACTACTACACCCCCAGTTTGTGGTGGTTGGTAATAATATAATTGCAAAAGAAGTGCGTAATTACGGAAAAATGTTCTGCACTCGGCCCGTTCATGACTAACATGTGTCAGTATAGTCACATTTTCTTGTGTTTTGGTGATTTTCAAGCCGCTTTTCTCTATTTTAGCTAAACAAATGACAATGTATGCCTCTCTTTACTATTGGCAGGGATCAGATTGGTCAAAAATAGGTGACAAATTGTATAAAACTGGGACAAATCACTGATTTTGTATAAATCTGCAGGGACAGGGGACACAGGGCTCAAAACTGGGACTGTCTTGGTTAAATAGGGACGTCTGGTCACCGTGTACTACTCGTACTACTACTAATTTTGTGTTTATTCTGCCTATACCCAAAGTACACATATGGTAAGCAATATAAACAATATAAACAATAAAATAAATAAAGTAAAATTAAATATAACTATAACACAAAACTCCATTGATGACCCTCCCCTTGCCACAGACTCCTCGTTGCTACTAAACCCATCCTAACACTCCTCCTTTCAAACTGCTAGCTAACCCATTCATCATAATGACACTGCAAACACCACCGCTAACAGGTTAAGGCTCAACAATATGAGAGCTAGCAACAGGCAGCAAGCAACAGGTTAGCATCATCACCAATTTAGCTTCAGCACATCCACAAAACAAAGCAAAAGTCAGACGCCCGAAAACGCTAAAAGGGTTAAGCTGGTCCGTCTTACAAGCGCAGATTTTCTTGCACACCAGTCTCTTCAGCATGATGCATTCCCAATGGCATCTCTGTGCGGGTATGTGGCGAGGAGGCAGAGAGAGGGGCTGGAGCGGACCGGGGAAGTGTGTGTGTGTGTCAGAGGCTAGCATGACGCTCCCCGGTCCTTAGAGAGGAATGATGAGCACGTATGGGAGGGGTCTATTGTTCGCTCCGCACATTCTCTCTCTCAAACAGGAACAGCTATTTGCTTTAAGGTCCTATATTACACAAAATGGAGCTTCGAGGCATGTTATAAATGCTATTACCGGTACCTCCTCAAAAACATGCCCGGGGTTGTGTTTTGTTAGTCTGTTTACATCGCCAAAGCTCAAAATGCTCTGGTCCACCTTGTGATGTCATGAAGTGGTTGTGTTCATCCACCTTTTACTTTTTGTTCAGTAGAGATTAGCCATTCTAAAGCTGAAATTATCCAAGTGATTCTAGTGTGTGGAGTTTAAAAACACAGTGGGGCATTTTCTGTATTTCCACATGACATCACAAGGTGGAACAGAGCATTTTCCATAGACTGTGTAACAAAGTGGACTAAGCGAGTGTAGCGTCAGCTCCACTCAAATGAATCTCCCGATGCAGATATAACAGTTATATGTATACAGATATCATAACAACCACAACAGCCCATCATGATTGAGGTCGTTAAAGAGATAGTTCGGGTTTTTTGACATGAATCTGTACGTCCCCGTCAGCAGAGTCGAGCATCAACACTGACTTACCTCCCGACAGCGTCCGGTGAGCCGAGTTCTTGCCCGGTTTCGGTGCTAACGAAAGCGTCCGGCAAGTTGGCTGTGGTCATGAAAATAAAGTGTTTTTCTTCTCAAAATAATATGTGTTCAAAACAGCGATACATTTGCGTCACACAGTCATACTATTTTCTCTGCGATCATAGAGCACTGCCGAACTACTGAAAAAAAGTGTTGTTTTTGTGCGCGGCTTCACCTGGCGGCAGCGCGCAGTGATATGAACAGAGAGAAAATAGTACCAAGCGATTATGAGGTCTGACTTTTTCATGGTTCATATTTTGTGACGCAAATGTATCACTCTTTTGAACACTTTAGCTACGTTCAGACTGCCACCTGAAGTGACCAAATCCGATTTTTTGCCTCTATGCGACCTGTATCTGATCTTTTAATGATGGTCTGAACGACACAGATCCGATTTTTTCAAATGCGACCCAGGCCACTTAGATATGTGGTCCTAAAACCGACACATATCCGATATTTTGCCATGTGACTTCAGTCTGACCGGCCAAGTCGCATTCATCCGACCTACACATCATCAACAATCGAGAGTTTGGCTATTGTGCTGTAACAAGTACCTGTTGCAAGTCAATACAGCCCAACGCCGACATGTTTGCTCACTGAAATAGGCTGACCACGTGTTTCCTCGCGTGATAGTGGTACCACAGCAACTGTAAAATCTCCAGGTGCTCAATGCAGCGTCCGTGTTTAGGCGACTTCCGTAAACACTGAGGACGCTCGCTGCTGTGACGCCGTCGTGTCCTCCAATGCACATCCGGGACACTGGATGATCATGTACGTAGCCATATTGTTTTGAGAAGAAAAACACTTTATTTTCGTGACCCCAGCCAACTTGCCGGACACTTTCATCAGCACTGAAATTGGGGAAGAACTTGGCTCACCGGACGCTGTCGGGAAGTAAGTCAGTGTTGGCGCACGACACTGCTGACGGGGACGTACAGATTCATGTCAAAAAACCCAAACTATCCCTTTACCTGTGCCCGCTCTTCTCACAGGAAAACAGGAAAGGGCCTTACTTAGCATGAAACGCACTAGCTGCCAGTCAAACCTGTTTTAACCCTGGTGGAAACGAGAGAATAAAAAGGCATCTGATTGGTCCGTTATTTATGTTCATATCTTCATTTAACATTTTAAGACCGAAATGACACAGCAGCAGTTACAGAGAGAGGGGCAACAAGATCCCAATGTAAGTCAACTGGAGCGAGGGTAAGAAGGAGCCGGAAGAGCCTCTTGGAGCACTTCCTGTTTAGAACGTGGCTGCTAAAGCGCTAGCTATGTCCATTTATATATACGGTCTTTGGTATTTTCAGTCTGAGGGAAGGACTCAGGACTGTGGAGCTGATTTCAGTAACAGAAAAGCAGACTTCTAACGCAAAAAGTAGCACAGTTTCTCTCTCTCAAATCTGAACTCTGCTCCAAACCACATGTTTTTACTGACAGAGGCTGTAGACCATAAGACATAACTAAACGTTGATCTTGATTATAATCCTTTTATTTATTTATTATAAACCTAAAACATGCCCGCACCCCTATGAACTAACATCAAGGACCATGTTGTCCACCCTCCTGTGGGCTCACCACCTGCAGAGGGGTTCATAGGGGGGGTCAGGTGCCTGCGACCCAGCCGGATTAAGCGGGAGAAGATGGATGGATATATGGGACTACGGATGGAAATTAGCACTTGTGCTAAATCCGGCGTATTTACATCAATATGTGTGATTTCATACAAATTGTATGTTCATGAATATGCATTGTCCCACCCAAATAAACAAACAAACTACTTAAAAACTCGTAAAAGTTTATTTTGCATAACGTCTCCATTAAGTTAAAGTAGTGTAACAGCAGGTGCCCAGGATATGTTGCTAGTGCTAATGTAATCTACACAGACAAATGTCCTTGTATTCCTCCTAAAGCAGTTTTACATAACCGATGCTTTCTCTCTTACTGCAGAGACAGAATACAAGCCCAAAGGGAAGATGGATTATACAAAGTTCTGAGAAATACGTCGCTTTAAGCAAAGAAATTTCATTAAAAGACAGAAAAGAACATGCCAGGGGCTGGTGAGACAAATGACACCAACATCCACCACATTACAATAAAAGATTAAAGAACAACTGATTTCTCACTGAGGAATAACAACAACGACAATGACAGGATTAATGCATTTTAAAATTAATCTGGATTATATACTGCAGGTAAATTCTTAAATACGTCTTCCCGAGATGCACCTGAACACATCCTCAGTGATATGTTTATAGACATTTTAACCAAATGTCTGATAAAACTGGTTATTTACATTAAGTATTAGTATTAGTTGTGGTAAGTTGCAGTAAACTCAGCATGAAAGTAGTAGCAGTAATAGTACCCATAGTAATAGTAGTAGTAGTAGTAATAGTCAGTAGGTGCATTGATAGAAATTCAGGGACCTGGGGCAAGAAGCTTCACATGGGCCCCCTGTAATATAAATTAACAGGAAGAGGGTCCCCTTGGTATTAAGTATTAATACCAATAATACTGGTAGGTTGTAGTAAAAATAGAATGAAAGTTGTAGTAGCAGTAGTAGTAATAGTAGTAGTAGTAGTAGTAGTAGTAGTAGTGGTAGCTCTAGTACTAGCTATAGAAGTAGTAGTAACAGCTGTAGTAGTAGTAAAAGCTATAGTAGCTGTAGTAGTAGTACTAGCAGTAGGAGTAGAAGTAGTAGTAGCAGTAGTAGTAGTAGTAGAAGTAGTAGTAGTAGTAGTAGTAGTAGCAGTAGCAGTAGTAGTAACAGTAATAGTAGTTGTAATAATAATGTTACTACTACTATTACTACTAATACTACTATTAATACTACTACTACGACTATTTTAATATCAAACAAAAAGTAATTAGTTGCGGACTACATTAGTGGACTACAAATGAACAAACACCAAATAAAACTAAATGTTAATTTGGATTTTCAGAGATTTTGTACCAACAGAACAAAACAAAAGTGAGTTTTCTCCCGTCCTCCTCCTCCTCCCGGTGAAATACTTTTAACCAAATCTGTCTTGTCTTGTGCTCAGACGTCTCCCGTGACCTGGTATTTACTGTGAGGCTTTAGGCCGGGGCGGGTGATCAGACTCCCCCCCAGCAGCCTCCAGGAACATTACATAACAGACAGATGACTACGGTTATGTCACGGCAACACGTCAGGAGGACTTCAAGGACTCAAGGTTAACCAGGTATCCACTGATAATAAAGCGTATTGTGTAACTTTTCTGGTGGCGGGTCCGTCAAATGCTTTTCCTCATGGAGATGTTATTGCTTTGTCTGGATTGTTGCACAGTCTGGTATTAAACGTTTCTGTCTTCATGGAGACCAAACCAGACCGAGTTACAGGTCAGATCTGTGGAGAGGAGACCCCGCTCACAGTCAGAAAGCCTGTTTTTCTAGGTAGCAATGACATGTCCATAGAAACAAGCTAAAAAGTTACATAGTGCACCTTTAAGGGGACAGGTGACACTAAAAAAACTGTTTGAGAATATTGTCGTTATTTAGATTCACAAATACTGAAACATTATAAAAATACCAAAAGTGCCAAGATAATTATGCGAAATAAATAAAATTATTAGCAAACAGTTTTTATGCCATGAAACATAAACATGTACTTGGAGTAGTAGTAATAGGAGTAGTAGTAGTAGCAGTAGTAGTAGTAGCAGTAGTAGTAGTAGCAGTAGTAGCAGTAGCAGTAGCAGCAGCAGCAGCAGCAGCAGCAGCAGCAGCAGTAGTAGTAGTAGTAGTAGTAGTAGTAGTAGTAGTAGTAGTAGTAGTAGCAGCAGCAGTAGTAGTAATAGTAGTAGTAGTAGTAGTAGTAATAGTAGTACAGGTAGTATTGGTAGTAGTAGTCACAATAGTAATAGTAGTAGGTTGTAGTAAAATCAAAATGAATTATATTATTATTATTATTAGTAGTAGTAGTAGTAGTAGTAGTAGTAGTAGTAGTAGTAGTAGTAGTAGTAGTAGTAACAATATTTGTATCCACAATATTAAATAAAACTGTTAAAACTCTTAATTCTGAGATTTAACCCAAACAGCAGCTCCGCCAACTGCCCTCTGAATGAGCCTTTTCACCCCGGGTCACATGGACACGGGGAAAACAGTCCGACTCACTTTGGCAAAGCATTCTGGGAAGACAATCACATCATTCAAAGAGTCTGACGCAGTTCATCCTCTCCATCACTCTGCTCCTGTTTGAGTGAGTCCAGTACTGAGGAGTAGGGTTGTGTGGTATCCAAATTTTGAAACCGTCAAACCTTCTCAGCATTTTACCGGGGTATATGGTATTACCGTGACTGATTAAGAATTATTTAGTACCATTCAGAAACAGATTATTATATATTCAGATTATTATTATATTTGAAGATGAGGCACAATTTCTGATCAAACCAAACTTTGCAGCGCGTTCAATCGCATCAGCATCAGCGCACAAGCTGTTTTTATCAGCGCTTATTCTGTATGCAAATGAGCCATGCAGTTTTAAGTTTTGCTTCTGTAAAACGTAAATAAATGTGCACAAAGCTGCATTAAACACATTATTACTCAAAGTCTATAATGAGCGGAGTAACAGAAATGTAGAGTGGAGGTTGAGAGGACCAGTCACAGCGCTTATTGTCTGCGTCGCTTCCCCTCGCTGTCTGTGACATTTTGACGCGTAGTTAGAAAGTTTCGGAAGCGCACGTCGATGCAAACACGTTTTGATGCAGAACCATAAATTGGGCTTTACCGTCTCCTCCGTGAAAGTCTGACTTCAACCTCAAGCGGGAACTTTCTCCTCTTCAGCGAGTCCCTTCTCGACGTTCAATAAAACGTTTCCATCACAAACTTTTCGGCTCAATATCGCACCTTTTTTTCCTTCTTCGTCGCTGCATGTGGATTAATATCTCCGAGCGTAACGACGTTTGAAGAGGAGAGAGAGCGGAGGGGAGAAAGTCCAGCTGTGGTTTTAGGTCCTTACGCAGCTTTTTAAAATGACGGTCATGAAACTGATATCGTTGCTACTTTTTGATACCGTGGGGCACCGTATTACCGTATTACCCCCCAACCGCCCATTTTTCCCTCCTGGTCCTTATTTTAAATAGGTCATACAATGTTTCGATAATTACTGATATCGACTAATATGAAACACTTATATCGTGATAGAGATTTCAGCCATATTGCCCAGCCCTACTTGAAATTATCCAAATATTCTAGTGAAGGTGTATGGAGTTTAAAAACACAGTGGAGCACATCCTGTATTACCACATGACGTCAAAAGGTGGAACAAGATGGAGTTTTTTTGTATGCAGGTTTTGTGCGTTAAACATGCGTGAATGAAACAAAACACAACTCCAGGTTTGTTCTTGATGAAGAAACATCAGAATATAGCGTAATATGAACCTTTTAAACTCAAATTAAATCCAATGAACTCAAAAATTCCATGGTTTTATGAGTATTATACTGCACCTCAGATCATATTTTATGTATAATTCCTCTGCTCTTACACATTTGCTGCAGTCGCTCCAGTATTTTACATACAAACCGGCTAATCTCCAGCAGGGCCTGTCTTCAGTCTCTCTGTGTGTGGAGCTGTGATCAAAAATACTACCCCCGGCTCCTCTGCTCTTTACCCATGATCCTCTCTGCTGCCCTCCCACTGCGGTTTACCATGCCCAACTGAGAGCAAGGCACAGAAATAGATGCATACACTAAACACAGTGGAATAATAATTCTAAAACTGCACGAAGAAGTGATTTTTATGCAATATTTTGAGGGAAAAAAATCGCATTTTGGTCGCATTTGTCACCCCATAATACCACAATAAATACTGGCATACAGTTACATGGACATTATGATAATATTATGAGATTTTGGGTGTCCTTGCATCTCTAGTTTCAACCACCTATTATTTACCAGGAATGCTGCACCGTATGGCATTAAACTTCTCTATCACCATGGTGACAAAGTATTTTTAAGCAGTACAGAACAAGTACATTAATAAATAAAGTAAGTTAGATATTTACTGTGATATAATTAAAGCACAATGGAGGTAGTTGATCTCGAGACCACCCCTCAGAAAAGTTAGAGTACAACTTTAAAATAGTGGTGTTTTTATTGATAAAATTGATGCTTTTCTCCATAGACACAGATAGACAACATTCTAGCCAAAAAAAAAAAAAAAACATCTCCATGGAAACAAGCAGAAGGCAGGAAAGGTACTTAGTGTATCTTTAAGTCAAATGTGCAAATCAGACATTTCAGGCTCTGAACGAAATGTGGTCAAGCCTTTTATTTTCAGGCGCCTCAGCTTTGGAATGACCCACCTGAGCAGATAAGTCAAGCATCATCAGTATCATCTTTCAAATCATTTCCATCCATCCATTTTCCTCCGCTTATCCGGGGCTGGGTCACAGGGACAGCAGTCTAAGCAGAGACTCCCAGACTTCCTTCACCCCAGACACTTCCTCCAGCTCTTTTGAAGGGATCTCGAGGCGTTCCCAGGCCCAGAGACATAGTCCCTCCAGCGTGTCCTGGGTCTTCCCCAGGGCCTCCTCCTGGTGGGACATGCCCAGAACACCTCCCAAGGGAGGCGTCCAGGAGGCATGCCCTCCACTCAGCTGCTCCTCTCGACGTGGAGGAACAGCGACTCTACACTGAGCTCCTCCCGTGTGACCGAGCTCCTCACCCTATCTCTAAGGGAGCACCCGGCCACTCTGCAGAGGAAACTCATTTCAGCCACTTGTATCCATGATCTCGTCTTTTTGGTCATTCCCCAGAGCTCATGGCCATAAGTGAGGGGAAGAATATAGCTTGAGGTAAATCGAGAGCTTTGCCTTTCGGCTCAGCTCCCTCTTCACCACAACGGTCCGATACAGCGACCACATCAGTGCCGACTCTGCACCAATCCACCCGTCAACCTCTCGCTGAACAAGACCCAGAGATACTTGAACTCCTCCACTTGAGGCAGGGACTCCCCACCCACCCGGAGAGGGCGCCACCTTTTTCGGTCCAAATCCCTTCTTAAAACTAATTTTATCAGTTGGCCTTCCTTTAGCTGGTTTTAGCTTGATTGATGTATTTTTATTTCTATTTTATTTATTTATTACAATTATTAGAATTTTGCCTCCTCACTGCTTGTACAGCACTTTGAAAACCTTGATTCCTTCTTATTATTATTGTGATAAACATAAAAGCAATAAGCTGTAACTATTGTGAACGGCGTGTAAACTTCATTGCAAATTATCACCACAAAGAATGCGTGTTAGCCAGTGGTACGGAAAACTCTAAACCTACATGAATGGTGTGAATGGGAACAGAGCGCGGCCTGTTAGCGCCCACTTTTTGTTCCAAAGGAGCAGCACCCTGCATCACTTTATGTAACCACTGATCTGACGGCGTATGACACAAAACCTCCGGGATTCAGCCAATTACAAAGATACTAGGAGCTCTGTGGCACCGTTTAATTCCACTTTATTTAGCACAAGACAATAGGGACGCAGGATGATTAGCCGCTGCAGTGAAGTCGCCATTTAAAACTCTATAAACATGTTCTGAAATGTGATTATTGTGCTCGTTTTTTTAGTTATTTCATGCTTTTTGTCAACATTAAAAGGGCCTATATTAGGGTATGTTCTGATCTATATTGTAATGTTGTTTCCTCATCAAAAACATGCGTATCTAGAGCTGTTTTTTGTTTCATTCAGACATGTTTAACACTCCGTTCCACCTTGTGATGTCATGTGGTAATACAGGAAGTGCTCCACTATGTTTTTAAACTCCACACACCTTCACTCGAATCATTTAGACCAGCGTCCCCAAGTACCGGCCCCTGAGGCGTTTGGTATTGGGCTGCACAGAAAGAATAAATAACTTTATTAACATTATTTCCGTTTTATTTATTATTCGAGTCTGAACAATGTTTTATTTTGAAAAATTATTATCTCCGTTCCATCCGTTCATGACTCACTCTTAACTCACATTAAAACGCTAATATTAAATCCGCAAGCTGCAAAATGAGTAAAAAAAACAGTTTGGAAACGTTTATGATTATGTTTACAAAATACCACAGTTTTTGTGTTGGTCGTATCATTTTATTTTGTAGTATTTATCTGCTACACCTTAAAGTCCGGTCTGTGAAAATAAGGTCACACTTTAAACCGGTGTGTGGTGGAAAAATGGTTGGGAACTGCAGATTTAGACTATTTCAGACCTGGAACTGCCAATCTCTACTGAACAAAAGGTAAAAGGAGCTGTTAAAAAAGCTGTAAAACTACCACCACATGACATCATAAGGTGGAACTGAGCATTTTGGGCTTTGGAGATTTGCGCAAACGTGTGAATGAAACAAAACACTACTCTAAGCATGTTTTTGAGACTTTAGCAACATTCTACATGATTTAGAGCTCAGAAGAGTCAGTTTTGCGTATTATAGGATCTTTAAAACACGTCTATTATTACTGTATTTTTCGGCCAAAAAATGCATAATGAAGTAGAAAAAAACGTGTATAAGTCACACTTTTTGGGGGAAATTTACTTTATAAAATCAGAGACCAAGAACCGACATTTCATCTTGAAAGGCGAGTTATAGAAGTTATAGGAATAAAAACTGCCAAATAGAGAAGAATCCGTGTATCATTCGTTCTTTCGTTAATTTTTCAATATAGAACCAAAAATAAAAAAAACGAAAAAACAACTCTTTTCTTTATATTTGTCTCTAAAACCAATGATTTGTTTTTTAATTTTTTATTCATATATACAATTCATATATATGATCTATGGACTGTCAGTGTGAAAAATGTAAAATATAAGTCGCACCTGAGTATAAGTCGCAGGACCATCCAGACCCTGAAAAATAGTACGAAAAATACGATATATATATTTTCCGCAGATTGTTCAGCCTTACAAAACAAGTATAGTGGTGCTGACTGAATCGTGGTTTGTTGAGTAGGCTCTTGTATTATGCATTGACCTGCTATAAATGGTGGCTCAGAGGACACAGTGCTCCATGCCAAAGACACCTGACTGCCCCCGCACACGCACACAAAGAGTCAGCTGGCCTCGAGACTGGGCACTTTTGTGGACCGGACATTTCAATGGAACCGGAGCCACTTGGTATTTTCAAAGACGGGTGTTTACGGACTTTAGCTGAAGAATTACTTGACTAAACGGGTGTTACTGTAGTTTCGGTAACACTTAATAATAACAACAAATCTTCATTAGCCTTAATAAAGCATGAATTTGTGGCCCCCAGATATGAAGTAAACATAACAAACATAAACATAACAAACATAAACATAACGATTCTAATGCTGATTTAAACTTTTTTTTTATTTCTTTACAAGCAGGTAGCGAACTTTTCACCACTTAATCCCTTAAAATTCTTCTTTTTTATTTATATTTTTTGTATGCAACAAACAATAATGAAGACAGTGGACATAACAATAACATAATAAACATTTAGGGGAGATTAAAAAAGTAAAATAAATAATCTTAATTACAAAAACACTGGACCTGATACGCAATTTATTTATTTATGTTAAATCTGATTTTGAAATCCAGTTGGTTTAAACCTAAAAGGACCCTCTCTGATCTGAGTCCTCGATGCCTAAAGCCCAGTACTTGCAGACATTAATTGAACAGTGCTAGTGCAGCCTCTGCAGCTCAGGGAGTGAATTCTGCAGGTTCTGACCTTTCACATGGGGCAAGTTATGTCCATATACTGAGAAAAATCTGTATGTGTGATGTCAACCAGGTTCAGTAGTGATTCATTACTAAAAAGTTAATTTACAAACCACTATTTACAATGATCAGGCAATAATATTTCTAAATATGTAGTGACTATTTGTTTAGTTTAGTTTAGTTTAGTTTATTTGTTTATTTATCAGGGACAATGCACATGGGTCAATGACGTATAAGGATTTTCAACAGGCAAATTTTAAAATATAAAAAATATTAGTTTCTGTTGAACTTTTTCAAATATTTACAGTGTCAGGTGCATAAATCTGTGTTTAACATTTATATTAAGCATTTTTAGTGTTTTTTTTTTATGAACACGAATTGGCTTAACCTTAAAAAATGTCATGTGGTGCAACCGAGAATAACTTAAAATGGTTTTATTTTCTAAAACATGTTGGGATATTAATCTAAGTTCTGAGTAATATGAAGTGTTCAGAAACAAACTGTTGCATTTCTTTAGATTTTTAATGCATATTGATATTTTCTTTTGCTCCAATATGACAGTCGCCTGCTTGTGTTTAATGAACAAACTACTGCCCTGGAAAATGTATCAAATGAAGAAAACTGCCTAAAGAAAATCATTCACCCAAGTCGACTTAGTCTGTTATTAAAACTCCAGCCATAGAATTACTGCTGTTATTAGTCGCACCACATGATGCACAGTTGCACCACATGACATTTTAACACTTTGAGCACAAAAAACATGCAGAATAACTCATGATTTCTGAAAAAGTGATTTGGTTGGAACATTACAACTCTAAAGCAACATTTGTTTATTTCACATTTTGCATTATTCTTATTTTTTCATAGTTATTGCATAGTGATGGGGATGACAGTGGCTCAGTGTTTACTACAGATGTAATGATAACCAAAATATTGTGATATTGTATCGTCAAAAGTCTCATAATAATATCGTGGACCATCACAATATATCGCATCACAAGTCTCTTTGCTTATATTAATAATTATGGTGATTTTAATGTTTTTTCCTTGTGATTTTATTGCATTTCTTATTATTTCTTATTATTCTTATCTTCATGGTGCAGAAATACCTAAAAAAAAACAGGGGGAACTACATAGACCATGATCCTTTGGTGCTGTCAGTGCAGAATACATGAAGAAATAACGGTTATGAAGCACTTTTAAGTCTTAATTCTTCATATTATAACAGCACCAAAGGCTTTTCGGTGATGTTTTGTTCACTGTTTTGTGAGCCTCCACAAAATACTGGAATAAATATCGAAGCGTGAGATGCAAATCGTGAAAATATTGTATCAAGGGATTTTGATAGCTTTACATCCCTAATGTTTACCCACTAGCATGAGGTTAACCAGTTTAAATCCCAGCTATAAACTTGAATAAAGGGCCCTTTCAGCAAAAAACATAACAAAACTGCAGCTTATCTAATCATTCACACAATAATTTCTACTATAGCCAAACTCCATATGTTAGTTTGAACTCTTTCTTGCTGCAAATCTCCAGTGAAACGGAAAAATGTATTGCAAATTGCTGATTACATAATACAGCTAATACCCGTACATAGCCACAAACGTTTATCCCGTATCAAAATAACACAACTCAAAGTGCTATTGCATAATTTTACTGCACCCGTTGTGGATTTTACCCATAATAAGCACATTTAAATATTCGTACCTTCTCCAGTCGTCATGGTGCAGAGCTGCCCTCAGTAAACACACGCGATTCTTCTGCTACCGCTGCTGCTACCGATGCATTTGTTTTGGTCTGTCCCCCCTCTCTCTTTCTCTCTTTTTCTCTCTCTTTCTCTCCTGCAGCACCCTCCCACAGCATGTGCCCTCTTTTCTCATGACAGCGCTCCCTCCCTCCGCACCCACACTTAGGAAGAAGGGATGGATTCAGTCGGCACAAGCGTAAAGGGGAATTCTAAAGGTTCACAATGTTTCGGACGCTCCTGCTGGGAGACACTGTAAATAATCTACACCCTCGTCTTTCGAAGTAGCTTACTGCTCCTACAAAGTAAATATACTGTTTGTAAAGTCTTATTTCTGTGTAAGTAAACATGTCGTGGCAGTAGGAGTGTGGTAGTTTGTTTTCAGTGTACTTTTAGCCAAGGTTTGCATTTAAAATTATGTAATAGTTAGCCTATATATATAGCTGATAACTAATTGTAAGTCAATTATATACAATCAATCAATTTAAATACTGTCTAATACATTACTAAATACTAATAAAATACAATACTAAACACAATACTAAATACATAAAGTCAGTTAAATACTGTCCCACTTTAAATGTGGCTTTTAAAGTTGAACTCCGGCACATTTGAAGCTAAAGTCCGTTGCTAGAGGTGGTTGAATACTGTCAGAAGCCAAAAAACGGCACAGATCAGTGTTGCCTTGGGGAAGATGTCATTTTTTTAAACTTTCTACCATGTAATAAAGTTGTTTCCTCATCAAAAACATGCCTGAAGAGGGTTTAGATGTCAGCCATGCATGTTTGAGTAACTTAGCGATCTTTTCTAGTCCCTCTTTGAATCCTCTTTACGATTAGCTGCAAGATTCTGTACGAGGCTCCATCCCACACGACAATTCTCCATAAATATACAAAAGCACGATACAAAACTGTGCACAACAACTTGACAAAGCTAATGCAATGTGCACGCTGGTTTGTAATGTGACGGCGCTCTGAAGGGGGGGTGACACAGAGAGAAAACGGAGGGGAGCATCAAAAGAGCATCAAAAACAAAAGAGGGACTTATAAAACGTGTTAATCCATTGTGGTTTTCAGGGAATATGGCATTTTCAATACAATAAAAGGTAACACAATGATCTAAATATGTCATGTGTTAGCGGTTAAAGAGGAACTCCGGCACGTTTGAAGCTAAAGTCCGTTACTAGAGGTGGTCGAATTCTGTCAGAAGCCAAAAAACGGCACAGATCAGTGTTTCCTCGGCGGAGATCTCACTGTGGCAGTGAGTCTGTCAAGGCAACAAACTAGTGTAGTGATGGGGGCAAGTTCTTAACTTCCACGTAAAATGCAGATTTGCACAGAAGAGGCTTAATACCACAAGAAATCAATCAAGACTGATTTCCCACTGCGCATGCGAAAGCCCAAAAGACTCGATCGCCAGAGGGCACAAGTATACTGAGGAGCAAAGCGGTCAAAACCAAGCAAAAACAATAGCTTTTTAACCTTATAATAGCTAGATCTATTGAAAAACCTGGTCTTTTTGGTCAGTTTTTTTTTAAATTATTATTCTTATTTTTTACATACTTGCTTACTATAAAGCAATAATAATAATTAATAAAGATAGAAATGAACTGAATAGTCTATTTTTGTCAATAATTGTGTCAAAGAATGTCCTACGTGTAAATAACTTACACACTTTTCCAGGAGAAGTAGAACCGTCAAGTATTTACCATTCTTAAATACCTAAAACTGTGCGTTATAAGACGAGAAGGCCAAAAGGGAACTGAATTTTCTTCAACGTTCAAGCCCCGTTTCAAGCCCCGTTTCACAGCTTTCGGGGGCAGTTTTAATGATTAAAATCGCAGGAAGTAGCGAGGAGTTATGGTAATTTGAAATAGTGGTGTCACCGGCGATCCCTGTGGTAGGACAAGGGTTAACCAGCTAACTGAAGAGGTGATATAATGGAGGAGCACTTCTTGTACTTAATGATGTCACGAGGTGGGGAGAAGCCATTAACGCAGGTCAGCAGGCGATTTAAGCAGCCAATGAACACATTACACAAGCAAAAACACAATAAAACACAACACGTGGGTATGTTTTTGGTCACGAAACATTATAAATAGGTAAAAATTTGAAAAAAAGAGAGACCGTAGGACCTGTAAACAGCTCCTCGTGTCATAAACAGATTGTGGCACGTGTGTCAGTTTCAGTATAAAAACACGGTGTCAGACTTGTTCCTGGTTTGTCCTTTTCGCGTCGGTTGTTGACAGAGAAAGTCTTAGGTCACGTTTAACACCTCATCTCCTGTGATTTCTCTCAGGGCGACGAATGCGACTCACACGGCAGCAGAAACAGAATCACTTATTTGCAAAGCATCTTGATAAACAGCCCGCTTATTTTATCACCAAAAAAAACCCCCACAAACGACACGAGTTAAAGCTGTATTACGTAACTTTTCTGTGAAGGGATATGGGTATAAATGCGTTACTGTCAACATTTTTTTTATTATCTATCTCCACTGAGACGGTAGGTCGGATCCGTGGAGAGGCGCCCCCACTCAAAGCAAGAATGCATGTTTTTTTTCCCCAAGTTAAAATGTAATGCCAAACTGTGGGACATTCCAAGTAATAACATCTCCATGGAGACAAGCAGGTGGCGGGCCTTCCACTAGACAGTAGGGGTGTAAGAACAAACTGATTCAGTGATATATCGCGATACTTCAAAATGCATCCGAATAGGGGCGTTGTAATTGCACCTTTTCGATCTCTTTCTTTTCTTTGTTCGTTCTTTTTTCTTTCAATCTCTGTGTCAATATACGGATTTATCCCGTGCAAATCCGCTCCAAGTAACACAGATGTGGGGCGGGAATTTGCAAATTACCAGGCGTCCCCAGGTTGTACTTATCCCGAGCGAACAGGCCTTACGTTAAACGACTTCTTGTGCAAAATTCATATAAAACACACACGTTTTTACTCATCAGATCAGTGAATATGTCAAATGTGTTACATAAACAAATTTCCTTCCACTAAACAAGCAACAAAACTGCAGCTCTGTAACAAAATAACGTAGTAAAATATACCAAAAAATACTCTTGCCGATATATCGATCCAGCAGCCCACGATCGATACTATATCAGCTCATGAAACAATCCGATTTATCAATATTTTGATATTTTTGCACAGTACTCATGGCCCTATGGTTAAGAATCACAGGCCTAGTCATTTGTATCATCCTCTTTTTTACAGGTTGAAGCTTCTGAAGCTCACTGAGAGCAACATTTTTCAGAATGCATGCATGATGTATAATGTAGTAAACAAATTAAACAAATTAAATTAAATCGACTCATCTCATTCCCATAACTGTTGCTACTCACAAACACAACACTAAACGTAAACAGAAATCCACAAGCTTTAGTATAACATGTAAAGGTCCGGCTGTTTGGAATAACATGGAGAAGCTCTATCAAACAATCTTCATCCCTAAACATATTTAAAATATATTTAGAACAAAATGTATTACTACATTATGCTGAAGCATAAACCCAAAGGCAAAAGAATTGAAGTAACAGTGTTGTCATTGAGTAAGTCATATGTACTATTATTATTATTATTATTATGGCACTTGTAATATGCACTGGTGATGGAGGCTGTGCGATGGACCAAACCATATTGCAAACAAACAAAGGAACTTAAGGGTGTTAATGGGCTAATGGGGGTGAATGGTTATGGGTCAGAATATTGCCACGTTAGTTTGGGGCCCTTTCATAAGCTGTTGTAGCTTCTTGGGTGTTTGTTAAAATTGAAATACTTGCAAATTTTCTTTGTATCTTTGTATCTTTGTAAATAAATTATTAATCGCAATTTGTATCACAATTTATTTGAATTTCTTACTAAAATCGTATTTCTCTTCTCTCTTATCACACTGCTGTTAGAATCTGCATGGACTGGAGCTAACGCCATAACTGTAAAATATCAAAGCTGGCTCGCCATTCTTCATAATCATAATTTAAAACATGCATAATAATGTTTAAATTCAACAAAACTAAAGTGTATTTCCAACTTTTGCCACAGCAGAGCTCATTGGAGCATGATGGCGCGCGGTTGGTTGGGCTCCGTGCTCCTCTCGTATTTGTCTTTTACATCTGGCAAACCAGCGCATTCCACACGAATTTCGGCAAATCCCGAAAACAACAACCTACAGGAATGTGTCATGAAAGTAAAACTGCACATATGTACCGAGAAGAAGCTAAAGCAGAAGCAACCGCTTGGCTCAAACAAACAATGCCACGGAGAACAGCACCTGCTTACCTGCTTGGCGTGGCTTCTCCTTTTGCTGATATTTGGATCTCTCCTCTTTCGGACTTCCAGAGAACACCCAACAAACGAACAGAGTAGCCTTCATTACGACTCATCGCACTTAAACAACTTTGGATACGGTCGATTAACAATCTACCATTCTTTCCTGAAGTTTGGAAAAGCTCGTGTAATTTTACGCACGGGCGCTGACCTGGATAACAGGAAAAATGACCGTATGCGTACTACCATCTACCTCTGTCTGATCGTCCTCTTAGCGGGTGATATTCAACTAAATCCGGGCCCAAATGCCGATTCGGTCACGAACATCCAGACCGCCAAGGCGGCGGAGGGGCGCTGTGCAGCGGCGATGGAGCTGGGTCGGCTCAGCGAACTAGCGGAGTCTTCCGCGGCTGATCTGCTGCAATGCACGCAACTACGAGTGGGGTCGGAAGGACCGGGACTTGTCAGCGGTTTGAAAGCAGCGGGGTTGTCCCTGCCGCTGGCGTCTAGCAGCCCTCAGTCGCTGACACCGAAAGACACCCGGAAAACGACACAACCCGATGCGCACCCCTGCTGCTCTGAGGAGCGGATTGTGCCAACGCGGTGCCTGACCCACTCGGATCACTGCCGGACCCAGGAGGACGCTGGTCCCGCCGTAGACTCCACTAAGAGAGAGAACATGGAGGCTACATTAAACGAAAACCTAGATTTGTCTCAGATGCAGAGACCCAGAGTCACTTCGAATAGTAAGATGCAATCCATCAACACATCTGCAAACAAAACGTCTAAATTGAACAAAAAACACTGGAACAAATACAATTCTGACTATATAAAGAGTAGGCAGGCCCAAGTCTTACAAAAACAAAAGAAACATTTATTTTTCCAGACAGTGAATCATGCCAAAGTGGTGTGGGACCCTACAATAAAACCAAAAGGCATTTTTGGAGGCCATTTAAATATCAGAAGTCTTCTTCCAAAATGTGATGAAATTAGGATTCTCCTTCTCGATTCAAATCTTGACTATCTATGTATTAGTGAAACGTGGCTACATAGTGGAATTCCAACTTCAATGATTGATGTTCCTGGATACAAATGTTATCGAAAGGATAGAGCAACTGGTAGAGGAGGAGGTGTTTTGATTTATTTTAAAGACTGTTTTAATACTAAAGAAATCCAATTAGATGAAACTGTACCAACTGAGAGTCTGTGTATAAGTGTTAAATTATCCCCACGAATGGAGTTTAAAATTCTTGTTCTGTATAAACCCCCATCAAGTTGCCCACAATTTTTTTATGAATGTGTTTCAAGAATTTTAAAAAGTTTCAAACCAAATAATGAAGTAATAATACTAGGTGATTTTAATGTAAACTGGATGGTTAAATCTGACAGGAAACAACTAAAAGAAGTTACAGCAAAACATGACTTTACACAACTTATAAAAGGCCCAACTCGTATCACTAAAACATCTCAGACAGCTATTGATTTGATTTTCACTAATAAACCAGACAGAGCATTAAAAACATATAATCTGGTTTGTGGTCTCTCAGATCACAACATGATCCTAATCTCCAGGAAACTAACCAAAAAGCGTCTAAATGAGCACAGAAACCAGAAGACAGTGAGGTTAAGGATCCCCCCAAAAGACCAAACCGCATTTGAAAATGAATTGAAAAATACAGATTGGGATGACGTGATACAACAAAGTCAAATGAACGACAGTTGTGATTTATTCATGACTAAAATGCAAAAACTTTTGAACAAGTATTTAAAACAATGTAAAAGACCACAAAGAAAAGTGCAACTTCCATGGGCGAATGATGCAATACGACAGCTGATGAAAAAGAGAGACTTTGCTCTTAAAACCTTTTATAAAACCAACTACAATACAGATTCACTTTTATTTAAAAAACTGAGGAATCAAGTTGTGAATGAACTGCGTCACTCAAGATCTGACTATTATATCAAAATGTTTACTGAAGCTAGTGGAAATAGTAAGTTAATATGGAAGCAAATGAATAATTTAACCAAATTCAATGTTAATAAAAAACACAAATATGAATTAAAAATAGGAGAAGCTCATATTTCGGATCCTGCCAAAGTTGCTAATGCATTTAATAATTTTTTCATCCAATCAGTGCAGGATCTTGCCTCCAAATTTGTAGAAGATGAAATTAACAGAAGCCATTTAAATACAACTGACGAAACAAATGAAAATTCTTTTGTTATCTCTGAAGTTCATTCAACATCTGTTCTAAAGGCAATTTCCGGCTTAAATACTACTCTTTCCAGAGACACATACAATATGGATGTCGCTTTTCTAAAACAATATGCTGAAGTACTGATCCAGCCCTTGACCCACATTATAAATACATCAATTAGAACTGGAACATTTCCAAATATATGGAAGAAAACACTGGTAAGGCCTATTTTTAAGTCTGGGAATACTGCAGATGTCAACAACTATAGACCAATAAGTTTAGTTCCTGTAATGTCTAAAATACTGGAAAGAATTGTTTCAGAACAATTAATTGACCACTTAGAAACTTTTCACTATTTAAACCCACAACAGTATGGTTTTAGGCAGAACTATTCAACTGAATCTGCCATCTGCTCACTCCTGGAGAATATCGTTCACCCACTTGATAAGGGTAATATGGTGGGTGCAGTGTTTCTGGACTTAAAAAAGGCCTTCGATACAGTAAATTATAATCTTCTTCTTTCAAAACTGTCTTCTTTTAATTTTTCAAAGCAAGCACTGATATGGTTTAAATCTTATCTGCATGGTCGAGAACAATGTGTGGTCATTGACAATGTAAAGTCTGCCTCATGTGAAATTAAGACAGGCATTCCCCAGGGTACAATCCTGGGGCCAATCCTTTTTTGTCTTTATGTGAATGACCTGCCTGAAGTGTGTCCGGAGGTGGGCCTTCAGATGTACGCTGATGACACAGTGGTTTATGTGTCTGGCAAAACCCCGGCTGTCATCGGTGCTAAATTAACCCAAAGTCTGGAGAAAGTGTCAGATAGTCTAAAAAAATCGTGCCTGACACTAAACACAAAGAAAACTAAATCCATATGTTTCTCTATAAAAAGGACACAATCAGAAAACAAACTAAACATCACTATGAACAATGAACTCATAGAACAGGTAGAACAAGAGAAATACCTCGGTGTGACACTAGACGCTCAATTAAATTTTAAAAAGCATGTCAAAAATATATCATCAAAAATGAAAGCAAGCATTAACTGCTTTAAAATTATTAGAGACTGTTTGTCTTTTGAAAGCGCCTGTGTCTTTGTTAATTCAGTTATTCTTTCTCAACTGTCGTACTGCACTACTGTTTGGTCCCAAACCAACCCAACCACTCTAAAGCCTCTCGAACGACTTTATAACCGTGTTTATAAAATTTTAGACAAAAAGCCAATCAGATTTCATCACTGTCTAATTTTATCCAAATATAAGATATTAAATTTTACAAATTTTTGCAATTTTAGCAATGTAAAGCTTGTATTTAAATGTTTGAATAGACTTGCACCTGAACCTCTCAGCAGATGTGTTAATAGACTCTCCACAAGGTCCACAAGAGCCACCACACATGGGGACTGCAGAGTTCCCTTTTGCAAGACCTCATTTGCACAGACTGTATTTTCAGTGAAAGGCGCAAACCTTTGGAACTCTTTACCTGCTCATATAAAAACTATAACCAGACTCTCCACCTTTAAGAAACAGACTAAGTCCTGGTTTATTCAGCAGCAGCAGTGTGATCATGTGTAACTGCATGTATGTTTGTGTTGTGTTTGTGAGGGGAATGACAGTGCAAGTGTGTTTTATGTGCCTGTGTATAATGTGATATATCTTAGCTTATCCATTTCTTCTATTCTCAGTATTGATAAACCACTATCAATACATTTTATTTTATCTTTACTTACTGAATTCTGTTTAAAAGCCCTCCTAGGGACTGGTGTTGCGAATTAGCCTTTGGCTAAAACACTGTGGTACCTGCATCAGATGCTAATCTATGTTTGTTGTATCTGTCCCTATCAAATAAACAATAAATAAATAAATAAATAAAATCAAATCTCCGCACTCCTCATTTGCAGCTCGCAGCACTTTCGTTTTAGCACATGTCACAACACATTTCACACCATGACACTTTTAGCTGCCTCGTCCGTTTAGCTGATATTTTGCAGATTTATATTTTAAAACGCTGCGTCATGTCTAAATATTGTGCCTAGTCTCCACTGTTCTTCTGCGTTAATGTGAATTAAGGGTATTTTTGTAGTTATATAATCTCACCAGCTGGATAACCTTGTCCATAATCTTCAGCTGTAGATTTTAGCAAAACTGAAAAGGCTAAAAAACCCAAAGATAAAAAAAACTAAAGCTAAATGGATGTTTGTTTCATTTTTATGCAACTGTTAATTAGTTAAAGCCAAAAGCCAAATGATATTATGCTAAAATCATTACAAATACTGCATCTTTCAGAGGTTCTGCTACTGCTAACGACATAATTAAAGATTCTCTACGTTGTTCCAGGGTCCGTCATCCACTTGTCACATGAAAATATTATTGTTTTGCCTTGAATGTACCAGAGTATTGCATAAACTTCTCTTTCATTTGATCATCTATAAGCAATTTTATAGCTTAAAATACTTGGTTTTGTGGGGTGACCTTCTTGTCTTCATGAATTGACCCAATTTTATGCCATTTTGTGAAATATTTAAAAATTTTATTCACCAAAAACGCGTGTAGTGCCCCTAATTACAAGCTAAAGGCTACACTACATACTGAAAGCCACAATAATACTAGTGTTGAACCAGGATATCGGATCATATCTGACCACACTGATGCTTTGCAGTGATTATCCTGCTGTTCTGCATGTGTCTGTGTGAATGTTCAGGAGTTACCATGAGGACACAATGCCAAACATTAGCAAACACCGCCGAAAAGTTTCAGAAATCTCGAGAAAAAATACTAAATGGGTTTAAACAGCACATTATCAGGAGCCTGTGATCATTACGAGCATTCATGGTCCTGTTTAAGAGTTTGATTTTCAACAAAAAGGTGTTATTTGAGTTATTTTTAAGAAGAATAAATGTTTACAAGATCAAGGAATAAATTAATTTGGCTCTAAAATCGGAATAAACCACCCACTTACTTCCAACTTAATTCCAAATAATAATTTTCATTAGTGAATTTTATTATTTTTATTCAAAATTAAAGCTCTCATGTAAACGTGACAAGTGAAACCTTTGCAGATTAAAGATATAAAAGTGTTAAAAACGTGTGCAACGAACCTGTAAAATGTTCTGGATTGAGTTTTTAAAAGTCGACAGAGGTAAACAATGAACAAAGTTTTAGGGCTGAAACGATTACTCGAGTAACTCGGATAATTCGATTACAAAAAATATTCGGGGCAAATTCTTTGCCTCGAGGCTTCGTTTAATTCATGTCACCAAAGTCAATTTATTTAAAATGTCTCTGCTATCGTATCACTCCTCCTTTGTAGACTGCTGCGCCAGTCTGGGATCACTGTTTCACACGGACAGTTATCAATGACGTACATTTCAAAGATTTGAAGCGGCGCGATTTATTCCACGGTGTGGAAATGGCAGATAATGATGTGGCCGGTGCCAGTGTGCACTGGCAAAGCCAACCTGATGTACCACAACAGTACGTCTTCAATGCTGCAGCACTTAAAGCGAAAGCATCCTCACGTGAACTGTACTTCTCTAAGCGGAGTCGGAGAATCTACGAGGTAATATACTTTTACGATTGCTAACTGAAATGAAAAGTAACGCCTATTAGAATGTACAGTATTTGTAATTATTTGTAACCTGTGTTATGAGTCGATAGTAACGAGGCATAATGAGCAGCAAGAGAGCAAATGATCTCACTCAAATCGCTCCCTTCCTCACGTATACACAGACACACGCACACACTCGGTGTTCCCATATCAGAAACGTCTAGTTCGTTGTTCTACTTTTACCAAAAATCTGATTTAATCTAGAACCGCTGGCATCAATTCCAATATCAGAGAAAGGAAATATTTTACCGACGTTTACGAACACTTATGTGTTCGCTAGTTCTATATTTAGCTTATTAATTAGGCTAGTTAAAGGATTAACGTTGTCACTTAGAAAACTCCTGTTTTATAAGCCAATAAGCCAAAGGTTTTACACTTGTTTAAAAAAAATGTTGACTTTAAATAAAAACCTTTTTTGTGAGGAATAACAGCAATTGCTTGCTCATTTTAAGAGGCCTTTCATGTTGCGTTACACACTATTGATATAGTTGTATAAAAACAAAAAAGTGTGATTTATCCGATTACTCGATTAATCGATGATATAATCGACAGAATACTCGATTCCAAAAATATTCGATAGTTGCAGCTCTACAAAGTTTTAAAGTCAACACACGCGCACACACATTTTTGTTATCTAAAACGTCTCATATGCTTCCTTGTCAACATGAGTGAAAAACGCATCGCTGGAACTGTCTCTAAACTGAGCATTTCTGTTTCCTCGCGCACTGATAACGCTGCAAACTCATCCACTTTAGCCCCAGGTCTGTCATTCAGACCTCTCCCTTTACACGCGGCTAAGCGAAATAAACTGACAAAAAGATCCTTGCATGAATAATGATTTGGTTCGAGACATAAATATTAGCAAATAACTTCCAAATCATCCATTATAATGAAATATAAGAAGTAGAAATGCTTCACAAACAAAGCAAAAACAAAAAGTCAGTAAATATCTGTTTGTTTTTCAATACTGTTCATGCAAACTGTAAATCTAAACTGTACAATAATTATTCATGAGTTTCAGAATGATAAATTAGGGCTGTTGCCATAGCGATTACTAATTCAAACTAAGATATTATATGTTCTGAAGTGGATTTATTTCGTCAAATGGTGCCAATAACACAATTATGCCGATTATTCTTTATACATTGGTTAAAGAGGGGGTATTATGCAATTTTTAAAAACTTTCTACCATGTAATAAAGTTGTTTCTTCATCAAAAACATGCCTGAAGAGGGTTTAGATGTCAGCCATGCATGTTTGAGTAATTTAGTGATCTTTTCTAGTCCCTCTTTGAATCCTCTTTACGATTAGCTGCAAATATTTGTACAAGGCTCCATCCCACACGACAATTCTCCATAAATATACAAAAGCGCGATACAAAACTGTGCACAACAACTTGACAAACCTGATGCGATGTGCAGGCTGATATGTAATGTGACGGCGCTCTGAAGGGGGGGTGGCTTAGCACGGAGAGCAAACGGAGAGGAGACTCAGAGCATGAAAAACGAAAGAGGGACTTATAAAACGCGTTAATCCGTTGTGGTTTTCGGGGAATATGGCATTTTCAAAACAATAAAAGGTAACACAATGATCTAAATATGTCATGTGTTAGTGGATAAAGTTGAACTCCGGCACGTCTGAAGCTAAAGTCCGTCGCTAGAGGTGGTCGAATACTGTCAGAAGCCAAAAAACAGCACAGATCAGTGATTTCTAGGTGAAGATCTCACTGTGGCAGTGAGTCTGTCAAGGCAACAAACTAGTGTAGTGATGGGGGCAAGTTCTTAGCTTCCACATAAAACGCCAATTTGCTTCACACAGAAGAAGCTTAACACCACTTTAACCCATCTTACAACAGCCACAAGTCTGGGAATGTTTTTTTTTTGTCTTAAAAAATATATATAATTCACTCATAAATAAATGTGATTAGAAACGACATCGGCATCGAGTCGTCTGGGCTTTCGCATCCGCAGTGGGAAATTGACAAAGGTAATGCTAAGGCTGCTTATTAAGTTGTTTTATAACATTTCCAGACACTAATGAGTGAACCAGGCAGAGCGTTTTGTTTGTTAGACTCGTGGCTGTTTTAAGATGGGTTAAAGTGGTGTTAAGATTCTTCAGTGTGAAGCAAATTGGTGTTTTACGTAGACGTTAAGAACTTGCCCCCATCACTACACTAGTTTGTTGCCTTGACAGACTCACTGCCACAGTGAGATCTCCACCGAGGAAACACTGATCTGTGCCGTTTTTTGGCTTCTGACAGAATTCAACCTCCTCTAGCAACGGACTTTAGCTTCAAACGTGCCGGAGTTCCACTTTAATACCCCGCAGGAGTAAAATACCCCCTGTTTAATCAGCAGTAAGTGTGAATTTAGGAAGCATTTTGGATGTTACTATAATCAGCACAATGAAAAGCGGCTTTGCAAATTGTAAATAACAAATTAATTTTATACAACTCCTTGAAGCAAACTCCACACTTCTTTACCAACGCACCAATCTCCAAAACACAATCTACTGACCTGAGCCCGACGAGGAGATCATGTTTCCCGATCTTTGGACTTCATCGAATTTGCTGAAGATTACATTCAACCTGAGGGGAGAAAAAAAGCAAAAAAACAGTCAAAATTTTAAGATAATAAGAAAATCTGTGAGCTGCAAAGATGGTGAAGACTAAAATAAACACTGTTGGCATCAGAGAGGCTGATCACAGGGGGAGCAGATGGTGAAACATGACTGTGGTCGGAGGAGATGCTAAATGCTAAATGCTAAATGCTATTGTTTTGTTTTTTTTTTAAATTGTGAATCTGCATTGTTGTCGTCCTTAAATCATAACTTGAATGATGTAATAATAAAGACTGTAATTATTAAAGGGCCCATATATATTGTGTGTTATGTTATAATGTTGTTTCTTCTTCAAAAACAATACAATCCAATTGAAAAACAATAGAAAAATGTGTTCTTTTATTTATTTTTATTTATTTTATTTACTAAGAATACCACATTTTTACCATATATTTATATGATTATGAGAATACTATATTTTTTATGCATTAGGATATGTAAATAAAAAATTATATGTAAATAAAAAATGTAACTAAATGTAAATAAATCGTTTTAATACTGGTTCATAAAGAAATAAAGATACTTATTATTACAGAAAGTTAATCTAATTGAAAAACAATACAATTAATGTGCTTTTATTTATTTTATTTACCAAGAATACCACTTTTTACTATATATTTATATGATTGTGTGAATACTATATTTTTTATGCATTAGGATATGTAAATAAAAAATGTAAATAAATGTGAATGTAACAATCTATGTGAAAAACAATGCAATAAATGTGTTCATTTATTTATTTTTATTTTATTTACTAAGAATACAGCATTTTTACTATATATTTATATGATTATGTGAATACTATATTTTTTACACATTAGGATATGTTGATAAAAAAGGATATGTAAATAAAAAATGTAAATAAATGTTTTAATACTGGTTCATAAAGAAATAAAGATACTTATTATTACAAAAAGTTAATATAATTGGTGCAAATGCAATTCTTGTTTCTACTGTATTTGAAAGTAACATAATCTAATTGAAAAACAATACAAGAAATGTGTTCTTTTATTTATTTTTATTTATTTTATTTACTAAGAATACAGCATTTTTACTATATATTTACTATATATTTACATGATTGTGTGAATACTATATTTTTAATGTAATAAAAAATGTAAATAAATGTGTCAATACTGGTTTTAATACTATTTGCTAACCATTTACTGCAATAAATAACTAACAAAGTAAAAAGTTGTGAATTTTTAGCTAAAAGGTCTGACCACTAGAGGGAGCTCCAGCATAGGGTTTGTCCCGGCACAGAATCAAAGCGTCTCTTTTCAGTTTGCGATGAGAAAATGTAAATATATGTAAACTGTACATGTCTGCAATGTAAATGAGCGAACTAAAGAAACACGTGAGAGTTTAAATAGTTGTCTTGTTGTTTTACCGTGACTGTGGAAGGCCCTTTTTGCTCAGGTCCAGTCTGACCCTCTCCCCCACGTGTCTGTAAATCTCCACTAAACAGCTCATGGCCCCATCCCGAACCTGCAAATAACAAGACGAGGTCAAACCGAGACAGAGGAAGCGCGTATTTAAGCTGCCATATCACGCAAAATTGACTCTTTTGAGCTTTAAGCCGCGTTGTAACGTCGTTGCCGCATCAAAAAACAGACCTGGAGTTGCGTTTTGTGTCATTCACGCGTGTTCTGTCCCACCTTGCGATGTCGTTTAGTGGTAGTTTTCGAGATAACGGCTACGTCTTAACCTCCTGTTCTGCAGAAACGAGCAAGACCAGGGTTGAAATCATCCAAATGATTCGAGTAAACTACATTCTAGGACCAAATTCATACCATATCCGTTCATTTCATTGAATTTATTTGTTTATTTGATTGGGACAATGCGCGTTAACGAACAGACGTGACAAAACGCATGAATGTAAACACGCCATCCCACGGGTCAGGGTCACAGGGGTCAAAAATACATCAGGAACATTTAGTAAAACAGTAAAATTTACATTAGACAATAACCAGACCCTATAAACAGATGTACAACTCACGCTTATGTAACAGATAAGTCCTGTTAATCATCATACACGGTCTTCCTTTGACCTATAAAGCTGAGATTTTATGTTTTATTACGATTTTTTGTTGTTATTATTACCATTTATATTTTTTTCCTCTTTGTTATTATATTATATTGTGACGTGTGAGCCGCTGTGTCCAAATAATTTCCCTTGTGGATCAATAAAGTTTGTCTAAGTCTAAGTGAAGATAATAACACAGTGGAGCACTTCCTGTATCACCACGTGACATCACAAGGTGGAGCAGAGTGTTTTCAGTTTGAGAGAAGAACTCTGCCTAAATATGCAGAGTTTGTGCGTTCAACATGTGCGCTGCGAAAAAGCTCGGCCAAAATTTAAGATATAAACGCCTAAATCTATCAGAAAATGACTTAAAAGTAGAGAAATTATCTGTGGATGCAGCAAGATAATTTTACTTGACAAGTTATCTTAAAATAAGCGACCTCTAGACTAGAATTAAACAGTCTCTGAGCTATTAAGTCGATAATAAATCTGAAAACAACGATGAATAACCTGATATATGTTTTAAAATCTTGGTCCGATCAGAGAAATTTGCAGTGAGTGAATGAAACAAAACACAACCCCAGGTATGTTTGTTTGTCGGTCTGCAAATAAATCTACATTTCCAACGTCAAATATACCAGAATTCTCCTTTACGTCACATATAGTGTTATAAAAAGAGAATGAGTGGAAGTAAAAGACTACCGTATCTAAAAATGTCTTGAAAAATACCAAAAATATACACATTTATTTGTCTTACAGAAGGCTAAAGCTTAGAGCACATGTGTCAAACATGCGGCCCGGGGGCCAGATCCGGCCCTCCAAGACCTTTAATCTGGCCCTCGGCTGATTTTTCTATTAAAATACTTAAAATTTTCAGATTTTTCTGTTAATTTTCTGCAGCGTTCAGCACAGCAGCGTCTCCGGCGTTTCTGTGCGTTGCGACTCCCACCAGAGCAGCACAAATGAAGACTTTCCTCTTTCCAAACGCTCTTAAAGGACGATCGTTCTGACTGTCGACCGTGACCCTCATCAGCAAAATGTCAAAAAATGAGAAAAGCAGATGCTGAGTTCAGGATTTCCCAAGAAAAATAGTCTAATTCTTATTTGTTGACAGAGGTGAATGGGAAATCTGTGCTCAGTGTGTTTGGAACAAGTGGCGTTGCTCGAGGAATATAATCTTAAACACCACTACGAGACACGGAGAAAAATACAATAACTTGAAGAGAGAACTGAGTTTTCTGATCTGGCCCTTTTGGGATCAAAGTAGTTTGCATACGGCCCCCGGACCAAAATGAGTTTGACACCCCTGGCTTAGAGTATTGGAATATTTTTATTTCTATTTCTCAAACTATTGACTTTTAAGCATCTTTTACATATGTTTTTTTTTTTTTAATACAGTTTTCCAGTTGTATATTGGTCAAGTTAGCTCCAAAGCAACTTATTTTATTACAGAACATTTAATAATTTTGGTAATAATAAAAATACCGACTTCTAAGCATCTCATGTAGTTCTTTAAACTTGTATTTTGGTTAATTTAGCTCCAAAACAACTTATTTCAATACAAAACATTTAGTAATTTAGCTTATAATTAAAAACTACTGACTTCTAAGCATCTTATATGTTGTAATTTGATTAATTTAGCTCAAAACATTACTTTACTTTACATTATTACAGAATATTTCATAATTTTGTCGATAGATTCTACTGATTTCCAAGCATCTTATAAATTACAGTTGTATTTTTGTTTTATTTTGGTTTCTTTCACTCATCCTCACATATCTGACTAGCCTAATCATCAACAATTTTCATATTTTTTTAAATTATATTTTATTTACCTACAATTTGACAGCTGTTAAAGTTGCATTATGTATTATTTTTGGTGGAGGATCTGCTACCTGCTTGTCTCCATGAAGATGCTTGGAATTATTTGTCCTTAATCAATTCAGTTCATTGTTAAAAAGTTAATTATTTATTCAAAACATTAACTATCGTGTAGAAGTACATTTAAAAGAGCGAATAGTGCAATAATGTCAATTATTACCATATTATAACCAAAACCATCTAATACTAGTTAAAAAACATGTATAATTTTACTACATGAGCGGTTTACATAACAAAATATGACAAGAAATATCCTCTGTTTGATATGATTAAATATAATATGTCTAAAACCTTAAATATTTTTACTTTTGGAACTGTAAATGAACAATAAAAAGGACATACCTGACTTGTGGGATCCCCCAGAAGGTTACATATATGAGGGACTATTTTACTAAGAGTGAGTCCTTGGGCTCCGTATCTGAAAGAAACAGAAACCAGAACAGATAAAGAGATGAATATGACGCGCGTCCGTAACAACAGGCATGATTTACGCGCATAAAACTGTCTGAAAACTATTCAGAGTTCCTGATTTAAAAAACAGAAATGCAGAACTCACGTGTTCAGTGTTGCGATTAAACAAAGGCACACTCCTTCTCTGGTTCTGTTGTTCTTGTGTTTAAAACCTCCCAGCATCCTGTCCCACACGTACTGAAAAACACAAAACACAAGACAGAGGGTCCGTTAAACGCTTTTCTCCGTAAAGATATTCTCGCTTTGCCTGGAATGTCTCACAGTATGGCTTTAAACCTTTTAATCTTCACGGAGACCAGACCAAGTGACAGGTCAGATAAGAACATACAACAATTATTTTGCATTTTTCTTGTCTAGTTTCATAAAAAGAAAAAAAGAAAACAGCACAGAAATATATAGATTTAAGCTTCATAAAATGGCAGAAATGTAAGACCTGAGGCGTTGCGGCTTGTTCCATTATTTTTAGCAGCAGTGTTTGATCTTGATCCCGTACTTGATCTTTGGCGTCTCCCAGTCGATCAATAAGGCTAGGGAGGACTGAATTAAGAAGAATAAGACAAGAAAATTAAACATTATTAATACCTTAAGTAATAAAAACATAAAAAGGACATTTATGAGACAAAACATAATCGTTGTTTAAATGAGGAAGATATAATAATGAAAATAAGGCTAGCGAGGACTGAAACAGAAATAATAAGACAGTAGAATTAAGCATTATTAATACCATAAATAATTAAAACATATAATCAATCAATCTGTTTATTTCAGACATGTAGCAAATTAAAATATGTTAGTTACAACTTCATAACAATATATTTCATATATATGTATATATACTGTACATACATATATATAATATACTGTATACTTTTTTATGTTTTAATTATTTATACTGTATATATAGCAACCCAAATAGAATACAGTAACCCCCCCCCAAAAAAAATAAAAATAAAGCTACAACTTGTCTGAAATGGAGTAGGATGAAGCAAACGCTTATTTGCTCTTTCCCCCTATTGTTCCTGTTCCCCTTCAATGATTAGTTATATATGAATATTTATATATACATATTGTTTTAATTGTAATCAGTTATTTATCTTTTTATTCCTTATTATACATGTATCAATTTGAATATTCTTTGTTGGTTTTGTTAATTACTTAATATATTAACTTTATGAATTACATATTATTAATGAATGAATTAATCACTGCATTTATATAGTGCCTTTCACGACACCCAAAGTGCTTTGCATTCAGTTATTCGTTCACTCCGCACTCGGTGGTGCTGAGCTATTACTATTACCTGTTCATAATATACACGTTTCTTTGCAACCATATTTAATAAAAATAATGTCTTTAAGCTTCTTTTTGAATATATTTATGCTTTGACATTGTTTTAGTGATAAACTTACAACTATTCCACATTTTTACACCCTTCACTGTTATACACATACTTTTCATAGTTGTTCTAGTTAATGGCATCTTTAGCTGCCCTCTCATAATTGTTGTTTAAACGAGGAGGATGTAATAATGAAAACACAGATTTAAAAGTGTATATAGATTACACCAGGTTAAATAATATAAATATGTATTATTTGAATATATGTGAAGACAATTTACTCAAATCAGTTCTTACCTGTTCCTATTTGGGCCCTAAACCGGTCCTGTAATCTGGTTACTAAGGCAGATAAAAGATCCAATCCCAACAGAGCCACCTGGTGGACACACGGGAGAAATGCACATTAGTTATACATTTTTAAACATTTAAAATAATCAAAAAGCGTCACACAAATAATTTCTAAAATAAAATAAAGCCTAAATAAATCAAATATAATAAAAATGCAAACTCTGAGCCTGTGCTGTTTGATGTTAGCACAATTTATTAACATGTGATTGCAAAGCATTATGGGTAGACACAAGATTTTTACTTTCCGGTTTTTCTACAGCAAAAACGCGACAAAATCCTTGATAAATCCCAACAAAAGAGCGGCATGTTTTATTCAGAAACATAAGAAAAGGCGTTAAATCCCAGTTTCCGTTCCCAAAGTCCGCACCGTGACCGAGGAGCACGGCCCGGAGCAGAGATAGGAACCCGGAAGCTCCTCCTCCTCTAACCATCTTTGTCTCGGGGTGAGTGAGCCGCTCAATGAACGCGTAGTGAGAGTGGCCCTGCTGACACCAGAGCAACACTTCCGCATCACCTGGACTCCGGTCCGGGCCGTGGTGCAATTTTTGGAACCCTCTAAAATGTGTTGAATGTCAAATAATAAGCAGTTAAGTCATCTACGGTGGGAAGTGGAGAAGGAGGAGGAGGACATCTAGTGGCCGCAAAAAGAAGTGCAAGAGATACTAGAATAGCTCAAAACAACTTATTTTATTACAAAAAAATTATTGGGTTATAATAAAACAGATGACTTCTAAAGGATCTTATATATTACTTTTGCTTTTACTACAACTTATTTTATTTATTGTTTTATTCAGAACATTTAATAATAATTGGGTTATAGTAAAAAAAAAAAAAAAAACTACTGACTTCTAAGGATCTTTTTTTTTTTTTTGCAGTTTTACAGTTGTATTTTGGTAAATTTAGCTCAAAACAACTTATTTTATTACAAAACTTTTAATAATTTGGGTTATAATAGAAACTACTGACTTCTAAAGGATCTTGTATATTATTTTTGCAGTTTTACAGTTGCATTTTGGTTCATTTAGCTCAAAACAATTTATTTTATTACAAAACATTTAATAATTTAGGTTATAATAGAAACTACTGACTTCTAAGGGTCTTAAATATTATTTTTTTCAATTTTACAGTTGTATTTTGGTAAATTTAGCTCAAAACAACATTTTATTACAGAACATTTAATAATTTGGGTTATAATAAAATAGATGACTTCTAAAAGATCTTTATTACTTTTTGCAGTTTTACAGTTGTATTTTGGTTCATTTAACTCAAAACATCTTATTTTATTTATTATTTTATTCAGAACATTTAATAATTTGGGTTATAATAAAAACTACTGACTTCTAAAAGATCTTATATATTACTTTTTGCAGTTTTACAGTTGTATTTTGGTTAATTTAACTCAAAACAACTTATTTAATTTATAATTTTATTCAGAACATTTAATAATTTGGGTTATAATAGAAAATACCAACGTTAATTTAGCTCAAAACAACTTATTTCATTACAGAACATTTAAACTACTGACTTCTAAGCATAGCACCTTATATATACATTTTTTTTTACAGTTGTATTTTGGTAAATTTAGCTCAAAACAACTTATTTTATTACAGAACATGTAATAATTTGGGTTATAATAGAAGCTACTGACGTCTAAGGATCTTATATACTATTTTTTGCAGTTTTACAGTTGTATTTTGGTAAATTTAGCTAAAAAAAAACTTGGTTTATTACAGAACATTTAATAATTTGGGTTATAATAGAAAAACTGCTGACTTCTAAGCATAGCATCTTATATATACATGTTTTTTACAGTTGCATTTTGGTTAATTTAGCTCCAAACAACTTATTTCAATACAAAATGTCTAATAATTTGGGTTATAATAAAAAACTACTGACTTATAAGCATCTTTTGCACAGTTTTACAGCTGTATTTTGGTTAATTTAGCTCCAAAACAACTCATTTCATTACAGAACATTTCATAATTTGGGTTATAATAAAAAACTACTGACTTATAAGGATCTTATAGGTATAAACAAAGTAATAAGTTTCCCTATACAAAAAAGATTTCCTAGTTCACAGAAATCCAAACTAAAACACTAACAGAGATGGGACGAGACATGTCACGAGATTCGGTCCAAAAGAACGAGACTTTAAACGTAATTTTAGTTTTTAATAAATTCAGTTCACAATTTTGGCTTCACAACTTTTTATTGATTTAATTTAACAGTTCTGCTGTCGCGGTAGAACTGCTTTTTCATTTTAAGTTTAATTTTAGCACTGCTTTTTGGTTTTACAGCTTCTCAAGAGGAGTTACTCGGCAAAGTTAACCCCTTTTTTAATCGAAGAAAAATGTAAAAAATATGAGGTAAAAAAATCTCACAAGATGACGTTAGGTCCATTTTGTCTCGCGAGATCTTGCAGCGCGAGATTTTGTCCCGTCCCGACTACCAAAGCTCCTCGAAGCACAATTAGCAGCCAGATTCCAGATGTGTTCGCTTTGTTCTCAGCAGAGGTTTAGAGACTCACAAAGAACCGGGGGAATTACCGTAATTAGTGTAATGACAAGACTCGAAACAGACACAGACCCAAACCTGAACAATAGAAAAAAGTGCTGAAAGTTCCAAGAAAAACCACTACACAAAACAAAACGTCAAAGCACGAAGAAAGACACGCAGCGCTACGGAAGTTTTACCCTTTGTTTTATGTTGTTACTGTCCTGATAACAAATTCTGAAGTGAAAATATGATACTGAAACCAAACCATAAAAAAACTAAATGTACAATATTGTTAAATAATTGTTAACTTGGAGAAATTGTAGTCCAAAAAGAGCTGAAATCTAAACTACTACTAAAACTACCCACAATCATTTTGCTTTTGACCCGTTTTTCAATCACATTCTTGAGCTTTTTGTCTTCACGGAGACCAAACCAGACCAAGTTACAGGTCAGATCTGTGGAGAGGCGACCCCCGCTCACTAGCGCTGGGCAAAAGTGTCTATCGCGCCATTTCTCTTCTATCGTTTCTCTCGTTTCTAACCTAATTTCATCAATTATTACAGCAAATATATCATTAAATAGCCTGCGACGATTGTATTAGTGTTGTCTTGTTACTATGGCCACTCTAAGTTTATATAAGTGAAAATAAAGAAGAATAAAAAAGCTTTTTAAAGTTTAAAAATACAGTTGTATTTTTGTATTTTGGTCAATTTAGCTCAAAACTATTTATTTCAATACAGAATGTTTAATAATCTGAGTTATAATTAAAAAAAACTACTGATTTCTAAGAGTCGTATATACGTTTTTGTTTGGTTTTACAGGTGTATTTTTGTAAATTTAGCTCAAAGAAACTTATTTTATTACAGAACATTTAAGAATTTGGGTCATAATAGAAACTACTGACTTCTAAGGATCTTTTTTTTTTGCAGTTTTACAGTTGTGTTTTTGTTCATTTAGCTAAAAACAACTTATTTTATTACAGAACATGTAATAATTTGGGTTATAATAAAAACAACTGACTTTAAAGCATAGCATCTTATATATACATGTTTTTTTTACAGTTGTATTTTGGTTAATTTAGCTCAAAACAACTTATTTCAATACAGAATGTGTCATAATTTGGGGTGTAATAAACACTACGGATTTCTAAGCATCCTTTTTTCCTCTCACAGTTTTACAGTTGTATTTTGGTTCATTTAAAAAGAGTTTAAGAAGAATATTTAATATGTAAAAGTAGTACGTCTGTGATTTGGTCACATTTTGGGTTCTAGACGTCCGGCACAGAGCAGAGGACGGCCGTACGCAAACTACGCTACAAAACTATTCCTGCGCCCGATGCCAACACAACAAACCTCTTCTATCACCTAAAGGAGGTTTGATTTTTTCAGAGAATAACTGAAAACACTTTACTGTGGTATATCGTGATATAAAATAATCCATATCATGATATATGACGACCACTCAGAGTCAGAATCCCTGTTTTTCAAGGTGTTCTTGAGTAAAACCACCTGTAATTGAATAAATGTAAAGTAGAGCTGTTTAATGACTGAAAAGTTACACAAGGCACCTTTAAATAGTTCGTTTACATCTATAATGAGTCATAGAAGTTCATAATTTAACCTTCTATAGCTCAAATCTCATCATAATACAGAAAAATAAAAAGAAAATGTCCCCATTCGTTCAAAAACAAAGGTACAAAAAAACAAAAATGTGGCTCCAGGTGTTACTATCAGTCAGAACAGGTAGAGGGCGCTGTTGGAAAAAGGATCAAAACTTTAGACAGAACGAAATCCAGGCACTTCAAAAAAGTAAAAACACATGAGGAAAAGTGTAGTTAAAAGGCCTTTATGTAAATGGTTAAAGCCAACTTCAGGGCACATATACAGTGTTTATACCTTTTGTTTCAATTAAGAACAAAAAACAATAAAATGGGAAAAGTTTGTCATTTCATTATTCTGTTTTAGTGACAAAAAATCAGATTTCAACCTCTATTTCCAATATTTAAATTAAAGTTTATTTAAATTTCCAATCAAAAACAGTGTTGATGCCTATTTTAAGTTTGATATTTTATTCTCTCTGGTTTATTTGCCTCAGAGGTTCTGCTGCTAGAAGGACGTACCTGAAAAATCGTTGCAATTTTGTGGACAAACGTGTTCTTTAATAGCAACACGTTTACTTTTGCGTCTTAGAAAGTAACTGTTGGACTCCCTGATGAGAAACAAGAAGCGGCGACGAACTCCTTTGAGACTGAATTCACGAACAGGCCCTAAGCAGCAGAACTTCCAGGACAAATAAACCGGAGAGAATAAAATATCAAAATTAAAATAGGCACAATGACTGTTTTTTGATTGGTGAATCTGTTTTTTTTTTTGTTTGTTTGACACTAAAACGGAAAAATGAAATAACAAACTGTTTTCCCGTGTTATTGTTTTTCATTCTTAATTGAAATTCAAAGAGAACGAACGGCACACGGACCATTGTGACACGCCCACACGGCACCACTCAGACATCTTAGCGTATGCAAACTGTTTTTAGTGTAAATAGACGAGGAGTCTTTTCATTGTAAGCACCCAACCCCCACCAGAAACCTACAAAGAGCCATCGCGCGCGCCTCCTCCTCTTAAATTTGCATCGAGACATCATCCCCTTTAAGTCCTCTCTGAACCCGCGTACAGCTGAGCCATTACAAACTGCTAGAGCTGCATAGTGCAATGAAGTCCGCACATTCAGGCAGGATTTGCACGTTGTTATTTACCTGCAGGTGTTAGGTTTTTAGACTCCGAAGCTAAAAATAAAGCCTTACAGCATTTATATTTTAAAATGGCTCACGTTGCGGTATTTCTGATCCGTGTTACAGTGTTGTTTCCTCGTCACAAACAGACCTGGAGTTGTGTTTCGTTGTTCCATTCACACAAGTTTAACGCACACATGATGTAGGCCGAGTTCTTCTCTCAACTGGAAAACACTCTGTTCCACCTTGTGATGTCATGTGGTAATACAGGAAGGGGTGGGATCTAATAAGTTTTACTTCTACCCACTCCTTTTTGGGCATGTATATACAGTCTATGTATATATACGTATTTGTGTCCATATAGCCATTCTTTTTTTTCTGTGTAACCTTGTTTATTTAAATTGAATGACACTGTACATATTCTGTGTACTACAAGTATCATATGCTCGAAATAAATTACTACTACTACTACTACTACTACTACTACTACTACTACTACTACTACTACTACTAGGAAGTGCTCCACTGTGTTTTTAAACTCTACACAGCTTCAGGAAAATCATCTGGATAATTTCTCGCGGTACAAAATGGAAAAAAATAGCTGCTTTCATGACATCACAAGGTGGAGCAGAGCATTTTGAGCTTTGGAGATGTAGACAGACTAATAATAAAAAAGAGTAAAGGCCGGACACACTAGGGAATTTAAAATCTTCTGGGATTTTAACATATATATAAAAGCAAAACAAAAACAGTGCAGACATAAGGAGAGTTTGCGCTGATTATTAGTCTCACGGTCACATGAAGGACAGCGACGCCACATATTTGTGTCTCAGGACAGATTTCCACAGGGGAGGAGCCAGTTTCACATGTGAAACGAAGAGTCAGACTGAAAACAAACACATGAGAATATCCACACTTTATAAATCTGTCCCGAGTCACAAGTGTGTGCTGTCTCTGTCCTTCATGTGGCTGTGAGACAAATCATCAGCAGGATTTTTTAACATGTCATTAAAATCACAGAAGTTTTTAGATCCTTTAGTGTGTTTCGGCCTTTACTCAAACACATGTGAATGATTCAGTGTATTTTCATGCATTATCTATTACATATTATGGGCCTAAATGCACTGAATCAGAGCAAAGGATTGTGGTCTTAGTAGTCTCTGCGGTTTTGTTGTAAAAAAACAATGCATTTTGAGGAGTTTGCAAATACTGCACACATTTCCCGACCACTGTTATGTTGTATTATTTAGTAAATCAGCTCAAACTAGAGAATATTATGCACCGTTATCTACTTTACATCAATGGAAATGAAGCTAGGATTCAAAACGTAATGTTGTTGTGACGTTTTCTTATAAAAAAAACATACCTGGAGTAGTGTTTTTTTGTTTCATTCGCGCATGTTTAACGCACAAACCCTGCATATTTAGGCTGAGTTCTTCTCTCAAACTGAAAACACTCAGGAACTGTGTTTTTAAACTCCATAGAAATCTTGCTTAAATACGCATAAAGAATATACGCATAAACCTTTATCTGAACAGTTTAGGTCTGCAGAAATGTAAGGACACTACTCTCTTATACGTTTATAGCAAATCCAAACTATATAATTTGAAGGAAATAAGCAAAACTGGGAAAATTAAAAACAAAAAAACGATATTGGTCGATCTCTACTTTGCACGACTTGAACTGAAGCTAGAATTCAAACATAATTTCCCGTCCCAGGAGCCTGTATCCGTCTCTCCCTGTAAACATCTGCTTGCTCATGTTCACAGATGTAAAAACAGCCTCAAAAACAGCCTCTCAAAACTTCTCCATGTGTCTCTGATGTGGTGGAGCTTTCGGAGATAAATCACAACATGCCTTTAGCTTCCTCCTTCACTCCAGGCTCATCATCTCATTAAAACTGAAATAGAAAACTAGACAATCAACTCCAGACTCTACGGGAACATCTGTCTAGAACCGCAAGGCAACGATATAGTGCTACAGAGAAATACTGAGACTTTATGCCGCTGATACAATAAAAAATAAACCTAGATAATCCCAATTAACCATTTTCAGCAGACAATATGATAATGAATGAATAAACGGCCTCACTAAGGAGCCATATTACTCTATTTTCTGATGTAATAATAATAATATAATGTAGTTTCCTCATCACAAACACACCTGGAGTTTTGTTTTGTTTCATTCACACGTTTAACGCACAAATCCTGCACACTCTGTTCCACCTTGTGACGTCATGTGGTGATACAGGAAGTGCTCCACTGTGTTTTTAAACTCCACACACCTTCGCTAGAATCATTTGGATCATCTCAGCTCTAAAATTGCCATTCTGAAGATGACGAAAAGGTAAAAGGAGGTGTAGACTTGAAAACTACCGCTTCATGACATTTTGAGCTTCGGACATGTACAGACCAATAATAAAGGATGACGTAAACATGTGTGAATGAAATAAAACACAACTCCAGGTATGTTTTTGCGGAGGTAACAACATTATAACGCAACTTAAAGCTCACAAGAGTACATTTTGTGCAATACTGAACCTTTAAATGACCTTTTCACCCCACTGCAACTCAAATCTTATCAAAAATATGACAAAAATCTGATATTACATTGAACTCCAAAATATACTGTTCGATTTGTGATATATTGAATGATAAGCCGAAAAGTGGGGCGACAGGACTGATGCTCGTGTCGCGTCTACACAAACCAAACTTAAAACCACACGGCTCATTTGCATAAACTATAAGCGCTGAAAAAAACGGCTCGCTTCTTGTGCCCTGATGCGGCGGATGAACGTTCTCACTCTGCTGCTCCACACTCGCTGCGTCCGTCGTTTGTTTTAACTTGCTGAAGAAATGTCTGCATGTCGCGGGAGGGTTTTAATGACTTTCTGTAATTCACGAGTCACTTTCAAATGTTGGAAACTCCCCGCTCTGTAGATATTTCAAATAAACTCGCCTACATCATTATAGAAAATCGCCTAAATTATAGTCATACTGGTTAAAAGAATTTGAGTACCATATTTTCCCAGTTTTGCTGAGATTTTTTGTAAGGAAGTAATGAGTCACCTTCCCCAAACTGCCGGCTGGTGTGTTAAGTGACTGAAACAAATAAATGCCCCGACTCTTATTTAGTATTGATCGTGACTGGCCTGTTTTCATCCGTTAAAACCTGCTTTGATAGTTTAAGAAATGAAGTCTGAGAAAACAGTTTAGTACCTGGTGTGATCGGAGAGCTGTCTTTTATAGCGCAGTGCCTTGTGACTAAGCAGAGGACCTGGAGCTCTGTCAGGCTGCAGGGAGGGTGATGGATGGGCATCTTTGTAGTGTGGCCCTTTAAACTGCTCCAGCGCTAATGAGAGTTATTCATGTAGCATGCAATCTGTGAAGAATGGCCCTTTGTCTCTGCTTTCAATCATGTGACTGCGACTCACCACGGATTCATGACAAGTACAAGTTAGAACCATGTGCAAACTAACTTAAAGATGCATTGTGTAACTCCTAAAAGCATTTGATAGGCCCTTTATCTTCATGGAGACCAAACCAGAATACATTTCAGGTCAGATCTGTGGAGAGACTAGGACTGGGCGATATGGCTGAAATCTCTATCACAATATCAGTGTTTCATATCGGTCGATGTCAATAATTATCGAAACATTGACCTATTTAAAATAAGGACCAGGAGGGAAAAATACTCATTTAAACATTTTTATTTTAAACTTAACCTTCCTCTGCATGTGTTACCAAATGAAAACAGCGAGAGACAAGAAAAAGGCGCCTGGTGTCCCGTGCGCACGGAGGAGACGTGTGAATACAGTAGTTTTATAGTTATGCATCGAAACCACACAAAAGATGCTCCAGCGTAAACGAGACAAATCACACACACAAAGACAAAGCTCCTCACTTGGACAGAAGCACATCCAGAGCACATACGCACTGCGTCAGGTGCTCTGTCAGGTGCTGCGTCAGGTGCTCCTCGCTCCATGATCCAGGAGCTTTAGTCCCAAACTCCACTGAAAGATGATTTTGCAGCATACATGTAAATCCTGTGAGTGCGTGGGCCATTTCAGACAGGCCCTAAACGGTGCACTTGAGTGTAAATAGCAAAACGAAGGGTGATTTGTCACGCAAACAGAACCGCATGTTCATAAGGCGCCTACGCAGATACTACGGCTGCAGTGGAGCGCAACACGTGAGTTTTAATGTGCGCGGGTTCGGGTCGGGTCCCAATCAAAGACTGTTTATGGTCCCAGGATTTGCTACGCACCAGAGGACGAGGCCTTTGCTCATGCACCAAGCTCACTTCAAAACAAAGATTTAAAGTGGAGCTAAACCAGAGAGGGCTCTGGCTAAACTTACACCAGTTTCTTAAAGAAATAAAAAATAAAAAATTCAATTGAAATGTTCTATCGAACGCATTTTATATTGATATCGAGTATGTGTCTATCGAGATACATATCGTTATTGTTTTATCGCCCAGCCCTAGGAGAGATAACCCCTCACAGTCAGAATGTTTTTCTAGGTATTTTTGAGCTATAAAACCACCTGTAATTGAGTAAATGTAAGGTAGAGTTGATTAATGTCACACTGTGGAACATTCCAGGCAGAGCAATGACACATCAAGCAGGTGGCAAACCCTCCACTAGAAATACTGCAGTGCATCTTTAACTCAGAAAGTTAAGCTGCTAATCGAACATTAAAAGGGAAAGTTTAAAAGAAATATTTATATTCCATCCATCGTCTCCCGCTTAATCCGGCTGGGTCGCGGGGGCAGTTTGCTGCCCAATCCTCATAGCACCTGACCCCCCCTATGAACCCCTCTGCAGGTGTAGAGCCCACAGGAGGGTGGACATCATGGTCCTTGATGTTAGTTCAGGTGCTGCATGTTTTGAGTTGATGGGGGAAACCGGAGCCCGAAGGAAACCCATCCAGACACGGGGAGTAGGGTGCATCAGTTGCCCCCTTTTTTTTAAAAATCGAGAACTTGCAAACGGCCCTAATGTTTTAGTGTTCCATTCAACTAGAAAAAATTCCTGGTAAATTTTTTTGTAATTCGAATGTCATCTACCGGGTCCACATCCCTTGTAAAATTCTGGAAATTTCTAAAAAAATCGTTAAAAATGAGAGATCAACAGAAACAGTGGTAATTTTCGCTCCTAACCCAAATACTGCACAGTCTTGGCGGGTTATTGGTTTAGGCTGCTCCATGCGAGCCTTCTTACAGCTATGTTCTGACATTTCTTCTTTTAATAACTACACTGTAACACTCCAATTCTGAAAAACATAAAGCAAATATGTGGTTCTACCATGCTTTCTAAAGTCTACCGAACCTGCCTATTATGAAGTTTGGGCAATGCCCCAGTGTATAAGACAGTATAGGCCTATACTGTCTTATACATTGGGACATTGGCCAAACTTTGACCTCGATGTGGACCCGGTAGATCAACTCGGAATTTCATAATTTTTTTTCTAAATTTTTTTCTCAGCGAATGGAACACGAAAAGTATAGGGCCGTTGTAAAGTTCTGATATCGGGGCAACTGATGCACCCTAACGGGGAGAACATGCAAACTCCACACAGAAAGGCCCGGGCGACCTGGGGATCAAACCCGCAACCTTCTTGCTGTGAGGCATGAATGAACTCAGCCATCGTGTCGCCAAAAATATTTATATTTTTCTAATCTAAAAATGCAATGTTCACAGATTTATTATTTCAGCTTCAATAAAAAAACTAAAAAAATCTGATAATAATAAAAATAGTGTAACCGTACCCACTGTCAGATGATTTTTTAGTATCTTGTTGTAATAACATACTCCTTTTGTATAAACACCATTTAAGTTATGAGATCAACACTGAGATATCAACAAGTGCATTATTATTATTATAGTAGGGAGCATTTCACTTTAATTTTGATGAGTCTAGGTGGATAAGTTACATTTTTCTAAAGCCTGTCAGTGCCACAACCATTAATCTGGTAATCAACTAGTCAAACAAGTCAGTGTTCCTACTAAACATACATACAAATACAGTTTTAATCAAATAATCCAAACAATATGACCATGATTATTTTAAAGGTCCTATATTACACAAAATTGACTGTAGTACTAAGTCAGCAGCTACATTTTAATTTTTATTTAATAGAGATCAGCTAAAATTATCCAAATTATTCTAGTTAAAGGTGTATGTGGAGCACTTCCTGTATTACCACATGACATCACAAGGTGGAACAGAGTGTTTTCAGGTTGAGGGAAGAACTCAGTATAAATTATGGAGGGTTTGTGTGTTAAACGTGTGAATGAAACAAAACACAACTCCAGGTATGTTTGTGATGAGGAAACAACATAAAATAATCAGAAAATAGCGTAATATGGGCCCTTTAATTGTCAAATAATCATGATAACTCAGATTAAATTGTTACAGCCCAATAACGTCTGTAATATTTGTGTAGTTTGAGCTTAAATACATTTTGCACACAACCACAGTGAAAATGCACTGCACTGGACACTGTCAAGTTTGAGTTAAAAGCTGCATTGTGTAACTTTTCTGTTATTGCATTGTCGTGAATGTTCCACAGTATGACATTAAACCTTTTTATCTTCATGGAGACCAAACCAGACCAAGTTACAGGTCAGATCTGCGGAGAGGCGACCCCGCTCTCAGTCAGAATGCATGTTTTTCTAGGTGTTTTTGAGCCATAAAACTGTCTGTAATTGAATAAACGTAAAGTAGAGCTGTTTAATGCCATACTGTGGAACATTCCAGGCTGAGAAATGACATATTTCGATAGAAACAAGCAGGTGACGGACTCCCCCAACCAAAAAGTTACATAGAGCGCCATTAATAACAAAATATTTAACCACAACAACATTAATTTTGCGTTCTTGTCTCTTTGTTATTTTGCTGACGCACCTTTCACACCTGTCAATTTAGATCAAGTCACAACAATTGCCAGAGATGTATTTTAAGCGCTTTTACCAAAACAGGAGAGCACGCCTAACCACAAGCTATGCCTAGAAGGGATGGGCACTTTTGAAACCACTTCTGCGAGCTAGCGCCACTGCGATGAGTAATGCCACAGTCATGGCAGCGCGAGGACATGGTAGAGACGGTGGGGTTAGTAAAGCGTTGGGGTATGATTAGCCAATGACCCAACCGTGAGTCAGGAGCCAAGACCCCGAGGCATTATGGAGAAAAAAAAAACACACTAGCACTACTATTTATTTAGATTTTCAGAGCTAACATACCCGCAAGACAACACGCATCAGCAGGTTTTAGTCCGTTCCGGTTCATTTCACAGGCTGACGATGTTTTGCGCTTGGCTTGTTGCAGTGAAAACATAAACAGTACACGGCGTTTCCTGCAGTCAAATCGCTACTGATACTAATATGAATTTTTCTCGTGGCTGGCGAGGCTGTTATCTGTTTTCATGACATAAATTGCTTGGTTATTTAGCATGCAATACCGCGTAATCGTGCCTAGGGGGAGTAGAGAGCAGAAGCAGTAATTCGTACCAAAAGTAGCGCGAAGAATGAATCGCATAGTTTAATAAAATATAATAAAATATATATATATATACATATATATGGCGGCACGGTGGCTGAGTGGCAACACTCAGGCCTCACAGCAAGAAGGTTGCGGGTTCGATCCCCAGGTCGCCCGAGCCTTTCTGTGTGGAGTTTGCATGTTCCTCCCCGTGTCTGGATGGGTTTCCTCCGGGTGCTCCGGTTTCCCCCATCAACCTAAAACATGCCCGCACCCCTATGAACTAACATCAAGGACCATGTTGTCCACCCTCCTGTGGGCTCACCACCTGCAGAGGGGTTCATAGGGGGGGTCAGGTGCTATGAGTATTGGGCAGCACGCTGCCCCCGCGACCCAGCCGGATTAAGCGGGAGAAGATGGATGGATGGATAATAAAATATAAAACAAGTTAGCATTTTTATCTCATATTTGCCCCATTTACATGAGACCTTTAAATTAAAAATAAATTAATTCGGAATAAAAGTTAATTCCCATTTAAAAAGACCATGTAAACACTTAATTCCTAATGTTTATTCGGATTTAAGTTTATTCAGATTTAAACTTAATTCCGAATCAAGTGGGCGGTTTATTCGGTTCTTAAATCCGATTTAAATTATTCCTCGATCGAGTAAACGTTTATTCTGCTTAAAAATAATTCCGGATTCATAGAGTTGGAAAATTATACACAAATATAAAAACACATACCAATGAGGTCACTCTCTACAGCCGTACTTACATTTCGCACATTTGACTCATCACAAATTAAACATATGCAATTTACAGACATACTTCTCACTGTGAACTAATCTGTCTTCTCACTGCATAATTATTCAAAGACACACACACACACACACACACACACAGAACAGCGGATGCTTATAATTAGATGTCCAGGTCTAATGAAATATTTAAGAATCGCTAACTCGCTGCACAGACAGGAAGTAAAGCAGACAAATCACTGGAGGCTCGTATAAAAGGTGCACCACACAGAACCTGGCTGTAGCCTGTAATTAGGTCAATAGATTTCCCAAAAAATTACTTAAAACGAGATTATAACACAGATAAAGAGTGTAATATGGGCTCTTTAATGGCGCTGTACTTGGGGAATTTTTGGGAATTAGCGGGAATAAATTGGGAATTATCAAAGTTGAAGGTTAGGGGCATCAGTAAAGTTGGTAGAAAAAACTGTAGCACAATATTGTCGCACAATCTTGGCTGCAACACATAGATTTATGTGAATAAAACTGTGTAGAGCTGCTGTTCCTCACTCATATGGACAAAGAGACTATTTTCAGAAGAACCATTGTCGCCACAGCCCCGACATGCATTTTGTGTCCCTCTATCACACGCACAAGAACTTCTATAATTCTGAAGAGGCAGAATTGCTTTTCTGAGCGACAACAACGAATACAGACGACTGAGAGCAACATTACAGCCAAAGGACGACAGCAGTCAAGTCAGTGTAGAGGAAATATGAGGTGGAGGATATTCGATCTATGATAGTAAAGTAGAAATGAAAAAGTAAAGTAGAATCAAACAAATCTAGTGCTAGTTTACTTGCAAATTAGGCTTGTGCCATGTCACTGATGTAGTTAGCTTATGATGCTAGTACTGGAAAAATGTGCTAGTGCTAGCTTAATGGGAAACCAGATATGCTAAATGTAGCTTTCTATGCACTGGAAAGAACGGAGAACAAGCAAAAATAAGGCTTGAGAAACTAGAAATAATTGGAAATAAGTCTGAGTTTTTGAGACCGGAGTTTTTTTTTTTCCATGTTTAATTTTGAAGTGAGAGCTGTAAGCGACATTTTAGCAAAGTCGTGTGTTAATTATCTCCCTTTTGCAATAATGCCTGCTGATGACAAAATAAAATGTTTATATTTTTATTACAATAATTCCCCTAAATTCCTGTGCAAAGTAACCAATTTGAAAATTCCCCAAATTCCCGTATTTCCACCCCTTTGCAACCCTAGCCGTACTTGATTTTTACTGTATTTAGATGTGAAAAAACGCACCGTTCAAGCAATTCTAACTGTTTGCCTCTAATATACAGGTTTATGAGAAAATATGTCACACCTCCTCCTACCAACCCAATCCTTCATCGCAATGAGTTTCTAAGAACTTTTCAACTTCCGGAGGCCAGAGTAGTTTTGTTCATGGACTATACAAACACAGCAGACAGCACACAGCTTATACAATAATTCAATTAAAACATCATTCTTATTCCATAATTTCCAGGAGCTATTATGTCTTCGTAGGATCAGCATTTATTATTATATTACAATGTCCTCCACAACTCATATTTACACAATATGCAAGTCTGATAGGAGTTCAAGGACAGGACACACTACCGAGACTAACCCTTTTAGCCTCGCGTCACTCCACTATGGTGCACGAGTGCTTTCCGAGGCTTGCACCATTGACTGTTTTTATAAATGGACACAGTTAACCTGCCTACCAAGCCAAACAGGAAGCATGGGAACGCTTTGGGCTCCATCAACTCTGGCTCAGATTGATTTTGCACTGAAAAACTGTCACCGCTGCTCTTTTTGGTCTTAGAATGTTTGGATTAACCCGCTCTACATGATCCTGGTGTTTTTATTTCAGTATTTTGGCCATAAATAAAAGCTCCAAATTCACTCGCAATAACTGCTAGCCTCGGTGAGCTTCATTTGACTGAAGCCGAACCACAGCTTATGTAAAGAATTGGACCAAGTGGATGTGACGTCACTCCAGAAATGTATTATTGACAAAATAGCGACATAAAAACACCAGGATTTTGTAGAATAATAATAATACATTTTATTTATTAGGCGCCTTTCTGGACACTCAAAGTCACCTTACAACAACATAAACAAATTAAATACGATTAAAACATACAGTTAAAGCCTACAGTTAAAGTGAGACAGTATTTAGTTGATTGATTGTATTTAGTATTGTATTTAGTGTTGTATTTTATTAGTATTTAGTAATGTACTAAACAGTATTTGAATTGATTGATTGTAATTTCATTTATTTTCATTTTATAGCGGGTTAATACCAACATTTTAAAGGTGCATTGTGTAACTTTTCAACTGGGGGTCAGTCATTTTCTTGTTTCTATGGATGTCATTGCTCTGTCTGGACATTAAACAGCTCTACTTTACATTTATTCAATTACAGGTGGTTTTATAGCTCAAAAATACTTAAAAAAAACAGTCATTCTCATTGTGAGTGGGGTCGCCTCACCACAGATCTGACCTGTAACTTGGTCTGGTTTGGTCTCCATGGAGATTGAAAGGTTTAATGCCACACTGTGAGACAATCCAGATAAAGCAATAACATCTCCATGGAGAACGCCGCAGGTAGGAGGTTAGTTTTGTCCATTCATACAGTCTTTGGCATGGAGCATAGACTGCGGTTACAGGAGCGATTTTGGAGCTAGACTCCATATTTGGAACTCCGACCGCGAGTATCATAGCAACCACAAGAGCCAATCATGATTGAGGTGGTTAAATGTGCCGCCCTCCTCATGGCAGAGCTGCTCGAACCGCTGTATTTCAGTGATTCTTGAGAATAAGGAAACTTTTAGCTTTTATCATCAAACTTTAAATAGTAAGTTTAAGTCACTGATTTATGTTCCATGTTCTGTTACGTGCGAACAACAATTCACAATTTAACAAAATTCACTTTACTTTATGCAAGTTAAGTTATGCTAGTTAAGATTCTAGTTCAAAAATAGTCAATCGGGGCAGGAAAGCAGGAAGGGGACTTACTTAGCAGCGAAACGCACCAACTGTCAATCAAACCTGTTGCTAAACGCTAGGGGGAGGGACCTCGGGGAATTAAGACGTCTGATTGGTCCGTTATTTATGTTCATATCTTGATTTAGGAACAACATAGCGAAATGAAAACTTCAGGATCATGTAGAGCGGGTTCATACAAACATTTTAAGTCCAAAATGACGAGGCTCAGTGCAGCAGTTATGGAGAAAGGAGCGATAAGACCCCAATGTGAGTCAATGGGGAAAAGGGAGAGAAGGAGCCGGAAGAGCCTCCCGGAGCACTTCCTGTTTGGCACGCGGCGGTTAACGCTTTAGCTATGTCCATATATACGGTCTATGGCTTGGACTCAACAATATTCAGTAACTTTGTGCGTATCTGTACCCAAATCATACGCACATCGCCGGGGGGCACCTGCCAGAAGAGATACAGGAAGACATCAGTCCACAGACGGGAGCGCAGAGACGAGAGACCGGGGGGAGCGGACGCTGAAATTAACGGACAGCTGAGTCAGGAGGGCCGTGGTTAAAATGCTTATGTGCGCCAAGATAGAAAGTGAAGGTGGCTCACGTTAGGAAAGGTCATCACACTGGGGTCAGGTTACATAAGAACGAACAGGTCTGCGCCACTGACCTCCTGGCACACGGTAACGCACAAACACAGTGACACACACACAGACACGCACATAACACAGACATACATAACACACACACACACACACAGACACGCACATAACACGCACATAACACACAGACACACACACACACAGACACGCACATAAAACACACACATAACACACAAACACAATACACACACATAACACACAGACACACACACAGACAGACACGCACATAACACACACACATAACAAACGTACACACACACAGACACGCACATAACACGCAGACACACACACACACAGACACGCACATAACACACACACATAACACACAAACACACACACAGACACGCACACATAACACACAGACACACACACAGACAGACACGCACATAACACACACACATAACACACGTACACACACACAGACACGCACATAACACACACATAACACGTACACACACACACAGACACACACATAACACACACACATAACACACAGACACGCACATAACACACAGAGAAACACACACACGTACACACACATAACACACAGAGAAACACACACACGTACACACACATAACACACAGAGAAACACACACATAACACACAGACACACACATAACACACACACAAAACACACAGAGAAACACACACACGTACACGCACATAACACACAGAGACACACAAGCCTTCAAAAGTTAAGGAAGATGGTGGTAATTAGTATGTCAAGTCCAGTCATTACTTTGCTTTCGTCAACTGAATACAAAGAAGAAGCTTCTGAATATTTTTTTGTTTTAAAAAGACAAAAAATAAATAAAAAATAAAACCCTCCAACTCCCCGACCACTCTCTCCACACACAGTAAAAAAATAAATTAAAATTATAAATAAATAAAAATAAATAAATACAATAAAAACTGTTCCTACTCCCTGATCCTCTCGGCACACGGCAAAAATAAATAAATAAATAAAAATAACAAGACAAAAAATAAAGAAATAAATAACGAGACAAAAAAATAAGAACCATAACAAGACAAAAAATAAAAAAATTAAAATAAATAAATAAATACAATAAAAACCCTCCTATTACTCCACCCCTCTCTCCACACACGCCAAAAAAAACCATAAATAAATAAAAATAACAAGACCAAAAAATAAAGAAAGCAAAATAACAAGACAAAAAAATATATAAATAAAAATAACTAAATACAATAAAAACCTTCCTACTCCTCCACCCTCTCGGCACACGTGGCAAAAAAAAACCACAAGACAAATAAATAAATAAATAAATAAAAACAAATAAATACAATAAAAACCCTCCTACTCCCCCATCCCTCAGCAAAAAAAAAAGATAAAAAAAGAAGAAGCAGCCAGTTTAGCATGATAGGAACATGTACAAAATCTTGTAAACAAAAAGAACATGGACTGGACTGTCAGAAGATCTTGTTACAGAGAAGAATTACTGTAATTTATGTACATTTTTAGCTTTTTCAATTAAAATCTAATATTTAAAATGAAAGATTTGAAAACTTACAATTTTAAGTTTTCATGTGGCATAGTTCTGTTATAAAATCCACAACAAATAAAGCACCCGAAATGAATTCTGTGCCACAATAGTTTGGTAGGAAAAGCACGTCGCTGTGTTGGTTTTGTGTAATACAAATGCAATGCAAAGTCGAGACAAGAGGAAAAGACTAATATTTGAGACAAGGCCGACTGCTTTAACATAGACCTAACTTTGAAAAGACTTTGAAACTGAAATGTGAGACTCACTGTTGACATGGAGGTGTCCCATAACCCCTCTGGTCACTCATCCATATCGTTTTTACCACACACAAGGCCCACTTAGTGTCAATCTCACAGGAAAAAAAAAACGAAAGTTAAAAGAACTATTGTCAAGAGTAAAAATCTGCAGCCACGCACATCGTTATACAATACTTTGGGGGAAGAGACAAGACGCCATCCTTTTAAAACACAAAGTGGTCATTGATTTTGGAAAAAAAAACATCGAATAGCGAAGTTTCTGGTGAGTACTGTGATTACGAATAGATTCACAACATATTTTTAAAAAGTTGGGCACATTGTAAACAACTCCAACTGCAAACTGATAGACTAATCTAAGAATACCCTGCACTTCAGAAGATGTTTGTACAGGAGTAAATCACAAGTACAAGATTTGGTTTCTATAAAAATACTAGATATTCTGTTCTTTCTGTCGATCTAAATAATTACAGCCTTGGCTAGTTCATGATTTCAATTTGAAACTCACTCTACGCTGTGTTCCTGCAGAGTTTTTATATTTTTTATAACTTATTTTTACTTTTTACTTACTTATTACTTTATGTTTCAGTTTTATTTTGACTTGTGCATATACATTTATATAATTACACTTTATTTGACACCTCCTGCTATCTTTTTTGCTACGTATTTAGAATTTATTTACATGTTTACCCTTTGTTATTATAATATATAATGTGTGATGTGTGAGAAAGAGAGAAATTTAAGCTCTTATTCTTATTCAGTTCTAGTAAATAAAATAGTAAATTCAATATTTATTTTCAAGCCAGATTGTGTTTTACAGATGATTTGCCTCTTGCTTCCTGCTCATAAATAAATCTGTTTGCATTAAACATCTATTAGCTGGTTACATTACCATTAAATATTGATAAAGCATCTAAATTATGTCTATAACATTAAAGGTGCATTGTGTAACTTTTCAGGTGGAAGGTCCGTCAAATGCTTTTCTCCGTGGAGATGTTATTGCTTTTGTCTGGAATGTTTTTATCTTCATGGAGACCAAGCCACACCAAGTTACAGGTCAGATCCGTGGAGAGGCGACCCCGCTCATAGTCAGAATATATGTTTTGCTATGTATTTTTAAGCTGTAAAACCACACTGTGCACCTTTAACTAGAAAAAAATATATATCAGTTTATATAACCCGCCCCCAAATCTTCTGGTTGTGCTCCTAAAAAATTTCAGTCAGGGGTCACAGTTCACCTGGAAAAATAAAATATCTGTATCTGTATCTTCTGGACCATAGACTAAGGGAGTGTGGCATCACCCATAGCGTCAGCTCCAGTCAAATGAAGCTCATGGAGGCCGGAAGTTACAATTTGGAGCCAGTTTCATATTAGGAATGGGAATTTATGGACAAAATAGTAAAATAAAAACACCAGGATCATGTAGAGCAGGATAACGCGAACATTTTCAGACCAAAACGATGAAGCTCACAGCGAAAAAAGTGAATTCAAATTAGAGTCAATGGAGCCGGAAGCGCCCCCCGTACTCACTTCCTGTTTGCAATTATGGCGGATAGAGGGTGTTAGCTACCGTAAAATACCAAATAACATGTATTTGTTTCAATCACTTAACAGATCAGGCGGCAATTTGGGGCAATTAATTCCTTCCTCACAAAGATCTTGTTCAGCAAAACTGGGAAAATATGGTACTCAAATTCTTTTAACAATATGCGAATAATTTAGGCGACTTTCTATACAGACATTGGCGAGTTAATTTGAAATGTGACAACAAAATATCTACGGAGCAAGGTGACTCCTGAATTACAGAAAGTCAATAAAACCCTCCCATAACATGCAGAAATGTCTTTAGCAAATTAAAACAAATGACACGCAGCGAGTGTGGAGCAGCAGAGTGAGAACGTTCATCAATTTATGCATATTAGCCATGTGGTTTTAAGTTTCGTCTCTGTGCATCAGTAGCACAAAGAGCAAGCTGTAGTTTTCAGCGCTTATAGTTTATGCGAATTAGTCATGTGGTTTTAAGTTTTGTTTCTGTAGAGACGACGCGAGCATCAGTCCTGCGTCCTGTTGTTGCAGCACGACTTCTGTCTTCCAGCGCGTACATTAGACTCGCCATTTATTTGGAATCGGAGCTTATTTATCAAAATATACACCTGCCCACAGTGTTTAAAGTGGACCTGGCTCTTATTTGGTATTTTCCAGTATGTCCCTGTCCAGCTATATATCTAGTCTATGGTCTGGAGCCCTGTATACTCTGCAGTCCCAGTTCATAGCTATATAAATTGGATGCAAATTCAGTCAAATTCTTCTCAATTTGGTTCATTTATTATTATTTTGCAGATATAAACAGCAAAAAATGACACCAGCTCTGCACCTGAATCCACTGTACTCCATTGTAGTCTGTGAAGGAGCAGATAATCCTGTGAGCTGCCTTCCTGGGTCGTCCTGACTCAGCAGAGCGAATGGCCCCGGTGATAACACGATATGGCTGTTAGAGTTGTTAGCGCTGCACACGGCCCACATGGGGAAAGACATGATGCAGGCTGATCAAAAGACCGAAAACTCCCTCTGCAGTACATGTAGGATTAGACCTCTGCTGCTGACGGGCTCACATGTACAGAGATGTATGCTTCAAAGAGCACTGCAGTGATGTTATTACAGCAGGTGCGATATACACTATAATATTGTGGAGGCTTATAATTTTGTATACATTCTCTAAAAGTGCCTTTCTGCAACTATATTTCAAAATAATTAGAGCTAAAATATGTTTATTTTTGGACTATAAGTCGCACCAGCCAAAAAATGCAAAATGAAGAAGAAAAAATCATGTATAAGTCGCACCGGACTATAAGGGGGAAATGTGTTTTATAAAATCAGAGACCAAGAACCGACATTTTATGTTGAAAGGCGAGTTATAGGAGTTATAGTAATAAAAACAACCCAATAGAGAACCATCCATGTATCATTTGGTCATTTGTTTTTCAATATAGAACCCAAAATAAGAAAATGAAAAAACAACTCTTTTCTTTATTATTTGTCTCTAAAACAGATAACGATTTGTTTTTTCATTTTTGATTCATATATACGATTCATATATATGGTCTATGGACTGTCAGTGTGAAGGACCACCCAGACCCTGAAAGAAAGTGCAACTTATAGTCCAAAAAATACGGTAATGCCAGAAATACCTTTCATAGTTACAGTAAAATGAAGCTAAGTACAGCTGCCTCTACCTTCGAGAGAACAAAATGGATCCAGAAGTTATTAAGTTTGTCCCATATGATAAAAATATGGCGGTAATGTTGCACCATTTAATACTTCAATACAAAATGCGCATTAGAATAAATGTGAAAAGTCAAAACTAGCCTCAAAATACCCAAATATCAATCATTGGATAGGTAATACATTGGCTGGTTGACATTTAGAAGCCATTTGTGACACAGCAGGAAAAAAGAGGAGCGTGTAAACCTAGATTTTAATTAAATAATCCATGATAGGATTTATTTCTACTGGCAATTTTAGAATGACAATGACAGCAAAGTTATACTTGTGCCAATAAAGTCATTTTAGTTAAACTGGAAACAAAACGTCTCATTCGGTCTTATAATCAAGGAACATTGTCTTCTATTTGACAATCATTTATAGGTTTTTATAACTCCACAAATGTGCAATTACTGAGCTGAAAAGATATTACAGTATTACGTCTTAGTCAGTGTTATGTATTTGAACACTGATCTGAAGGTTGCCGGGTCGAATCCCGCCCCCGACATGAACATCATTGGTTGAGCAGGCAGAAGTACTGACCCACAGGTTGGCGTCGTGATTCCAGCTCCCATAAATGAGTGCTACTGTTGTGTCCTTGGGCAAAACACTTAACCCACTTCAGCCCCAGTGTCTGCGTACACTGGTGTATGTGTGTGCGTGTGAATGGGTGAGCGCTTCCTTGTGAATGGGTGAGCGCTTCCTTGTGAATGGGTGAGCGCTTCCTTTGAGTGCCTTAAAGGTGGAAAGCGCTATATAAAAATGTGACCATTAGTATGAATCCTCACAGTCCTGTCGTTCACCATCCTTTTGTTTTGTTTTTTCCAACACTCTGCATTACATTGTTTTGTTGATTTATGTGTGTTTTATGGAAAAACGGAATAAAGAGAAATGAAAAAAATAGATATATGTATTAGGGCTGCCAACGTTAACGTTTATCACAAAAAAAAAAATCGCACTAATGTTTTTTAATGCAGATTAATCACACAATTTATTTTGAACGCACATGTTCCTGAAAGACGGCGCAGGTTATTAGGTCAGTGATCGGGTCTGTCCATACGCCGATGTGAAGATGACAGATGAAACTGTGACTGGTGCTCTTCAAAAAGCCGCCCGACGGGACTTTAGATAAAACTAAGGTAGTTTGCAGATATCGCAGCGATGAACTCTCTTTCCACAGAAGCACAACAAGTTTAAAATACCATCTTAACGCAAAACACATGTTTGATTCAGCGGCAGCAAAGACGCTACTTGTACCAACAACAAGCCGAGCAGCAAGAAACTGCATTTTTGTCAAAATATTTTGGTCTTTTTTTGAAGCATAATTAACTCTGATTAATCGTGATCAATCAAAATTCTAAAGTGTCATTGACCTGATTTTAAAAAATTATCGTTGACAGCACTAATAAATATAGATATATGCAAGTACAGGGGTCTCTAACCTTTTTCCTCTTGAGCTACTTTTACAAAATGAAAATGCCAGAGAGCTACTAGCTTTAGCGGTCACAAGAAATCGAACAAATTTAAGAGCCATGGCGAGCCTTAGATAGGGTACAGTTAGGCGTCTATAAAACATAAAACATTGATTGATTAGTGTACAAAGTTAGGCATCAAAATTCTACACTGACAATGGTAATAGGCATTTAATCAGTCAAATTTAACTTATTAACAGCACAATATGCTACAGGTTGGAGACCCCTGTACTAGTTTATATAACAAAAAATCTGCCTATAAATAGAACTGGGATCAAAGTAGTTAAAGGTGTTGGCAAAAAAAACATTGTATGTATGTTTCTGATTCATTTCAGATTTTCTAGTTTACATGTACTTCAGGCATTTGTAGTGGTTTGCAGAGGGCAGTATCACCCCAGGAAAGCTCACGTGTGCATTATGTAATCTTTTGTAAAGGCTGTTATGGAGAGGACTCTTATCTGCTGTGAAGGACGTGAACTAGTTTGCCGTACAAAGGCAGCTATAGTATATGACTCGTGAATGACAGCTTCAAAATCCAGGACAGGTCAGGACCGAAACAAAAAGAGGAAAATTAAAGGAACACTGTGTAATGTTTCGATGCAACGTTCTCGTCCCTGTGGACATGTTATTGCTTTGCCTGGAATGTTCATCAAGGCATTAAACTTAACTGCCTCCATTTATTCAGTTACAGTTTTTATTGCTCAAACATGCAGTCTTGTGTCTCTGTTTAATGTTCATGTTTAAGTTTAATGTTCTGCGAAAAGTTCCAGCTAAAGCACTTGCGTCTCCATGAAAACAAGCAGAAAAGTTATATGGTGCGTCAACCTGATATTTTAGAGATTTTAAAAACACACATATTTATGAAGAGAAATGCGCCGTATTTAAAGAAAAGTAGAATAAACTATTATATTGACTGATACTGACTGAAAATTAGGGTAAGGACGTGGACGTTAAGTGTTGGGTGGGTCCTTTAAATGAGACTAGATCAGACTGTAATGCTTTCATTCGCTAATCTTTTATACCAGATGCCATTCCTTTCACTACAGTTGGAAACATGGGTGTGGATGAAAGTCTTACCAAGAACCAAACCAGATATCCTCTAGTTCAAGGGTCTCCAACCATTTTTCTTCAGTGAGCTACCTTTACAAGACAAAAATGCCAGAGAGCGAACAATTTCAGCAAAGAAATATAAAGAGCCATGGAAAACCTTAGATTGGATACAGTTAGAAGTCTGTAAAACATAAACCATTATCTATTTATCGGTGCACCAAGTTAGGCATCAAAATGATTCTTTTACAATGGTAACTAATCAAATTTGACTTATTATGCACAATACACAGAATTCAGAAATCCCTCAGTGAGCGACTTGGAAGAGGGTGGAGAGCTACTGGTACCTCCCGAGCTACAGGTTGGAGACCCTGGTCTAGTTTATAGACTATTTTTCATCTATGTTGTTATAGTGTTAAAATTAATTAGAGTTCCTCATCAAAAACATACTTGGGGTTAGGGATGGGCACAATTAGTCGACTAATCAATAACTGATCATTAAGAATTTTGTCAATCAAGTTCATTTTAATCGACAAACTGAATGTAGGTGTCTGTGTGTAACGTAGCGTAAGGAGTCGAGGCTGCGTCTCACAGCACAAACACTGGAGCTGTGGCCCCACAGTCCCACGTCTCAGCTCTGGCTCCTTGGAGATCACTATATCCCCCAGAGCGCGTTTACCTGCACATCAGTGTCCCGGGTATGATCAGGTTTTTTTCTCGCATGTATCTCCAACGTGACATACGCACAGAACAGACTCACCAGCCTCATCACATCCTCTGTCACAGAAAGAACACTCATATTCCACTGAGTCGTGTCCTTTAGTCCAACAGAAGCTGAACCACATCAGCACAAGGAAAGAGCTCTTTTTTCGCTGACTGTTTATGCAAATAAGCCATGCAGTTTTAAGTTTAGTTTCTGTAAAACATAAACAAATGTGCTAAAGCTGCATGAAACACATTCTAATCTCACACGGGCTGATGTGGCTCTATAGTGATTATGGTTTATATGTTGTAAAGTTGAGTTTATTTATGCAGATTAGTAATAGTAATAATAATGATCATTTTAATATAAAATGTTAATGATTAATCAAAAATCGTTAATTTTCTCGACGATCGAAAGAAAATTTAATGGAATGCCCATCCCTACTTGGGGTTTTGTTTAGTTCAAGACTGAGTTCAGGAAAACACTCTGTTCCACCTTGTGATGTCATGTGGTAATACAGGAAGTGCTAAACTATATTTTTGACCTCCACACACGTTCACTAGAATCATTTGGATAATTTCAGCACTGGAATTGCCCATCTCTACTGAATAAACAATAAAAAGGGAGCTATTAACTTAAAAACTACTGCTTCATGACATCACAAGGTGTATAAGAGCATTTTGAGCTTCGGAGATGTAGACTAATAATACAAAGTTACTCAATCATGTAAGAATGAAACAAAACACAATTCCAGGTATGTTTTTGAGGAGTTAATGCTATTATACCATGGCTTAAAGCGCACAAAAGTCCATTTCGTGTAATATAGGACCGGCACAATAACAGAAATACACTGGTGTTGTTTAATAAGCTGACTAATTTGTGTTTGTGAATTATAATCACATGTTTGATCTTTTTATTGTTTATTGCTACTCAATTATACAGAATGTGGGTAAAAAAACAAGTGATAATCAGCTGCTGGATGCCTGCAGGTCGCCATTCTCACAAACACAGCAAAAAGCTCACAGTATAAAGTAAAGCCTTGTATTTACGGGCTGCCTCTGCTGTAAAACCCCTGACTCCGTGATGATTATTCCCCTTATGTAACAGCAAGGAGAAGAGCTCAGCACACTGCAAAGATATGCTTCAAATAGTACCAATCTAATACAGTTTTTACTCAGGCCTTTGTTATGTAACCGTTACTATAAAAACATTTCACTTATTCTAGCTGCCGGTGGTTGAGTCAGTGAAAGTAGTACAGTAAATAATGCATTTTACAAGTGTTTTTGCCACTTGCAGATATTAGTTCTAGTTGCTAATGTTAACAAATGTAAACTTTGTAGGAAAGATGCAAAAACTGCCAAAAAAAATTAATTTAAATCAGCTTTTTAGGTCATTTTAAGCCTTGCGTTCTTCTCTTCCTGTTAAAGATACACGGTGTAACTTTTCAGTTAGGGGTCTGTCACCTGCTTGTTTCTATGGAGATGTCATTGCTCTGCTTGGATTGTTCCACAATGTGAAATTAAACAGCTCTACCTTACATTTATTCAATTACAGGTGGTTTTATAGCTCAAAAAATATAGAAAAACAGGTATTTTGATGGTGAGCGGGGTCGCCTCTCCACAGATTTGACCTGTAACTTGGTCTGGTTTGGTCTCCATGGAGATAGAAAGGTTTAATATTCCAGATAAAGCAATAACATCTCCATGAGGAAAAACATTTGACAGTCCCTCCACCAGAAAAGTTACACAATGTGCTTTTAAAGTCCATGAAACCCCATTTAAAAAACAGATGGTGCTAGTTGGCAAAAAAAGTAAATTATTTACATTTGTAAGAATGACATATGTGCTGCTAAAAATAGTAGTGGTTAATACAGCTAAATTACTGGTTTTGATACGCTGCCCAGAGAATGTTGCTTGCAATTAGTGGTTAGCAAGCAGTTAGCGGTGGTAAATTGCTTCATATAAGCTAGCCTGTTGCTCGCTAACTTTAATGTAATGTAATGCCGCTTTAAGTATGGCTTACAATAAAGGTTTATACTGATAAGAAGCTTTATGTTTATTATGATGCATATTAAAGGTCCTACATTACACAAAATGGATTATTGTGAGTTATAAGCCACATTATAATGCTGTTATGTCGTCAAAAACCAGACCCACACATGTTTGAGCCTGTCTACTTCTCTAAATCTCTAAATCTCAAAATGCTTTGTTCCCCCTTGTGATTTCATGTAGTGGTAGTTTTCAAGTTAATAGCTAGCTTCTATTTTTAGTTCAGAAGAGAATGGCAATTCAAGGGCTGAAATCAACAAAATGGGATCAGCCAGAAAGTCCCCTTGGCTGGAAAGTCCCCCTGAATTGTACCCTTTATGAAACTAACTTCTAAATCTATTAACATATACATTAATATATAATAATCATTTTCATTATATATATTGTATTAATTACACATGCAAGTTACAATATATCTAAACACTTTTGTTCATATACATACAAATAAAACATGCAAAAATTATGCGGCCTCAAACACACTTAAATAGAGTAAATAGTGTGTCAAATTACTCAGGAATAGTCCACAAATGAGGCACAAAGATCAGTAAAATGACATAAACAAGGCCCGACATTTGGTCTTGCTACATTCACATTTCATTTTATTATGATACACGTCTGCCTGGCCAAAAAAAAAGTTTGCGCCTGGATTTAACTAAGCAAACAGGTACGAGGTTGCTGCAGTTGGTCAGGTCCAGGTTCAGCAACAGTGTGTGCTCAAAGAATGAGGTCAGCTGAATAGTGCTGCCACTAACGACTAATTTTCTAACGATTAATCTCTCGACTAATTTTTCGATTAGTCGACTAATCTAAACGACTAATAAAAAAAAAAGCGGTTCTAACACACACAAGTGTGTGTGTTAGATTTTACCTTGTGTGTGCTGTGCGTGCGAGTTGCAAAGGTTATTGCTGTTATGTCTGTTGTGTGTGCTCATTCAACAATGTTGAACAACGATATGCACACACAATTTAACGAGTTTGCACGAGCAGCATATGCAACGGTATGCTCAATACCTCATGCATCGTGGTCGTGGTCGAGAAAGAGAGAGACCAGCCAGCAGAGTGCGCACGGCAAATACTTCCTCAAGTTTGTTTTCTTTGGCGGTGCCATTATTTACCACTGCTGTTAGCCTTTGGTGAAGCCGAGGTTAGCCACCTCGGCGTCAACCCCGGATGTAGCCGCTGTCAGCAGCACCGGTGTCGGCCTCGGGCGCAGTTGCTGCCCGCGGCACCGGTGTCCGCTTCGGGTGTAGCCGCTGTTAGCCGCGCCGGTGTCCGCCTCGGGTGTAGCCGCTGTTAGCTGCGCCGGTGTCCGCCTCGGGTGTAGCCGCTGTTAGCTGCGACGGTGTCCGCCTCGGGTGTAGCCGCTGCCTGCCGCACCGGTGTCGGCCTCGAGTGTAGTACGACTAGTGGTGTGGAGGGGAAATACCTGATCTCAGGCAAGCAAAAGGTCTCTGGACGAGCCGTTTGAGACCAAAAATAAATAAAGGCGAATATTCGACCAAAAAAATTGTAGTCGACTCATTTTCATAATCGATTACGTCGACAACGTCGAATAATCGCGGCAGCACTACAGCTGAACCTGAATATACTGAAGGACCAGGTTATTCCATCAATGCAAGATCTTGGTGAAAACTGAATGCACTCGCTGTGGCATTGTTTCGATAAGCTTCTGCAATATCACAAGATTTATTTCCATCCAGTGCTGCATTCATTTTTCACCAAGATCTTGCATTGATGATGGTCGAGTCTGAGCCTTCTCCAGCACATCCCAAAGATTCTCACTGGCGTTAAGGTCTGGACTCTGTGGTGGCTGATCCATGTGTGAAAATGAGGTCTCCTGCTCCCTGAACCAATCTTTCACTATTTGAGCCCGATGAATCCTGGCATTGTCGTCATGGAATACGCTTGCGCCATCAGGAAATAAAAAAATCCACTGATGGAATAACCTGGTCATTCAGTATATTCACGTTCAGCTGACCTCATTCTTCGAGCACACACTGCTGCTGAACTTAGACCTGACCGACTGCAGCAACCTCGTACCTATTTGCTTAGTTAAATCCAGGTGGCGACTTTTCTTATAGCCACGCAGTGTAGAATGCTGATTTTCTAACTCAATCCCTCATAGTGCGTGACGTGGCCTACTAAAGGCCAGCAAGAACGTTCCCCCTTTCCTGGACACAGCATTTACCCGTTTACAGCCCAAGACAAGGGACGTCCGGAGGGAGGAGGGGGACGTTCCCGCCAAGAGAATGGGACACTCGAGCTGGGACTTTAAAAGCCAGGGTGATGCTTAAGGCAGTATTTGTTTAAAGGGTTTAAAACACAGTTAAGTACTTCCTGTATTGCCACATGACATCACAAGGTGGGATAAAATGTTTGAGAGAAGAACTCAGCCTAAATATGCAGAATTTGTGTGTTAAACATGTGTGAATGAAACAAAACACAACTCCAGGTTTGTTTGTGATGAGGAACATTATAACAGAGAACAGAAAATAGCAAAATATGGGCCCTTTAAGTATGGTTTACAATAAGGATTTAAGAAGCTTTTTTTGTTTATTATGATACAAAACTCTAAATACAGGGTTCCTACAGGTTTCTTCATGTTAAATTCAAATCTATTAAGACCTTTTTAGGACCATTTATACAAAAATTAATACCTATTTCACGGCCTTTTTCCCAGCAAAGAAAAAACAACATTTTTGAAGTCGTGTTCATTTATTTCTCAAACAAATTAATCTGGAGAGTAGAAAGACTCTTCCCCATAACCAGAGCATGAAATGTGTCGCTCCGTAACGTAAAACCAGCGTTAATAAACTGCATAACGGTGTTAGTCAAACTTTGTGTTCTGCTGAGATTGTCTTGGATTTTACACTTCTGCTTGAGCTTGTTTCTTGTGATGCTGTCGCGCATGATCTTCAGTGACGTGTTCGGAGGATTTTAACCCGGGGGCTGCGTTTTGTTCTCAATTATCGCTGCCACCGCTCTTTATGTGGGTGACGTTATTAAGCCAAATAATGGTGTTTGACAAATGAAACTTTTGAGGAGAAATTGTGATACGGAGAAGTTACGAATTTTAAGACCCAGATATAAAAATTCAAGCCTTTTTCAAGTCTTTTTAAGGTATTCTTTTCAAATTCATAAATTCAATGCTTTTAAGAGCATTTAAGACACTATAGGAACCCGGAAAATAATTTGGAATATATTTTAATTTGATGGTAAAAGCAAGTCATCTTTGCAGCGAGCTTTTCTGAGAAGTTTACACATCCAATACTGCTTCCTCATGTTACCACTTTCACTTGTTTGGGTTGGCCCTACCATGCTTATATTAAATTACACCACTCCATACACTGCAGAAATTTTATGCCAACTCCAGCTGTCTTTTCTAGCAACAAACTTACCCATTGTTGAGAATCTTTCAGCGAATCTTTACCCTGTGCTGACTCACGTGTGGTTCACAGGAGCCACCGACCCTTCATTCATCACTCACCGTGTGGTAAATGAATGCATCAACTGTAAACACCAACCCTGTGTCCTCTCTCCATCTGCCAGTCACTTAATTACAAAAAGATTACCTAGATTTTCGCATTCAATTCACATTTAAATATTTCTAGGGCGTACCGGCGAGTCAAGAAAGTCAAGTATTGATGGATTGCTAATTTTGAAAAACAGATGGTGCGTGACGGGATTGAAGGATTAACGTTGAAAGAGACAGAAAAAAATCCTAGACTAGAGCAGATTAAATAAAACATCAGATTACAGGGCTGGGTTCTGCAGTGGTGATGGTGTAGGATAGAAAGGCACACACGGTATCAGCATGTGGCACAGAAATGAGGGTAAAACAGTAAAAAAAAAAAGTATGGCTTACGATAAAGGTTTACACAGAAGGTTTTTTATGTTTATTATGATACAAAACTATAAACATGAAGTGACAAATTGTGAATATATTTTGTTAATTTGGGAGCTAAAATCATTTCTCTGCCTGGATTGTTCCACAGTGTGACATTAAACAGCTTTACCTTACATTTATTCAATCACAGGTGGTTTTATAGCTCAAAAATACCTAGAAAAACAGGCACGCTGACTCCTTCTCCATGGAGAAAGGCATTTGACAGACCCTCTACCAGAAAAGTTACGCAAAGCACCTTTAAGTGAATATATTTTGGTCATTTGAGAACTAAAATCAAGTCAAGTTTCCTATTAGGCACTTGTATTTGGTGGTGATGGTGATGTTCAATCTGCCATTCCCCTCATGACTCCTCCCGTTTTCTACAGTGTCACTTCCTATTTGTTTGTAGAGCATCTTTGAGTATCCAAAAAAGCGCTATATAAGTTTGATGTATTATTATTATTATTATTTTCCATACATTTGTATTTGCAACAGCTGTTATTTATTTATTTATTCATTTATTCATTCATGATCTGCTCTAAACCTGAAAGCACCAGCACACACAGCGATCTGTATGCAAACCTGCAGAGGCCAGTGAAAGTGAAGCAAATGAACTGGATAAAGAATGATTTATGCAAAAGAACAGAGCAGCCGTCATCCAGGTGACTCTCAGATGCATAGGCTACAAACACAGACGGTTCCAAATAGGAAGTGAGCATGGGGGCGCTTCCGGCTCCATCGACTCTGGTTCCAGTTCCCTTTACATATGGAAAATGTGACCATTCTCTCTGTAAATGCTGCGTGAGACTAATGATTTTGGTCTTAAAATGATCGTATTAGCCCTCTGGTGTTCCTGGTGTTTTTATTTCCATATTTTCTCCATAAATCAAGATATGAACATTAATAACAGACACATAAGGCGCCTTTTTTCCCTGAGGTCATGTCTAGCGTTAGCAACAGGTTTCATTGGCAGCATTTCCTTCAACATCCTCCATCCGGATTGGCTCTTTGGTTGTTATGATCTGCCATCAGAAAAGCGAAAAACCGCCCAAGCCTCGGTAAGTTTCATTTGACTGGAGCCGAACGCTACGGGTGATGCCGCACTCACTTAGTCCACTTCTTTATACAGTCTACGGCTACAAATAAGACGGTGTTACCTTCAATTCCACATTTTCGATCATATAAAATTTCCAAACGCCAAAATGAACATCTCAATCATTTTTGGGACTATGGTGATGACAACATTCATAAGATATTATCACAATCCATCAGAGACTTGCTATAACCTGTACCTGCCTGTAACTCTTGAGAGATTCAACTATTCCCAAAAAAATGCAGTGTACTTTGAAATGAAAATCAAAAAGTGGGAGAGATCAGTAGCTAGAAAAGATTATTCTTTTCTATCTTCTATTCTTTCTTCATGTTTTTTTAAGTTTATTATAATACTAGTACTGCATCAACGAGAGAAGTAGGAATGCTCCTGATTCTGTTATTAGATATCGGCTTCCAAATATCGATTCAGACGATATCCTATAGTTTTGCATACAAACTGATGTAATAAGACTATTTACTGGTCCTAATCTTCCCAGAAAACCTCTTTTATTTACACAAAGCAGTTCTGTAGTTACTGTAGAGAGATAAATAACAGCCTCATAAAACATTTGGATCATTTTTGTCCCATTTTATTTTAATTTAAAGGAAATAAATGCGGTTTTCAGTCTCTGCAGTGATACTTTAAGGGGCACTATGTTTTTTTTTTTTGTCGGGGACCGTCCGTCACCTGCTTGTTTCTATGGGTTTCTAACATTTCTAACATCTTCCCACCAGAAAAGTTACACAATGCGCATTTAAAGCAGTGGTATCGGAATCAGTATCTGAACAGAAAAAGCTGGATCAGTGTCAAAACCCAAGTCATGGCCTAAACACACAGAGAGCAGTGAGGTAAAGTGGTATGTTTTTAAAAGGAAACCAAAAATTATCTGATCAAACCGACTAGACGGCCCTATCTGGGAATGTGTGGGTTTCAGGTGCAGATGTGGTCGAGGATGAGGGGGAGGAGGAGCTGAAGAGGAAGCACTTGAGGCATTTCAGGAAAGGAAGGAGACAAATTGTTTGGCAAGTTCTGTTTTTGCTTCGGGCTGTGCTAAATGCTGCTTGTGGCAACTATTCACCGCATTGTTTACTGGATAACTCTGCAGCTCCACAATAGGGCAGACTAAAAAGGAAAATTTGAAGTTTTATCCTACTGTATATGTCAAGTTCAATTTAAAAACTAATTAGACAGACAGACAGACAGAGACAGGGGCAAATTTAGAGCCAGGTCCATATTAAGAATAGGAATTTATTTACAGACAAAATCACGAAATAAAAACAACCAAACAACATCATGTAGAGTAGGTTAATATAATCATTTTAAGGTCAAAATGAAGAGGTTCACACTCACAGCAGCTGTTACAGAGAGAGGTGACGATTTTTCAATGTAAAATCAATCGGAAACAGACAGGATAGAGTCGGAAGTGCCCCCATGACCACTTAGCTACGCCCATTTATATACACAGTCTATGACCCTGCTTTAATCTAGTGCTTAAACCAATAATATTACCTCTTCAATCTCAACTAGTGCTGCCGCGATTATTCGACGTTGTCGACGTAATCGATTATGAAAATGAGTCGACTACAATTTTTTTGGTCGAATATTCGCCTTTATTTATTTTTGGTCTCAAACGGCTCGTCCAGAGACCTTTTGCTTGCCTGAGATCAGGTATTTCCCCTCCACACCACTAGTCGTACTACACTCGAGGCCGACACCGGTGCGGCAGGCAGCGGCTACACCCGAGGCGGACACCGGCGCAGCTAACAGCGGCTACACCCGAGGCGGACACCGGCGCAGCTAACAGCGGCTACACCCGAGGCGGACACCGGCGCGGCTAACAGCGGCTACACCGAAGCGGACACGGTGCCGCTGGCAGCAACTGCGCCGAGGCCGACACCGGTGCTGCTGACAGCGGCTACATCCGGGGTTGACGCCGAGGTGGCTAACCTCGGCTTCACCAAAGGCTAACAGCAGTGGTAAATAATGGCACCGCCAAAGAAAACAAACTTGAGGAAGTATTTGCCGTGCGCACTCTGCTGGCTGGTCTCTCTCTTTCTCGACCACGACCACGATGCATGAGGTATTGAGCATACCGTTGCATATGCTGCTCGTGCAAACTCGTTAAATTGTGTGTGCATATCGTTGTTCAACATTGTTGAATGAGCACACACAACAGACATAACAGCAATAACCTTTGCAACTCGCACGCACAGCACACACAAGGTAAAATCTAACACACACACTTGTGTGTGTTAGAACCGCTTTTTTTTTTATTAGTCGTTTAGATTAGTCGACTAATCGAAAAATTAGTCGAGAGATTAATCGTTAGAAAATTAGTCGTTAGTGGCAGCACTAATCTCAACCAAAGCATATTAAAAAACTCTAAAATTGTGGGAATTAACACAAGGCCACCTATTTCTCCACACAACTAAAATTTGAATATTAGACATTAAATATTAGTGTTCTTCAGTATATATTTGTGGGTTTATTCTAGTTATGAACCAAACCAAAAGTGACCATTCGAAAACTATTCAGGAAAGAAGGTCCATTTGGTTTCAACACTACAGCTATTTTAGATTTTTTGTACAAGCCTAGTTGGTTTAGTCAGTGGGGTTGTCAAAAGTGTATGGAGATTATATGCTGTGCCTTCATACCTTTTTAAAAAAAATATTCAAATAAAATTAACTCTAGCTCTCTAACTCTACGATACTAAAGGGTGTAATAAAAAATCGATTCAGTGATACATCGTGATACTTCATTGCACAATTCTTGAATCGATTCAAAATGCATCTGAATCAAATTTTAAAATAATAAATAATAAAGGTAATTAATACATTATATTTCATACACTTTGTTTCTCGTGAAGGTGCAGTTGACAATATTATTAGAAGTAATTACTGGTAAATTGCAATATATCATCCATTGTTTTAGTATCGGGATACCGTATTTTTCGGAGTATAAGTCACACCAGCCAAAAAATGCATAACGAAGAAGAAAAAAACATGTATAAGTCGCACTTTTGGGGGGAAATGTATTTTATAAAATCAGAGACCAAGAATCGACATTTCATCTTGAAAGGCGAGTTATAGAAGTTATAGTAATAAAAACAACCCAATAGATTCGTTTGATTTTCAATATACAACCAAAAATAAGAAAACAACAAAACAACTCTTAAACCTAAAACTCTAAAACCAAAATGAAAAAACAGATAACGATTTGTTCTTTCATTTTTAATTCATACATATGATTCATATATTTGGTCTATGGACTGTCAGTGTGAAAAATTTAATATATAAGTCGCACCTGAGTATAAGTCACAGGCCCACCCAAACCCTGAAAAAATATGGTATATCGTGATATATTGAATCGTGACGTGTGTATCATGATATGTATCGTATCGTCAAACTCAAGGCAATGCACACCGCTAATTCACACAGAAATGAACCTTTCCTGAATAGTTTTAGAATCATCTTGAGCTGTATCAGAACAAGTTTAAGAGCACATAGACGAGTATATGCCCATGGATCACTGAGGGATTACACAGATATAATAAAAAGTATTACGATTTAATGTTGAAAATCACATTCTATTGTCTAAAGAAAGAGTATTTTTGATCATCATTGGGGTGTCAAAATCAGTACTGAGTAACAAAACACTAATCCCAAATGAAAACAGAACAGCAGCTCTGCAGACAACATAAACACATTTTGCATAATCTCCCGGCGTTGCGCATAGTTACTCGTTAGAATTTAACCCAGAATCAAAGTTCTCCTCTGGCCTTGGACTTTCACATACTTGTTTTTGCCCTGTGTAAGAGCTTCAGTTTTCACCTGTCTGGGTCACATTACTCACAATGGACTCAGCTGCTCCATTCAAATTCACCCGGCGCATTAGAGACAGACACGCACAGAGGCTACACATATGTCCCTGATGTAGTAGAATACAGAAAATACATAAAATCAGTACTGAAACTCTACATTATTTAATTCGTTTCCATGTTTTTGTCTACCGATCTGCTACTGGTATTGGATATCAGCTTCCAAATTGATGTAATGAGTAGTGATGTGCAAAAATATTGAAATATCGATGATTCGTATTGTTTAATTTGATGATACAGTGTTGATATCGTGGGCTGCTGTATCGATATATCGGCAAGAGTATATTTAGGTATATTTTACTAAATTATTTTGTGTAAGACCTGCAATTGTGTTGACATTCTCCCTGTTTTGATGAGTAAAATGGGTGTTTTTCATATGAACTTTGCACAAACTTAGTAAACTGAGTAGACTTTTAGTATCACAGTCATGTTTTTCACTGAACCTTTCACTTTCACTGAACTGTATCAAATCGATTTGAAATACATCGCATTGAAACGAAAGGGTGCTGTATCAAAAAAATATAATATTGTGGCCTGTGTATCGAGATATGTATCGTATCGGCAATTTCTTAACGATACCCGGCTCTTGTGATGAGACTGTATACAAGGAACTGAACTTTTATATATACAAAGCTGTTCTATAGTTACTAGTGGAAAAAATAATAGTTGCGTAACACATCTGGATCAGTTTAGTCTTATTTTAGTTTTGTTTGAAGGAAATAAATGCTGCTGTCAGTCTCTGCACTAGTATCAGTTAATACTGGGCACTGTCAGATGTCTAAAGCTGTAATCTAATATCAAAATCGGTATCAGAACGGAAAAAGCTGGGCCATATTTTCGTCTGTCACGTTCCACAGTTTAGCATTAGATCTTTCTACCTCCACTGAAGTGAAGTCAACAAAAAATGGAGTGATAAAAGTGACTCTCACAGAATCCATTTTTACATTTTCTCAGAGTTTATTATAAAACCAATCTGTTAATTGGAAATGTGAATTAAGTAACACTGGACCAAAGTTCCTGTTTAACCCCGAAATCAAGAGTTATATTAATGTTTTGAGAGTAAACGGATAACACTTTGTAGGGTTATCCTGATTTGGCTAACAACACACAAAGAGATGTTTTATTTTTACACTTTATTTTAGTTAATTTGAGATTAAATTATGTACAAAACTGGTTCAAACGGGTCTTCTCTCGCGGTAATTTGAAGTGGTGGGTGGGAGGTGCTAAATTAACACTAAGGGAAGTTTAATTAACTTCAATCATGTCAACTCTGGCCCATTTAACTTTCAAATAGTTAAAATAACACTTTTTATGTTACAAACAACTCTGAAATAGTTTACCCTGAAATGTTAACCCTCCAGTTTTTGTTGTGTACTTCGTTATCTTTACTCTTAATGTACATATTTACTTTCTCAACAGCTTACATTATACATTTACACAGATGAATAATATTGTGGTATTCAGATATAATCAGATTTATCAAATATTCACAAAGTATACTCACTTTATTAGCAAAATTGTACTTGTTTACTGACTGCACTCAAAATCTAGAGCGGTTTCCATTTCGTTAGACATGGATTGAGTCAAAAAATAGCTGTAGTGAGTCAGTCTGCTGCCTCACACCTGCTTATAGGATTCTTGTTACATAAAGAAAATATATTTTAGCTAATCTAAAACCTTTAAAAATATGTTTACACTGTCATAACAAGTTTTAAGAGAGTCTGAAAACGCAAGAAAAAACACAAAATGGACTTAAGCAGCACATTTTCACGAGGCTGTGATCAAAACGAGCGTTCATGGCCCGGTTTAGGTGTCAACAAAAAGGTGAAAGTGACAAACTGAAAAAAAAGTGTTAGCTGTGACTGAAATTGTATGTGTCAGAGACGTGTTTTAGCACACAAATAATCTCACTTGCTGTAATTCCAACCAAATCATCTCTTTCTGGTCAGACTGTGTTAGAATAAAGCTCAGATTAAAGTCTACTTTGAGTAACAGAACTTCAGACTGAGTGGTGCCTTCAGTTAGCATCAGCTGCAAACTATCAATAGACTTAAAGGTGCACTGCGCAACTTTTCTGGTGTGTCTCCACGGAGATGTTATTGCTTTGGTTTTACTCGGAATGTTCCATAGTATCACATTAAACATATAGTTCTTGCATTTATTCATTACAGATGTTTCTATTGCACAAAAATACAGTAATTCCTTCTGTGAAATGGGGCGACTCTCCACAGATCTGACTTATAATGTAGCGTACTGCTGTAACCTGCTTGTGCTCCTTGCGATCGATAGTTTTAATCTATACACTGCAAATTTCTCTGATCTGGTCAAGATTTTAAAACTTATATCAGGTAGTAGGGTTGGGCGGTAATACGATATCCCGCGGTATCCAAAAGTAGCAGCAGTATCAGTTTCATTACCGTCATTAAAAAAATCTACACAAGGACCTAAAACCACAGTGAAGACTTTCTCCCCTCCGCTCTCTCTCCTCTTCAAACGTCGTTACGCTCGGAGATTTCCATCCAGATGCAGCGAGAAAGAAAAAGAAAAAACCTGACCAACGCTTCATGTGTGATGTTGAGCCGAAAACTTTGTGATGGAGACGTTTTATTGAATGCCGAGAGTCAAGAGGGGACGAGGCGCTGAAGAGGAGAAAGTTCCCGCTTGAGGACAAAGTCAGACTTTCACGGAGGAGACGGTAAAGCCACACAGCGTCTCGGTCGACCGCGGTGCACCTCCGAAACTTTCTAACTACGCGTCAAAACGTCGCAGACAGCGAGGGGAAGCAACGCAGACAATAAGCGCTGTGATTAATCCTCCCGACCACCGCTCTACATTTCTGTTACTCTGCTCATTATCAACTTTGAGTAATAATGTGTTTAATGCAGCTTTGCGCACATTTGTTTACGTTTTACAGAAACAAAACTTAAAACCGCATGGCTCATTTGCATACAGTACAAGCGCTGATAAAAACAGGTCGTGCGCTGATGCTGATGCGATCGAACGCGCTGCAAAATTTGGTTTGATCAGAACTTGTGCCTCATCTTCAAATATAATGCTGCTATTCTGTTTCTGAATGGTTTAGGTGCAAACTACAAAATAATTCTTAATCAGTCATGTTAATACCATAAACCCCGGTAAAAAGCTGAGACGGTTTAACAGTATCAAAATTTGGATATCGCCCATCCCTATCAGGTAGTTTATTTTAAGATAACTTGTCAAGTAAATTTATCTTGCTGCATCCACAGATAATTTCACTACTTTTAAGTCATTTTCTGATAGATTTAAGTGTTTATATCTTAAATTTTGGACAAGCTTTTTTGCGGTGTACTGTGCAACATTCTAGACAAAGCAATGACATTTCCACTAGTAAAGTTACACGGTGCATTTTTAAGCAAAATGTCATTATATTATACATCTCAGTCAGTTAACATAAGGCAAACTCCAGTGTCTGAAGGGGGAAGGTTGTGTCAGGCAGTTCTGTTAGCTTATAGCCCGTAGCAGAGCAGTTTACGAGCAAGACTTCAAAGTAATTTATCTGCTACAAAAGTGCACTGCCCACTGGCCCTAAGCTAATCATCTGTCCAGGACTCACACAGGCTCTGCTCTGTCCGTCCAACTGCAGCGTGAACCAAAGAGGGGCCGGTTCAAGACGAGTTCAGAACAGATACGTGACCGCAAAGAGTGTAAAAAAAGGATATTCTGATACGTTATACATACTTACAGTGGTGGAAGAAGTATTCAACTTGTTAAGTAAAAGTACAGATACTGGAGCAAAAAAATACTCAAAAGTAAAAATCTACTTAAGCAAAAGTCTTAAAGGGCTTGTTTAAAAATGTACTTAAAGGTTAAAGAGTAAAGTTAATTTAACTTTTTTGGAAATGTTAATGAAATAACGCTGGACCAAAGTTGCTGTTTAACCCCCAAATCAAGAGTTATATTAACGTTTTGAGAGTAAAAGGATAACACTTGATAGGGTATCCTGATTTAGCGAAACAACACACAGAGGTGTTTTATTTTTATACTTTATTTTAGTTAATTTAAGATAAAATTATGTACAAAACTGGTTCAAACTGGTCTTCTCTCGTGGGAGTTTGAAGTGGTGGGTGGGAGGGGCAAAATTAACACAAGGGAAGTTAAACTTCGACCATATCAACTCTGGAAAATAACCCCCATTTAACTTTCAAATAGTTAAACTAACACTTTTTGTGTCAAAAACAACAAATAGTTTACCCTGAAACCCTCCAGTTTTTGGTGTGTACTTCATTGGCTTTACTTTTCACTTAAGTAAAAATACAGATACTGGAGCAAAAAACCCCTCGAAAGTAAAAATCTACTTAAGCAAAAGTCTTAAAGGGCTTGTTTAAAAATGTACTTAAAGGTTAAAGAGTAAATGTATTTTGCGCAGAACTAATAAAGCTTGAAATTTGGAGATTTGTGCTGAATTTTGTTCAGTTTATTTATTGACAAGATACTTTTTTTTTCAAACCATTTAAATTTGTGTATATTATATTTTATATATTTGTTTGAGATCTGCCATGTCAGCAGTTTCACTTTTACTTCTCAGTCCAGTTCAAAAATGTAGTTAAGTAGAAAGTACAGATACCTGCTTTCAAATGTAGTGAAGTAAAAGTAAAAAGTATCCACCTTAAAATGTATGTATCTGTACTTTACTTAAATACAGTACTTTACTAGTATTATTTTGTTATGTTCCTGCACTGCATACTTATAGGTACTTACAGGCCAATTTTATATGGTGAAATCTTATGTTATGTAACGCAAATAACATATTCACTGCTTTGATTAACAAAACACGTCCCAGTCACACAACAATGTCCGTGTTTATTGACTCTACGAGGACTAAGAGAGTGTTGTCTGTGTTGTCATTCATTTTGCTCCGAAAGGGAAACAGTGATCGCAGCGTCCTCCTCAGATGCAGTAAGAAAACAGCTCCATAGGGATTTACAGCTGAAATATTCTAACAGAGGAGGGTTTTAACTTTCACTCACTTTTTATTTTATGTTGATAGACCCAGGAATGACAGAGATATTCACTTTTAAATACGTTAGAATCGCTTTTTGCTTTACTCCGGCTTGAAGTATCATTTATTTAATCATTAGAAGGAAAAGTTACATGAGATTTTTTTTCCACGTCATGTATCGAATCGTGGGAAAACTGCATCGTTGCATCCCTCCTGTCTGCCAGCCATTCCTGTTTTATAAAAAGCTGCAATTACAAAGAGCAGGGCAACAATTTCCAGTCTATGTGACTTGAATAATTATGCTTATTTATTAGGTGGAGGGTCCCTCACCTACTTGTCTCCTTGGGGATGTTATTGCTTTGTCTAGAATGTTCCACAGTAGAGACTTTAGCCGCCGCGTGCCAAACAGGAAGTGCTCCAGGAGGCTCTTCCGGTTCCTTCTCTCCCTTTTTCCCATTGACTTTTGACATTGGGATCTTATCGTCCCTCTCTCCGTACCTGCTGCAATAAGCCTCGTCATTTTGGTCTTTAAATGTTCTCTCTACATGATCCTGATTTTTTAATTTCGCTGTTTTGTTCCTAAATATATGAATATGATCATAAATAATGCCGCCTTCATTCCCAGAGGTCCCTCCCCCTAGCGTTAGCAACAGGTTTGATTGACAGTTATTTTTGCTGCTAATTAAGTTCCTTCCCACTTTCCTGCCCCGATGGACTATTTTTGAAATAAAATGACAAAATAAATCAAACAATTACAATAGCATAATTTAACTAGCATAAAGTAAAGTGAATTTCGTTAAATTGCGACTCTATTGTTGTTCGCACGTAACAGAACATATAACATGAATCAATTACTGAAACTTACTATTTAGAGTTTGATGATATAAGCTAAAAGTTTCTTTATTATTCTCAAGAATCACCGAAATACTGCGGTCTGAGCAGAATGGTAGAGTATCACCGCTCTGCCATGAGTCAGGTGGGCACATTTAACAACCTCAATCCTCATTGGCTCTTGTAGTTGCTATGATACTTGCGGTCGGATTTCCAAATATGGAGCATGGCTTCAAATTCGCTCCTGTAACCGTGGCATCGGGAGCCTCATTTGAGCGACGCTGACGCTGTGGAGACGTCACTTAGTCCACTCCTATATATGGTCTATGGACTAAACCTAGCTTTCACAAGGGAGACCATGATAGGCTACATTACAGGTCAGATCTGTGGTAAGGCAACCCTATTCACAGAGAGAATTATGGTATTTTTAAGCAATAGAAACACTCCTAATTAATGAATGCTAGATTGATGTGTTTAATGTCATACCGTGGAAGATTCCAGGGGAAAAAATTACATTTCCATTGAGATGAGATGGTAGCGGACCCTACATTTGAAAAGTTACACAGTGCACCTTTAACACTGAAGCAAGCAGCTATCGTTTTTAGCATGAATATGTCACAGAATTACTCCAAATGATCTGAGGATTCAACCTCAATCTTAATGCCAACTGTTAGAAGCTGAGTGATAGTCAGGCCGAGAAAAAAGAAAGTCCTGGTAGAACTTTATTATATTAAAATGTATCCATGGTTACGCAGATCAATAAATTGTCACTTGCACTTATCACATGCCTTCCTCTTAAACATGCGGATTACATAAATACATTGCTGGGATGTTCACTGAGTTTAATATAATAACAGAGGCCCCAGTTTGTCTGATACAGCAGCAGCCTCCAGAGACGTGACTAGGAGGAGAGGAGGAGAGGAGGAGGAGAGGAGGAAGAGAGGAGGAAGAGAGGAGGAGGAGGGGAGGAAGAGAGGAGGAGGGGAGGAAGAGGAAGAAAGGAGAGGAGGAGAGAGGAAGAGGAGAGAAAGAGAGGAGAGAGGAGAAGAGAGGAGAGGAGGAGAGAGGAGAAGAGGAGGAGAGGAAGAGGAGAGGAGATGAGAGGAGGAGGAGAGGAGGGGGGGAAGAGAAGCAGAGGAGGAGGAGGGGAGGAGGAGATGAGAGGAGGAGAGGAGGAGGAGGGGAAGAGAGGAGGAGGAGAGAGGAGGAGAGAAGAAGAGGAGAGGAGGTGAGAGGAGAGGAAGAGAAGGATGGGAGAGGAGAGGAGAGAGGATGAGAGGGCAAGGAGAGGAGAGGAAGAGGAGAAGACGAAGAGAAGAGGAAGAGAGGAGGATGGGAGTGGAGAAGAGCAGAGGGGAGAGGAGAGAAGGATGGAAGTGGAGAGCAGGAGGAGAGAGGAAGAGGTGAGGTGGGGAGACAAGGACAAGAGAGGAAGGCAAGATAGGAGAGAGGAGGAGAGGAGGAGGGGAGAAGGATGGGAATGGAGAGGAGAATGGGAGTGGAGAGCAGGAGGGGAGAAGAAGAGGTGAGTGGGGAAGATGAGAAGGAGACAGGAAGGGAAAATGGGAGAGAAGGAGGAGAGCAGAGGCAGGAGGAGAGAGGAGGATAAAAGGGGAGGACAGGGGAGGATGAGGAGAGGAGAGAAGGATGGGAGTGGAGAGCAGGAGGGAAGAGGAAGAGGTGAAGTGTGGAGATGAGGAGGAGAGAAGAGGGGAAGATGGGGAGAAGGAGAGAAAAGGAGGGAAGGAAAGAGGAGGTGGGGAGAAGAGAAGACAAGACGAGAGATGAGGGGAGAAGTGGGAGAGGAGGGGAGAGGAGAGGAAGAGGTGAGGAGAGGAGGAGGAGAAAGGAGTGGAAAGAGAGAAGAGGAGGAGGGGAGAGAAGGAGGGAGAGGAAGAGGAGACAAGAAGGAGAGAAGAGGCGAAAATGGGAGGAGGAGGAGGAGAGAGAAGTGGAGAGGAGGGGAAAGAAGAAGGGAAGATGAGGGGAGGAGGAAGAGAGAGGAGGTAGAAAGAGGAAGAGAAGAAGAGAGAAGAGAAGGGGAGAGCAGGAGAGGAGGAAGAGAGAGAAGAAGGAGAGAGGAGAGGAAATGAGGAGAGGTGAGCTGATGGATGCTCGCAGTCAAGGAAGAGGAATAAATCACACGTTGTCACATCGTTAGTTACTATGGCGATGTGGGCGACACCTCCGCAGTAGTGGATTTGGGTGTCACCGATTTGACCCGGATTCCTGATGAAATAATGTCAATCAAAAACGTTCTGGTGTCTGGACAGGCCCCTTTGTAAAGATGCACTGCGCAACTTTTTCTGCTCGACTCCGTGGAGACGCTATTGCCTGGAATGCCCCACAGTATGGCCTTAAACTTATCCATTTTGTACATAGAAATTCAAGTTTTTTTCATTTTTTTTTTTTTTTGGAGCATAAACAAACTGTAGGGACATAGACAGGATATATATTGTTAATGCCGTACTGTGGAACATTTCAGGCAACGCAGTAACATCTCCACTGCAAATTTCTATGATCTGGCAAAGATTTTAAAACTTATATCAGGTTATTCGTCTTGTTTTCAGATTTATTATCTTCTTACTAGACCAGAGGCTGCTTAATTCTAGTCTAGAGGTCGTTTATTTTAAGATAACTTCTCAAGTAAAATGATCTGTCCATGCAGCAAGATAATTTCACTACTTTTAAGTTATTTTCTGTTAGATTTAAGTGTTTATATCTTAAATTTTGGCCAGACTAACCCCCACCAGAAAAGTAGGTCTTCAACTATTCAAATGGACTAATACAATACAGCTACTATACAACTTTAATTCAGTTTTGTTCTAACAACAAAGTATCTGAGTCAGTTTATGGTTAATGCAGCAGGGCGTACGACATAAAAAATAATGGATATTCACTCAGAGAAAGGAAGACATTGTGCAGAAGGAGCAGTAAATGTGATTCAATGCAATACTAAAATATAAACACTTAAATCTATCAGAAAATGACTTAAAAGTAGTGAATTTATCTGTCCATGCAGCAAGATAATTTTACTTGACAAGTTATCTTAAAATAAACGACCTCTAGACTAGAATTAAACAGTGTCTGGTGAGTGTCCATGTACTGGAAATAAGTTTATGGATGTGAAGTTTGAGAGAAACCAGTTTATGATTAGTGTTCATGGCCTGATAAATTCTCAGATGCCCATTTCTAGATAAAATGCTTAAAATTTTTGCTAAATTCTAGGTAAACGTACTTAAAACCAGTTCATGATTAGTATGAATGGCCTGATGATAAGTTCAAAGCTGCTAAATTGTAGATAGCAGTACTTAATTCAGTCTGACATGATCGTAGTTTGTCGTCAGTCGGTATCAAGCAAATCTGTATCACTGAATCTGAAAACAAGTGAAGTGTTGCAGGGGAAAACTCTGGTATATGGACTGTAGCTTCTTTTAAACATTTATTGCCTAAATTTAGCATTTTCTGACTAGTTGTGTCATGGAAGAAATGTGTGAAATATGTGACCATTTTTAAGATCAATCAATCAAATAAGCTTTATTTATAGAGCGCTTTTCATACAAAATGCAACACTTTTATTTAAGATTATACAACCAATTCAGAACTAGTAAGTATCTGAAAACGAGATGAATAACCTGATATAAGTTTTAAAATCTTGGCCAGATCAGAGAAATTTGCAGAGTGTGACTTATGTGAAGAACAATACAACAGGAAATGTAATAAAAAAAATAAAAAGAATCACCCATCAGTCTGTACAGTATTTTAAAAGGACTTTGTTGTTGTTTTTTTTCTTAATTGAAATCTAATGTACGACTGTCTGCGGTTTATCTGCAATCTGAAATTTTCTTAGCTCCAATTCTGTTCGTATTCCCTTTTCTTTAGATGAAGGGAGCCGGACGTGTTAATTCCCAGATTGGAAACTTTACTCAACTTTTCTTCATTAATCGAACGTCTACTACTAATATACACTTCTTTACTGTTAGAGTAATTTTGATTAAGAGCAACATTACTTCAAAATAATATTACTCAAATAGAAGCACAAAGTAGTGGTGCTGGAAATAACTCAAGTAAAAAGGGGAAAACGTATTTGGGAAAACGACCACTCGAGTAAGAGTAACTGTCTGAAGTTAATTGGAAGGACTTTTTTTTCATAGACACAAATGAGAAAAACTACATTATATCTGAAGGAGCTGTGCAAGAAACAAAAATCTTCAAAATAATTATACATAACATAAAATAAAGCTTTTGTAACCACTCTGAAAAGTAAATATTTCTTTAAAAGGTTACTCAAGTAAATGTAAATAAGTACTGCCCATCTGTGTTTAAAACCATAGACTGTATTTATATAATTTTATTTCGACATTTTGCCCTATAATAAATTACTGCTAGCCTTGTGAGCTTCATTTGACTGGAGTCCTTAGTCCACTTCTTTATACAGTCTATAATTAAAGCAAACTTATTTTGGGCTTAATATTTATCATAAGTACTTTTAATATAGAAAAAGGTCTGATAATTGATTTGATTTTATATATTTATTTAATACAGTGTACTATAACACAACGCCCAGGGGCAAACGTGCTAGTTCCAGTTTCTATTTTAGGACGCCAATTTCTACTATGAATATTACTACTACTACTACTACTACTACTACATGTATGTACTGGAGTTTGGTCGTCCTCTCAAGTGAACAGTTCACGCTTTGTTCCACAGCACCAAACCTCCATTTATGGCTAATCCAGCGTCTCTCATTCTTCGCAGTTCAAACTGAATACTTTCCACATTAGCTGCCAAGTGATCGGGCGAGCCTGTTCAGAGGAGACACACGGAGCAGAGGTTTACCAGTACTGAGAGGGACAAATATACCCCCCACTCTTTGTTACAGAAATGTCACGCAATACTTGGATCATCTACTGTGGTCCAGCATGCCAAAAACAAGCAGTAATATTAACGTTTAGTATCAGCAGGCCAAAGCAGTAGTAGCAGTTACAGCTCTAGTTATAGATATACAGTATTTTTCAGTATTTTTTTCAGGGTTTGGGTGGTTCCTGTGACTTACACTCGGGTGCGACTTATATATCACATTTTTCACCCTGTCAGTCCATAAATCATATATATGAATCGTATATATAAATCAAAAATGAAAAAAAATAAAATAAAATCGTTATCCATTTTTTTAAATTCTGGTTTTAGAGACAAATAATAAAGAAAAGAGTTGTTTTTTAATTTTCTTATTTTGGTTCTATATTGAAAAATGAATGAACGAATGAGACATGGATTCTTCTCTATTGGGTTGTTTTTAATACTATAACTTCTATAACTTGCCTTTCAAGATGAAATGTCGGTTCTTGGTCTCTGATTTTATAAAATACATTTCCCCTTTATAGTCCAGTGCGACTTATATATGTTTTTTCGGCTTCATTATGTATTTTTTGGCTGGTGCGACTTATAGTCTGAAAAATACGGTAATAGAAACAACAACAGAAGCAGCAGTAGTAACAGTAGCAGTAGGTATCATAATATTTGGAATAGCATAGTACTGGTCATCACTATGCTACTACAAGTCACTAGAGAAGTCGTAGATGTAGTAATTTAAGTTTTTGTAGGTTTAGCGCAATTCTAAACTACAGCTACAGCTAGTAGCGGTAGTAAAATAGTAGTTGACATAATTGTACAGTCGTGGCCAAATAGTTTGAGAATGACACAAATATCACATTTTCACAGGGTCTGCTGCTTCATTGTTTTTAGGTGTTTTCGCCGATGTTTTTATGGTTTACTGAATTACAATTACAAGCATTTCTTAAGTATCAAAAGCTTTTATCGACAATTACACTGAGTTCATGCAACAGGTCAATATTCGCAGTGTTGACTCTTCTTTTTCAAGACCTCTGCAATTCTCCCTGGCAGCTGTCAATCCATTTCTGGACCAAATCCTGACTGAGGCCGTCCATTTTTACATCATCAATGCTTTGAGTTTGTCAGAATTTGTGGGGCTTTTGTGTCCACTCACATCTTGAGGACTGACCACAAGTTCTCAATGGGATTAAGATCTGGGGAGTTTGGCCATGGACCTAAATCTTTATGTTTTGTTCCCAGAGGCATTTAGTTATTACGTTTGCTTTATGGCGAGGTGCTCCATCATGCTGGAAAAGGCTTTGTTCATCACCAAACTGCTCTTGGATGGTTGGGAGAAGTTGCTCTCTGAGGACATTCTGGTACTAAAATTAATATTTGTGTCATTCTCAAAACTTTTGGCCACGACTGTAGTTGGAGTTGCAGTTGCTGTAAACAGAGATAGGCCGATATTTGGATTTTTTAGTGTATTGACCTTCCATCACAGGCCAATATTTTGTTTGGGCCGCCTTCCTGGCTACAGTAGGGGTGGATATAATTAAGAATTTGCTAATATGATACATACCTCGACACATAGGCCATGATACGATACATATCTCGATACAGTGCACTTTCGGTTCAATATGTTATATTTCAAATCAATTCGATGTGGTTTAATAAAAATAAAGGCTAAATCATGGCTGTGATACTAAAAGCCTTTGTTAAACCCCTTTTTGTGCAAAGTTAATATGAAACACAAACATTTTAATGATCAAAACAGTGAATATGGCAAATGAATGAGTTCCTTTTCTCTAAACAAGCAACAAAACTGTAGCACTGTAACGAAATAATTTAGTAAAATAAACCAAAAAATACTCGATATATCAATACAGCAGCATCACATTAAACGACACGATATATCGATATTTCAATATTTTTGCACATCCCTAGTACACATAAAGCTTAATTTGAACACTCCAGCATGAAAAGATGACTGCATCAATAGTGACTGCGCAGCTCTCTTAAAAGTGTGTGGTTAAAAAGAGGCTGTGGGTGAGTTTGTAGTAAATTAAAATTACATAAGTTTGGGAAAATAATTAAAAGCGGCCCTGCCAGTACATATCAGCCCAAAAATATTGTCAAAAGCTGATCGGCCACTGGTTACTCTGGATTCTAAACAAACGATATCAGCATCAGCCATGAAAAAATGCCTATTGGTCGATCTCTTCCAGTAAGTTGGGATGTCAAGATGAATCATGATTGAATTAACTAAATTTTGTTTAGGTGATGTGATCCTGTAGATGTATAACTATTGATTGGTCTAGTCCACAAACTTCAAAATCTATATTCATTTCTACAACACCACCACGCTCAAGGACTGCAGGTGTAAATTACCATTCACTCTATAACCAGCATCTTTCCTTTGTTTTTGTCTTGTTATTATATTGTTGTGTGTTGTTCCTGTCCAGATAAAAGCAGTAGTAGATGTAGTTTTGGTAGTTATGTAGTAAGAGAAGTTGTGGCGTCTATGTAGTAACTAGTGCTGCCGCGATTATTCGACGCTGTCGACGTAATCGAATGTGAAAATGAGTCGAATATTCGCCTTTATTTATTTTTGGTCTCAAACGGCTTGTCCAGAGACCTTTTGCTTGCCTGAGATCAGGTATTTCCCCTCCACACCACTAGTAGTACTACACTCGAGGCGGACACCGGTGCGGCAGGCAGCGGCTACATCCGAGGCGGACACCGGTGCGGCTGACAGCGGCTACACCCGAGGCGGACACCGGTGCGGCTAACAGCGGCTACACTCGAGGCGAACACCGGTGCGGCTAACAGCGGCTGCGCCCGAGGCGGACACCGGTGCGGCGGGCAGCGGCTGCGCCCCAGGCGGACACCGGTGCTGCTGACAGCGGCTACATCCGGGGTTGACGCCGAGGTGGCTAACCTCGGCTTCACCAAAGGCTAACAGCAGTGGTAAATAATGGCACCGCCAAAGAAAACAAACTTGAGGAAGTATTTGCCGTGCGCACTCTGCTGGCTGGTCTCTCTCTTTCTCTCTTCCCCCGATTTGAGCATTTGAGAGCGGTATGAAAATGGCAGCGGCCGGTGGGTCAGAGTCGGATCCAAGAACAGTGGCGACTTCTTCTAGACCAAGACCTAAAGCCTCGAAAGTCTGGGAATACTTTCGGACAGATGGTGATAGAGTGGTTTGTACACTCTGTAAGACTTCTTTGGCTTATCACGGGAGCACGACCACGATGCATGAGCACCTTAAAAGAAAACACACCGGAGTTGCTGAAGGCGTTTCAGAAAAGGAAAAGACAATGTAAGTATTATTATTGAATGTCAAGCTAGCTTTTGTTTGTTTTATGACTGTTGTGCCTATTTTTGAAATGCTAAGCAGGCTAACTCGACCCTTTGTTAATGTTTTCGGAAACAATGTTGAACAACGATATCCACACACAATTTAACGAGTATGCATGAGCAGCATATTGCAACGGTATTGAGAATACCGTTGCAATATGCTGCTCGTGCATACTCGTTAAATTGTGTGTGGATATCGTTGTTCAACATTGTCGAATGAGCACACACAACAGACATAACAGCAATAACCTTTGCAACTCGCACGCACAGCACACACAAGGTAACATCCCGGGAAAATCTAACACACACACTTGTGTGTGTTAGAACCGCTTGTTTTTTTTTTTTTAATTAGTCGTTTAGATTAGTCGACTAATCGAAAAATTAGTCGAGAGATTAATCGTTAGAAAATTAGTCGTTAGTGGCAGCACTAGTAGTAACAACTGTTGCTTAAGTACCGTTGCAGCAGTTGTAATAATAGCTGTAGTTGTAAATAGGAGAAGTGACGAACATAAATGAAGAAGTAGTAAAATTAATCACGCCACATAAAGAGGATCTCACCATCCCAGCATCAAACGAGAAGGAGAGGGCAAAAGAGGAAGGGAGAATGAAAAGAAAGACAGAGAGAGTACGGGAGATAAACCTGTCGTGATAATTACTATATCGACTTATTGTTCAATGTATGAAAGCAGGAACAATATATTTTTAGGTTCATCATCTACAGTGATACTTTTTCTTTGCACTATTGGGAAACTTTTTGTTATTTTTCAGTACTACAATGAGATTTGAGCTGTCGCGGTGTTGAATAATGAATTTCTGTCTGTCTTTATTAGACTTAGACAAACTTTATCGATCCACAAGGCAAATTATTTGGATAATGATAATATAATATAATAACAAAGAGTAAAAAACATAAATGGTAATAATAAATTCTAAATAAGTAGCAAAAAAAAGCCAAAAGTAATAATTATATCAATGTATATGTAAAAATAAAATAGAAAGATAAGTAATAAACAATATAAAATCTCTTTACTAACCGACTTTACTAACTAATCACTTCAGTGTTGGATTATGTTATTTATTTTTTGCAGCATATTTTAACAATATTGTACATTAAAGGTACATTGAGTAACTTTTTGGCTGCTTGTTTCAGTGGATATTTCATTGCTCTGCCTGGAATGTTCCACAGTATGACATTAAACAGCTCAACGTGTTTTTATTAGCACAAAAATACCTACAAAAACCAGCATTCTGACTGTGAGCGGGGTCCCCTCTCCACAGATCTGACCCGTAACTTGGTCTGGTTTGGTCTTCATGATGTTAGAAAGTTTTAATATCAGCATCTCCATGGAAAAAAGCATTAAATGGTCGGATCCTCCATCAAAAACGTTACACATCGCGCCTTTAAGAATGCTGCTTTATGGTTTATTTCAATATTATAGTTCTATATTTTCTTCGGTTTTCTATATCGCACAGCAAAATTTGTTACCGTGACAGGCCTAAAGAGAGAGAGAAAATCCATGTTGTCCCTCCTCTTCTGTATGTAGGGCAGTGGGGGCAGGCTGGGCTTTGTTCAGACACTGATCATGGAGATTTTCAAAGCGACAAGAGTTAGCGAACCTTCTGTAAACATAGGCCACGTCTCATTTCTCTTATTTCTCCTTCCTCGCTTCCTTCTCCTTGATTCCTCTCCTTGAATGGTTGAGGAAGGACAACGCGAGGAGAGAGGATCTAAACTCCTCGCTGAGATCAATAAAGTTTGGTTATTTTATCTGATTTTTGCTCCTGAAGCCTCCCTCAGGTTTACTCCTTCCTTCCGGTTGTTTTCCTTGGGACACTGCTTAATATGACACGTTTGACTGACAGCTGAAAGAAAAATGGAGGATCGAGGAGAGGAATCAAGGAGAAGGAGCGAGGAAAGAGAATTGAGACACAGCCGTAGCATACCAGGCTAAAAAAGCACGCTAGTGCTGCCGCGATTATTCGACGTTGTCGACGTAATCGATTATGAAAATGAGTCGACTACAATTTTTTTGGTCGAATATTCGCCTTTATTTATTTTTGGTCTCAAACGGCTCGTCCAGAGACCTTTTGCTTGCCTGAGATCAGGTATTTCCCCTCCACACCACTAGTCGTACTACACTCGAGGCCGACACCGGTGCGGCAGGCAGCGGCTACACCCGAGGCGGACACCGGCGCAGCTAACAGCGGCTACACCCGAGGCGGACACCGGCGCAGCTAACAGCGGCTACACCCGAGGCGGACACCGGCGCGGCTAACAGCGGCTACACCCGAAGCGGACACCGGTGCCGCGGGCAGCAACTGCGCCCGAGGCCGACACCGGTGCTGCTGACAGCGGCTACATCCGGGGTTGACGCCGAGGTGGCTAACCTCGGCTTCACCAAAGGCTAACAGCAGTGGTAAATAATGGCACCGCCAAAGAAAACAAACTTGAGGAAGTATTTGCCGTGCGCACTCTGCTGGCTGGTCTCTCTTTCGACCACGACCACGATGCATGAGGTATTGAGCATACCGTTGCATATGCTGCTCGTGCAAACTCGTTAAATTGTGTGTGCATATCGTTGTTCAACATTGTTGAATGAGCACACACAACAGACATAACAGCAATAACCTTTGCAACTCGCACGCACAGCACACACAAGGTAAAATCTAACACACACACTTGTGTGTGTTAGAACCGCTTTTTTTTTTATTAGTCGTTTAGATTAGTCGACTAATCGAAAAATTAGTCGAGAGATTAATCGTTAGAAAATTAGTCGTTAGTGGCAGCACTAAAGCACGCACTACCGCCGTCTCAACCACTTTCACATAAAATACACCAATCTAAAATAAAACCAAGGACAGATTGCAGGTCTGTGACGGTAAATATGGAACAATAGAGCAGTCTCTTGGTGAAACTGTGAGAAAGAGTGGAAATTCCTACTTAAAAAAACAGATAGAAGGCATTATATGGAGGGACAATAGGTGCAAACATGGCTAACACAAACACAGACCGGTATTCAAGAGGTTTTCATTGTAACTGGCATAAAACGCGGTACAAAGCTGTTTCCTTATTATTCAACTCCAATACAACTGAAGAACAAATGGACTGGCTTTGCTTTGAATAAGATGTGAAAAGGTTATATGGTTTCTGTATGACCAGCAGCTCTACTTTACATTTATTAAATTGCAGGTGGTTTTATAGCTCAAAAATACCAAGAAAAACACATTCTGACTGTGAGCGGGGTCATCTCTCCACAGATCTGACCTGTAACTTATGTTTATGTTTATTTATTAAATATGGGACAGCGCACATTAATCAACATGTGTTAGTACGGCGTGTAAATGTGCCAGAGTTTGCCCTGCAGGCTAATTTTCATCCGTAATCCCACTGGCAGGTTGTTGGCAAGACAAAAAACAGGACATAGTCACAAAAACATTCAGTCCATCACACATGACAAAAGATCAGTGAATATTTAAATTTATAAAACTTGGTCTGGTTTGGTAGAAAAGTTTAATGCCGTACTGTGAAACAAACGAGACAAAGCAATAACATCTCCATGCAAAAAAAAAGTTACACAATGCACCGTTAATAGGTCTTTTACACCGGCACTGTTTAGCACGGCACAGCATGACACGCTTCAATAATTGATCATTAAGAATTTCGTCGCTCAAGTTCATTTTAATCGACAAACTGAATGTAGGTGTCTGTGTGTAACGTAGCATAAGGAGTCGAGGCTGCGTCTCACAGCACAAACACTGGAGCTGTGGCCCCACAGTCCCACGTCTCCGCTCTGGCTCCTTGGAGATCACTATATTCCCCAGAGTGCGTTTACCTGATCATCAGTATCCCGGTTATGATCTTTTTTTTTTTGAGCGTCCCGGTTTCACATGTTTACACAGCATCTCCAATGCGACACACGCACAGAACAGACTCACCAGCCTCATCACATCCTCTGTCACAGAGAGAACACTCATATTCCACTGAGTCATGTCCTTTAGTCCAACAGAAACTGAACCACATCAGCACAAGGAAAGAGCTGCTTTTTTTCACTTACTGTTTATGCAAATGAGCCATGCGGTTTTAAGTTTAGTTTCTGTAAGACGTAAACAAATGTGCCAAAGCTGCATTAAACACATTCTAATCTCACACGGGCTGATGTGGCTCTATAGTGATTATGGTTTATATGTTGTAAAGTTGAGTTTATTTATGCAGATTAGTAATAGTAATAATTGTGATGATAATTTTAATATAAAATGTTAATGATTCATTGAAAATCGATCGTTAATTTTCCCGAAGATCAATTAAGAAAATGTAACTGAATCCCTACTGACCGCAGTGTGAGACTAATAATGTCGCTTAAAAATGACGTCACGGCAGTGTCGATCCCGCTACTCCACCCACTTCCAGGTGGTAACGACTGCATGGAAAAGCTTCACCGTGCTGTGCTGTGTCGTGCCGGTACTGCAGTCCAAAAGCCCTATTAGTTTCCTCGACTGCAATAAAGATCCACGCGTATGTGTAATAGTTCTTGCCTGATTTACCAGTACATTGCAGCAGTCAAAAAAGTCCCTAAACGCAGGAGAAATCTGCAGTGAGTTCTGATCATGAACCCAGCCCAAGATCTGAATCCCCAGGTGCAGCAATGCAGCCAACTTCTACTAGAAAGTTTTCCAAACAACGCAGCAGGATTTTCCCTACAGTACACCGTCTTACTAATGTGGATCTAATGATTAACATCAAGATCGAACCAGAAAAAGCTTTAGCTAAACAAGAACAGGTCAGTCTAAATATTCTTCTGATCAATTATTCATGGGTATCAGCTTCTCCTTATATGCAGGCCTTTTCCCATTATATATTTTGGAGAAATTGTGCATTCTGAAATCCATGGATAACATGTTTCTCATTGTTAGTTTATCAGTTAAGCCATTTTACTAGGGATGCACTGACACGATACTGAAAATGTTGCTGGATATCAGTTCCAAGATCCCATTTTTGTCAATAAATTGGGGTAATAAGACGATTTACTGGCTCAAAACACTTTGTAAAATTGGTCAAAGCTGTTCTCTAGTTACTTAAAATGATAAATAACAGTTACAAAACACATATGAATCTTTTCTAGCACAATGTTTGCGTTTGAAGAAAATGTATTATATTTTCTCTGCCCCAGTATCATTTGAGAGAGAGACTTTATTGATCCCAAGGGAAATTCAAGTTTTGCTGCACCAACATTTATACTGCGCTTCTTTGCGCTTCAGTAGATACATAAAGCTAATGCCTCAACATAAGTATCAGACAGAAAAAGTTGAATCTGTGCATCCAGATTTTTTACTAACAGCTTTAAACAGTTGGATAAGAAGGGTACAACAATATGTGGAAGAAAGATGCGCTTTAGGCCGTCTAAGCACATTGTATCAGATCATTTCCATCAATTTGATTCAACTTTATCCAATTTGACTTAGACTCATACTAGGGGTGTAACGATATCCAAGTCTCATGATACGATATCGTCACAGTATGAACCTCATGGTACGATATTTATTGCGATATCGTGGGAAAGCTCACGATATGGTGGGGAGGCTCATGATATTACGATATTCTACATAACAACAAGACTGACATTATAAAAAGCTTTGACCAGTCATTTGGTACAGCATTTATTGTCATTAGGGATGGAACGATATCCAAATCTCTCTGTACGATATTTTCACCATATACATCTCGCGGTACGATATTTATTGCAAATATTTTGTAGAAGCTCACAAAACTGTGAATATGCTACTTTTTCCTCTAAAAATGCCTTCACAAGACTTAATCCAAAGAACGAAGATTTCAAAGTGCTGAGAACAGTTATTTCTTCATGTAGTCTGCACTGAAACGGAGCAAAGGATCATGGTCTATGTAGTTCCCTTTGTTTTTTAGCTATTTCTGGATCATAAATATTCACTTAAGCAAAGAGACTTGTGATTCGATATATTGTGATGGTCCACGATATTATTGTGAGACCTTTGACGATACGATATCACCATATTTCAGTTATTGCTACATCCATAACAGATCCTGCCATTATACATACTTAAAAACAGCTATTTCATTCCAGTTGTTTTAACCTATGAATACAACAGTAGTTTACTTTCTATGTTACCAGCACCACTCACCTTGAAGTTACTGGAGTTGACCCAGGAAGTCGCGATGCCGTCCACCATTTTGTCCAGCGCGGTCTGATCTTGCTCCAGGTCATGTGACTTATCCTTATCCAGAATATAGTCGATGATTTCCTGTCCCACTTGAAGCCTCTTCCCTACATCCTTCTGCAGTACCAGCGTCAAACAGTGCTCCATACTGGGCTCCATCGTGATAGGCTGAACTAGAAATAAACTCGAAATAAACAGCTGGATCAAAATGTGTGATTGTGTACAGCTTGGTTGATGGATAGATTTCCGTAATACGCCAAATGCTAGTTCACAAGGCTAGCAGTTTTGTCATAGCGGCGGATGTTGGAGCGGCCAGAGAATGGTAGCAATGCAGCATGTGTCTGTAAAGCAGCTGGGGCAAGTTTACAGCACCCTCCCCTCGCGGGCTTTCTCTGGGCTGTTGCGAGCAGGACCCAGGCCAAACCACCAGAGCAGGGCAGGCAGAAAGAAGAGGAGGAGGAGGAGAAGAGAGGAGAGGTGGTTTTGGCTCCAGCAGCAGTAAATTGGAGATGGATGGCGGGATGGTGGAGGAGAGAAGGCTCACAGCTCCATGGTTGGGTTTGGGGTCTGGCCTGCTGTGCCCTGGAACAAGACAAAAGATAGAAAGAAGTGTCAAATATGCAGAAATTAACCTTTTTGCGGAGTTTCAGCATTAACCGCATAAGATCCCACACTACTAAAGCCCTATTCGCACGGGATTAGTGTTACCTGTGGACGTTTGGTGATTTGTAATAATTGCGCAGGATGCCTAAGATCTTAATCCCGTGCGAATGCGCCACGTCTGTAATTTGTAAAGAAAAACCACCTACCGCCACAAATCACCAACTATACTTCGCCAAACAAAGACGTCCGGTGATAATACTAGTCCTGTCTGAATCTGCATCTCAGTGTTGTAATTGCGCGCCTTTTCTATCTCTTTCTTTCCGTGTTCTTTACTCTTTCAACTTCTGTCTAAATTACGGACTTTGCTTATCCCGTGCGAATCCGCTGCAAGTAACACAGAGGTGGGGGCGGTAATTTGCAAATTATCAAACGTCCTGAGGTTGTACTTATCTCGGGCGAATAGGACTTATGGCTGTCAGAAGAATCGAAAATCAGATACTAATCACTATTTAAACTAATATCAAAACTAGATTCTTATTTGAGCAGGACAGAAATGAACCTTTCCTGAATAGTTTTAGAAAGATCTTGAGCTGTATCAGAACAGTATAAGAGCACATAGACTAGTATACGCCCATGGACCACTATGGAACCTACCTGAACGAGTGTTTTTATTATCATTGTGGAATCGGTATTTAGTCTTTATTCCTTAGTATTGAAATCAAGTTTTAAATTTTAATATTGTGACAAGGCAATACTACACGCTACAAGTTCAGAATGCTATGTTACTCCTACATAATTTGTTTGTTCTAGCAATTTTTGGATTTCGGCTTCCAGTTATACATACTACAGGTGCCCTTTTGGAGACTTTTGACCATTTAAAACTTAGAATATGTTTGCATTTTTAATTGCTCATACACTGATACGATAGTTATAAGTTTCATTCCAAATATAAAGAGGAATCATCAACAAAATATGCAAGTTAACACATTAAAAACAACTGATATCATTCTTCTACAAAAAAGTTCACTTAAAAACTATTATAATTGAACTAAATCACTTGTTTACATGGTGTTATTTTACTCACAGGTTTCAATACATTTGATTACAACAGTGACAGAAGTTTATTATTTTAACAAACAAAGGCATATTGATGTTATACAGACGCAAACTCTACACACATGAAAAGTATTTCCTCAAAGAAAGAATACATCCCTGACAACAAAGAATCTCTCAAATGTTTACTTTAGATAATACATTTCCATAAGTAAACACGTCTTTAGTTGGAGCTTGAGCAAACAACAGTAAGGCTGCAAGATTAATCATAATTTAAACTGCAATTTGAAAAGACGAAGTATCATAACTTCCTCCACAAACAACAACATCGACTTAAAAGTGTCTTATCCTACATAAAAACTGCTAATCCTTTAGTTTAGATCTGTACAAACATGCTCTGAAATGTGATTCTGTTCATATTTCAGGCTTTTTATCAATTCTCTTGGTAGTAATATTAAAACATAAATTGCAAATTGTCAGAAAATCACAACTAGACCCTAAACAACATATATCAATCTATAACCCAGATCACAAGACGCTACACTCAGCTGAACGTCTCCCTCCACCTTCCTCTTAAAGCTGCTACTGTATATTACACAGAATTGACTCCTTTAGACATGTTATAAAGCTGTAACCTCCTCAAAAACAGACCTGGAGCTGCGCTTTGTTTCATTCACACATTTGAGTAATCCTTTATTATTAGTCTGTCTACATCTTCAAAGCTCAAAACGCTCTGTTCCACCTTGTGATGTCATGAAGCTGTAGTTTTTAGGTTACCTACCTTTTCAAATGAAAGTTCTTGTAGAGGTGTAAATGAAAGGAAAAGCAAAATAAAAATAAAAAGATGCATGGCACACTCAGATGGCCGACCTGTGGTCCAAAGCAAGAAAAAAAAGATCTGACAAAGGATTTTTTGTCAAAACCTTATTTAAAAATTTTAAAAAGATCTTGGATATCGGCCATGTGCATGTGCTACGCATTTTTTCACTTTTAACAGCTATCTTTTACCTTTAGTTCTGTAGAGAGGGGCAATTCCTGTTCTTAAATTATCCAAATGATTGTAGTGAGGGTGTATGGAGTTTAAAAACACAGTGGAGCACTTTCTGTATTACCACATGACATTACAAGGTGGAACAGAGTGTTTCCCGTTTTAGAGAAGAACTTAAATATACAAGATTTGTGTGTTAAACGTGAATGAAACAAAACGAAACTCCGGGTATGTTTGCTATGAGGATACAACATTATAACACTGATCAGAAAATAGCATAAATGGGCCCGATAATGAACAGCTTTCTACACTCACTCTTCTTTCATTTATGTCAAACCAATCAGTCCTACCATGGAAACGGAGCCACGCTGAGGGGGCTGGTGTGCTCTATCAGCCCTTTAGCACAGACAGACTCTCCACTGCCGACGTCACTGCCCTGTATTTGCTCTGTGGGTGCACTAACTTGTAGAGCAGCACAGTGAGCGAAGGCTGACTGCTCTTGAAATAACTCCAGACTTGTTTCTTTTCTCTCTTTCTTTCTCTTGTGGAGGGACAAGACGCTCAGGCCTGGCAGGGAGGAATGTACACTTCAGATCACAGCCCTGGGTCTAGGAGTGGAGAGCAAATACTACAGAGAGAGACATAACACTGAAGGTTTACAGTCAGGAATTCTTGCGTCTGAATGGGAAGTGACCGAGAGACTATTTTAGGTATTTGATTTTGTACTGCTGCACAGGAGTGAGGTTTATGCATTAAAAGTCCCATGTTACGCTGTTTTCTTCTATGTTAGAATGTTGTTTCCTTATCACAAACATACCTGGAGTTGTGTTTAGTTTCATTCTCACATGTTTAAGGCAAAACTCTGCATGTGTAGGCTGAGTTTCTCAAACAGAAAACACTCTGTTCCACCTTGTGAAGTCATGTGGCAACACAGGACGTGATTCACTGTGTTTTTAAACTCCATACATCTTCACTAGAATCCTTTGGATGATTTCAGCCCTGGAGTTGCCACTCTCTGCTAAACAAAAGGTAAAAAGGTGTTAACTTGAAAACAACAGCTTTATGACATCGCAAGGTGAAACAGAGCATTTTGAGCTATTAATAAAGGATGATCACACAACGAGTACGAAACAAAACACAACTCCAGGAGTGTTTTTGAGGAGGCAACTACATTATAACAGGGCTTAAAGCTCACAAGCGTCATTGCGGTGTAATAAATGACCTTTAAAGCCTAAAAGCCAGATAAGCTTCATAATAATTAAAGGCGCAATATATAACATTTCTGGTAAAGAGTTTGACACCTGCTTGTTTTAACAGAAATGTCATTCCTTTGCTTATTGTCACAATAAACTGCTCTGTCTCCTTGAAGTCAAGCCGGTGGCGCTAACTCCAAGTGACATCTGTGGAGAGGCAGCTCACACTAAGAACATATCATTTTTCAAAACTTAAAATGTTGATGCTTAATTTAACTGCTGTAACTACTACTACTACTACTACTACTACTACTACTACTACTGTTAACTGTAAAGTGCTTTGTGTTGCATGTTTTGTATGAAAAACGCTCTATAAATAAAGTTAAAGTGATTGATAATTTACTTTTTTAATAAAACACCTGTAACTGAATAAATGCCATACTGTGGAACATTCCAGGTAAAACAATAAAATTTCTAAGTAGACAAGTAGGTGGCAGAACCTCTTCAGAAAAGGTACAGAGTGAACCTTTTAGTTCAAAAGTGATCTCGTAACAAAATAAAAGTGAAACAAAAAGCACTTTCCACATTTAAAGGACTGTAAACATGAGTACGAGTTCAAGAGTATCAAATAATCATAATATAAAATCTATATTCAAAGAAATAATAATAATAATACATTTTATTTATTATTAGGTGCCTTTCTGGACACCCAAGGTCACCTTACAACAACATAAACAAATTAAGTACGATTAAAACATACAGTTAAAAGCCTACAGTTACAGTGAGACAGGATTTAATTGATTAATTGTGTTTAGCATTGTAGTTAGTGTTGTATTTTATTAGAATTTAGTATTAAATAAGTAAACATAGACAAAATCCCAGAATTACTAAACAGAGAACTTTGTGTGCTCATGTTTATTCCACATCTATAGATCTATAGTTGGATTACAATTAAAGATACTGTTTCATTACTTTACTGTACCATAATTTATCTAATATTTAGGATTAGATTAGGGTTGCCACCCACAGGTCATCCATAGGTGCCTTTTGAGTGCACAAAATGTTTAGAATTCCTATTTTATTTGATTTTTTCATTTACTTTCCCAATCCTGCAGGCCAGATTAGTTGATGTAATTCAAGATACCCTACGTGAATTGGCTATTTACTTGACAGCATAGTGTATCTTTGGGCTAGATCCAGCAAAACAACACAGCCAAAGAAGATTGCACAACAAAGTGGAGATGGTGATTACACGATTGACATCATAACACTGTAATTAAAGCTGTCTGAAGCCGGTCATCCTTGTCTTGCCCACCACAGGCTATTTGCTTTTTGTGCAACATTAGCTGACTGATGCTAGGCTAACTAAAACCCCCAATATCACAAATACTAGCTTCCCCACCTTTGCCAAAAAAAAATAAAAAATCCTACAAAATCCCCCTCATTATGGTTATTTCATGCGTATTTTCCAAACCTCTAAAATGTAATAGCAGCTCCCCCTTTTCCATAAAGTGGGTGTGGAGTGATCAAAGCTAAAGCTAGCCCCAAGCGCAGCCTTTCTGTTCAATGAAACGTCAGATTACCAGGCGGCACAAAGGCAAGAAATGTGCCCAAGAAGCCGACAAAAGGGGCCATCGCATCCGCCTGAGCACTCACCATGTCCCGCTGAAGAGCCGCCACAGCCTCGCAAACACAGTACAGTAAATCTGGAGCAGTCCACGGCCCTGAAATCTCTTGTAAGTCTTTCTCTTTCTCTGTTTCTCACACTCTCCACCCGGAATGTTTCTGCAGGACAAGAATGGGATCGCCCGGCGCATGCGCAGTACGCCCCGGGATGATGTTGGCACTTGGAAAACTGTCGCATGGCAATGGCAGGAGGGAAAACCTGCGAGGAGGAAAACTGGAATTCTGGCGACATCTGCTGGGGAATTTGTGTATGTGGGCAGTGCAAAGTTCATTTTGTGTATTGTAAAAGGGCTCAGTACAATACACTACTACTCTGATTGTTGTGTTTTGTTTCATGTTTAACACACAAACCCCTGCATATTTAGCGTGAGTTCTTCTCTTTTTTATTTTCTTTCCTTTTTTTAATTTTAATGTAGAAAATAAATAATAAAAATAAATACAAATTGCAATAAGTAACAGACTGAGGAAGACAGAGGTGACGCCAGAGGAGGGGGTCATATTAAAGAAAATAATAATAACAATAATAATAATAATAATAATAATAATAATAATAATAATACATACATACATACAATAATAAAAAATAATAATTAAAAGAATTATAAATTAAATTGATCATTGTCCATGTCTTTTTTTTTCTCCTTTTCTCTCAAACTGAAAACACTCACAAACTGTTCCACCTTGTGATGTCATGTCGTAATACAGGTAATACTTGATTTTTTTCCTTCACTTTCACTCAAATCATTTCGTCATTTTATTTATGTAGCACATTTAAAACAACCTTAACAAGTTGCACCAAAGTGCTTTACAGCATGAAACACGACACAGTGAAACAATAAAACATATAAAATATATATACAATATTACATGAAAGAGTGGTTTAATACACTAAAAATAAAAGTCTAAAGTAAACAAAGCTGAGTAAAGCAGATAAGGAGGAGGAGCATGATCATTTGGATGATTTCAGGTCTGGAATTGCCTCTCTACTGAATAAAAGGTAAAAGGAGCTGTTAACCTGAAAAACTACCACTACATGACATCATAAGGTGGAACAGAGCAGTCTGGGCAGAGGAGATGTAGACAGACTACTAAAGGGTGACTCAAACATGAATGAGGCAAAATACAAATCCAGGTATAAGGCTTGTTTGCTGATTTCAAAATAGCCTGATTAAAAGATTGCAGAGCTAAAACAACATCAAATAACAGAGATATCTTTAGTGATGAGATAAGAGACCAAAGGTTAAAACCAGATCTGGTGTGTGGCCCTTTGAGTGGGAACAGCCACAATTTGGGATAAATTAAATGAATCGATAATTCCAGATCAATCAGAGGTTTGAGGGAGCAGCATACATGAATATTAAAGTCTCCTAGAATTAAAACCTTGTTGTGTACAGCCATAAACTGGGATAAAAGCTCAGAAAATTCTTGGATAAAAACAGGGTTAGGTTTAGGGAGGCTATAAATAACTAAAACAAACACAGGATTTTTGTAGAAATGGTAAAAGACAGACGTTTAAATGAATTAAAAGTATTATAAAAACAGGGAGTGCATTTTAAACGCATTCTTTATAATGGCTGCAACTTGTTATATTACAAAAGAAAAGAAAAAAAACTTACATTCGACCCATGCGTATTAACCATTATTGATCTATAGAACCCCTGAAACGCAGCAGTATACTTAATGTTAATAATTAAAACATTATAAAAGTGAAAAAATGCATAGCACACTCAGATGGCTGATGTCCAAAAGATTTTTTTAATTTTTAATCAACATTTCGCCAAAAAAAAGCCCTCGTTAGATAATTTTTCTTGCTTTGGACCACAGTACACCGAGTACTGTGGTTATTTTACTGTTCCTCACATTTGCTCCTCTACAAGTCAAAAATTTTAGTGTGTTTTTTTTAATAATTAAAACATTAACATTAATAGAAACATCTGTATTCTATAAACGATATGGTTAAAACTAAACCAGCAAAATATGCATTATTTCTAGCTAGAATTATTTACATGCAATTAGACAAATCTCATTAGTTTATAGAAATGAAACTTAAATACCAATGTCAATACAGAAACCTTGAACACAAATGGTGGATGAAAGTGTTGCTTTAATTTCACCAAAGAGTTAACTGTTTTTATACCATTTTTGGTTGTTCTTCTGTGTACATCTGGAGTTATTTTCACATACTCACTTTAGGTTACCATCACAGTGGGCTTTAATTGTAATTCAGTAGTTATTTTATGCTTTTGGACTAGTGTGTTGAGAGAACAGGACAAAACGTTACTGGATTTCTCTCAAAAATCATTGTAATTTCCCAGTTTCCAGACTCTTTACCCACCTGTGTGAAGTTGCCCCCATCAAACGCAAACCTACACAAAAACAGGAAGCTTCAAATTGCACTAAAACATCCAAAATGGAGTCAGTCGTTTGTGATGCAAAAAGTTTTGTTTGTGCGATTCTGGTTCTTAAGATATTTGCAGTTTTATTTTCGTCCGTTGACGTCATCCGGCTCCTCAAAATGTTAAATAGCCTCAAAACAGGCAGAAAACAGGTAGAAAACGTTTGTATTTCATTTGTGCTGTTTTGTGCTGTGACAATTTCCATTTGTGCGAGTTTATTTCTAAAATTATTCATTATTACTTGAGGTAATTATAGGACGTCATTTCCGCTCAGTTGACGGCTGTGACTTTAGCAAAACTCCCCAAAACTAGTGAAGATAAACTATCTTAGGAAAGTATGTATCAGTCTTTAATAATTTGCTTTTGATTCAAATTTTATGTAATACAGACTTTTCCACAGCCTCAGTCAGATGAGCGGAAAGGACGTCGTATAATTGACGCAGAAATAATGAATAATTTTAGAAAAAAACTCATACAAATGAAAATTGTCACAGCACAAAACAGCACAAACGAAATACAAACGTTTTCTATCATTTTTTTTCCTGTTTTGAGCTCTATTAAACATTATGAGGGGCTGGTTGACGTCATCAAAAATAAAACTCCTGATATCTTAAGAAGCAGAATCGCCCCCACTTTGACCTATAAAAGAATCGTTAATTTCTCAAAAACAAAAGCAGCATAAACGAAACTTTTTGCAGCACAAACGATTGACATAGTTTTTGTGTAGGTCTGAGTTTGATGGGGGCCAACTTCACGGAGGTTCTTTACCTTGAAAAAAAATAAAGAAAAATGGGAATGCTCTCCAGAGAATCTAATTAAGCCCTCCATGACATCCTCCCATTATGTGAAACATCTGAGAGTTCCCACCGCACCAAGTATAATTTCTACACTCTCACTCCTAAAAACTCACCTTTTTTTCACTAACTTTTTACACGAGACATCGATTTCTTGTGGTTAATTTGAGCATCTTATCTTATTGTTTTCTAGGCTTTTATATTTGTATTCTGACTTTAACTGTGATTGTTTTTGTCTGTTCTGTTTGTGTTAAAGTGCTTTCTAAATAAAGTTAGCATGGCGTTGTACCATGTCAAAATGAAGCCAATTTTATGCTCCTTATTCTTCTGTTGCTTGTAGAAATAGACCCATGCATGAATGTACAACAATAAAGACTAACGTTATAAAGAGAAATGCAAAACACACTTAATTATAACAATTATTTACTCTTTTAAGTTTGTGGATATGGTTTGACTGTGATTTTACAAAGTTCATTGTAAAGGGAGAACCTCAAAGACTGAAAAAGCTCATGCAAGTTCACGTGTATTAAATATTGTGTCCTTGAATCGACGTGATTATCCAAGACACAAGAAGCAGTCCCATTGCCGACGCGTTCAGACTCCACGTTATCTCGGGCCTGACAGTTCAATGTAAGGTCCATAACTCCATCTGGAAGCGTTCACTCTCCCTCTTCATCCTCCTCTTTGTCTTCTTCTTTGTCTTCTTCTTTGTCGTCTTCTTCCTCCTCCTCTTCTTCTGATGAGCCCTCCTCGTCCTCATACTTCGGCGGCATCTTCACGACAATCTCGTCATCCTCTTCATCCTCCACCACCATGGACTTCCTCCTCTCCAGCACCGAGGGCGTACAGAGGGGCGTCGTGTCCTGGGAGCGGATCAGGAAATAGATTTTTATTCGTTTACAAAGAAAAATTTAATCGATTAAGCGGTAAAAATATAAAATGTCAAAAGGTGCGTTGTGTAACTCTTCTGGATCTGTCAAATGCATTTCTCCATGAAGACGTTATTGCTTTGTCTGGAATGTTCCGCAGTATGGCATTAAACCTTTCCATCGTCAAGGAGGACAAACCAGATCAAGTTACAGGTCAGATCTGTGGAGAGGCGACCCCGCTCACAGTCAGAAAGCCTGTTTTTCTAGCTATTTTTGAGCTATAAAAACCACCTGTAACTGAATAAATGTAATGTAGAGCAGTTTAATGTCACACTGTGGAACATTCCAGGCAGATAAATGGCATATCCATAGAAACAAGCAAGTGACGGATCCTCAAAAGGTTACCTAGTGCACCTTTAACATTTCAATACAGTGCACAGTTTTAATTCGTTGTGATTTTTCTTGTGACAGATTTTTGTTTATTGCAATAATGACGACATGAAAACTTTGCCAATATTTCTCATAAATTTGGCATAGAAAAGATTCTTTTATTTGCTACGTTCACATGCACACCAAATATTTGATTATTATTCAGATTTTGCAGTTTACATGTCATTTAAAGCATCTTAAATCTGCAAAACTATGATCAGAAGAAATTACTTTGCTGCATTTTAAAAAGAGCTCCTGTTACGTTATTTTCTCATCTTTGTTATGTTTCCTCATCACAAACACACCTGGAGTTGTTTTGTTTCATTCACACGTTTAAAGCACAAATCCTGCATATTTAGTTCTCTCAAACTGAATACACTCTGTTACACCTTTATCTAAATTATTCTAGTGAAAGTGTATTTCAGCCCTGAAATTTCCAATCTCTACTGAACTAAAAGTAAAAAGGAGCTGTTAACTTGAAATCTAGTCAGACTAATGGATAAAGAAGGATTCCCAACATGTGTGAATCAAACTAAACAAAACAAAACACAACTCCAGGTAGGTGTTTGATAAAATAACAATGTTCTAACATGGCGTAAATCTCACAAGAGTCAATTTACCGTAATATACTGTAGGACCTTTAATAGTCTTATAACTAAAACAATCTGTCACTAATCAGATTTTAAATGTGCATGTAGCCGAAGCAAATGTAAAACTGGCAAAAACTCCCTACATAAAACAGCAAAGAGCCCAGTATATTTTTACTGTAGCATTAGTAAATAAAAATCGTTTTCTTGTTGGTACATGGGTTTTATCACGCTGCCACAGATAATCAAGCGCGATAAGCATTAACGCACCAGTGTAATATCTGCACAGTTATCTGGCCCCCGGTCACCGACTCACCAGGGGCCATTTTCAGTCTGTGCACGTGGCCCTAAAAGGTGAGAGAATAAACAAACTGATCCTTACGTCACTGAGGGACGATGTGTTGGCATCTGTCTTCTTCTTTTGGACTTGGGAAGACTGGAAAAACATGAATTATAAGTTAGAGAGAGAACAAAAACGAAAGCAATACCTTATTTTAGCAAAACATAATAATTAATGTTACAAATTAAGACTTATCACCAGAGTAGTTATAGAACTGTCATAATCTTTATCATATTTCTGATCGCATAGTTACACAAGTTTAGTTTAGTTTTGATAAACGCATTGGGCAAATACGGTTATCATAATATTAAAGAGATGGTAAAGGACTATATCAACCAGTATTATATAAATGTACTTTTTCCACTGTTGTATCAAAAATCATATACTCAATTTTTATATCATGTCAAAACTACATTGATTTGTCTGTAGTGCAGTTCAAGACTAGATTGAAAACTCAACTCTTTTCCCTGGCATTTAATACTAGTTAGTCAGTTTATCTTGGTTTTTACTATCCTCACATTGTGTTATATATGTATATGTTTCTTCTGTCTTTGTTATCCTTTATGTGAAGCACTTTGGTCAACTGAAGTTGTTTTTAAATGTGCTATATAAATAAACTTGAACTGAATTTGTCAATATACAAGAAATAAAACTTGTAAAAAAGTGCACCATATAACTTTTTGGGGTCTGTAATCTGCTTGTTTCTATGAATATGTCATTGCTTTGCCTGGAAACTTCCACACTATGAGATTAAACAGCTCTACCTCACATTTATTCGATTACAGGTGGTTTTATAGCTCAAAAATGGCTAGAAAAACAAGCATTCCGAGTGTGCGTGGGGTCGCCTCTCCACAGATCTGTCATACTGTGAAATATTCCAAATAGTTAAGTAATAACGTTTCCATGGAGAAAAGCATTTGCCAGACTCCTGTTAGATAAAGCGCCTTTAAGAATGTAGTACTTACAAATCCTGGAAATTCATAGTCGATGCCGTGCTCTGCCAGGCGTTTGCGGAGTTTGGCCTCTTTGCGCAGGAGTTTGTTGGTCATTTTAGCGACATCTTCTTGAGTGTGGTTCTTGTTGTAACGCCTCACCGCTGGACGGGAGGGTTTACTGAACGTTCTCTCGGAGCCAACAAACATCTTCTCGTGCACTTTCTCTGGGGGAATCACATGACCTGGGAAACAAAATACACAGTGTCTTTATTAACGTTTTGCATTGGCCTTGCTATAGAGGTCAAAAGATCAGTCACAATAGTTGTTTTTATTCAAGTACTGGCTTTCACATCCTATACAACCCAATGTATTTGTACACCGCATTTTATGAGATAGTTTTCAAGGTACTGCACATTGCACATAAATTCTGCCCTACAAAGGCAAAAGACTTCAAATTGAGTGTGAAAATGAAAAAAAAAAAACTGTTACACTGTTCTGCCGTGGTTTCTCGTATGGTTTTGGATGTTACGGTTGTCATAAGCCCTTTATTTTCTCATTAAAACACTCACGATATTTATTCACTTGCATTTGTAGGGCAGCATTGTAAAAGCAGTAAAAATGCAATATGTAACTAGTGAGTATATTGTAAACATATTGTGTTGCTGAGGTAAAACTGAACAAGGAAACCGCTTTTCTTTACTTTCTTTAAATGTCTTTGATACTTGAGTGATATGTTACTTCTTCTCACTCCATTTCGAGCATCAGTCTTTTATTTGTCAATCTTGGATTTAAATAAAACAGAATACATTAATCTCAGTACCACTTCCTGTTTGTTCTGCTGTGACAAAGCTTCTAAATGAATATTATACGATAAAATTTAAATATTACTTGTTATGGTATAGATATTTAAACGTACATTTAATGAGCCTCTCTCCCATGAGGTAATTGTTCATTGTCTCTGCAACAATCTTGGCGACTTCATCACAGTCAAACTCCACGAACCCATAGCCTTTACTTCCACCTGTCTGCAACACAAAAAGACAAGATTTAAAACACTTAAAACAAACCTGACATTGCTATAATATTTCTTCAGTTAATGGTTTTGTAGAACTATTCTTAAGAATAGTCCGTGTTGATTGTCAAAAGTTTGTAGGCACATGGGTTTTATCGCTCTGCCAATCCGGGAGCAGGCAATAAGCATAACGTACAACAATAATTTGGGCTCATTTATCTGACTTTACACCATTTTTAGATCCAAAGCCATTTTCAGTATGAGCCAATAGTTCACAAACTAAATATATTCTATCTACATAAAGAAAATTTGAGATACGAACATTTCAAATATACAGAATAGCCTTACCTTTTTACTCCTGGAGAGACGCAGACGTGTGACTTTGCCAAACTGTTCAAAGTAAGCTTTCAATTGTGGCTCAAACAAACCCACCGGCAGATGTCCCACATAAATAACTCCAGGGTTGACTGTGGAACCCTGGAAAAATAAAATAAAAACAAGGTTAAAAAGTGTGCACATTAAAATACTCTTAGTAGACACTTATCAACATTTAAATATTGTTAACAATGTTTCTCATAGATTTTGTTATCTCTCTAGCAGTTTGTGTTGTATAAATGTTACTTAATAGCCAATATTTAAAATCTCATGTTTGACTACTGTAGTCACATAGTAGGTTTCAATGAGCAACAAAGTCTAATTTTGTCTTCTATTGTTTTATTGTTTGTAAAGCTTCTTTGAGTGTCAAAAAAGCGCTATATGAGTCTTGTGTGTTATTATTTTTATGCCAATTTATTGTCAAGAGTAATTTAGACAAGGAAGGACAATTTTAGAATAGGAAACACTATTTAATATGTTAGGAGGTTTAAGTAGTAGTTGTTTGAAAATATTAATATAACAAATATATATAAATTTAAAAAAGCATGTGCAAAAATGCTATCCAGTCAGTGTATCATTCACAAACTAAAAATAATAAATTGATAAACCAAAAAAAGATCCCCACGTGTTTACACTACTCGCATACATTTTAACATTGCACTGATCTGTAATAACGATACGATAAAACTAATTCCTTGCGGTAAAACTAATCCATTACAGTATTATTATTTAAGATCTTAACGAGACAAATTAACAGAATAGATTGTAAAGTTTAACCAGATTTAAAACGTAAACCCACCTTGCTTGATTTGTTCTTCTTAGCTTCTTGGACCTTCTTTTTGAACTCGGATTCTTCTTGTGGATTTAGCGCTAACAGCTGTTTTGGAGACGCCTGTGCTTTCGTTTCCGTCATTTTGATAATAAAGTATATAAAGCTTTAAATATACATTACGATAAAGGCGAACGATCTTAAAAATTCGCCCAAACCACGTTGTTGTGCTGCTGCTGCTGCTGCTGCTGCTCTGCTCGTCCATGCGGTGACCCGGAAGAGGAGCAGAAAAGCCGGACAGCGCCACCTACTGCCCAGGAGGCAAAGGCAGCGTTAAAGTTTATCCAAGCTAGTGCTATTTGTCTCGATTTTTTTTGTCATATTAAAATATCTTACAAATGGCAAAATAGCATGCAGTACAACTAATGAGTTTTGTTCAATGCTTAAAGATGCATTTGCGCACAGAAAAAGGCAACAATCATTACAAATGTCTTAAATTAATCTCAAAACAGGGGTCAAAGATGGGGACGTGGGATTACAATAACTATAATAACAGGGAAACTACACCCAAGCATGGCAGTTAAACTTTATTCATGTCCTATATAAATGATTCTGAGGTTTATAGCTGAATTTAAAACCGTAATTTGTCTTTGTGGATGGTGCACATGCAAGTAACAGCTTCACCAATGAAAAGGTAAGTTTACAAAAAACAATCATTTAATGCATTGTTTATTTAATTTGTTATATGTGTTTTTGCGAGCTTTACCGCCACTAAAAAGTAAATAGATTATACTTTAAATAAAAAATTGAAATTAAAAGGTTAAATGATTAAACATTAGTAAAAGGTGCACTGTGTAACTTTTCTGGTAAAGAGAACGCCTCCTCCTTGTCTCCATGGAGATGTTTCTTTGCCTCAAATGTTCTACAGTAGGTCACTAAACTTAAAGGTGCACAGTGTAACTTTTCTGGAGATGTTAATGCTTTGGTTTAAATTGAGTATAGTATTAAAGTAATCAAGTAGTGTTTAAGTGCTCAAAAATATATGAAAAAACAATAATTCTTAGTGTGAGTGGGGTCGCCTCTCTACAGATCTTACCTGTAATTTGGCTTGCAAATCGCCATGGAGATTCTTAGGTTTGTAGTGATACTGTGGAACATCTAGAATGTTCCACATCTCCATGGAGTCAAGCAGGTGATGGACCCTCCACCAGACAAGTTACACAATGCACCTTTAATTTTAAGACACATAATGCAAGTAAATGATGTTTGCTGATGATGTTTCCTGCTTTAAACCTGGTTTAGTCCTTTTTCAGTCCTTGTTTAGACCTGGTTAAGACTTGGTTTAGACCTGGTTTAGACCTGGTTCAGTTCTGTTTTTTTATGAAAAGGCCTAAAATATTTAAATGATTGAATTTATTTACTTACTGAAATTAATTTAAAAGTATTATTATTATTATTATTATTATTATTATTATTATTATTATTATTATTATTATTATTATTATTATTATTATTATTTCTTTATTTTATTTAGTTATTTTTTTCTGGAGATAATAGGGAGGGTAATGGAAGGGAGGTTTGAGGGGTGGGGGAAAAAATGGTCACATTATATTATTAATTGTTTCTCTCTGTGACATCTGCTTTATGTACACAAAAAAGTAAGACAAAAACTTATTTTTATTAAATTAAATAATTAGAACTGTATCTCCTTAGCTGCAAATATAGTCACATTTCATTCTTGTACCCAGATAATACTGGTTGCATTGTTTGGCATATCTGCTACTATAGGCTGCAGCTAAACCAAACCTAAACTCTATATTCACAGTCTAATAGGAGGAACTGAAGCCTTCCTCACTGAAGATCCGCTGTGGGAGGAGTGATGAAGAGGAGGAGCCTGCAGCCAATGGGAGGAGTGAGTTCTGCACTGATGGTGATGAAGATAGACTGACACTAAACCTACACACCGAGCCCAACATCCGCCGCTCTGGATCTTCTGCATGGGGGACATGGACACCAAAATCATCTACTTCACTGTGAACGGACGACCCGAGCAGGCAGAGTTCCCCGTGGACTGTCCAGCCCAAGACCTCAAAGGTACTAAGAACAATTCAGTGTTAAAATCTCACTTATTAAACGTAAGCAAGGTACGTTTTACAAGTTACGATTGTGCATTTTGAGTTATTCTGTTGGATTTAGCGCGCACTGGTGACATTTTAGTGTTTGAAATCCGGGGTGGTCTGAGCTTCCCCGATTGCAGCTGCCTTTGACAGCTCCTCACGGCTGAAGATCAGTTTTCCATGTGTCCTGCACTTGTACACTCACCTGAGCACTTGCTTACGTGGACTATTTCTTGTCTGTTTGTGTTGTTTTGTTTATGAAAACGCAGTAAAGTTAACCGTCAACTATGAGAAAAGCAATGCAACTCAATAAAGTTTGCTCTTTTATTTTATTTATGGTAAAATGAATGGTGTCACCAGGCCAAGTTCCTTAGTTCTGTCAAGATCTGTGGAGAGGCAATCTTAATCACCTAAGAATGCATGTTTTTCAGTGCATTTTAGAGCATTAAAGAAACATAAACGATAAAATAAATGCAAGATAGATACATTTAATGCCGTATTATGGAAAAATCCAGTATGGAGGATCAAAACTGACATAAATCGAAATAAATAAATACAAGAATAAATGTTGGACAGTATTAAATTAAATGGTAAAAACCTAAAATATGCCTGTTTTCTACATTTTTGTATTATTTTATTTGATTTTTACTTATTTGTACCTGCAGTTATTTTAAATTTGACACTTATTTTGTACTCATGTATTCATTTGTCAATGTTATTTACGCATTGATTTATTATAATAATGCACAGAAGTAGCAGGGTGGAGATATTTAATTTTATGTTATTGTACTTTTTGTAGATAGATTTTTATATTATTTTGTATTCTTTGTTTTGTAGGGACGGGACAAGATCTCGTTCCACAAAATTTCCACGAGATTGTGCACACGGGCTGAAAATGATTTCATGACATGTTTCCTCATGTTTTTACATTTGGATTGGATAAAAAATAGAGTTAAGTTCTGGTCAGTTACATTTTTTTGAGACACTGTAATCCCAAAAAGCAGTTCTTACAATGACAGCAGAAATATTAAGTAAATCACAAAAAAGATGAGCCCAAAATTGGGAACTGGACTGTACAATGTATTTATTATAAACAATGTCTCTCTCTCGTTAATTCAATCTGATGTCTCGTTTCGTCTTGTGGAAACTGTATCTCGTCCCACACGTAATGTCTTTGTCTGACTGCAGATGGAAATTAGCTCTGAGATCTATAGTCTGGTGCAAAACATCTCTTCAATGTTTCTTTGATTAATGCTCCCAGAGCTGGTTCAGACTTTCATGGGGCCCTAGGCAAAATTCTGTCTCCTAATTAGGGGTGGCATGGTTCGGTTCGTGTTGCAGTTTAAGGTTGCAGTTTTCAGTTCTGTATGGTTCTTGTTTTATTTTGTTATTTACAAAAAAATTAAAAAAAACAACTCACTGTCAGTACAAACATAAAGGCGCCAGCGCAGTAAAAATCAGTCATATTTGATGCAGAATCATCAACCAATCAATGACAGTCTGCACTGAATGGTTTAGTCCTGTTTAAATCCTGTTTCAGTCCTGTTTAGACCTGGCTTAGACCTGGTTTTAGTCCTGATTTTAGTTCTGATTTAGTCCTAGTTTTAGTTCTGGTTTAGTCCTGGTTTCACTTCTGGTTTAGTTCATGCGCCATACGGGAGAAGATGCAACGTACTTACCGAAATATCGTGGTATCGTCTCGTCAGAAGTTTTACAATAATATCGTGGGCTTTCACAATATACCAAATCACATTGTTATGATGCAGCAACAGTTAAAAACAGAGGGAACTACAGAGGAAAGGCAAGTTCATTTGTATAGCACATTTGTACATAATTAAAAGTGCTTTACAGAATAAGAAATACATTAAAATCACAATACAACAAATCAAAACATAAATAATCATCATAAAATTAAAAAGAGATGGGACATTAAATTAGAGAGAATTAGAGAGAAGAGAAGAGTGCGGAATAAGAAATCTAAAACCTTTCACTCATATGCAGCTAAACAGAACTGTTTTTAGCCTGGATTTATTAAACAGAGTCAAAGTCGAGTCTGTCTCACATGTTCAGACTGTTCCAGGTTTTAGCTGCATGAATCTGAAACTCTGACTCCCCGAGTTTAGTCCTGACTCTGGCACCAGCAGGAGGCCGGGACTAAACCAGGACTATAGCAGGAGGCCGGTCCCTGAGCTCCTCAGATGCAGATGGTTCATGTGACACTAACATGTCACAGATGGACTCTGGTGCTCGGCCATGGAGAGACTTGTGCACAAGCAGAGAACCTTTAAAGTCTCTGAGCCACAGGGGGCAGTGCAGAGACCTGAGACCAGGACTTATGTGCTCAGACTTCCTGGTTGGAGTCAGGACTCGAGCTGCAGCGTTCTGGATGTTCTGGATGTTCTGGATGTTCTGGATGTTCTGGATGTTCTGGATGTTCTGGATGTTCTGCAGCTCTCACAGCTCGTTTGGAGAGGCCAGTGAGAGGCCGTTACAGTATCTAACCTACTGAAGACATGGATAAGTCTCTCCAAGTCTGCTTTAGACAGTAGATCATTGATTTTTGCTATGTTTTAGATGGTAAAAGGCTGCAGATGTTATTGATTTGATGTGGCCATGATCCTTTGGTGTTGTCAGTGCAGAGTACAGGAAGAGGGAACTGTTATTAAGCACTTTTAAGCCGTAATTGTTCATATTGTAACAGTACCAAAGGCTTTTTCCTGGCTTTTTAAAACAAAAAAGTAGCATATTCACAATTTTGTAATCCTAAACAAATACATCTCTACTTTGACATTGGGTTGATCTGTTTGAATTCTAATATTTTTTCCAGATTTGTTCCGATGCGCTGCGGAGGCTGGTCCCCACGACATTTTGAAGCTTTACAACCCCAAAGGAAACATCATCAACATCTCCCCCAGCCTGGAGCCCAACAGCCCCACCTGCTGCTACAAACTGGAAGTGGTGGCTGCCGAATACAGCAGCGAGCCGTTAGGTATCTACTGAGGCATCATGGGGAATGTAGTCCGCTCAAAGTGAAGCTCGTTTACGTGTTTTTAATGTTGTTCTGATGGTAGGAGCGGAGTTGGCTGGTGCGCTGGGGTTTGACCTTCTGTCCATGGAGAAAAGGTAGGAAAAAAGCAAATGTTTAGTGTTATGTTTATGAATAAAATGATGTCTTCTGTCAGATTGCAGGGCCTGGAGAAGAAGATTCTGATCGAAGGCGGTGACACTCCAGCTGTTGTTTATGAGATGAAGAAACAAGTGGATTCGTTCAGAGAGAAACTAGAGGTGAGCAGAGGCGACGTTATGTTCATGAAATTTGGAATAAAACTACGTACAGTATAATTTTAGTGTGTTTATTTGTTCCCCAGAGTGTGGAGCACCTGAGCTGGTTGGGTTTGTTCAAAGAGCTGTCTGAAGGAACGCACAAACCCTCTCCGTTTTACCACAAGAGGGCGCTGAGGAAAACCAGAGAGGAGTGTGAGCACGTCCGAGAGAAGTTCATCCAGATGAGGTGAGTGCTCTAGTCCTGGTTTAGTCCTTTTTCAGTCCTGGTTTAGTCCTGCTTTAGACCTGGTTTAGTCCTTTTTCAGTCCTGGTTTAGACCTGGTTTAGACCTGGTTTAGACCTGGCTTAGATCTGGCTTAGCTCTGGTTTAGTCCTGATTTAGTCCTGTTTTAGACGTGGTTTATACCTGCTTTAGTCCTGATTTAGTCCTTTATCAGTCCTGGTTTAGACCTGGTTCAATTCTGGTTTAGTCCTTGTTTAGACCTGGTGTAGACCTGGTTCAGTTCTGGTTTAGTCCTGCTTTAGACCTTTTTTATACCTGCTTTAGTCCTTTTTCAGTCGTGGTTTAAACCTTGTTTAGACCTGGTTCAGTCCTGGTTTAGTCCTTTTTCAGTCCTGGTGTAGACCTGGTTTAGACCTGGTTCAGTCCTGGTTTAGCCCGGCTTTAGGCCTGGTTTAGACCTGCTTTAGTCCTGATTTAGTCCTTTTTCAGTCCTGGTTTAGACCTGATTTAGACCTGGTTCAGTTTTGGTTTAGTCCTGCTTTAGATCTGGTTTAGACCTGCTTTAGTCCTGGTTTAGTCCTTTTTCAGTCCTGGTTTAGACCTGGTTTAGACCTGGTTTAGACCTGGTTTAGATCTGGTTTAGACCTGGTTTAAACCTGGTTCAGTTCCTGATTGATTATTTTATGCTGAACTGTTTGTACATGTGTATACACTGTAAACATTTGGCATCGTGTTAATGTTATTTGGTAGGTCCCCGTAGGGTCTTTGCCGGGGGTGGGGGTGTTATGGAGGGGTGGGGGGTGGAGGTGTGGGGGGGTTGTTAGGGCCCCCAGGTACCCCTTTGCCTGGGGCCCCCAAATACCTTTAAACGGGCCTGGGTGAGTGCACACAAACACACAAACTCCATGTCGTTTCAGCTCTCTGGAGGTTTCAGAGGAGGTCAGGCAGTATCTGAAGACCCCAACCTTCGATAACTGGTAAGGAGATCAGAGACAGCCGTATTTTATTTTATTTTATTTTATTTTAGTCTGTTAGCTAGATATTGTTTTTTTTTTCTTACCTGACCAGCCAGAACCACACGCTTTGACAAAACTTTACGAAGACGAGTGGATCTGGAGCTGTATCCATTTCAGAGGAAGTGATTGACAGGTGGATTAACCAATCAGAGAGCTCGGTTCGTATCTAAAACAAACATGGTGCTTACACGTTAAAAAGGAGAAAAATCTACATGAAGGATTGAGAAACAGTGTGGATTTTTATAGAATCAACAATCAAAGCACCAAACTATTACTTATCTGAGGTAAAAGGAGTTATATATTTTGTTCTGAATGTTACGAGAATTTTCGAGATGTCTTCTGCATTTGCGGGACAAATTAGAAGCTGTGGTTGGAGCGTCTCAAGTTTGGACAGAGGTTTTTCACGTCCAGTCCCAGTACCTTTTGGATTCAAACAGAATGTGGAAGAGTCGGGCTGGTCAGGAGAGGTTTTTTCATGGCAGAAGCCGATGACTGAGAAGGTCTGCAGATATTTTTGGCTAATATGTAGCGCTGATTTTTATTATTTTCTCCAAATTATGTAATAAAATTTAATACAAACTCACCCACAGCCTTTTTTTTTTTTTTTAGACCATAAACGTTTAAGAGAGTGTTGTAGTCACATTTTGTGCATCCTACTCTTCGTATTAAATTAATAATGCTATAATAAATCTTTATTTATAAAGCACTTTTAAAAACAAGGTTTACAAAGTGGTACAAGCAGCAATGAACAATGCAAAACACATAAAAATGGCATAAAACTAAAAAAAGTCAATGATACAATAACTCAGATTAGTTCTAATAAATAAAAGAGATAGAATAAAAGTAGGGACTAAAAGGAACTAAAACCAGTAAAAGGTAGATAAACTGATAAAAATAGGTTTTAAGAAGTGATTTCAAAGATGATACTTTAAAGTGTTCATATAAAGCTTTATGTGTATTTGTAGGCAGCAAATTGGCCAAAACTAAATATTGTTGTGGAGATTTAAAGGTGCACTGTGTAACTTTGCTTGTGAAGAATCCATCACATGCTTCTGTACATAGAGGTTTTGCCTGGAATGTTACACAACGTGGCATTACACTTATTTATCTCTGTGGCGACAGCAGGTGACACGTTACATGTTAGATCTGTGGTCAATAAAAACCCATATTATTGAGTAAATGCAAGATGGAGGCATGCCACGGCGGGACGTTCTAGACAAAACAATAACATCTCTACGGAGACAAGCAGACGGTAGACCCTTCACCAGAAAAGTTACACAATACACCTTTAAAGTCTATAGCCAATATGCTAAAAAGTCAAAATATCAGCCTAGTATATACAGTATCAGCCAATTGTTCTGTCTCTAGTAGGTTTTTGAGCTATAAAACCACCTGTAATTGAATAAATGTAAAGTAGAGCTGTTTAATGTCAGAGTCAAAGTTACACCTTTAACAACTGCACTTCTGAATGTATTCATTAAAATGGAAAGTTTGAAGAGCTGCGTTAACGATCTTCTTACTGAACTTGAGCTGAATCTCGTTGAGAAAAACATATTCTGCTTCCTGCTGCGTGAAACAAACGGCCTGTTCAGACGGTCTGATTACTGTGACCAAAAATGCCACAGTCTGATGGCGTCCTGTGGAGCTGCATATTTTGTAACGGCTGAACAAAAACAAGACTTTTTCAGACTAAAAAGGTCTTCATTTGCTTCTTGGTCAGGTCCAACTTTGCTGTGAAGAGATTTGGGGAAACACAGATGGACCTCTTGAGGGAAATTATCTGGACACATTAGCTCACACGTCACAATATAAACAGACAATTTACACAAATGGATGGGAATTTAATGAACTAGGAAGTGATTCTTTTTGCAGTGGCGTCAGGCTGGGGGTTTTCTACATGTATATCTCTGTTGGTGGGATGTTTAGCAGTTACCATGGCAACGCAATGTACACGTCAGGGAACGCTGTCGGAAAGTTTTAAGATCGTCCGTCTGAAAACTCGTGAAAAACTGCAAAAGGGGAGAGGAAAGAGAGACAGAGAAAGAGACAGAGAGAGAGACAAAGAGAGACAGAGAGAGAGACAAAGAGAGACAGAGAGAGAGACAGAGAGAGAGACAAAGAGAGACAGAGAGAGAGACAAAGAGAGACAGAGAGAAAGAAAGAGCAAGAGAGAGAGAGAGGCAGAGAGAAAGAGACAGTGAAGAGAAAGAGAGACAAAGAGAAAGAGACAGAGAGAAAAAGAGAAAGACGGAGAGAAAAAGACAGAGAGAGAGAGACAGAGAGAGACAGAGAGTCAGAGAGAAAGACAGAGACAAAGACAGACAAAGAGAAAGAAAGAGCAAGAGAGAGAGAGAAGAGAAAGAGAGACAGAGAGAAAGAGAGAAACCAAGAAAAAGAGACAGAGAGAGACAAAGAGAAAGAAACAGAGAAAGAGACCGAGAGACAAAGAGACAGAGAGAGAGACAGGGAGAAAGAGACAGAGAGAAAGAGACAGAGAGAGAGACAAAGAGAAAGAGACAGAGAGAGACAGACAGAGAGAAAGAGACAGAGAGAGACAAAGAGACAGAGAGAGAGGCAGAGAGAAAGAGACAGTGAAGAGAAAGAGAGACAAAGAGAAAGTGACAGAGAGAAAAAGAGAAAGACAGAGAGAGAGAGACAGAGAAACAAAGAGAGAGAGAGAAAGAGACTGAGAGACAGACAGAGAGAAAGAGACAGAGAGAGACAAAGAGAGACGGAGAGAGAGAGACAGAAAGAGACAGAAGAGAAAGAGAGAGAAAGACAGAGAAACAGAGAGACAAAGAGAAAGAGACAGAGAAAAAAGACAGAGAGAGGGAAAAAGAAAGAGACAGAGAGAAAAAGACAAAGAGAGGGACAGAGAGAAAACAGAGCAAGGGAGAGAGACAGAGAAGAGAAAGAGAGACAGAGAGAAACACAGAGAAAAAGACAGAGAGAGACAGAGAGAGAGAGAGACAAAGAGACAGAGAGAAAAAGACAAAGAGAGGGACAGAGAGAAAACAGAGCAAGAGAGAGAGACAGAGAAGAGAAAGAGAGACAGAGAGAAACACAGAGAAACAGAGAGAAAAAGACAGAGAGAGAGACAAAGAGAGAGAGATAAAGAGACAGAGAGAAAAAGACAGAGAGAAAGAGACAGAGAGAGAGACAGAGAGAAAGAGACAGAGAGAGACAAAGAGAGGGAGAAAAAGACAGAGAGACAGTTCATCTATTTTCAGATTTATTTTCTACTTACTAGTTGTGACACTGCTTATTTTTATAGTCTAGAGGTCGTTTATTTTAAGAAAACTTGTCAAGTAAAATGATTTTGCTGCGTGGTCAGAAAATTTCAGAACTTTTAAGTCATTTTCTGATAGATTTAAGCGTTTATATATCGTAAATTTTGGCCGAGCTTTTTTGCAACGTGGTCAAATTGTGTTGAAATAAAGCACGGATTAAAGTCTCAATGACGCCTCAGACAGAGAGAGCAGAGCCTACACTTAAAAGACATAATGCACCTGGATAATACTGACAGCTCCAAGACTTACGTTGATAAAATGATTTCTGTTTATACAATCCGGTTCACGTCGGGCAGCGCACCTGTTCCCGTGTCCTAGCCTACACCTTTTCGGCAAATCTTTTCAAAAACACGGCATCCTTTCTCCTCCTCCTCTCATCTCCACCATCTCCATATGAAAAGGTGCTCTCATCAAAAGGCTGTCTTCATAACGCCCTAATCAACTCACCGCATTTTCAAGAGCCCATTCATGAGGCATTCACTGAACCTGGGTTTTTGTTCGAAAAGGCCCGCAGCTTTCAAAACACGTCCACGACAACACAAGTAACGTTATTATGCGATTTGGTTCAAGAGAATGTACATGAGGGTATCAGTGTAAACAAGAAAATCACAAAGGCTTCAATTTATGCAACGCTATCTGCGCCAAAATATCCTTTTAAATGAGAGATATGTAGTTAGTTGGTGTATTAAAATAAAAAAAATACATTAAATTAAACTACTACTATATCCTCCTGAGACCCGAAGAAAAAAAGTGTATTACAATATATATTTTTTGTTATTTTCTATCTATTTGAAGGTAAATGAATGAATGATTTCACTCATTTTATTTTTATTCCTAATTTTGTAACATCTCCTCTCTAATGGACGCCGGGGACATTTTGGTGTTAAATCCACGTGAAGTTAACAACCTAAAAAAACAACTTTTTTGATGACGAGCTTCTGCAGTCACTTCAAAAAGTTTTTAGGCTCCTTTTTAGTTTCTTTTTTTTTAATCATAGTGCAGCCACAAACTAACTCCTATTGAGTTATTATTTTTTTTATCCTGGACATGATAATACCTGTAATCCCCCAGTCCTATTTAGGCAGAGGAACCTAGACCCCAATAAGCGTCGATCTCAAAACACTTAAAAGATCGACTGGTTAATGTCCACTATAAAGCACACAAATGAATGGTCCAGGTCTCAGGAGAATATTACGCAAAGTGAGTCTTGTGAGTTTTAAGCCATGTTATAATGCTGTTACCTCGTCAAAAACATATCTGGAGTTGTGTTTTCTTTCATTCAGACCTGTTTGAGTAACCCTTTTTTATTACTCTGTCTACATTTCCAAAGCTCAAAATGCTCCGTTCCACCTTGTGATGTCATGAAGTGGTAGTATGCAAGTTAACAGCTCTCTTTTGCCATTTTGTTTAGTAGCGAGAGAGGCAGTTCTAGGGCTGAAATCATAGAACTATAATGAAATCTGGAAGGTGAGCCCAAGATGGCGTGGTACTCTTTTCAATGGCCTGTGCCCATCGGCGAATGGGGCCAAAAATAATTTTCTCTTCCGCATTTGCTTCCTCGACACGGGCGAGCTCCCTCCACCCGTGTGACGTCTCTAACATGCGCAGCGTAGAGCGTTTGGACCAATCAGAGCGAGATCTGCTAGCGAGGCTAAGTCTTACAAAGCTCATTTTTAGCTGCTTTGAGGAATTATTTTAAGATTATGTTGTGAAAATAGAAAAGAATCCCTGCAAAATCCGACCTTTGTGAAAGTTGCAGATGCCCTGTCAGCCAAACTTGGGCCGTTTGAATTCCCAAAATGCATTGCGCTCTGTGGGAGAGTTCTTCCTGAGCCCAAGCTCCCGGGAGCTGCAGTACCTGGAGCGGCCACTAGTCGGTCTCGAGCCGGGACAGAGCGGGAACGCCTTTATCCAGTTTTATTACAGATCCAGGGCTGAAATGATGCAGACGATTCTAGTGAAGCTGGGTGGAGTTTAAAAACGCAGTGGAGCACTTCCTGTATTACCACATGACATCACAAGGTGGAACGGGGTATTTTCTGTTTGAGAGCAGAACCTAAATATGCAGAGTTTTTGTGTTAAACGTGTGAAAGAAAACACAACTCCGGGTATGTTTTTGATGAGGAAACGACATTATGACATAGATCAGAAAGTGGCGTAAAATGGCCCCTTTAATATTTGTGTTAATGCACCAGTTTTAGCCACAAGGATCATTTTTATCTGTACGTAGTCCCCCAAATTATTTTACACTGTCACCCTAATAAAAAGATTAAAACCTGTCCCCGTGGCTGAGTGCAAGAAAAACACAGTGTCTGCTCATGTAAGAACGCTCAACACTGGCAGCGTTTTCTAAAGCTTTGGTGGTGGTTGGAGGGTCATAAATGTCACCTGCAGGATTTTTTGGGAAGGTTCACACAGCCTGACACATGAGGCTTTGGAGGTCTCTCTTTTCCCTCGCTTTCCTCCTCTCCCGTCTGGCGTCCGCAGTGTTTTGTTCCGTTTTCCGAAGAGAGAAGCGCTTTGTGTCGCTTTTTTTTTTGTATGAAACGCGCTCTATAAATAAAGTTTGATTGATTGATTGAGAGAGAGAAAGAGAGAGGAAGAGACAGACAGAGCAAGACAGTGAGAGAGAGAAAGAAAGAGACAGAAAGGAAGACAGAGGAGAGAGAGACAAAAACACAAAGAGAGGAAAGAGAGAGACACACACAGAGCGAGGAGAGACACAGAGAGAGAAACAGAGAGAGAGACAGAGAGACAGAGAGAAGAGAAAGAGAGACAGAGGGAGAGACAGAGAGAGAGACAAAGAGAGACAGAGAGAAGAGAAAGAGAGACAGAGAGAAAGATAAGGGGGACAGAGAGAAGAGACAGAGAGAAAGACAGAGAGAGACAGAAAGACAAAGGAGAGAGAAAGAGAGAGACAGAGAGAGACAGAAAGACAGGGGAGAGAGAAAGACAGAGAGAAAGAGAGACAGAGAGAAAGACAAAGAGAGATGGGGAGAAAGACAAAGAGACACAGAGAGAGACAGGAGAGAGAGAAAGAGAGAGAGAGAAGGAAACAGAGAGTGGGAGGGGTACAGATAGATAGATAGAGAGAGAGAGAAAAAGAGAGATAGATAGATAGATAGATAGATAGATAGATAGATAGATAGAATAGACCGGTTAGTGGATGTGCACTTGTTTTATAGTTATTATCTCAGCTCCCTCAGGACGGGTTTGGGCGACACGAGGATAAGCGGTGCTCCGTGCTTCATATTCATAATAAATCTCACTGTACGTACACATTTAAAACAAGCCTGACAGTCCTGAATGCTCTGACTGAGATGAGAGAGAGAGACAGAGACAGAGGGAAAGACAAAGAGAGAGACAGAGTCACAGGGACAGAGACACAGAGAGAGAGAGAGAGAGAGAGAGACGGAGAGAGAGACGGACAGAGAGAGAGACACAGAGACAGAGAGAAAGACAAAGAGAGAGAGACACAAAGAGAGACACAGAGACATAAGAGGAACACAAAGAGAGAGACACAGGGACAGAGAGAGAGAAAAACACAGAGAGAGACAGAGAGAGACAGAGAGACACAGAGAGAGACAGAGAGAGAGACAGACAGAGAGAGAGACACAAAGACAGAGAGAGAGACAGACAGAGAGACACAGAGAGAGACACATAGAGAGAGAGAGACGGAGAGAGAGACAGACAGAGAGAGAGAGACACAGAGACAGAGAGAAAGACAAAGAGAGAGAGACACAAAGAGAGACACAGAGACAGAAAGAGGGACACAAAGAGAGAGACACAGAGATAGAGACACAGGGACAGAGAGAGAGACAGACAGAGAGAGACACAGAGAGAGACAGAGAGAAACAGAGAGAGACAGAGAGAAAGACAGCAAGAAAGAGACAGAGAAGAGAAAGAGAGACAGAGAGAGAGAGACAAAGAGAGAGAGAGACAAAGAGAAAGAGACACAGAGAGAGAGAGAGACAAAGAGGACAGAGAGAAACACTGAGAGAGAGAAGGAAACAGAGAGAGAGGGAAAGGGAGGGCTATAGAAAGAGAGAGAGAGAGAGAGAGAGAGAGATGGATGGTTTGGGTGACAGTGGAATAAGAGGTGCTCCGTGCTTCATATTCATAATAAGTGTCACTGTACACCCACATTTAACACCAGCCTGCGGGGGGCGCTGTGTGTCTGATATGTGTCTGATATGTGTCTGATATGTGTCTGCAGGCAGTGGGAGGACGCAGAGATCATGGTGCTTCTCCAGCTCATGTACACGGACCTGGACCTCATCACCGCCTTCAACATGGAGCCCGAGGTCCTGCAGCACTTCCTGTTCGAGGTCTACCGCAGATACAACAACATCCCCTTCCACAACTTCAAACACTGCTTCTGTGTCACGCAGATGGTGAGACGAAAAAGGGGGGAGAGAGAGAGAAAGGGTTTGCAGGGGGACGGCGGGAGGGAGAGAGGGGGAGAGAGAAGAGAGGGAGGGAGGCAGGGAGGGAGGGAGGGAGGGGGAAGAGAAGAACATCCTCTTCCACAACTTCAAACACTGCTTCTGTGTCACGCAGATGGTGAGACGAAAAAGGGGGGAGAGAGAGAGAAAGGGTTTGCAGGGGGACGGCGGGAGGGAGAGAGGGGGAGAGAGAAGAGAGGGAGGGAGGCAGGGAGGGAGGGAGGGAGGGAGGGGGAAGAGAAGAACATCCTCTTCCACAACTTCAAACACTGCTTCTGTGTCACGCAGATGGTGAGACGAAAAAGGGGGGAGAGAGAGAGAAAGGGTTAGCAGGGGGACGAAGGGAGAGAGAGAAGAGAGTGAGAGGGAGACAGAAGAGAGAGAGAGAGAGAGAGACAGAAGGAGAAGATAGAGTGAGATAGAGGAAGAGAGAGAGACGTAGGGGGAGAGAGGAGAGGAAGAGAAAGGGAGGGAGGCAGAGAGAGAGAGGAGAGAGACGGAGGGAGAAGAGAGAGGAGAGAGAGACAGAAGGAGAAGAGAGAGAGAGGAGAGAGAGAGACGGAGGGAGAGAGGAGAGAGAGGAAGAGAGGAGAAAGACAGAGGGAGAAGAGAGAGAGAGGAAGAAAGAGAGAGGGAGATAGCAACAGAGAGAGGAGAAAGATGGAGGGAGAGAGAGATAGGAGAGAGATGGACAGAAATAGAGGAGAGAGGAAAGTCCTCTCTCTCCCTCTATCTTTTCTCCCTTCATCTCTCTCTTCTTTCTGTCTCTAGCTCCCTCTCTCTCTCTTTCTTCCTCTACCTCCCTTTCTCTCTCTTAGAGGAAGAGAGAGAGAGAGAGAAAGATGGGGAGGAGAGAGAGACAAACATACAGAGGGAGTGAGAGAGGGAGAGGCAGAGACAGAAAGAGAGAGAGAGCGAGACAAACACACACAGAGAAGAGATAAAGAGGAGAGAGAGAGAAAGAGAGGGAGGGAGATAGAGAAGGAGTGAGGTAGAGAGGGGAAAGAGACAGAGGGAGACGAGAGAGAGAGGGTGATAGAGAAAGAGTGAGGCAGAGAGAAGAGAGAGAGACAGAGGGAGAAGAGAGAGAGAGAAACTGAGAGAAAGACAGAGAGGAGAGAGAGACAAACACACCCAGAGGAGAGAGAGAAAGAGAGGAGAGAGACAGCGAGGGATACAGAAGGAGAGGGGGAGGAAAGAGACTGAGAAAGCAAGATAAAGACTGCGAGAGAGAGAGAGACGGAGGAGAGAGACAGCGAGGGATACAGAAGGAGAGGGGGAAGAAAGAGACTGAGAAAGCGAGATAAAGACTGCGAGAGAGAGAGAGAGAGACGGAGGAGAGAGAGAAAGAGAGGAGAGAGACAGCGAGGGATACAGAAGGAGAGGGGGAGGAAAGAGACTGAGAAAGCGAGATAAAGACTGCGAGAGAGAGAGAGACGGAGGAGAGAGAGAAAGAGAGGAGAGAGACAGCGAGGGATACAGAAGGAGAGGGGGAGGAAAGAGACTGAGAAAGCGAGATAAAGACTGCGAGAGAGAGAGAGAGAGACGGAGGAGAGAGAGAAAGAGAGGAGGCAGAGAGACGCAGAGAAATGGAGGGAGAAAGAGCGGGACACAAAGAGAGTGAGAGGGAGTCAGAGAAAGATTGAGAAAGAGCGAGAGACCGAGCGCAATCAGCACAGTCGTGTTCTTGGTCTGATGTGTCGTTAGTGAAGGTCAGAGACGTCTAGAGGGCCACATGCTCTTTTATATGAAAACTCTTAAAGGCAAAGAACCCGATTTTTACGCTCTTAAAAATGTGAAAAACAGAACTAGTTCATTGTTTCAACTGTTTGCAGAGGCCTAAAGTTATTCCTCACTTACCTTATGCATTCAGAACATCCAAATTATTCACTACAATGAGGTTATAAACTCTTCACATCTTGTATTCGAGTTTTACCGTTAATGTAATGGAAACAACTGCCAAGCTACTGCACACTTCCTGATTATCGGACGATGGGAAACTTCCAACAGCTGGTATACAGGGAAGTCGGTCTAGCATTATGAGCTGCATGAGATACTTAAACTAATTAGCCGAAAGCCACTGTTTTACCCATTTTGAAAGCGTACGCCTAAAAATAAGATGTAAAAGGAAAAGTTCTGAATGGGTTATTTCACAAACAAAATTATTTTCAGCACAAAAATAGCGTGCTGATTCCCTCCATAAAATAAAATAATACAAAATAGTACAAACTGTGAGAGGCTCTGACCGCTAAAACATGTAAGGTGTATAAGATAATAACACATAACACATATTTTTCCTAAACTATTTTTCTATAAGTCGCACCAGCCAAAAAATGCGTAAGGAAGAAGAAAAAACATATAAGTCTGTATAAGACTGTAAGTCGCACTTTTTGGGGGAAATTTATTTTACAAAATCAGAGACCAAGAACCGACATTTCATCTTGAAAGGCGAGTTATAGAAATACCAATAGAACAGAGAACAGGCTGAACATGTGTCTGGTGCGTTCACGTCCCATATGAACTGTTATTCAGAAAACTAGAGCAGAAACAACAGAACATAACAAGCTTACAGAACTCTCCATCTCACTCCAAATCACTAAATCCATTGAATTCTTCATTCTCAGTGTCACTTCTGAGCAACTCCAGCTAAGTCCACCTTTTATCCCGTGATTAGCTTTTGTTTTCTTCCTTACAATTCGAGTTTCCTTCACTTTTCTCCAGTCAAACACAAGTTTCTCGCTCACTCCAAACTTTCTGTCTGCTGCTCTTTTGGTCCCCTCTACCACTGCTTTACACACCTTTCCTGTGCTCCGCTCAATATATACACTGAGTAATAAAGTGTTTAATGCAGCTTTGCGCACATTTGTTTACATTTTACAGAAACAAAACTTAAAGCCGCATGGCTCATTTGCATATAGTGACAAAAACAGCTTTGTGCTGATGCAGTGAGCTTCTGTCGGACTAAAGGACAAGATTCAGTGGATTATTCACTGCCTGGACAAAAAAAGTCGCCAAGTGGATTTAACTAAGCAAACAGGTATGAAGTGCTGCAGTTGGTGAAGTGACAGTGATAAAGGAGTAAGCAGCGGATGCTGGTACACAAGCCTAGAGCGCCCCCTCGTGGCTGTCAGTATGAAAATAACTACATGTGTAATTATATCTTGCTGGTCGAAACGTGTTGGCTCCTTCGATGCAGTAAAGGACTTTTAACATATTCAGTCGGTGCCTCGGGTTTGTACCTTGCCCATGTTTCTGTTTACGTTTAGATGTGAACTGATATATTTCACATATAAATCGCACCTGAGTATAAGTCACCAAAAGCATGAAAAAAAGTGCAACTTATAGTCTGAAAAATACGGTACCTAATGACTTTGCTAAATACAAAAATGCCACCTTTTCTTTATGTATTTTATCGTTTTCGTCTGCATGTCTTGCCTGTTGTGCGCAGATGTACGGTCTGATTTGGCTCACAGACCTCAGGAGTCAGATGGACGGCATTGACCTGCTCATCATGTTGACCTCGGCCGTGTGCCACGACCTCGACCACACGGGCTACAACAACGCCTACCAGGTAACCACGGCAACGACCGCCCATTACCGCCCCGCGCAAAAGTCGGTTTGTGCTTCGTTACGTCAGATAAGCCCAATGAGATCTACACCGCAACTGAGGAGAGAAAGAAAGACAGAGAGAGAGAAAGAGAGAGAAAGACAGAGAGAAAGATGAGCGAGAGAAGGAGGAGAGAGAGAAAGGAAAGGAGAGAGAGACAGACAGAGAGAGGAGAAAGAGAGCAAAAGACAGAGAGAGGAGAAAGAGACAAGAGGGAGAAAGGAGAGAGAGAAAGACAAATAGACAAGAGAGGAGAGTGAAAGAGAGCAGAGAGAAAGACAGAGAGAGAAAGAGAGCAGAGAGAAAGACAGAGAGAGAAAGAGAGAGACGAGAGAGAGGAGAGAGAAAGAGAGGAGAGAAAGACAGAGAGAGAGAAAGAGAGGAGAGAGACAGGCAGAGAGAGGAGAAAGAGAGGGAGAGAGAAAGACAGAGAGGAGAAAGAGAGGAGAGGGAGAAAGGAGAGAGAGAAAGACAAATAGACAAGAAAGAGAGGAGAGAGAGAGAGAAAGAGAGGAGAGAGAGAGAAAGAGGAGAGAGAGAGGGGAGAGGAGAGAGAGAAAGAGAGGAGAGAGAGAACAACAGATAGAGGAGAGAGAGAAAGAGGAGAGAGAAAGACAGAAAGTAGAGAGAAAGAGGAGAGAAAGAGGGGAAAAAGAGAGAGCGAAAGACAGAGAGGAGAGAGAGAAAGAGAGGAGAGAGGGAAGAGAGAGAAAGAGGAGAGAGAGAAAGAGAAACAGAGAGAGAGGAAGAGAGAGAAAGAGAGGAAGAGAGAGACAGCGAAAGAGACAGGGAGAGAGAGAGAGAGACAAAGAAAGAGAGAGTTGGAGACAGAGAGAGGAGAGAGGGAAAGAAAGAGAGAGTTGGAGACAGAGAGAGGAGAGAGGGAAAGAAAGAGAGAGTTGGAGACAGAGAGAGGAGAGGGAAAGAGGGACAGAGAGAGGGGGGATGAGAGAAACACAGAGAGAGAGAGAGAGAGGGTAGATAGAAAAAAGGAGAGAGACAGAAAGAGGAGAGAGAAAGGGGGAGAGAGAGAAAGAGAGAAATTGAGAAAGACAGAGAGGGAGACAGAATATTAGGCCCTCTTCATACAACATACTATATCGTTTATATCGAGTATTGAGCGTGTTATTTTAAAACCTGTCAACAGTGCAGTTCAGACCACTACAAAAATACTTGTATTAGCTTAAACGCTGATTAATATTTGTTATTTGTTTTGTGTTAGATAAATGCCCGGACAGAACTTGCTCTTCGCTATAACGACATCTCCCCTCTGGAAAACCACCACTGTGCTGTAGCCTTTGAGATCCTGGAAAAGGTTGCGTGTTGTAAATTGAAATCATTTAAATATATGTACAGTATTTACTATTGATACTTTGCAGTTACATCACGCTGGGGCGGCTCTGCAAGTAGCACTGTCAAAAGTGTTTTTAGATAGATAAAATTCAAGAAAATGGATTTAAACAGCACATTTTTAGGAGCCTCTGATCTATATGAACATCCATGGTCTTGTTTAGGTGTGTGATTTTTGGCTAATTCTATCTAGCTTGGGACTGTTATTTGAGAGGGACTTGTTTAACACCACACAAATCACCTGTTCTAGCACCAGCTAAATCAGCTCAGTTTATTTGTTTGTTTATTTGTTTATTTAAGGATCCCCATTAGTCTCTACAGAAGCAGCTCAGTCTGGTCATTCTGGTGATTGTGTTAAAACAAGTCTCAGATTAAAGTCTAACAAAACTCATAAATAGTCTGATCATTCGTCCGGATTTCACAGTCCGGTTTTAGAGCCTTCTGTCCGGACCTCTGTTATGCGTCCTCATTTTTGACATTTTGTCCTCATTTCGGACCCTCTGCCGCCACCGTTGCATCATCACAAATCCCCGGCCATATTGCACCTGCGATTCTCTGATAGCAAATTGCTATACACACATATGATCTCTAGAAATATAAAGTATCTCCAACACGATATATGCACAGAAGAGACTCACCGTTAGCAGAACATCCCTCTGTCACAGAGAGAACACTCATATTCCACTGTCGTGTCCTTTAGTCCGACAGAAGCTGAACACATAGTTTATGCAAATGAGCCATGCGGTTGTAAGTTTAGTTTCTGTAAGACGTAAACAAATGTGCTAAAGCTGCATTAAACACATTCTAATCTCACACGGGCTGATGTGGCTCTACAGTAGAGGTAAGATCTTAAGCCCGAGCCCAACCCGACCCGAAAATGTCAATCATTGCTTCGGGTCGGGTCGGGCCGGGTCGGGCCGGGCTTCTCTCTCGCTGACTTTTTTTTAATAAATAAACAGTTAAATTCGTGCGCAGAGCCAGAGCCAGAGCCAGAGCAGAGCATGCTCTGCGCACGTGAACGACGCCCTCTTAATAATCTTCCCCTCCGCAGGTCCGCATGAAATTTCGGGTTTGCTTCGGGCTCGGGCCTGCAAATCAAGTTAATTGGTCGGCCTCGGGTCGGGTCGGGCTTTAATACCCGCGGGTCGGGTCGGGTCGGGCTGGATTTTTTAGGCCCGATCTTACCTCTACTCTACAGTGGTGATGGTTTATATGTTGTAAAGTTAAGTTTATTTATGCAGATTAGTAATAGTAATAATAATTATGATCATTTTAATATAAAGACCTTAATGATTACGCGATAATTGATCATTAATTTAATCAAATGCCCATCCCTAATAGCAATGTTTCAAACTGTTTTCTGTTGAACAAAAGCAAATGCAAAAAACCTGTAGTGATGCATGTGTGTTACTCAAATAAATCCATCGCTCTAAAATGATGTCTCCATCATGTAGCCGATGTGTGTGATACTTAATCATCTTCTCTTGAAACTGATGAATAATAATACGTGTGATAATAATAATAATAATAATAATATAAACACAATAATAATAATGATGGTATGATTATAATAATAATAGTGATAAGTGGTTGTATAGGTCTGTTTTAGCCATTTGTTGTGCCTCCTCCCCCCCCGGTTCCGGTAGTGTCCTCACTTTTGGGCCTTTGTCCTCGTTTTGGGCCTCCTCATAAATCAATCTAATGCTGAAAACACCTTCCCTAGCGCACTAAAAACAGCCACTATCATTACAAATCATAAAGCAGGAAACAAACCGGACATCAACAACTACAGGCCAATTAGCATTCTCCCCATTTTTTCGTTTTATTTTAATGTGCTATTCTGAATAATATGCGCGTGATTATGTGTTTGGGTTCATGTTACTGAGTGTATATTATGTATTCTGTGTTACTGCATTATGAGACGTGTGACCAAACGTTACATGGGCGATGCCGTGTGTGTCTTTTATTGATGCAGATTGTTGTAAATTTTATCCATGTAACCAGGGACTGCAGATGGAAATGAGCTGTTGAGCTATAACCTGATGCGCTGTCCCTTCAAATAAAGACTAAACTAACTAAACGAAATTAACTAACAGCGCTTCAGACAGAACAGTGCCTCAGGGAATGTTGCAGCTGCAAAATATCAATATGTCAAATATATATGAGACTTTGAAATGACTGCGGTTTGTGTTTTACAGACAGAGTGCAACATCTTTAGGAATGTGTCTCTGGACCAGTACAAACGCATCAGAGAGGGCATCATCAAGTAAGAAAAAACAAAACAACTTCACTCACTGTAGGTGTGTCAAATTGTTTTCTCCGTGAGGATGTTATTTATTTTATTTATTTATTTATTTATTTTGCGCGTATATAACAGAACAATAAAAAAAACACACTAGATAAAAAAGTAAGAGCGGGAAGAGGCGAAAAACCCAAAAGGGCTCATATTAAAGCCTCCAATTTATGAATACATTAAAATTAAACATTATAGCTGTGCATTAATTTAAAAAAAAAACCCATTCACACGCCTTCGATTAAATACATTTGATTCAAACATGGATTAAAACACAATGAAACATCCACAATTGAAAGATGATCAAACATTATCATAAAATATCAAACATTTCCTTAAACTCTTTTTAAGCGACATTTCCGATTTAATTGAAAACATCACTTTGTTTGGAATGTTTCACAGTGTGGCATTAAACCTTTCTATCTGCAGTGAGAGCAAAGCAGACCAAGTTACAGGTCAGATCTGTGGAGAGGCGACCCCGCTCACAGTCGAAATGCCTGTTTTTCTAGGTATTTTTGAGCTTTAAATCCACCTGTAATTAAATAAATGTGAGGTAGAGCTGTTTAATGTCACACTGTGGAACATTCCAGGCAGAGTAGTGACATTTCCACGGGGAAAACCATTTGAAAGACCCTCCACCAGAAAAATTACTTAGTGCACCTTTAAAAGTCCAGTCGGCGTATTTGCGGAACTGATATTTGGAAGCCAGTATTCGATCCGGCAAAGTTTTCTGTATCTTTGGCGATATCAGAAACCAGTATCGGATCGGTGCATTTCTAATTTGGACCTTTCCTTCAGCTAACTTTAAAACTATAGGAATTCCATGATGTTGTAATGTCATGTAGGGGTGGCATGGTTCATGAAAAAAAAAAAAAAATGTTCGATACGCTTGTTCAGGACGTCTCCACGGTTCCCGGCGTGTGTCTGTGCCTCGTACCCGGAACATTTCCAACACAAACCTGCTCTTTCTCCTCTGGCATCTGCGTCGCAATGGTGAAAACAACCTGCATAGACTTGATGACATCTCCGACATGAGGGGACGCGCGCACAAACGCTCACCTTCATGATCGTCATCGACCTCAAAACGCGTGGGCCGCGCCTCCTCCCGTGCGCCGTTTCTTCTCGCATAGTGAGTGGACCCACAGACCGTGAGCGCCTCCTCCCGTACACCACTCACACCGCGTCGCCTCCCGCTCCCGCACGCCTCGTCTCCTCCTGTACGACACATGGACCATGCCTCTACCCGAGCGCCTCTAAACCAGATCTAAAACTAGGACTACAAACAGCACGAAAACCAGGACTCAACCAGGACTAAAACAGGATTTAACCAGGACTAAAACAGGATTTAACCAGGACTAAAACAGGATTTAACCAGGACTAAACCATTCCGTGCGTCTACTCCCATACTCCGCACTGTTTGTTAATAACATGATTCCGCATCATTTTGAGTAAAAAATCAAATATTACTGATTTTTACTGGGCTGGTGCCTTTATGTTTGCACTGAAAGTGATTTAAAAATAACAACAAAACAAAATAAAACAAGAACCGTACAGAACCGAAAACCGTGACCCTTAGACCGCAATACGAACTGAACCGTGAACTTCATGAACTTCGTGAACCGTGCCACCCCTAACGTCATGTAAACGTAACAGCTTTCCGATTTCAGATGTATCCTGGCTACAGATATGTCCAGACACAATGAGATCCTCAGCAAGTTCAAGTCTCTGCTTCCAACGTTTGACTTCAGCAACAAGGACCATCGAGACGTGGTAAGAACGAAGGGAACATGGTGATGTGAAGTACTTCCATAAAGGTCAAGCAGAGCTGGGTAGAAGAGCTTAAATTTGGGAGTTAAGTAAGAATAACATTACCTTAAAAGAACTGTATGCAGCCTGCGCTCTTAATTAAGGATTCTTGTGAGCTTTAAGCCATGCTATAATGTTGCTACCTCCTCTAAAACATCTGGAGTTGTGTTTTGTTTCATTTTCACATGTTTGCATAATCCTTTTTTATTAGTTTGTAGATTGTCTACATCTCCACAGTTCAAAATGCTCTGTAGTTTTAAAGTTAACAGCTCCTTTTACCTTTAGTTCAGTAGTGATGGGCAATTCCAGGTCTGAAATTATCCAAATGATTCTAGTGAAGGTTTGAGAGAAGAACTCAGTCTAAATATGTATATTCTGTGTTAAACATGTGTGAATGAAACAAAACGCAACTGCAGGTATGTTTTTGATGAGGAAACATTATAATACAGAAAATAATGTCATATGGGCCCTTTTAACTTTTAACAATTTTAATTTCTCTGACATCCCCAATTACAACTTATAATACAATCAAGAAAATATTGTCCACTCACTACGTCTCCACTAGAGGTCACTATATCACAAACAAACATATACTGTAGTACAACGGACTGGAGCATAGACTGTATATATGAGTGGACATAACTAAAGCATTAGCTGTGCCAAACAGGAAGTGCTCCAGGAGGCTCTTCCAGCTCCTCTCCCTTGAGAGACTGATTTACATTAGGATCTTATTGTCCCTCTCTCTATAACTGCTGCTGTGGCCTCATCATTTTGGTCTTAAAATGTTCGTATGAACCCGCGACACATGATCCTGAATTTTTCATTTCTCTATCTTGTTCCTAAATCAAGATGTGAAGATAAATAACAGACCAATCAGACGCCTTCATTCCCCGAAGTCCCTCCCCCTATTGTTAGCAACAAGTTTGATTGACAGCTGGTGCGTTTCACTGCTAAGTAAATTCCCTTCCCGCTTTCCTGCCCCGATTTTTGAAATAAAATGACAAAATATCTCAAACAATTACAATAGCTAATGTTACTAGAATCTTAACTAGCATAATTTAACTAGCATAAAGTAAAGTGAATTTCGTTAAATTGCCAATTCGATTGTTGTTCGCAGGTAACAGAACATACAACATAAATTACTTAAACTTACTATTTAAAGTTTGATGATAAAAGCTAAAAGTTTCCTTATTATTCTCAAGAATCACTGAAATACAGCGGTCCGTGCAGGTGCAGAGTATCGCCGCTCTGAGGAGGGCGGCACATTTAACCACCTCACTCATGATTGGCTCTTGTGGTTGCTATGATACTCGCGGTCGGATTTCCAAATAGGGATCCTGGCTCCAAATTCACTCCTGTAACTGAGGCATCGTGAGCCTCATTTGAGCGACGCTGACGCTGTGGTGACGTCACACTGACTTAGTTCACTCATATATACGACTATGGACCAGAGATTTTAATTATTTGTAATCACTCAGACAAAGCAGTATGGATTAGGGTTTTCATTCAATGCCTATCACATCATGACGCAAACAGGTTAGGAGTTTGTTTATTTGTTTATTTTTACTTCATGTGTGCAGCTAATGATGATCCTGATCAAAGTGAGCGACATCTCCAACGAGGCGAGGCCCATGGAGGTCGCGGAGCCGTGGCTGGACTGTCTGCTCCAGGAGTTCTACAACCAGGTCACTATGTTATTTAAATTATGTAAAAATCATCTTTTATGAGCTTTTAATAATGTTATAATACTTTTGTCAGCAATAGCTATAGAATGTACATATAGATGGACATTTTCCTAACATTAACCTGGCTCCAAATTCTCTTCCGGCCTCAATGAGCTTCATTTGACTGGAGCCGAACGCTGTGGGTGACGTCACACGGTCTTAGTCCACCTCTTTATACAGTCTATGGCATTAGTTTACTCAAATTTAGGGATTAAAAATTGTCCAAATTTAATTGAGATTCAGTGATGCCTAATACCTCTTCCTACTTAGTGCTCAGTGCTCTGAACAGGGAGTGACTTAGCACAGAGAGCAAAGGGGTGACTCAGAGCTTCAAAAATGAAAGTTATAAAACATGTTAATGCATGTTAATTGTTTTCAGTAAATATAGCATTTTTAAAACAATAAAAGGTAAAATAGCGATTTAAATATGTTACGTGTTAGCATTTAGTACCTCATATAAGTGTAGTACTCCCTCTTTAAGGCGTTTACAATGGACTTAAGGTCAAATATGTATGTTTTAAAATAATACTAAATCTCTGAAAAAGCATAATGACTTCTTTAAATGTCGTACATTATGCAAATTTACTCTTCTGAGCTTTACGCCATGTTATAATGGTATTACCTCCTCAAAAAACATACCTGAAGTTGTGTTTTGTTTCATTCACACATGTTATCCTAGTAATCCTTTATTTTTAGTGCTGAAATCATCCAAACCGTTCTGGTGAGGGTGTATAGAGTTTAAAAACACAGTGGAGCACTTCCTGTATTGACATCACAGAGTGGAAGGTGGAGTGTTTTCCGTTCGAGAGACGAATTCTCCTTAAATATGCGCGATTTGTGTGCTAAACATGAATGAAACAGAGCACAACTTAAGGTATGTTTGTGATGAGGAAACAACATTAAAAATAGCGTAATATGGGCCCTTTAATTTACAACTAACTATAGAAAGGCAGCCATTTTGAAAGCTCGTGTGTGTGTGCAGAGTGATGTGGAGAAGTTGGAGGGGCTGCCTGTCACCCCCTTTATGGACCGAGACAAAGTGACCAAGCCTTCGTCCCAAACCGGTTTCATTCGATTTGTCCTCCTCCCTCTGTTCATCGAGCTGGCCAACCTCTTCCCCTGTCTCGAGGTAAATAATTTAACATTCATAAACAATGCTTAAACGAACAAAAACTGACCAGATACAGCTATCCACCTTTAAATGACTAACCTGCTATTCTTAAAGCTACAATGTGGCCCTCAGACCAATTGTTTTCGTGTTAGTAAACAGCGATGACGTAGGTTCGGTTGCGCAGGCATTTTGGCAGCAGAAGTACGGCAGAACTCACCAGTTTGCCGAGCTCTGCGAAAGGATTATCGTCAAAAGATCGAGAATATTTCCCCAACAAGCTGATTTTGACAAACGGTGTCCGACTGCCAGATCCTTGTGTGATCAGTGAGTAAAACTTTAAAACTTTAGTCCGTTGGTGGAATATCGACTCTGACAACCACACACAGAACAACCAGACGTTTTGGTGCTGGAAATGTTTTTATCTCCGTCGTCTTCTGCCCGTGTTCAGTCTGAATGAATCGGAATGAATGGGGAATGATGCCACTTCCTTTGCCAAAATGTGCACGCAGTTTTTTTTTAATCACTTCCGCCTTGAAAGGGTCTATACTACCGCAAGTAGTACTTTTTACTGCATGTTTTTGAAATCTACCTTGATCAAGTAAATGTAGTGTGTCCTTTTGAGGGTCTAAGCCTGAACAAAGGTCTGGAGGGTCATTCAAACCTGTTAGAAATGCACAGATTTGAATTAGTCACTGTTTTGACCATCAGTTTATGACCCTCGATCGGCCCTCACGCTGGTCTGTGTTTTAAAATGTGGTGATAAAAAACACCCCTGATTTAGGTATTTTGTCTGTAAATGAGTACCTATTCCTAATGTGGACTAAACCGAACACTATAGGTGACGTCACACTCCCTTAATCCACTTCTTTATACAGTTTATACAGAGTACAGCTGTGGTTTTCTGGGTCTGTCTGGTTTTATTCCATTAACATTCATTTTAAATTATGCAGTGATGTGAGAATTTAGAAATTTAGACTCTTTGTGGAGTGTTCTGGCATTTTGTACCCGGTAATTTACTAGATTACTACTACTAATATTTAGACTTGGACTTAGACTAACTTTGTTGATCCACAAGGGCACAGTCGTTCACACATCACATTATATTACAATAACAAAGAGTAAAAAATATAAAAATGGTAATAATAAATTCTGAATACGGGTAAGTAGCAATAAAAATAGCAAGAGACTGGTCTCAAATAAGCCATAATTATGTCAATGTATATGTGGGTCAATGACTTATAAGGATTTTTAACAGGCAATTTTTAAAATATAAAAAATATTAGTTTCTATTGAACTTTTTCAAATATTTACAGTGTCAGGTGCATAAATCTACATTTAACATTTATATTAAGCATTTTTAGTGTAAAATGTCATGTGTTGCGACCGAGAATAACCTTAAAATTGTTTTATTTTCTAAAACATGGAGCTAAGTTCTGAGTAATATGAAGTGTATAGAAACAAACTGTTGCATTTCTTTTGGTTTTTAATGCATATTGATATTTTCTTTTGCTCTCCAATATGACAGTCTCCTGCTTGTGTTTAATGAACAAACTACTGCCCTGTAAAATGCATCAAATAAAGAAAAATGCCTAAAGAATCCCATTCACCAAAGTCGACTTTGTCTGTTATTAAAATTCCAACCAAAGAATTACTATTATTAGTCGCACCACATGACATTTTAACATTTTAAGTACAAAAAACATGCAGAATAACTCATGATTTCTGAAAATAATTATTTGGTTCCATGGAGGTCAGAGGTGCTACAGAAATGTGGTGAATTATTATGAAATTTGAACCCTTTTAACTGAGGAAACTGCAACTGGACAGAAAATTTAGGCGTCACAATTATACACAAGAGGTGAACGAGGCTTATTATTACTTCTACTTCTTCTTTCTTTTACAGCACCACATCATAGATCCGGTCCGTAAAGCTCTAGATTACTACACGGAGATGGAGAAGGCTCTGGACCGCGCCAAGAGCAGTCTGAGTTCAGCTGATACCCAGACCACACCGGGACCAGAGACCCCCAAAACTGAGGCCAAGTGATGGGGAGGGGTCTGATTTACGTCATAATGTTGTTTCTTCGTCAAAAACATACCTGGAGTTTTGTTTTGTTTCATTCACACATGTTTAACACACAAACCCTGCAAATATAGACTCTGTTCTTCTCTCAAATGTCATGAGGTAATACAGAAAGGGCTCCACTGCGTTTTTAAACTCCGTAAAGAGTTGCTCAAACATGTGTGAATGAAACAAAACACAACTCCAGGTCTGGCTTTGAGAAGGTAACCGCATTATAACCTGGCTTAAAGCTCACAAGAGTCAATTTTGTGTAATTTTGTGACCTTTAAAATATGTATTTATTCTGAACATTACTGACTGTATAATAATGCACTGTCGCTGAATATTTGCATTGAATTTGAATTAAAACTGCTATAGTGTTGTTACTTGCAAGAAACTTGAGTTTGCTGTTTAAACTTTCCAAACACAATATATATTTTTAAATATATATATAATACATTTTACTTAAAGGTTCACTGGGAACTTTTCTCTTAGGGGAAACCTGCTACCCAATTTTACAGAAACTCCAGGTGTTTAATGTCACACAGTGTGACATGAAACATATCTGTTCATACGGCACTAACATGTCACAGATGGACTTTGGCGCTCGGCCATGGAGAGACTTGTGCACAAGCAGAGCTGCTTTAAAGTCTCCGAGCCACAGGGGGCAGCGCAGAGACCTGAGACCAGGACTTATGTGCTCGGACTTACTGGTTGGAGTCAGGACCTGAGCTGCAACGTTCTGGATGTTCTGCAGCGTCTCACAACTTGTTTGGAGAGGCCAGTGAGAGTCCGTTACAGTATCTAACTCTTAGATTATTACACCAGATGAAGTGTACCTTGCGATTGGGAAGTTGGCAGTGAATAAAGCCTGTGGTACTGACCAAATCACTGCTGTGCATCTGAAATATTCCAGCTGTAGACTCTCAGTGCTACTTGCTTTGTGTTTTTCTGGCTTGTTAGTACATGGGATATTACCAAATTATACTTCTATAGATATTTTAACTTATTAGGTTCTTTTTTATGATGATGTATTCAAGGGTATTTACCTTGCTGACATGTTTCGGCTGCTGCTGCATCTTCAGAACTGTCCCCGGTGCTGGTGGTGACGTGTCGTATATCGGCTGTTGTCACTTCCTGTAGGCGTGGTCGGCCTGATGGACCTGCAGGTCGCTCTGGCCACGCCTCCCGTCGCCCCCAGGTGTGTGAAAGGAGGAACGCGCCGCCGTCACGGTTGATGCGGTCGTGTAAGTGATGTTAAAACAACTCTTTTTAGATCATACTGCACTCCACTGTGTACAGCCCACCTATAGTTTAATTACAGTAAAACAAAGATGAATTAGATTAAGGTGGCAGATAATGATGCTCTTAGAATACGGCTAAAGACTCCAGGGTGGGAAAGTGCCGGCGTTTTGTTTGTGTCTGTAAATATTCCCACGTTCCAGCCGCAAATGAGGAAGCTCATGTATAAATGTATGTGTAGATTAATTGAATCAAGAAATGTTAGAACGTGCTTGACTGATATTAAGGAAAGTGACACCCAATATTACTCTTGACATCTGGAAACACTGGAAAAGCAGCTATATGTATTTTAATTCTAACAGACCTCACATCGTTTTAGATTTTTTTCTTTTACGTGTGTGTGCTGGTGACCCGTTTTATGGCACAAAACTTGTTAATCCTGTTATTTTGTTTCTTAGTTAAGGTTTGTGTAAATATTTTAGATCCCTTTTGTTTAATTTACCTCGCACATTCCTGTTAATTAAATTATTACTTAATTAATACCATCTTCCACCTTGGTTTTTGTTACTTCCCTGACCGTAGCGAGCTGGGTCGTAACAGATCTTCACTGTGTTTTTAAACCAATAAGTGAGTAATTTCCGTCCATAATTACCAAATTACTGAACTAAAGACAAAAGGTCGCTGTTTGAGGTTTGGAGATGTAGATTAATCCAACACGTGTGAATGAAACCAAACACAACTCCAGGCATGATGTCAACTTTACATTCCTTCTACTTTGACCTGCCTGCAAAAGTTGGCAAAGGAAATTGATTTTTTCTTCACCAAACAATGACTCTTTCAATGAGACTGACTTTTAGCCAGTCATTAAACAGTGGAAGGTGTGTGTTTTTTTTACTTTATGACAATTTTGTGTGGATTTGGGCGTCTCTGGATTAAAGAAACTCTTTTTCATCCAGAGATTGGTCAGTTTTGTTCAGGTGAGTTGTATAAAACTGAGGTAAGAAGAATCCACCGTTTCCGTTCGTAAATGAATTGTAAAATCTTTGAGAGACCAACTTGTCTTTGAATGAAAAAGAAATTTGATGTTAATAGAGAGTTAAAGCCACACTTTGGAACATTCTTTATGGAGATAGAGGAGTTTTTACATCATTCTGTAGAAGATTATCCAAAAGAACAACTTTTCCATGGAAATAAACAGAGAAGTTATGGTCCAAGAAGGAAGGATACACATTTTTTCTTTGTTTTTCAGTGCCATAAACAATTAGCTGAATACTCAGGCTTTTATTTATTTACTATAAAGTTACATCCTGAGGCTTCAAGTAATACAAAAAAAACGTAATAATTTAGTTTGCAAAGTTTCCAAATGGGGAATTGTGAAGAAAAAACCCAAAAAATGTTCTCAAGCAAGTGTAGTGTTACTTCAAAATAATATTACTCAAGTAGAAGTAGTTATTTAAGAGTAAAAATAAAAGTATTTGAGAAAAGTACCACACTGTACGAGTCGCTGTTCATGAGTTAATGAGTGAATGTAATTTGAAGGATCCACAAAAAAAATTTATATTGGAGAGAGCCAGGACTGTAGAACTAAACTAAGAATAAACCAGGACTAAACTAAGACTAAATCAGGACTAAACTAAGACTAAATCAGGACTACATCAGGTCTAAACTAAGACTAAATCAGGACTACATCAGGTCTAAACCAGGACTAAATCAGGACTACATCAGGTCTAAACCAGGACTAAACTAAAACTAAACCAGGACTTCATCAGGTCTAAACCAGGACTAAACTAAGACTAAATCATGACCACATCAGGTCTAAACTAAGACTAAATCAGGTCTACATCAGGATTGCATATCAGGTCTAAACTAAGACTAAACCAGGACTACATCAGGTCTCAACTAAGACTAAAACAGGATTACATCAGGTCTAAATTAAGACTAAATCGGGACTACATCAGGTCTAAACTAAGACTAAACCAGGACTACATCAGGTCTCAACTAAGACTAAAACAGGATTACATCAGGTCTAAATTAAGACTAAATCGGGACTACATCAGGTCTAAACTAAGACTAAATCATGACCACATCAGGTCTAAACTAAGACTAAACCAGGACTACATCAGGTCTAAACTAAGACTAAATCAGGTCTACATCAGGATTACATATCAGGTCTAAATTAAGACTAAATCAGGACTACATCAGGTCTAAACTAAGACTAAACCAGGACTACATCAGGTCTAAATTAAGACTAAATCAGGTCTACATCAGGATTGCATATCAGGTCTAAATTAAGACTAAATCAGGACTACATCAGGTCTAAACTAAGACTAAACCAGGACTACATCAGGTCTAAACTAAGACTAAAACAGGACTACATCGGGTCTAAACCAAGACTAAACTAAGACTAAATCAGGACTACATCAGGTCTCAACCAGGACTAAATCATGACTACATCAGGTCTAAACCAGGACTAAAACAGGACTATCACAATTTATGACTAATCTGATCCCTGCCAACTGTAAAGAGGAGCATACATTGTCATTTGTGTTTGCAAATTACCATTAAAAAAATGCAGCCACAGAAGTCCATCAGATTCACAATGTTTCACACTTTTTTCACCATTTTATTTACACCAACTGTGCGATTGGTCCAGCAGGGGGCGCAAATGCACGTAGTCGTGGACTGAAGCAGGAGCAGGAAACGATGATAACGAGCAATACAAAAGCAAATATAGGAGATTTTAAGAGGAATCGTAAATGTTCGCATACTTTACAGGCAAGTAGTTTATTTGTCCAGTAGCCTATGTTATTATTTTGCTGATTTTTTGATCTCTTGGAGAATAGTTTTGGACCAGATTACGAGTAAGTTTGAACAACGTGCCCGATCCATTTAATTATTAGCTTACATAAACTTTCACTAAACTTTACACAGTATGTTAATTATTCTACTAATTATTCCATTAAAACGAGGTTGCTACTGTGAATTCTGATGTGTTGATTTAGTTGAATAGAGTTAAGATATAATTTAAGAAAATACCGATTCCGTTTTTTTGTTTTTTGTTTTTTTTGTTTTTTTTGTTTTGTTTTGCACTTTCTAACTTCACTTTTATTGTCTGGCAGGTATTTTATTGTTTAAAGGTGCATTGTGTAACTTTTCCTGTATTGCTTTGTCTGGATTGTTTCACAGTATGACATTAAACATTTCTATCTTCATGGAGACCAAACCAGACCAAGTTACAGGTCAGATCTGTGGAGAGGCGACCCCGCTCACAGTCAGAAAGCCTGTTTTTCTAGGTATTTTTGAGCTATAAATCCACCTGTAATTTAATAAATGTAATGCAGACTAATGACATATCCATAGAAACAAGCAGTCGACGAAGTTACGCACCTTCAATTGCGTTTGCTGGGTTAAAAATAAAAGGTTAATGTTTGTAATGACCTCCACAGGGCTATAAGAAACATTTATTTTAAGAATTTTAAATAAATTATATGATTCAAAACATGTCACACCATTAACAGCAGCACATTATGAATTCAGCAGTAAAATGTTCATTTAAATCGTCCATTTTGTAGTTCGTATTTTTACAACTTGTAGTGACAGAAGTTCGAGCTGGTTTATCTCAGATCCTGGAGCTTGAGTCTGAAGGAGAGTTCACATGGAGGTGTTTACAGGTCAGATATGTCCTCCTGAGACCTGCTTCATTCATTTGTGTCTTTTATAGTGACATTGAGTTAACCAGTCGATCTTTTAAGTGTTTTGACATGGACTCTTAAAGAGATAGTTTGGGATTTTTGACATGAATCTGTATGTCCCCGTCAGCAGTGTCGTGCATCAACACTGACTTACCTCCCGACAGCGTCCGGTGAGCCGAGTTCTTCCCCGGTTTCAGTGGCGACAAAATAGTCCGGCAAGTTGGCTGGGGTCACGAAAATAAAGCGTTTTTCTTCTCAAAACAAAATGTGTTCAAAAGAGTGACACATTTGCGTCACAAAACCTGAACGGAAAAAAGTCAGACCTCAGGTGACTGCCGCCAGGTGACAGTCGTGCACGAATCCAGCACTTTTTTCAGTAGTTCGGCAGTGCTCTATGACAGGAGAGAAAATAGTACCAAGCGATTATGAGGTTTGACTTTTTTGCCGTTCACGTTTTGTGATGAAAATATCTTTTGAACACATATTGTTTTGAGAAGAAAAACACTTTCATCAGCACCGAAACCGGGGAAGAACTCGGCTCACCGGACACTGTCGGGAGGTAAGTCAGTGTTGATGCATGGCACTGCTGACGGGGACGTACAGATTCATGTCAAAAAACCCGAACTATCCCTTTAATGGGGGGACTAGGTTTCTCTGCCTAAATAGAGTTGAAGGATTACAGTTGTGCTCATAAGTTTACAGACCCTGGCAGAATTTATGATTTCTTGGTCCGGAAGCTGCACATGGGACGTACTTGGATCTTCCAACATGATAATGATCCAAAACACAAAGGCAAGTGGACCTGTCACTGGCTCCAGCAGAATAAAGTGAAGGTTCTGGAGTGTTCGTCTCTTCTGACCTCAGTATCACTGAGCCTCTGGGCAGATTCAAGCTGCAGTTCAGACAAGAGCCCAAGAATTTACAGGAACTGGAGCCTTTTGCCAAGAAGAATGAGCAGCTTTACCACCAGAGAAAATAAAGAGCCTCATCCACAACTATCACAAAAGACTCCAAGCTTCATTGGATCATTTGTGTAGTTTCTGTTTCATTATGATTTAAAAAGAGGAAACACAGTTGTTTGATAATAAACGGCTTCACCCAAACACTAACCATGAGTGAAAGAAAAGTTTTTGTATTAACATTCATATTCTCTCAAAGAAGGCCAAGAAATCAATCAAATTCTGTCAGGGTCAAGGCTGTAAACTTATGAGCACAACTGTATAAAGTACTGTCATGTCCAGGATAAAAATGAACTCTATAGTTCGTTTGTGGCTGCACTATGATAAAATAAATAAATAAATATAAATCAAAGGGAGTTTAAAAACTTTCTGAGGCGACTGTAGAAGTTTATCAGAGATGATGTTCATCAGAAAAGTTGTTTTTGTTCGGTTGTTAACTTCACATGGACTTAACACCAAAATGTCCCTGGCGTCCACTACAGAGGACATGTTACAAATTATAAATAAGAATAAAATTAACAAAATCGAAATACTATGGTGTTCATTTACCTCAAAATAGACAGAAAACCACAAAAAATAAAAATTGCAATACACTTTTTTTCTCCGGGTCCCAGGAGGATATGTGACTACACAGGCTTTATAAAGTATAACATTATTAAACATAACATTTACATTTAACCCTGATGTAACACTTCCATTTGGCATTGAACAGAAGCTTCAGGGCAGAGTCCAAAGTTCAGGGCTGGACAAATACACAAATACACAAAAAGACAAATACAGCTTGAGAAATATCAAACTCAAATGAAGTGCATTCATGTGTGCCAGACGCAGAATAAAAACACAATTTATTTAATCAGGTAAACAATTATTAACAGTTAAAGACTAGTTCGCTTGTCATTTGCTCCAGCTCGAGGCTTAGTAGCCAAAGTCAAACATTTATTTAGTAACATTAACATGAACTTTGATTACTCAAAGTTTTCAGATAAATCACAAAGATAAAGTAATAAATATGTTTAGGCAAAGCAAGTTTATTTGATTAGCACAATTCGTACACAAAGTAATTCAAATGCTTTACAGAATAAGAAATACATTAAAATCACAATACAAACAAATCAAATAAATAGAGATAAATAATCATCTATTTTAAAATAGAGATGGGACATTAAATTAGAGAGAATTAGACAGAAGAGAAGAGAAGAGTGCGGAATAGAAAATGAAAACCTTTAAATATAATATAAATATGTTTAATAATGGCAGATGAAGATGACGAGTCGGTTGTTTGAGAAGGTTCGACACCAGAAAAATGACCCAACTCTGTGAAAATGACCCCAAAAAATGACCCAACAGCAATAATCCAGCATTTTTAAGGAGCATTAAAAATATGTATGTGTCTACATGTGTATAAATTGTGCTTTACAAATAAACTCGCCATGCCTTACCTGCAGCAGTACCTAAAAAGCAAAGGGAACTACATAGACCATGATCCTTTGGTGTTGTCAGTGCAGATTACATGAAGAGATAACTGTTGTGAAGCACTTTTAAATCTTAATCCTTCATATTATAACCATAACAAAAGGTTTTCGGGGCTTTTAAAAGGAAAAAGTAGCATACTCATATATTAATATTGCAATAAATCAAACCGTGAGATGCATATTGTGAAATTATCATATTGAGGGATTTTGATATTGTTACATCCCTAGTGTTTCCTACTCCCATTAGCTTCATTGTTTTGTTTTCAGTCCGATAAGGCTCAAGCTGGTTCTTAAAATGTGTATGTGGATACTGCGAAGAGGCCGACTCCCTGCACAGGCTCCTATTGTCCTAAGGAATTTCTCCCGGTTAAGAAACAATTGAGTTAAAATGGACTTTCCCTGAAAAATGTATGTTCAACTCCAGACAAATGGCCCATAAAGTTGTGATCTTAACTTCAATTTGATTAAAAAAAAAACATAAATGAAAAAAAAAAAATTGGTAGTTTCTGCTTGTTTCTGTGGATATGTATTTCTATGGATATGCTCCACAATATGGCATTAAACAGATCTACCTTCAATTATAGGTGATTTTATAGATCAAAAATACCTAGAAAAACAGGCATTCTGACTGTGAGCGGGGTTGCTTCTCCACAGATCTTACAAGTACTTGACTTGATTTGGTGTCCAAGATAATAGAAAGGTTTAAAGCAACATTGTGAAACATTACTGACAAAGCAAAATGTCATTTAAATGTCGTGTTACAACCATTATTTGTTGGAGCTCCTAAAACATTAACATTAAAATGAAACCACCAAACACTCAAACAAGCAGTAAGTCATTTTGAAATCAAGTGTTTTCTATCATAATTAGCGCTGTCAATCGATTAAAATATTTAATTCTGATTAATCTCATGAATGTCAATGCGATTAATCGCAAATTAGTCACACATATTTTGTCCCCTTGAATCATCATTTTAATGTTCTTTATCCACATAGAAAAGTGGATATGCTTTGTGCAGATGTTATTTATTTATTTTTTGTATTGCAAACCAGAACAATCGTCAGTGAGACACTTTGTGCTCTGCATCAGTGTGACTCTTCTGTCTTCAGAACAGTCAAATAACGGGTGAAATAATGTGCTGTGACCCTGAGGTAGTTCTCATGACTGAGGAACGTCCAGTGATCTCCTGTTAGTGCGACTGTTTTTGTCGCCCCAACTCCTGTTGTACCCGGGGCACAGTCACGCTGAGACTTTTGGGCTGTGCTTGGGCGCGGTTGCCTGGAGTTCTGCGTTCACACCTGTCGGGCTGCAGACAGAGCGTCGTCGCACACCGCTGTTTGCGAAGCTGCGGTCTTGACGGAGAGGGTGGGTCCATTGGCGTGAGGTTCTGCTGCGATATGCGCTCCACTGTGGGTTTGTGGATGTGGTGGCGATGTGGGGGAGAGAAGTCGCTGTCCGCGGTCCTTGTCGCGGATTCGCCGTATGTTTTAAAGTGGACTTTGTTTCATGTTTTCCTCGTGCAGGTGGCATCGGCGTGCGCAGGTGTGCCGCGCTTTGGCCCAACTCCTCCAACCGAGACTTCTCATGTTTTGCACAAATCGTTTTCCTTCCTGTTTACAGCCAGATCATGTAGTTTTTCTAACGTTACATCAGTGGCCACAGCTTATGAAAAAACTAGTTAACTAGGTCACAAAGAGCATTAACTCGCGCTAAAAAAATGCTGTTAAAATTGTTTTGAGTTAACGCGTTAATAGAGTGATATTTTTGACAGCACTAATTGTAATATTATACTTTTTTTCCCCAAATCAAACTACATATAGGATCCACCCAGGAAACACCAAACATGGTAATAACAGAGAAGGGGAGAAGGAGCATGGACCCTCCTGGCACACCACTCCTTCAACATGTCGGAGTCCAGGATCAGGGCAAGACCAATACATGCCCACTCTTTGGGACCGTAACCCTTCCCAGGCAAAAAGGTGCTGGAGCCCGCGTCCACCGACATCCAAGATCCGCCTCACAGTATCTGCCGGGTGGCCACCAACCAACCAGGGGGACTTGGAAGGAGCTCGTGGAAGTCTAAGGAAAACAGAAACAGGATTAATCACCTTTTCAACTTCAAACAGTCCAGTCAAGCGAGTTGACAATTTCTTGGATTCAGATTTCAAATATGTTTGGAAGTGTTGACTTCTGTTAAATCTTGGCAAAAATGAAAAAACAGCGCAGAGGCACGGAGATCATCCTTACAGTACCATTAATAATGTTACAGCAGGATTCAAGGCATCAGGGTGACAAACAGGCAAAAAATGTCAGAGTCTAAAGAATCTACTGAGGTTTCTGATGGTCGAAGTGTGTCTGAGAGTCCAGGTGTCTAACAAAACCTTTATATATTCTAATGAATATTCTCTTTTTAGCTGATACATAAGTCTGGGAAAATCACAGATTTATTAAAAATGTTATCCTTTAGCTGACAGTTACCCTGGAAAAATCCTGGAATTTCTACAGTTTATTTCTTAAAAACAGAGCCAGAGCCCTAACAATGAACAGCCATTCATTGTTAGGGCTACAGCTGTAGTTTGAATCATTTAAAGATATTAATCAAGAACTGTACTGTACTTGCTGTAGCAAGCAATAAGTCTGTCATAGATTACAATAAGATTAGTGTTCACAGAAAATAACCAGACTCTGTGGCCTGGAGTGTACTTTGTTGTTGAGCGACGATGGCAGTTAGCCAAGGGTTTATTTTAGGGTAATATTTGTAACAGGACCTTCCTGGTCTCCTTCCAGGTCTTACGGCACGTCCGCATATGGACTTGAAGGGAGGGTACAGCCATTTCAGCCTCATCCATGGACAGGAGAGGAGGATATCCAGTGGAGCACTGAAAAGGGGAAAGACCAGTAGCAGAAGTTAAAGAGTTATGTGCGTACTCTACCCAAGGTAAGTGTGAACTCCAGGTTGTAGGGTTGCGTCTGGCCACGCAGCGGAGAGCAGACTCCAGGTCTTGATTGGTCGTTTCAGTTTGACCGTTTGTCTGTGGATGGAAACCAGATGAGAGGCTAAGACTGGTACTCAGAGACATGCCTCCAAACCTGGGAGATGAATTGGGGGCCCCGGTCAGAAACAGTATCAGCAGGGATACCATGAAGACGGAAAACATGTTAATAATAATAATAATAATACATAACACTTGTATAGTGCTTTTCAAGATACTCAAAGACGCTTTACATGGAGAGACAAAGGCAAAAGAAATAAGATAATAATTTAGGGCTGAAACGATTCATCGAGTTAATCGATTAAATCGATTAGAAAAATGCATCGATTATTATTTTTTTGCCTCGATGCTTCGTTTTATTTTCATACGCTCGGCGATGGCCGGAACCTTTTGTGGTAGAGGTAAAGTTTCCGCACGACCATTGCACTTCACTGTACACACAACAGCGCGGCGCCCATGGATGTATAATAAGAGCATAACCTCCTCCTCGAGGAGTGCGCGGTACGCTCCGGTACCTACGCACCCCACATCTCCGGTACGCCGCGCGCTCCTTATCTCCCGTACGCCGCGCACTCTGCGCGTGGATTGTGTCTTGTCGCGTACAATCTGTGGACCGCGCTTCCTCCTGTGCGCCTCTAAACCAGAACTCACACCAGGACTAAGCCAGGTCTAAAGCAGGTCTAAACCAGGTCTAAAACCAAACAAGAATTTGCAGGAGTTGGTTGCTACATTTATGTAGTTTTAAAAATCATGACAATATCAAGTAATCCAAAGTATTCAGATTACGTTGCTCACTTTAAGTAATTTAATTGATTATGTCACAAACTACATTTTGGGGAATGTAATCTGTAATCTGTAGGGGATTACATTTTAAAAGTCACCTTCTCAACACTGATGCTACAACATGTAAACAGAAAGCCCCGTACATTACATCAAGTGGAAAAGAAACCGCGAGGTGAGTCAACCTTAGCCCAGCGATAATTACGTTTTTCATGTCCAAAACACGTGTATCTGTCAATGCACGTGGTGTGTACTTAACATGTGCAAAGTAGACACGACAATAACAAACGATTACTCGATTATTCGAACAAAATAATCGACAGAATAATTGATTACTGTAATAATCGCGAGCTTCAGCCCTATAATAATTAATGGACCATGATGTCGGCAGTCTCTCGAGCTGAGGGCAATTTAAGGAAGGCCACAAAGTGAGCTGCTTTTAAAAATCTGTCCACAGTTGTCAAGATGGCAGATTGACCATTAGAGAGGGGAAGACCAGTTACAAAATCCACTGCGATATGGGACCGGAAATAGTTAAAGGCCTGAGGTGATCAGAAGGGGGGGTGTGAGGCAGGCACAAAACTCCCACTGTCAGTGTCCATTGTCGGTCACCAAAGTGACGCTTGAGGCTCGACAAGGTGCGCTTTACCCCAGGATGACAGACAAAAAAGAGTTATGGGATATGGGACCATTGTAAGACCTCACATGCGTATCATAGCTTGAAGTATGATGAGTAAGAGGTTTTGATTGGATGAATTTTCAAATATTACACTTTACACATTCATACAAGATGGATTAAAGGGGAACTCCGGCACATTTGAAGCTAAAGTCTGTTGCTAGAGGTGGCCGAATTCTGTCAGAAGCCAAAAAACGGCACAGATCAGTGTTGCCTCAGTGGAGATCTCACTGTGGCAGTGAGTCTGTCAAGGCAACAAACTAGTGTAGTGATTTGGGCAAGTTTTTAGCTTCCACTTAAAACGCCAATTTGCACAGAAGAGGCTTAATAATAATAATAATAATAATAATAATAATAATGCATCAGTTTTATATAGCGCTTTTCAGGACACTCAAAGACGCTTTACAGAGCATTATTCATTCACCCCATTCCTGGTGGTGGTAAACTACTATTGTAGCCACAGCTGCCCTGGGGCAGACTGATGGAAGCGAGGCTCCAATCTCCACGATCGGCCCCTCCGACCACCACCAACACTCACGCACACACCACTTTCATACTAGGCAATGTGGGTAATGTGCCTTGCCTAAGGACACAATGACAGTTTTTTTGTGACTGGCGCCTCCCTGTGGCACCTGGAATTCCCAGTGGTCTCCCATCCAAGTACTAACCAGGCCCAGCCCTGCTTAGCTTCTGAGATCTGACGGCATCAGGCTTTGACGAGCCGGTATGGCCACAACCTAAACACCACTTTAACCCATCTTACAACAGCCACGAGTCTAACAAACAAAACGCTCTGCCTGGTTCACTCATTAGTGTCTGGAAACGTTATAAAACAACTTATAAGCAGCTTTAGCTTTACCGATTTGATTTCCCTCTGCACATGCTAAAGCCCAAAAGACTCGACTAGAGCTGCCAGAAGCAACAAGTGATGATCGACTGCTGACGGTGAAGAACAATAGAAACTGAAAGTTGTTGGAAGAAAATGGTTTGGGAATGTATTTTTTTCACTTTTTCTAAAAATATAATTCACTCGTAAATAAGTAGGATTAGAAACGACATCAGTGATTGAGTCTTTTGGGCTTTCACATGTGCTGTGGGAAATCAACAAAGGTAAGGCTAAGGCTGCTTATGAAGTTGTTTTCTAATGTTTCCAGACACTAATGAGTGAATCAGGCAGAGCGTTTTGTTTGTTAGACTCGTGGCTGTTGTAAGATGGGTTAAAGTGGTGTTAAGCTTCTTCAGTGTGAAGCAAATTGGCGTTTTAAGTGGAAGTTCAGAACTTGCCCCCATCACTACACTAGTTTGTTGCCTTGACAGACTCACTGCCACTGCAAGATCTCCGCCGAGGCAACACTGATCTGTGCCGTTTTTTGGGTTCTGACAGTATTTGACCACCTCTAGCAACGGACTTTAGCTTCAAATGTGCCAGAGTTCCCCTTTAAGTGGATGCCCCTCCGCAGATCTGACCTATAACTTGGCCTGGCTTGCTCTCCATGAAGATAGAAAGGTTTAATACCATACTGTGAAACATTCCAGATAAATAACATGTCCATGGAGAAAAGCATGTGACGGACCCTCCACCAGAAAGGTTACAGAGTGCACCTTTAAAGTACCAGAGCCCGCCTTGTTGTAACCTTGGTCTATGTTGTGACTAATAAGGCAGTAAATACAGATCAAACTCCGCACACTTAACCCAGATGTGTCCTGGCGGCCGTTGACCCATGTACTTCTTACTTTTTGTAATCTTTAATTTTTTTTTGTAATCTTTATCGCACACTCACGTTTCATCATCACCATGAATATGTATTTTCCGGGTATTGGGTGGGTCCTTCTTCATCCTTCAGTTATTCACAGGTTTTATTTCCTCTTTACAGTTGATATGAATTTACTCTTGCTTCTTCAGAAGATATAATATTTAAAGGTTATCTATTACGCAGAGTAGACTTGTGAGCTTTAAGCCGTGTTAGAATGTTGTTACTTCCTCAAAAACATGGAATTGTGTTTTGTTTCATTCACAAATGTTTGCGTAATCCCTTATTATTAGTCTGTCTATAACTCCAAGTCTACATCTACAAGTTCAAAATGCTCTGTTCCACCTTGTGATGTCATGAAGCAGTAGTTAAAGGGATAGTTCAGGATTTTTGACATGAATCTGTATGGTGTCCCCATCAGCAGTGTCGTGCATCAACACCGACTTACCTCCCGACAGCGTCCGGTGAGCCGAGTTCTTCCCTGGTTTCGGTGCTGATGAAAGTGTCCGGCAAGTTGGCTGGGGTCACGAAAATAAAGTGTTTTTCTTCTCAAAACAATATGTGTTCAAAAGAGTGACACATTTGCTTCACAAAACGTGAATGGCGAAAAAGTCAGACCTCATAATCACTTGGTACTATTTTCTCTCTGCTCATATCCCTCCGCGCTGCCTCCAGGTGAAGCTGCGCCTGTTTCACTGTGTTTCCTGCTCGGAAAGTAACGACAACATGTGTGATTACGACACAACGATGAAGACATGGCCTTTAGCACAGAGCCAAGGGGAGATCTTTATGAGCCCGAATATACTGATGCCCAAATTCACCAGATGGAGTCAGAACAGCAGAGAGAGAGAGGAGGGACAGAGTGGGACAAGCTGAAGCTGGATTTTTGTTGTTAGAGCCTGGAGAATCACGTGTCCGCACCATTTTTATATATATTCTTATAGCTTATACAAGCTTATATACTGGATATATATATATATGGATTTGTGCACAGCTTCACCTGGCGGCAGCGCAGGGATATGAGCGGAGAGAAAATAGTACGATTAAATAAGCGATTATGAGGCCATACAGATTCATGTCAAAAGCCCCGAACTATCCTTTTAACAGCGTACCTTTTACCTTTTGTTCAGTAGAGATGGGCAGTTCCATGGCTGAAATGATCCAAATGATTCTAGTGAAAGTGTATGGAGTTTAAAACACACAATGGAGCACTTCCTGTATTACCACATGACATCACGAGGTGGAATAGAGTGTTTTCTGTTTGAGAGAAGAACTCAGCCTAAATATGAAGGTTTGCCGTGTTATACGTGTCATTGAAACACAAAACAACTCCCGGTATGTTTTCGATGAGGAAACAACATTAAAAGAGATCAGAAAATCATGTAATGTGACCGCAATTCCTGATTTTTAATGTCTTTAAAACATGCAGTGGGTTGGTTCAGTTGTAATTTTAAAAAGCACATTTAGTTCATTTTGTCTTTAACCAATTTATTTTTATCTTTTTTTTTAAATGAAGCCCTCTATCTTGCATTCATTCTGTTATTGATACTTTGCAGTGGGTGTTCTGTATGTATCGGCAGAATGTTCAGCAAGAGATACAAAACACACATTAGCAAACACAACTAAATACGCTTAAAGATTGTCTGATAACTCAAGACAAAGTACAAAATAGCTTTAAAGAGCACATTTTTCTGGAGCCTGTGATCAGTACGAGTGTTATGGTCCTGTTTAGGTGTTTGATTTTCAACAAAAATGTGAGAGACTAACTGCTGACTCATGCTAACTCGCTTGTGACTGTAATTTTATTTCAGTGGGACTTGTTCAACAGCACAAATCAGATCACCTGGTGTGTCTTTCTGGACAGATTGTGTTAAAATAAAGATCAAAGTCTAAAAAGCTTCAGACAGAGCAGTGGAAGGGAAGGTTGATGAAAAAAAGGTTTCGTATTAATAAAAATGCAACTCTTATGAGACATTCTGGGTCAGTCTTTGTCAGGAATTGTCCTTTTAGTGTTTTGCTCTGACCAGAGTATTGGTTAAAGGTGCTTTACAGTAAGACTTATCTATCGGCATGGACACAGTGAGCTAAGGCCATAATAAAAACACCTGTCACTAATGAAAGATAAATATGTAATTCATGTCATATACCTACCGTGTTTACTAGAGATTGACAATTCCAGGGCTCAGGTCATCCACATGATTCTTAGAGAAGGTGGAGTTTAAAAACACAGTGGAGCACTTCCTACACCACATGACATCACAAGGTGGGACAGCTTTCTATTTGAGAGAAGAACACAGCCTAAATATGCAGGAGGTGTGTGTTAAATATGTGTGAATGAGACAAAACACAACTCTGGGTATGTTTTTGATAAAGAAACAACATTATATATTAGAAAATAGAGTAAAATGGACCCTTTAAATTTGTACTTCAAAATTAGAGCACTGAGAGTAAACCTGCAACTTTGGCTTCCTCAGCTGTAACTACTATTTCTACTTCTATATATGTAATTTATTATTCAATTTCCAGTATTATTATTAAAGGTGCTCTATGTAACCTTTTGGTTGGGGGCACAGCAAAAACTGGAGGGTTAACATTTCAGGGTAAAGAGTTGTTTTTAACACAAAAAGTGTTATTTTAACTATTTGAAAGTTAAATGGGGGTTATTTGCCAGAGTTGATTTGGTTAATTTAACTTCCCTTAGTGTTAATTTGGCACTTCCCACCCACCACTTCAAACTCCTGCGAGAGAAGACCAGTTTGAATCAGTTTTGTACATAATTTCATCTTAAATTAACTAAAATAAAGTGTAACAATAAAACACCTCTGTGTGTTGTTTAGATAAATCAGGATACCCCTACAAAGTGTTACCTGTTTACTCTCAAAACTTTAATATAACTCTTGATTTCGGGGTTAAACAGGAACTTTGGCCTAGTGTTACATAATTAACATTTCCAAAAATGTTAAATTAACTCTAAAACAGATTCGACTCGTATAAACCCTGAGAAAATGTCTTTGCTCTGCCTTAAATGTTCCACAGTATGACATTAAACAGCTCTACCTTACATTTATTCAGTTGCAGGTGTTTTTATAGCTCAAAAATACTTAGAAAAACAGGCATTCTGACTGTGAGCGGGGTCGCCTCTCCACAGATCTGACCTGTAACTTGGTCTGGTTTGGTCTTCACGGATAAATAGAACCGCACCGGCACTGTGAAACGTTCCAGACAAATCAATAACATCTTCGTCTTCAGAAAGCAATTGGATGGACCCTCCACCAGAAAAGTTACACAGTGCTGCTTTAAAGACTACATAGTGTAAAATCCTCGCGGTCGTTCAACTCATTTTACTCCTCCTTGCTAATGCAAGGACCCTGTTATCAATAACCTTTATCATCAATAGTACGGGTCCACCCCTAGTTAAGGTGAAATAGCTGGCACATGTCTTATCAGCCTAATGCAGGGTTAGATAATATAAAGGCAGAGGTTACCTGAAGAGGAGATAGAGGCGTCTTTCTCTTTTCCTTGAGCTCAACTTGCAAAACACAGGAAAGATCGCGAGCAGAAGAGGTAGTGAAAACGTTCAGAGTTGAATATATTCTTAAAAATTCCTGTCTAAAATCGTAAATAGCTGATTCGGTCTTCGCAGGTCACAAAAGAAGTCACTGGAAGCATGAAGAAAGGTTTTAATCTGAGTGGGCAAGATGACGACAAGAAAGGTAAAACTTTGCTAATTATGTAATGTGTTTGATAAAAAAAAGTATTTCAAGCGCGTAAATATTTGCTAATTTGCATATATACGTCGTTAATTTGGAGTTAATGCTAGTTGTTGTTAGCTTTACCGTGACTGATCTCTGTGATTTGTGAAAAACCCATTGTAATGAATAATTACATGGACACAAAAACAAAAAGCAGGATCTAGGTAAGTTAAAATGACTAAATTAAGAACATTTTACTTTATTTAACTAGATTCAACTTGACAATTATCTACCAATGGAATAAGTATTTTCGTATTTTAACTACAAAAGGTCTCGAATCAAGATCAAACTTTTTTAATTCAAGTAATTATGACTTTGAGTTAAATTTTGTTCATGTGGGATGCTGAGAATACAAAGATGTCAAATTAGCCACAACCAACCCTAAAATAAGGTGTTATAAAAAAAAAACAGTTTTAAGCATTTACATTTTTACTGCAAGAAACATTTTGAAGAAGGAACTTAGACTGCGACTTTTATTATTACGGCTGATGTAATCTACTTCTACTACTACTACTATACTACCACTACTACTGCTGGGCAACTACTACTACGACTACTGTCACTGCTACTACTACTACTACGTCTATTACCGCTACTACGACTACTACTACTACTATACTACCACTACTACTGCTGGGCAACTACTACTACGACTACTGTCACTGCTACTACTACTACGTCTATTACCGCTACTACGACTACTACTACTACTACTATACTAACACTAATACTGCTAGGCTACAGCTACTACGATTACTACTACTACTGCCACTACCGCTACTACCATTACCGTGACTGCTACTACTACTACTATAACTACTACTATAACTACTACTGCTACTACTACTCCGTGGCGGCTGTTGAATAGAGGGTGGAAGTGCGCCGCATTCCTAACTTGACCTCGATAAAAAAATAAAAATGAATAAAATAAAAGTTTATTTGTATTAGGCTGCATGTTTAATATTTTGTTTAAAACTGAACATGTATCTGCATAGACATATTTTTATTTTTATTATTGCTAGGCTACAACTACTACTACTACTACGACTATTACTACTACTGCCACTACATTACCGTCACTGTCACTACTACTACTACCACTACTACTGCTAGGCTGCCACTACTACTACTACTACTACTACTACTACTACTACTACTACTGTTACTACTACAGTTATTACCGCTACTGCTACTACTACCACTGCCGTGACTGCCACTACTACAACTACTACTACAACTACTACTACTACTATGCTACCACTGCCACTTCTACTGCGACTGCCAGTACTACTACTACTACTTCTATGACTACTGCTAGGCTACAACTACTACTACTACTACTACGACAATTACTACTACTGCCACTACCGCTATTAACATTACCATGACTGTGACTACTACTACTACTACTGTTACTAATACAGTTATTACCGCTACTGCTACTATTACCACTGCCGCGACTGCCACTACTACTACTACTACTACTACTACTACTACTACTACTACTGCTAGGCTACAACTACTACTACGACTATTACTACTACTGCCACTACCGCTATTAACATTACCGTGACTGTCACTACTACAACTACTACCACTACTACTGCTAGGCTGCCACTACTACTACTACTACTACTGCTGCTACTACTACTACTACTACTGTTACTACTACTACTACTACTATGACTACTTCTTTTGTAACTGTGGATCGCACTGACAGCTTCTTGTCTCTTTTACTTTTACAGTGGACAACAAGAGTGGGTAAGTAACTTTTAAACTTCAGCTGTCATAAACACGCCTCCTGTTATCTACAATCAATACTGCAGAATATGTATATACCAGGGCCAGTACACTCAAAAAAGTACTTTGTTGTGATTATGTTTCCCACACTGGGCACCACAGTTTTCTAACAACGAAGCCGGTGGACTTGCTTCTTTCATATTCTTTCTGTTTTTCTTTTTAATCGTTTTAGTCGAGTATTGTGATTTAAAGGTGTAACTTTTCTGGTTCGTCAGCTGCTTGTTTCTACGGATGTCACTGCTCTGCTTGGAATGTTCCACAGTGTGACTTTAAACAGCTCTAGCTTACGTTTATTAAATTCTAGGTTGTTTTACTGCTCAAAAACACCTAGAAAAACCGACATTCTGACTGTGAGCGGGGTCGCCTCTCCACAGATCTGGCCTGTAACCTGGTCTGGTTTGATCTCCGTACCATAATGTTTGGAGAAAAGCATTTGACGGACCCTCCACCAGAAAAGTTACACAATGCACCTGTAAAATATACTAATTATAACATAATGATCCTCACGTGTCATAGATTATAGCCGTACATTGTAGATCTATGTTTAAATTCCAAATATTTGGCTTGATTCAACATAAAATAATAACACGGATAAAGATAATACATTTATTTAAAGTTTTTTTTTTTTTTCAGTGCAGATGTAATTTCTTTTTTTTTCTTCTTCTCCACAGAAATGAAGACAAAAAGGGCAATCTCAGCGTTGGATTCTTTCAGCTAGTTAGTAAAATTATTATTATTCTGAATCTATTTGGACACAATTTGTAATATTTTGTGTAAAGTATAGTACATCGTAATAATTCCTTGAGGTTTAAAGAGGTGGTAATATGCTAAATCAGCTTTTTGGAGCTTTCTAAATATCGTGGTTAATCAGCAGTGCTTTAAACCGGGTTGGCTCTGCCAACATTTGACAGACTCTCCACCAGAAAAGTTACAAAATGCACATTTAACATTATGATCTTAGTCTAAAACTCTTTCATTTTGATCTTTTTCTATCCATAACCTTCTTTTTGCCCTTGTAGTTCGGCTTTGCCACCGCTAAAGACATCGCCATGATGGTAACTGGCGCTGTGTGTGCCGTGGTCCACGGAGCAGCGGCCCCTCTCATGCTGCTGCTGTACGGGCAGATGACGAATAATTTTGTGGCCTATGAAATGGAGTTACAAGAACTGAAAAACCCAAACAAAACGTGCATAAACAACACTATACACTGGACAGATGGGACAATATACCTCAATCCAGTGAACAGTACTATATCTTGTGGGTGAGTAATCAAAGAGCTCAGATTAAGATATTTTCTGATCTGTGTTATAATGTTGTTTCTTCATCGCCACATGAAAAACACTGGGTACAATCTAGGGCCTTTAACCCTCGAAGACCTACGTTATCGTATATGATAATGAGGAATATGTTTTATATAACCGCGCATAACTTTCGAACCGTAAAAGATAGAAACTCACTTTTTTCCCTCTGAAAGTGTAGACTTAGAGGTTTCTGTACATTTCTACCTCATTATCCTACGTCACACTCACACTGTGTGATGACGTGCCCAAAACGAGTGTCCAATAGGAACTTTGTTTTCAGCCAAACGCATGCACTTCAATCCATTTTGATTGGCCAAAACATTGCCAAAGAGTGAAGTGAGTGAAGATGGTTGACTCCTCTTGACTGTGTGTGTTTATAACAAGTGAAAAAGTCGCTCTAAGTGGAGTTTATTCTCACATACATGGCAAACTACGCATTTTGGTCTGTGTAATTGCGCATCCCTTTCTATTTTTATTTGAAAGGTTTATTTAACTCAAAATGTACAAATGCAAATGTAATAAACATGGAAATGCATTACAAGTGATTTGGCTCTGTTCTGTGCTCTGGCCCTGGATTTTACAGGAGCTGTTTCCATGACCAGAAAAGTCATGGAGCGATTACACTTTTTTTTGTTTTTAGGGCAATAAGGATGTTTTTAATTTACTTACAGACTTGATATTTTGCATTTTTGTAGCTAAGGCCCTAAATTAAGCATTTTTTAATGTCCAAAAAAGTTGTTTATACATGTTTGCTGTGTGTTTTGTATAAAAGAGTGGGAATCTTATTTTCTGTTTTTTTTCTGTTTTTTTTTTCATCTCTATTTCTGGTCCTATAGCTTTTATTACAGTCACATGACACAACTACAGCAGCAGATTGTGAAATAACAGGCTGTACTGAACAAAAGGATGTAGAACATTTCATTATAGGGTAAAAGGGGCAGTTTTAAAAGCAAAATAAAGAAAAAAATCCAGGCGAGGAGAAATGTACTAAAATCAGGGGTTAACATCGAGTAGCCTTACCACTTTTCGTATTACCTTTTAATACCTTTTTTCACAGGGTGGACATTGAAGCTCAGTTAAGGGTGTTTGCATATTACTACGTGGGAATCGGATCCGCTGTCCTGATCCTCAGTTATGTTCAAGTAAGTTTTCTAGGACTGTTAAAGGAGCACTTTGTAACCTTTCCTGTTTGTTTTCATGGAGATGTTATTGTTTTACCTTTAACACTCCACAATATGGCACTACATACTGTATCTAGCTGGAAATGGGCAGAGGTGGGACCAAGTCGTTGTTTTGCAAGTCTCAAGTAAGTCTCAAGTCTTTGATCTCAAGTCCGAGTCGAGTCTCGAGTCACTGGCCCATAAGATTAAGGCTACGTTCAGACTGCAGGGCTTAATGCTCAATTCAGATTTTTTTGCGAAATCCGATTTTTTTGCTAGGTTGTTTACATTTCCAATTAAATGCGACTTGTGTGTGATGTGGGAGGAAACACGTCTTCGGCCTATTTCAGTGAGCAAACTGGGCTTGGGCTGTATTGGCTCACAACCATAGACTGTATAAAAGAAGTGGACTAAGTGAGCATGATGTCACCCATAGCGTTTAGCGCAGCTCAAATGAGGCTCACGATGCTAACGGTTACAGGAGCAAATCTGGAGCCAGGCTCTATGTTATGAACAGGGTTTTTATGACGGACAAAATAGCGAAAAAAATTCAGGATCATGTAGAGCGGGTTCATACGAACATTTTAAGACCAAAATGACGAGGCTACAGCAACAGGTACAGAGAGAGGAGCGATCAGATCCCAATGTGAGTCAATGGGAAAAAGGGAGAGAAGGAGCCAGAAGAGCCTCCTGGAGCACTTCCTGTTTGGCACGCGGCTGCTAACAGGATAGCTATATCCACTTATATATACGGTCTATGCTCACAACAGGTACTTGTTAGAGCACAATAGCCAAACTCTCGCTTGTTGATGACGTGTAGGTTGGATGAATGTGACCTGGACTTTCAGACTGAAGTCACAAGGCAAAAGATCGGATATGTATCAGTTTTAGGACCACATATCCAAATGGCCTGGGTCACATTTGAAAAAATCGGAACTGCGTCGTTCAGACGGTCATTAAAAGATCAGATACAGGTTGCATAGAGGTGAAAAAAATGAGATTTGGGTCACTTCAGGCTGCAGTCTGAACGTCTTAGTCAAGTCCAAGTCTTCCACTTTGAGCTTTGAGTCATTTCAAGTCTTTAAACCAAAGTGCCAAACATAGCTTAGATTTTTGCAGTTTATATGACCTTTAAACTAAATTGTACTTAAAAGTCATGGTATATTTGTATATGAGTAGTTATAGAGTTGTAGAAATGCTAATGTTTCCTTTTTTAAATGTCTTGACATGATCTTAGTGCGACTCATTACGGTCAGAATAGAAAGAATTCAGATTTTAAAGTGCTAAATAACAGTTATTTTGTCATGAAGGATCATGATCTATGTAGTTCCCTCTGTTTTACTGTATTGTACTGTATATTACTGTAGTACATTTGAGGTACTATATCACAGTACTTCAATTACATCCAAAGTAACAAACAGAGAAGAGGGACGGACATGTTCCACTTTGTTCCTTTAAAATTAAACGCCGCATGTTTCTACTGTAAAGAGGAAAGTATTTTGTAAAAACACATCATTTTTTAGGGGAAGCATCAAGTCTTCTCAAGTCACAGGCCTCAAGTCCAAGTCAAGTCCCAAGTCTTAGTCCATTTTATCAAGTCTCAAGTCCTAAAAATAGTGACTCAAGTCTAACTCGCGCCCAAATCACGACTTGCAAGTCCCCACCTCTGGAAATGGGTGTCTTTATTGCTAGAAAAACGTTCATTCTTACTGCAAGCAGGGTTGCCCATCCACCATAGACTTATTTATGGACCTAGATTAGGGTGACCAGAACTTCAAAATAAAAAAACTGTGTTTTCTGGTGGTTGGTAATAGTAAAATTGTGAAACGAGTTTGTAATTAAGGAAAATTATTATGCATACACTATTCATGACTAACATGTGAGTCACATTTTCTTTGTGTTTTGGTGTTTTTAAGTAGATTTTTTGTATTTTGCCTAAATCATTACAATGTATGCCTCTCTTTACTGTTGGCAAATATCAAATTGGTCAAAAATAGGGACATCTGGTACATTTCTTGTAAAAAAAAAAAAAAAAACTGGGACAAATCACTGGTCTCTGATAAATCTGCAGGGACAGGGGACACAGGGCTCAAAACTGGGACTGTCCCGGGTAAATAGGGACGTGTGGTCACCCTAACTTCATGACATCATAAGGTGGAACAGAGCACTTTGAGCTTTGGAAATGTAAACACTAGACAGACATCTCATTCCGCTTCCTGGGGACCACCATCACCCAGGAAATAAAAAGGGAGCCACCATCACCCAGGACCTCAAATGGGAGCCACCATCACCTCCGTCATAAAAAAGGCCCAGCAGAGGATGTACTTCCTGAAGCAGCTGAAGAGATTCAACCTGCAGCACGGACACTGGTGCAGTTCTACACGGCCACGAGTCCATCCTCACCTCCTCCATCCTCACCTCCTCCATCCTCACCTCCTCCATCCTGCTGGAGCCTCCATCAGGGACAAACAGAGACTGCAGCCTGTTGTGCTCTGCTGAGAAGATGATTGGTTGCAGCCTCCATCTCTTCAGGACCTGTACACCTCCAGGACTCGGACACGTGCAGGTGGAATTGCAGCTGACCCTTCTCACCCTGGACACAGACTTTTTGACCTGCTCCCCTCAGGCAGGAGGGTACGGTCCATTCAGAACCAGAACCTCTCGCCACAAAAACAGTTTCTTCCCGTCTGCTGTTGGATTCATAAATAATAACACTAAGACTAATAATAACACCCCCCGATCTGATTCAGTCACATGACCCTGTGTTTTTGCACCTGTCTGTTTTGCACTGCTCATTACCTGCACTGTTATATTCTTATATTCTTGTAAATCTGTAAATTTTGTGTTATATTATAGCTTATTGTTTCTACTTTATTTTATTCTATTTTATTTGTTGCATGTTTAGTTTTTGTCCAATGTTGTGAACCTGTTCACTCATATGGCAATAAAACCTTTCTGATTCTGAATCTGATTCTGATTCTGACTAATAGTCAAGTGTTACTCAAACATGTGTGAATGAAACAAAGCACAACTCCAGGTCTGCTTTTGATGAGATAACAACATTTTAACATGGCTCAAAGCTCACAAGAGCCAGTTTTGTTTAATATATGACCTTTAAATCTAATTCTTTTATTTCTATAGATTCTCTTCTGGGTGTCAGCAGCTGCCAGGCAAATTGATAAAATCCGTAAAACGTATTTCCGCAAAGTGATGCGAATGGAGATCGGCTGGTTTGACTGTAACTCGGTTGGGGAACTCAACACAAGAATATCAGAGTAAGTTACAGATTTTTTTTTATTACTGTTTGTATTTTTTTATCTCCTGACCCTGGAAACGAAACTATCTCATCCCCAGTGATATCAACAAGATCAACAATGCCATCGCGGACCAAGTTTCTATCTTTATTGAGAGGATTTCTACCTTCTTCTTTGGGTTCATGGTGGGGTTTATCGGCGGGTGGAAGCTGACCCTGGTGGTGATCGCGGTCAGCCCTCTCATTGGTTTAGGAGCTGGTCTAATGGCCATGGTAAGAAAAGAAACCTCATGTAGTTATCCCATGCAAGAGGAAAGGAGAGACAGTAGTAGAGGAAGTACTGTACTTAAAGGTGCACTATGTAACTTGTCGGTTGGGGTTTGTCACCTACAGATGTCATTTCTCTGCCCGGAATGTTCCACAGTGTGACATTAAACAGCTCTGCCTTACGTTTACTCGATTCAAGGTGGTTTTATAGCTCAAAAATACCTAGTAAATCAAGTATTCTGACTGTTAGCGGGGCCGCCTCTCCGCAGATCTGATCTGTAACTTGGTCTACTTTAGTCTTCATGATGATAGAAACGATAACATCTCCATGGAGACCAGCATTTGACGGACCCTCCATCTGAAATGTTACACAATGCACCTTTAAGTACAAATTGTAGGTATCTGTACTTTACTTTAGTACATTTTAGAGTGGACACTTTACTTTTACTTCACTACATTTGAGAGGAAGTATCTGTACTTTCAACTCCACTATATTTTTTGAACGGGACTGAAAAGTTAAAGTATTTTTTAATTGTTGGCAAATGAACAAACGTTTATTTTTGTCAAAAACATCTGGCAGCTCATCCAAGCTGGTTCTTTAGTTCTGGTCAGAATCCTGAATACATTTCACCAGGCCGAGCTAACAAACAGAAACTGTAAACAAGTAGGCGTGTTAGTTTCAGAGTCGTTTCAGTGTGTTTAGCTCCTCCCTTCAGGCAGATATAAAGCCGTGTCCTCCAGTATTCTGACCAGAACTGGAGAAGCAGTTGGGATGAGCGAAACATTTTTGACCAAAATAAACGTTTGTCCAGTTGACAAAATGAATTTCTCCTTTGCCATGGATTATACCTGGACGACTGAGGGATTTTATGCGCATATTTTTTATTGTTATTTGAGATCTGCTGAAAAGGCAAACATAAATATATTTTAATGTGGCTATTCTGTAGCTAAATACATTTTCAAAGTATTCTCTCCATCACTATTAATAATAAGGGTACAAAGAATTTAAGTGTAGAAGATTGAAAACTATACTGAAAACATGGACCCTCTTTGTTGGTATTGGTTGAATCCTTCTTATCTCCAGGCCGTATCGAGGTTAACTAGTTGGGAGCTGTTGGCCTACGCCAAAGCTGGAGCTGTGGCTGATGAAGTTCTGTCTGCTATCAGGACTGTGGCAGCGTTTGGCGGAGAACAGAAAGAAACAGACAGGTTTGTACTCCTCATCTCTACAATCCATTTTCAGCATTTATGTAAAAGTCCTATATTATGTGAAATTGACTGCTGTGAGTGTTTAGCCATGTTTTTAATGTTGTTGCCTCCTCAAAAACATACCTGGAGTTGTTCTGTTTCATTCACACGCACAGATACTTTTAGAGTTACTCTTTTATTATTATTAGTCTGTTTACATTTCCAAAGCTCAAAATGCTCTGTTCAAACTTGTAATGTCATAAAGAAATAGTTTTCAAGTTAACAGCCACCTTGTATTGTATAGATTGGCAATTCCAGGACTGAAATCATCCATGAATTTATGATTTTAGAAAAGGTGTATGGAGTTTAAAAACACAATGAAGCAGTATGTTGTTCTATATTATAACACAAATCAGAAAATAGTGTATATAGTGTAATATGAGACTGTTTTTTTTTTTTTTTTTCATTTCAAGATATGATCGTAACCTGCAGGAGGCCCAGGCCTGGGGAGTGAAAAAGGGAACTATCATTGGAATCTTTCAGGGCTATCTGTGGTTCATCATTCTCCTGTGTTATGCTCTGGCCTTTTGGTACGGCTCCAAGCTCGTCCTAGACAGCAACGAGATGTCCCCTGGTACCCTCATCCAGGTAGGGGGACTGTGCACACGCCAGCTCTATTTTTTCTTGTTTTTTTAAGCTTTCTGACCTGCTATAATGTTGTTTTCTCACCAAAACCTGCCTGAACAGGTTTTAGATGACATCCGTGCACGTTTGAGTAATCTAGCGATCTCTCCTGGGCCCTATTCAAACTCTCTTTATGGATAGCCGCAAGATTATGTACAAGGCTCCGCCCACAAGCCTACGTCACCCATGCTCCCACGCGACAATTCTCCTTAAAACTGCAAAAACATGAGACAAAACTGAACACAACTTACCAAACCTGATGCGATGTGTTTCTTTAGTGGGATTTACACGGATTGCGCTGTGCTAGCGCTCTGAAGGGGGAGTGACTTAAAGCAGAGAGCAAAAAAAGGGGAGACTGACTGTCAGAATGATAGAGAAATTTATGTTATTTTTGGCCAATATAGCATTTTCAAAACAAAAAAAAGTTCAATATCCCCTCTTTAAATATGTTCTGTACATTTTAGTTGTACTTTTTTGTTTGAATTAATATATTAAGGTTTTAGAGCAGGTTAATATAAATATTTTAAGAAAGAGTTCCAGTTAACAGCAATTACAGAGAGAGGAGCAATGTTTTTCTAGTGAACTGGAGCCAAAACATGCCCACTTCTTATACGTCCTTTTATATATACAGCGGTGTTTCTCATAGGTTTACACAAAGACTATGGTGGCACAAGCGATCTATATTTTATTCAGTTTATTTAATACAATATTTTGGTGTATACATGTGACTTATTGCCTCTGCTGAACATAAAAAGCACTGATAACAGATTAAGAATGGTTATTTCTACTGTATATGTTTATGATAACACTACAAGCATTAAGTATAATTAGTTTTACCATTTTTGCTCTGATAATTTTAAGATTATGGGGTGAAAATAAGACTGAAGGGAGGGCCACCATAGTCTCCTCTATTAACGGGATACAGTTTACAGTTTATGGCTTCATTGTAAAAATAAATAAATAAATAATAATAATAATAAAATCAACCCACTTTGATGTTGTCTTTCACTTTTTTACAGGTTTTCTTTGGTGTTCTGTTAGGAGCCATAAATCTGGGACAGGCCTCTCCGTGTCTCGAGGCTTTTGCTTCTGGTCGAGCCGCTGCCAAAACCATCTTTGACACAATCAACAGGGTAAAGTGAAAGAAATCTCAGTTATAGCAATTAAGGCTGCACTATATGAGAAAAACATGCAGTATTCTTTGTGTTTTGTATTGCACTGTATAGTATTTTAAACACCCATATTACTTATAATGTTGTTTCCTCATCACAAACAGACCTGGAGTTGTGTTTGGTTTCATTCACACACGTTTAACACACAAATCCTGCACATTTAGCTCTTCTCCTAAACAGAAAACACTCAGTTGCACCTTGTGATGTCATTTGGTGACACAGGAAGTGCTTTTAAACGCCATACACCTTCACTAGAATCATTTGGCAGCGCTGGAATTGCCTCCAAATGTCCACTCAACAAAAAGTAAAGAGCAGATGTTAACTTTAAAACTGTCGCATCATGACATCACAAGGTGGAACAGAGCATTTTGAGCTTTGGAGATGTAGAAGGACGAATAATAAAGAGTTACTCAGACATGGGAATGAAACAAAATGCTGCTCCAGGTCTGTTTTTGAGGAGGTAACAACAATAAAACATGGCTTAAATCTCACAAGAGTCACATTTGCGTAATTTAAATTTCATTGTTGTTTTTTGTTGTCAGGAACCACTTATTGACTGTTTTTCTGAAGAGGGCCACAAGCTCGACAAGGTTAAAGGAGACATTGAGTTCCAGGAAGTTACATTCTATTACCCATCTCGTCCGGACGTGAAGGTACAATTTTCATATTATATTTACAAACATTTCAAAATATTTTAAAGGTGCATGTAAATTTTCTGGTGGATTGTCCATCACCTGCTTGTTTCTATGGATATGTTGTGGGGATTTCTTACTTTGTTAAGTTAAAGAGTGTATTCTTTGGGTTTAGATAACAGGTAACTCTGCTAAAGCGTCTCTGTTTCCCTACTCACATGCACTGGTGCGATCTGCTGTTCCTGGGCTTTCTCAAGGCAGGTCACTCTGCTCTGTCTTTATCCATCATTGTTAAAACAACAAGCTGTTGCTTTGTTCATTCTCTTTGTTTAGAAATAGTGGTTCCCTTGGGGGCAATCTGATCGATGTCCCAGACAGTAGTCTCCTTTTGAGAATTGTTTAGATCAATCCTATCGTATGTTTTACCTCATGTTGATTTTATGATGTTTGTCAACTGTATAAGAAGCCTGTTTTTGTCTTGCCATTCAGATTAGGGAGAGAAGGTCGCGTGAGGGACAGAAGGTTTTCATTATTTCTGTGTAAATGTGTGAACAATTGCTTCAATAAATCCAGACTCTTTGATTTAAAGGGGAACTCTGGCACATTTAAAGCTAAAGTCCGTTGCTAGAGGTGGTGGAATTCTGTCAGAAGCCAAAAAACGGCACAGATCAGTGTTGCCTCGGCGGAGATCTCACTGTGCCAGTGAGTCTGTCAAGGCAACAAACTAGTGTAGTGATGGGGGCAAGTTCTTAACCTCCACGTAAATTGCCTCAATTTGCTTCACACTAAAGAAGCTTAACACCACTTTAACCCGTCTTACAACAGCCACGAGTCTAACAAACAAAACGCTCTGCCTGGTTCACTCATTAGTGTCTGGAAACGTTATAAAACAACTTTAGAAGCAGCCTTAGCTTTGCCTTTGTTTATTTCCTACTGTGCATGCAAGGTAAGAACTTGCCCAATTCACTACGCTGGCTTGTTGCCTTGAGAGGCTCAGTGCCACAGCGAGATCTCCGCCGAGGCAACACTGATCTGTACCGTTTTTTGGCTTTTCTCCAGTTTTATTCTTCTCAGATTTAGAAATTCACAACAGATATGTCATTGCTTTGCCTGAAATGTTCCACAGTTTGACATTAAACAGCTCTACTTTTATTTATTCTTTAAGCTCAAAAATACCTAGAAAAACAGGCATTCTGACTGTGAGCGGGGTCGCCTCTCCACAGATCTGACCTGTAACTCGGTCTGGTTTGTTCTCTAATCAAGATAAAAATGGTTAATGCCAATGGAGAAAAGCGTTTGACGGACCCTCCACCAGAAAAGTTACACAATGCACCTTTAAATTCCAAATGACTTAATGTGAAATTCCTTTTAGATTCTGAATAATCTGAACATGGAAGTCAAGGCCGGAGAGACCACGGCTTTTGTCGGACCCAGTGGGATGGGGAAGAGCACGACCATCCAGTTAATCCAAAGATTTTATGATCCACATGAAGGAAAGGTAAATATAGATCATCCTAAACAGCGGGTGGGGTCTTCTGAAAAAAATGTATGAAACAAGGGTTAAAAAGACCCTCCGGCTATCGGGTTACAAAGAGAATAGGACGAAAATCAAAAATCAAAAAATACTGCAACATTATGTATTTATAACTTGGTGTTTCTAACTACATTAAGAAAGAAAATCTTGTAATCAAAATGTTGTTTCATTGCCATTGCTGAACTTTTAAACAGTTAGAATGTATTTATTTCAGTATGTACCTGTGTATGTATGTACTGTATTTACTTATTTTGAATTATTTTTTGGAAAAGCCCCAAAATGTGTGAGAATGTGTTATTACTAGAACCAGAATTCCTCACCCGCTTATTGCTGATCTACATTAAAAGGGCTATATGTAAGATTATTATTATTATTTATTATATTATTATTTATTTTAAATGTCATAAACCTTTCCTACCCGTGTATTCAAATATAAGGTAAACACGTTTAAATTAATTATAGCTTTTACTGATAGCAATTCTAATGCTGATTTTTATGTTATAATTGGGTGTTTTGGTTCTCAAGATGTTTACCCAATCAGAAAGCAGCACTTGGTTTAAATTTAAAAGCAAAAAGGGAGAAGGGGTGGGATTTAATAATTTTTTTTTACTTCTTCCCACTCCTTTTCAGGCTTGTAAACAAATTTGATCGTCCTTGTTTAATTTTTATTATTATTATTATATATATATATATATTTTCTCTTCTTCTTTCCTTTTGTTTCTTATATTTGGAGTTTGCATGTCTGTACATATTTATTTATTACCTATTTATATATTTATATTGAAACAGCAGCACTTTAAACATACTAAAAGCACTTTATTACCCACTTGCACTTTATAGATAAGTACCAGAGCACCCGTTGTGTGAACCTGAAATACTGAATGTTGTGAGGGATTGTTATTACAGTATATGTTTCTGTCTTGTAAGTAACCTGCCAAGGGACTATAAATGTAAATTAGCTGTATGCTAACTTTGGCACATTTACACTTGTCTTCATGTGTCCATTAATGTGCATCGTCCCTTTTAAATAAATAAATAAATAAATAAATAAAATAAAATAAAATAAAATAAAATAAAATAAAATAAAATAAAATAAAATAAAATAAAATAAAATAAAATAAAATAAAATAAAATAAAATAAATAAAATAAAATAAAATAAAATAAAATAAAATAAAATAAAATAAAATAAAATAAAATAAAATAAAATAAAATAAAATAAAATAAAATAAAATAAAATAAAATAAAATAAAATAAAATAAAATAAAATGATTTTGTGTACTATGCTCGAAAAAAAATAAACCATAATAATAAAAATAATAATAATCAGTTAGAAACTTCTGGAGGTTCTGAGCTTTCACATGAGGCCTGCCCTTTCCATAAACTGGGAACAATAGCACCTTTTTAAACCAGTAAAAACACAGGCTACATATAGTTCCTTTAAATTTATAATTCACCATTACAATACATGTATTTTTTCTGAGTATAAATATTCAATCTTTAGGTAACTCTTGATGGACACGACCTGCGCAGTCTGAACCTCCAGTGGCTGCGCTCGCTCATCGGGGTCGTGGAGCAAGAGCCTGTTCTGTTTGGCACCACCATCGCCGAGAACATCCGCTACGGTCGTCAGGGCGTTTCTATGGACGACATCGTTCACGCGGCAAAAGAAGCCAACGCCTATAACTTCATCATGGGCTTACCGCAGGTCAGGGCTCATTACTCGTAACACTCAGGTGCAACGATGACTTTTACTAATGTTTTGTTGTATTGTTTTTCAGAAATTTGACACTTTAGTTGGAGAAGGAGGGGGGCAGATGAGCGGAGGGCAGAAACAGAGAATCGCCATCGCCCGAGCTCTGATCAGAAATCCGAAAATCCTCCTGCTGGACATGGCCACCTCCGCTCTGGACAATGAGAGTGAGGCTGTGGTACAAGAAGCACTGGATAAGGTAAGTACACAGCAACAAAGCTTGTCCAAAATTGAAAATATAAACTAGGGATGGGACTTGATTTAAAAAAAAAGAATGTAATTAATTTCAGGTTTTGTAATTAGCTCATCTCAATTAATCGCATAACAATATGTGCCCCAAAAGAAACATTTATTTTATGTAAATGAATTTTTTTAGTGAACTAATTTTCTTCATCTCTTTTTTTGTACTCGGACCAGAACTGCTCCCGCCAACAGCTCCAGCAGTTTCTGTGTTCACTGTCACATGTTTTGCATTTAAATAGTATCAAAGGGTTGAGCTGCTTTTGTGATATGCAAACTCTTTTCTACACAGTTTGAAATAAACGCCTTTGTCAATACTTCCATCAGGTAGTTTTTTGAACAGAAATTTACCATCCAGCAGACCCGTATTGTTGTAATCGAAACTTGTGTTTGGCTTGCAACCTGCGATAAAATGCGTTAATATTTTTAATGCATTCATTTGTTTGTAATTAATTTATCGCAATTAACGTGTTAATATCCCACCCCTAATATAAACACTTAAATCTATCAGAAAATGACAAAAGTAGTGAAATTATCTGTCCATGCACCAAGATAATTTTACTTGTCAAGTTCTCTTAAAATAAACGACCTCTAGACTAGAATTAAGCAGCCTCAGAACTAGTAAGTAGAAAATAAATCTGAAAACAAGATGAATAATCTTGTTTTAAAATCTTGGCCAGATCAGAGAAATTTGCAGTGAAGCCTATATATTTAAAAGGCCTATATGGCACAAAATTGACTCTTGTGAGCTTTAAGCCGTGTTATAATGTTGTTACCTCATCAAAAAAAAACACCCATCCAGATTTGTGTTTTGTTTCATTCACACGTGTATGAATTAAATTTATTATGTGTGCGTTCACTTGTCGTTGTTGAGTCCTAGTTTGAGTACATTTTAGTCCTGATGGTAGTCCTGGTTTGATCCTGTTCTAGTCCTAGTTTAGTCCTGGCCTAGTCCAAGATTAGTTCTGGGTTTAGTCCCAGTTCAGTCCCAAATGCTGTATGTTCTATGTGAAAGTGTGAACACATCCTTTTCGTCTGTTTACGTCGCCAAAGCTCAAAATGCTCCGTTCTACCTTGTGATGTCCCTTTATCTTTAGTTCAGTAGAGATTTGGCAATTCCTGGTCTGAAATTATCTGCATGAATCTAGCGAAGGTGTATGGAGTTTAAAAACACAGTGGAGCTCTTCCTAATTCTAGCAGCCCCAGACTACAGAAGTATCAATCAACTTAATGTAAATGTGTAAATGTGACTCATTATCACCCACATCTGACTATTAAAGGTGCACTGTGTAACTTTTTGGGGGTCCGTCTCCTGCTTGTTTGTATGGAAATGTCATTGTTCTGCCTGGAATGTTCCACAGTGTGACATTAAACAGATCTACTCCATATTTATTCAATTACATGTGGTTTTATAGCTCAAAAATACCTAGAAAAACAGACGTTCTGACTGTGAGCGGCGTCGCCTCTCCACAGATCTGACCCGTAACTTGGTCTGATTTGGTCTCCATGAAGATAGAAAGGTTTAAAGCCGCACTGTGACACATTCCAAACAAAAAGTAATGACATCTCCATGAAGAAAAGCATTTGTTGGATCCTCCAGCAGAAAAGTTGCACAACGAATGTATTTTAAATGAATGTATTTTCTCCGCAGGTACGACAGGGCAGAACTACCATATCCATCGCTCACAGACTGTCTGCGATTCGAAACGCAGACGTGATCATTGGGTTTGACCACGGCCAGGCGGTGGAGAGGGGCGGTCACTCTGATCTGATAGAGAAGAAGGGAGTTTACTTCACACTAGTGACGCTACAGAACCAAAGCACAACCAGCAAAAGGAACGGTAAGTCAGAGGTGGATAGTAATAACCATTTTTTTGATTTATTTATGTATTTATTTATTTATTTGATAGGGACAATGCACATTAATGAACATCAGTATAGAACAGATGTAAATATGCCGAATTTAAGCTACAAAGCTATTTTTCATCCCTAGGCAGGCAAATACATCAAAAACACAACATGCAAAACAAGCAGCACAAACAAAAGTCCAGTGGTCACATGACTGGTTTGTTTTCAGCCATAGTTTCAGTTGTGTTTTAAAGCTGATCAGTGCAGGGCTCCTTTATGTGCAGAGGAAGACTGTTCCAGATGTTAGTGGCCCTCACAGAGAGAGTGTTCTGTCCAAAGGCGGTTCTTCTGTGGGGGACCTCACAGTCTCCTCTGGATGATAATAATACCTTCCATTTATATAGCGCTTTTCAAGACACCCAAAGCGCTTTACACACACATACACATACACACACACACATACACATACACATACGAGTGTGGTTAGGTAGGACAGATAAAAGACAGATTAAACAAAAATGTTTTGAGAAGTGATTTGAACTGATCAGTGGTGTCAGCAGTTTGTGTGTGTGGAGGGAGCGTGGTCCAGAGCGTAGGGGCCTGGACACAGAAGGCTCCGTCTGCTCAGACTAAACCTATCAAACACAAGGGAAACAAGCACGTCACAGCACTACACTACATTACAAGTCAGATCTGCGGAGAGTCGCCCCTATTCCCAGAAGGAATTATTGTATTTTTGAGCAACAGAAACCCTCATAATGAATAAATGCTAGATGAATATGTTTAATGTCATACCGTGGAACATTCCGGTCAAAGCAATAACATCTCCATGATGTAGGTAGCGGACCCTCCATCGGAAAAGTTGCGCAGTGCATCTTTAAAGTTTTATCCTTCCAATTGCCATAACTTTAAATTATAAATCAGATGTTACGTCCTGACAGTTACTCTTTAAGTTACTCTTACCTGAGTAGTGCTTTTCCAGAATACTTTTTTTTTTACTCTTACTTGATTAATTTCTTGGATCATTACTTGGTACTTCTACTTGAGTAATATTATTTTAAAGTAAAATTATTATTACTTGAGTACAGTTTTTGACTGCCTTTGGTCTGACTTAATAGTCCACAAATAGAGGTTATCAAAAACAAAAACAAAGCAAACTTTTTTGGGGTTTTTTGTAACTTTTTGAGTAAGTTTATTCATCTAAATTAGTTTTTCCACATATCCAAAGCTCAAAATGCGCTGTTCCACATTGTGATGTTATATAGCGGTAATGTTCAAGTTAACAGCTCCCTTTACGTTTACAGTCGTGGCCAAAAGTTTTGAGAATGACACAAATATTCATTTTGGTACCAGAATATTCTCTGAGCAACTTCTCCCAACCATCCAAGAGCAGTTTGGTGATGAACAAAGCCTTTTCCAGCCTGATGGAGCACCTCGCCATAAAGCAAACTTTATAACTAAATGCCTCTGGGAACAAAACATAAAGATTTAGGTCCATGGCCAAACTCCCCAGATCTTAATCCCATTGAGAACTTGTGGTCAGTCCTCAAGATGTGAGTGGACACAAAAGCCCCACAAATTCTGACAAACTCAAAGCATTGATTATGTAAAAATGGACGGCCTCAGTCAGGATTTGGTCCAGAAGTTGACTGACAGCTGCCAGGGAGAATTGCAGAGGTCTTGAAAAAGAAGGATCAACACTGCAAATATTGACCTGTTGCATGAACTCGGTGTAATTGTCGATAAAAGCTTTTGATACTTATGAAATGCTTGCAATTGTATTTCAGTAAACCATAAAAACATCGGAGAAAACACCTAAAAACAATGAAGCAGCAGACCCTGTGAAAATGTGATATTTGTGTCATTCTCAAAACCTTTGGCCTCGACTGTAGTTCAGTAGAGATTGTACATTTCATTGCTGAAATCATCCAAATGATTCTAGTGAAGCTGTACGCTGGTGTTTAAAAAGACGGTGGAGCACTTCCTGTACGAGTGTTTTCAGTTTGAGAGAAGAACTCAGCCTAAATATGCAGGATTTGTGAGTTAAACGTGTGTGAATAAAACAAAACACGACTCGAGGTATGTTTGCGACGAGGAAACACAATTATAACAGTGTAATATGAGCTCTTTAATGGATGAATCTCTATACTTAATTTGTACATTAGAGCAGCAGAAAATCATTCAGTTCCCTTAGATGTTATTCCTCCGTTTCGTTTCCTCTCTTTACATGGTTGTGTGTTAAGTGGGTTGGATATTGAGCGCCCAGCAGGGGTCAAAGGTTAAATAGGCCCGTCTGACCTTCTGAGGGCCGCAGGAAGCGTTGGTATTAAAACTGCATTGATTTGTGATTTCAGACGAACTCACAGAATCTTCTGAAGAGGAGTACGATCAGAGGGGACGGTCTGTGAGCCAACTTAGCCACAAATCCAGCCTGAGGTAAAATGTGTTTGATAGAGAATAGTTACGGTATATACAGAAGTTTTTGTAGGATTGTTAAAGAGCCCATATATAGGTATGTTTGTGAGGAAGTAACAGCATTATGACATGGCTTAAAGCTCACAAGAGTACTTTTTTTTTCCGTTTTAGGGGTTCCGTCCGACTCCTTCGATCTCCGAGCCACAGGTCATACGATTTCGTCCCAGATGCAATAGCAGGAAGTCTTCAGATCTTTTCCAGCAAAGAGATGGAAGATGTTAAGGTAAGAGGTGAAGAGGGAGTGACTCATGGGAGGACTTCATACGTTGTTTTCAGTGAATATAGCATTTTCACAACAATAAAACGTCATATTATAATGTTGTTACCTTGTCAAAAACATTGAAGTGGTAGTTTTCAGGTTCACAGCTACGTTTTACATTTTGTTTAGTAGAGATTGTTAATTCCAGGGCTGAAATTACCAAAATGATTCTGGTGGAAGTGTATGGAGAGTAAAAACATTTGTATTACACAAGGTGGAACAGTGTGTTTTCCGCTTGAGAGAAGAACTCATCTTAAATCTGCAGGGTTTGTGTGTTAAACATGTGTGAATGAAACAAAACACAACTCTGGGTATGTTTGTGATGAGGAAACAATATTATAACATATAAAATTGAAGAATATGGACACTTTAACAATTGATACCTCTTAAAGATGCAGTGTAATTTTTCTGGTGGACGGGCCATCAAATATTTTTCTTTATTTGTCTGGAATGTTTCACAATATGAGATTAAACTTTCTGTCTTCATGGAGGCCAAAACAAACCAAGTTACAGGGCAGATCTTTGGAGAATGTCTGTTTTTCTATGTATTTTTGAGCTATAAATCCACCTGTAACTGAATAAATGTCAAGGCCGCCGCACACTGCAGGAGAATTTGCCAGATTTTGGCGGTGATTTCTTCTTCCCGAGTTCTGGGAGGCGTGACCCGACTTTTTGTCTCCGTGTGCGATTTTGAAGCCGCTGCTCCTCGTGTGTGGAGTCAGTGTCAGGTCAGAACCACCGAACATCAACAAACACGACGATAAAACAGAGCGTCAGGGGCAGAGGAGCGACGGACACAGAGACACAAGATACAAACTCAGTATATAGTGAAAATAAAGACTTTATTATTCACCTCCCATAAAGTGGTACATTTAAACTGCAGCATCTGATCCACATTATCCATAGAAATTGTCCTCCGCAAATAATGACTCCAGTCCACAAAACCGCGCTATAAATCCAGTTTGAAGCGTTCTTTGAAAGTAAAAAGGCGATCAGATCAGAACCACCGGACATCAACAACGCGACGGAAACAGACGATAAAACAGAGCGTCAGGGGCAGAGGAGCGACGGACACAGAGACGCAACAAACAAACTCTGGATAGAGCGAAAATAAAGACTTTATTCCTCACCTAATGTAAAGTGGTAAATTTAAAGTGCAGCATCTCATCTGCATTATCCATAGAAATTATCCTCCACAAATAATGACTCCAGTCCACAAAACTGCATTGTTAATCCAGTTTGAAGCGTTCTTTGAAAGTAAAAAGGCGAAAGTTGTTCGTCACATGTGTTTGTTTACGTCCACAGAGCGTAAAGCTGCAGATTAGCAACAGTGACTCTACTTCCTGTGGACTTTATCTCCAATCTTTTATGCTTTAAAAATCCTGTATCTGAAGTATTGGTCCACATTTCACAAATAATACCACAGTTTTGACTTGTATCTAAAGTAGAAGTGCAGAGCTCTGATCTTTTGAAAACTTAAAACTCTCCAAACGACTCGTTTTACTGTAGACAGGAAACAGCTGAGGTGATCGCGCTCACAGCTTTGCAGCCTGTTTTACGCAGACAGATCCAGCTGCAGACTTTGCGATCAGAGATTTTACGTCTCATAAGTTTCTCCTCATGTCTGTGGTGTGCGCATTTTGTCGCATGTTTAAAAATTGTTTAAGACCGAAAAATCCTTAAGTTAGAGCTGTTTAATATCATGACATATCCATAGAAACAAGCAGGTGATGAACCCCCAACCAAAAAGTTACATAGCGCAACCTTAACTTGAGTTTGGGGGCTTTTGCTACTCAAACTTATTGCATGTCGATGTCTTAGGAGGAGGAGGAGTCAGTGGAGTCGGCCCCTGTGACCCGTATCCTGAAGTACAACCAGCCCGAGTGGCCCTACATGGTGCTGGGTTCACTGGGAGCAGCCGTCAACGGATCCATCAACCCCATCTACGCAGTCCTCTTCAGCCAGATCCTGGGGGTAGGATATTGGATTTCACAAGTTTTCAGCTGTGATTTGACATTTTTATGATAATATTCTGGATTCATACTACATCACTTCGTTTTAGAGTCCCTATAGTTTTAAAAGCCAGAATTATATGGTGGAATTGTTGAATTGGCAGATTTGTTGACCTGGTTCATGGTTCATATCGCTATAATTACTTGGCCTGTCCACATGAAACAAAAACACAAAGCTCATGTCTTATCTATCTGTAAAATAAACAAAAGTGAAATTTAGTTTTCTCATTATTGAAAGTGAACAGAAAAGTGGTGCCATTATTCAACTATGAAGAACTTTAAGATATAACATTAACATTGCATGTTTATGGAACCAATCCTCAACAAATAATGATAAAGTTTGATGTTTGTGAATTTTTATTTTGCATTCTTCTTTAAAAACAGTAAAATTTTAGTTACATAGGTCCTTTCCCTCCATCTGAAACTAGCACACCATCAAATCCTAGAATGTAATTGCAACGAACTGATAATCGAACTGATAATTTACAGAGACATCGCTATGAGTTTATGTCTGTATATATGTATGTCTATGGAGGAATGGTCAAAAGATGCCTTAAGGCCGCCGCACACTACAGGAGAATTTGCCCAATTTTGGCTGCGATTTCTTCTTCCCGAGTTCTGGGAGGCGTGACCCGACTTTTTGTCTCCGTGTGCGATTTTGAAGCCGCTGCTCCTCATGTGTGGAGTCAGTGTCAGATCAGAACCACCGAACGTCAAAAATGCGTTGGTAACAGTGAATAAAACAGAGCATCAGGGGCAGAGGAGCGACAGACACAGAGGCGCAAGATACAAATTCAGGATATAGCGAAAATAAAGACTTTATTACTCACCTAATGTAAAGTGGTACATTTAAAGTGCAGCATCTCATCCACATTATCCATAGAAATTGTCCTCTGAAAATAATGACATCCAGTCCACAAAACTGCACTAGTAAAAATGCGAAAGTTGTTCCTCACATGTGTTTGTTTACGTCCACAGAGTGTAAAGCTGCAGATTAGTGATAGTGACTCTACTTCCTGTGGACTTTATCTCCTCTTTTATGCTTTAAAAATCATGTATCTGAAGTATTGCACCACATTTCACAAATAATAATAACACAGTTTTGTCTTGTATCTAACTTAGAAGTGCAGAGCTCTGATCTTTGAACACTTAAGACTCTCAATGCGAGTAGTTTTACTGTAGACAGGAAACAGTTGATGCGATCGCGCTCACAACTTTATATCCTGTGGTCTGCAGACAGATCCTGCTGCAGTCTTTGTGATTGAGATTTTTAGTCTCAGAAGATTCTCCTCATGTCTGTGGTGTGCGCATTTTGTTGCACGTTTAAAAATCGTTTAAAACAGAAAAATCCTCTCGTGCAGGGGTGTCAAACTCATTTTGGTCCGGGGGCCGTATGCAACCTACTTTGATCCCAAAAGGGCCGGTTCAGAAAACTCAGTTCTCTCTTCAAGTTATTGTATTTTTCTCCGTGTCTCGTAGTGGTGTTTAAGATTATATTCCTCGAGCAACGCCACTTGTTCCAAACACACTGAGCACAGATTTCCCATTCACCTCTGTCAACAAATAAGAATTAGACTATTTTTCTTGGGAAATCCTGAACTCAGCATCTGCTTTTCTCATTTTTTGACATTTTGCTGATGAGGGTCACGGTCGACAGTCAGAACGATCGTCCTTTAAGAGCGTTTGGAAAGAGGAAAGTCTTCATTTGTGCTGCTCTGGTGGGAGTCGCAACGTACAGAAACGCCGGAGACGCTGCTATGCTAAACGGTGCAGAAAATTAACAGAAAAATCTGAAAATTTTAAGTATTTTAATAGAAAAATCAGCCGAGGGCCAGATTAAAGGTCTTGGAGGGCCGGATCTGGCCCCCGGGCCGCATGTTTGACACATGTGCTCTAGTGTGTAGTGGCTTTTAGTGAACAAACAGCCAAATTTTTTCAAAATATAAAATGGATTTAAACATTTTCAGGATCTTAATTTTCAACAAAAAGGAGGGAGTGACTAAAAACAAAAACGCTTTCTTGTGACTTGTGAACGGGACTTGCATATCCGTACAAAATCCGCTCACCTTTTGTACTTCCAGCTGTGTTAAAACAAAGCTCAGATTAAAATGTACCTTTAGTAACAGAGCTCCAGACAGAGCAGTGCCTCTGATTAGCTTCAGTCCACCCCAGGGAATGTTAACGACATCAGCTACAGAGTTTAATTTGTGTGATCTGATGTTTGAATCCACAGACCTTCGCCATCCCAGACCCGGTTGAGCAGGCGAGGCAGATCAACGGAGTGTGTGTGCTGTTTTGCATTGTGGCCGGCGTCAGCTTCTTCTCTAATTTTTTACAGGTTTGTACCAAAGATCAGAATCATATTATTGTTGTTGTCCTCTTCGCACACGGAGTAGAAAAGTAAAAGTATGACAAATTCAATTCGGTCAACTAAACAAAAGCTGCTTCTTCAGTTCGGAAAAACTTTTAGACAGAACAGAATTTCTCCTTTGCCCTGGATTCTCCCTGTACGACTGAGGGATTTTACAAATAAAAATAAAAATACTGAACTTAAGCCAAAAATTCTGGATACTTCTGAACCATCTAGAAACTTTAAGATCAAATCCCTCCATGTGACGTGTTTAAAAAATTCTGTAAAATGCTTTTTACTCTTAAAGGTGCTTTGTGGAGGAGTACTTTTCTGGTGGAGGTTCCTTCAAATGCTTTTCTCCATGGACATGTTATTGCTTCATTTGGAATGTTCCACAGTATGGCATTAAACCTTTCTGTCATCACAGAGACAAAAACCAGACCAAGTTACAGGTCAGATCTGTGGAGAGGCGACCCCGCTCACAGTCAGAATACCTGTTTTTCTAGGTATTTTTGAGCTATAAAACTTTCTGTAATTGAATAAATGTAAAGTAGAGCTGTTTAATGTCACACTGTGGAATATTCCAGGCAGAGCAATGGCAGAGCAGGTGAAGGACCCCCAACAAAAAAGTTGCCTAGTGCACCTTTAAAGAACATTTTTAAAGGGCTGTCAGCGTTAACGCGTTAATGCACAAAAGAATCGCACTAATGTTTTTTTTAACGCATTCCTATGGCGATGATTGTACGACAACAACAAGATAACCAGCAATAGAAAAATGCCAATAATATAACTTTTTGATAATAAAATCAAAATATTCTGGTCTTTTTTCTGCAGAATAATTAACTGATTAATCGTGATTAATCAAAATTCTAAAGTGCGATTAATCTGATAAAAAAAATGAAGCGTTTGACAGCACTAGTTTTGCTCTTGTATCTGTGTTCACATTTACTTAAAGTGCATATTTTTAGGTTTTCAGGTTTTTTCTGGAAGGAAAAAAAGCACTGAATGAGAGGCTGCGTCTAAACTTTTGATTTGCCTTGTTTAAACATATACACAAACATACACTTTTTAGTTTCTTTTTTCTTGCTACTACTACTTTTTATATTTGATTTACATACAGAAGACATCAGTATGTACATGTATCGCAATATATATGTAAAATGTATGGATACTAAATTTTTTTTTTATATTTTATAACCAAGTCCTCAAATTAGACACTCTTTGTTTTGAAAAATATTTTTGATATTTTTGTTTGATAAACATTTTTCTTTATTAAATAATTCTATTGTTACATTTGGGTGCATACAGACTGCTAGTATTTTCCCTAGTTTTGTTTTTGTAAGTTATTCTTATGTTTTTGGATGTTTTAAAGTTCATTTTTGGGCAGCAGGAATCTATAAATGCGGCAGCTTGACATGTCTTACTTGTCTGTATTTATATCAAATGTAGAAAGTGCACTGCAACGGATTTTCTAGCATAGTTAAACTGACTTGAATTCAGATTCATCTTAATCTATTTTAAGATTTTTTTACTTAATAAGATGAGATTTTTTTTACTTGTTTCAAGATACTCCATCCTGATTTATCTTATCTAGATATTACAACTTATTCTATCCATCCATCCATCTTCTCCCGCTTAATCCAGCTGGGTCGCGGGGGCAGCGTGCTGCCCAATACTCATAGCACCTGACCCCCCCTATGAACCCCTCTGCAGGTGGTGAGCCCACAGGAGGGTGGACAACATGGTCCTTTCATGACTTATTCTAAGCACTTTTTATATTAACTCAAGCCAGGTTAAGCCTCTTTAACTTCCTTCTCAAACCAATAAGGTAAATAAGTTAAATTTTGCCATAAACACTTGAAACTAGTGTTTTCTGCTTAGAATAAGATTTGTATTTTGTCTTGTTTTAAGAAAACTTGGTAAGTGGAAATTTCTTACTGCACTGGCAGATAATTTCACTTAAAATAGGGCATTTTTACCTCAAAATTGTTTTGTTTTTTCTTATTTTTTGATAGGCCTTTTTTGTAGTGTAGTAAACATACAAAACAAAAACAAAAACAAAATTGAATGAGAGGGTGAGTCCAAAGTTTGACTGATGCTGTTTCCGTGATGTATTTCAGGGTTATGCGTTTGCCATGTCTGGAGAGCTGCTGACCCGTCGGTTGAGGAAATTGGGGTTCCAGGCCATGCTGAGGCAGGAGGTGGGCTGGTTCGATCACCCCATGAACACCCCCGGGGCCCTGACCACCAGACTGGCCACAGACGCCTCCATGGTGCAAGGGGTGAGAGATACACTACAAAAGAAGAAGAAAATGTTATCTACAATGTTTCTCTACATTTCTTGCCCAGCCATTTTCATATCAGATCTGTTTTTTGATGCATGTGACAAATAAACAAATCAAAATTCTCTCACCTCAGATTATTATTAGTTCAGTGCGTCGCTCATTGATTCTTCAGAAATCTGCAAAGCTTTTCAGTCCCCTGTGAAATGTTTTCCTTTATTTTTTTCTCGTAGACATACAAAGTGGTGGGAAAATTACTATCCAAGTAAGAGAAAATAGTATTTGGAAGTATTCAAGTAAGAGTAACTTAAAGAGTAACTGTTGGGACATAACATCTGAGTTATAATTTAATATCTAGATAAGTTAAAATGACTTAAATTAAGAACATTTTACTTTATTTGAGTTGATTCAATTTGACAAGTAAAATGATCTGCCAGTGGAATAAGTGTTTTTTTTTATTCAAGCAACATTTGATTTAGTTTCTTATTTTAAGGACAAAAACTGGTAGTTGTTTTTCTTACTTTAAGTGTAGCCAGATGTATTTTCATATTTTAAGTACAAAAAGTCTTATTCCACTGGCAGATAATTTTACTTGTCAAGTGAAATGTACTCAAATCATGGTAAAACATTATTAGATTTTGCTTTTTGCAGCATGTAAGTGGGATGAAAAAACATTAAATAATGCCAAAAATTAGACAAACTACATTGTGGGACTGGAATGGAAAGAAGTTTCATAGTAATTCACTCGTTTTCTCTTTCTCAGGCCACAGGTTCACAGATCGGGATGATCGTGAACTCCCTCACCAGCATCTGCGTCTCCTTCATCATCGCCTTTTACTTCAGCTGGAAGCTCACTCTGGTCATCATGTGCTTCCTCCCCCTCCTGGGCCTGTCCGGAGTCTTTCAGACCAAAATGTTGACCGGCTTTGCAAATGAAGACAAAAAGGCCTTGGAGGCAGCTGGCCAAGTGAGTACTGTCAATAGTCTCCCCTTTAACCTCCCGAGACCCCGAGCTTTTGTCTGGTGTGCATTTTTTATTTTTTCTTGATATTTGGAATAAGTTGGACCTAATAAGTATAATGCAGGAAGTAGTTTTTGCAAAAAATAATGTTCTCATATGAGGACAAGGGGTCAATCTTACCCATATGACACAAATAGACATCATTGGTTAAAAATGTAAAAACATAAAAATGTGAAAAAAATAAAATACATTCAGCTGTTTATTTCAAGCCCTGAACCTGCCAAATGTGACGTAGTTTGACCGTGAGCAGGTTGGGTTCAGTGAGTGAGGTTAAAAACACAGAGAAAGGTGTGAAAATGTGGTCCATAGTTTTCATTTTTTCTGGTTTTCAATTGTTACAAAAAAGTGGAGGTGTAAAAAGTGCAAGACACAAATTAGAGGCAGCAGCAGCAGTTTCCCTCCAGCAGCAGAACCGTCCAGATATTTACAACTGTAAACTCATCGAAATATTCCCAAGTTTACCTCACAACATGTGGTACAATCAATAACATGACACAGTCCCAATGTCCTCAAACGAGGACATGACATTTACTGATGCTCTAGTCCACTATGATCACTAAAATGTGTCCAATTTTAATGCCAAATGAAGATAGAGACATTATTGTACATAAATACATTGGTTTCATTCATAAAATTTGGATATAAACTTTGCTGTAACCTATAACCTTTTGCTGTTTTTTCTTTCGGGAGCTGCTGTCGAGGTTTTTTGTTGATTTCCCTGTCATTTTTTTCATTGAAATTGGTATAATATTGTGATATAATAGAGAATATCATTGTGCTAAGAGATAAAAATGTAATGTCCTCGTATGGGGCCACAGGGTCTCAAGAGGTTAAGTCACAAGATGGATTCTCGCCGTAATATTCACGGTTATGCCAGGAAGACGTTGCGAAAGATGCGATGACAACTTCCAGCGGGCTCTGTTTGCAGTAGTAAGTCTGACAAAATCTAGGAAAAATGAGAAAATGTCCCAGTTTTCTACATGTCATTGTGGCGTTCCCTTATGTTCGGCTCATCCACGGTTATAACCATCCCTCAGTTTTCATCATTTTCACACTGACGCACGACTCCGAGCGCACTGGGTACATGCGATTAGAAGAAAAGCATGCAGAGGGGGGCGTTTTGTGCATTTGTGGATAGGGAAGGTCTGTGCTTTTCTCTCAACTGAACTTAGCTAAAGTTTGATTTCTCGGCTTGTTCTGCTGTTATGATGCTTCGACCAACGAGATTCGAGGATCCGCCGTGACGCTCTGTCTTCTCTCCCCCACTTTTAGCGAGAGCCATTCAGCCATTCAGACGGATGTGTGGAGCCCCCCTCAGGGTGCTTCACGTATAAATCTAGTGTTATCCAGGTTAAGAAAAGGAAAATATTCATACATTTAAAGATCTGAATCTGAACCTGAAGTGACCCCAAAACCCAAAAGTGTATAAAAAACTCTATATACTTTTTACCTGCAGTATCTCTTTAATGTGTCTGTGCTCATGTGCAGTTGTGATCACAGGATGTAGACCAGGCGTGCCCAAACTATGGCCCGGGGACCAGATGTGGCCCTCAGATCAATTGTTTTGGCCCTCAGGCTGCCACAAGTAGTACTTTTTACTCCATGTTTTTGAAATCTACCTTGATCATGCAGTTTTAGTGTGTCCTTTTGAGGGTCTAAGCCTGAACAAAGGTCTGGAGGGTCATTCAAACCTGTTAGAAATGCACAGATTTTAATTAAGGTTTGAATTAGTCACTGTTTTGACCACCAGTCTATGACCCTCGATCGGCCCTCACGCTGGTCTGTGTTATAATATGTGGCCCTTGATGAAAAAAGTGTGGACACCCCTGATGTAAACGTAAGTCCCACAGCGCTGATGTGTGTTTTGCAGGTGTCCAGTGAAGCTCTGTCCAACATCAGGACCATCGCGGGTCTGGCCAAAGAGAACACATTTGTGGAAGCTTACGAGCGTCTGCTGGAGGCTCCCTTTAAAGCCGCCATAAAGAAAGCCCACGTCTACGGCATCTGCTTTGGCTTCTCCCAGTGTGTCATCTTCATGGCCTACGCTGCCTCCTACTGGTTTGGAGGGTACCTGGTCAGCACGGAAGGACTGTCATACACTTATGTTTTCCGGTTAGTTTCGTTTTTCCAGTAGTAAAGGTTGAATATTACACAAAATTTACTCATGTGAGGTTTCAAATGAAAATGGCGTCACCTCATACCTGAAGTTGGTTTTGCTTCATTCACACACGTCTGAAAAAGTTCCCAAACCTCAAAATGCTCCGTCAATTTAGTGGTAGTGTTAAATTTAAGTTATTTTTAGTCTCTGTTGAGCTGCTTTATTCTTCAATACTCCAGAATAACCTAAGATGTTGCTTTTACTTTTTAAATATTTCTGTTTTCCTTTTGTTTAGTCGGAATCGTATGAAGTTTAAAAACACAGTGGAACATTTCATTACCTCTTAATAACAGTAAGTGACGTCTGTAAAGTTGGCCCCCATCAAACGCAAACCAGCACAAAAACTGTCAATCATTTGTGCTTCGTTTGTGCTGTTTGCTGCTGCAAAAAGTTTTGTCTGTGCGATTCTGGTTCTTAAGATATTTGCAGTTTTATTTTCGGCCGATGAGGTCATCCAGTCCCTCAAAATGTTAAATAGCCTCAAAACAGGCAGAAAATTATAGAAAACTTTTGTTTGTGCTGTTTTGTGCTGTGACAATTTTAATTTGTGCGAGTTTATTTCTAAAATTATTCATTATTATTTCTGCGTTAATTATAGGACGTCATTTCCGCTCAGCTGACAGTGACAAACTCCACAAAACTAGTGACGATAAACAATCTCAGGCTGTGGAAAAGTCTGTATTATTATATAAAATATGTATCAAAAGAAAATTATTAAAGACCGTTACAGACTTCTCCGCAACCTGAGATCGTTTATCTTCACTAGTTTTGCTAAAGTCGCTGCCGTCAGCTGAGCGGAAATGACGTCCTATAATTACCGCAGAAATAATAATGAATAATTTTAGATATATACTCGCACAAAACTTTTTGCAGCACAAAACAGCACAAACGAAGCACAAACGATTGACTCCATTTTGGGTGTTTTAGTGCACTTCCTGGGGGCTGACCCCAATTTGACCTATAAAAGAATTGTTAATTTCTCCGAAACTAAAGCAGCACAAATGAAACTTTTTGCAGCACAAACGAAGCACAAACAATTAACATATTTTTCGTGTAGGTTTGCGTTTGATGGGGGCCAACTTCACGCAGGTCAGTAAATGCACCTTCACTAGACTAATCTGGATGATTTTAGCCCTGGAATCTCTACTGAACTAAAAGTGAAAGGTAGCTATTGATCTGAAAGCTGAAAACCACTGCTACATGACATCACAAGGTGGAACAGAGCATTTCAAGCTTTGGAGATGAAGACAGACTGACCAACCAGGATTACTCAAACATGTGTGAATGAAACAGACCATAAGGTATGTTTTTGAGGAAGTAAAAGCATTATAAGCCGATTTAAAGCTCGCAAGAATCCATTTTGTGCAACTTAGGATCGCATTTTCCTCTTATTTGTATGTACTGCTTTACTGTAATGTTACAAAGGTGCGTTGATGTGTTTCAGGGTGATCGCTACAGTTGTGGTCAGTGGTCAGGCGCTGGGCAGAGCCTCGTCCTACACTCCAGATTACGCCAAGGCCAAGATCGCCGCCGCCCAGCTTTTCAAACTCCTCGACCAAGTGCCCAAGATCAGCAACAGCCCCACAGATGGACAGAAATGGGTTAGTGTCAAATGGAGCATCAAATTCTCACTCAGTGTTTTTAAAAGAGGACGTATTTGTTTTGTCCGTATTAAGTGTAAAGTTATATCATAGTTAAATCATTATTTTACATTTTGTTCATTGTAAACTGCACCATTGACCTAAAACTGCTAAATAATGGTCCTTTAAAGCAACCATCTGTAAGTTTATTTGACTTTTTGTTACATGTCGGTGGCGCGCTGGGCTTCTTCTGTCAGACCAAAGCTGGTACACGATTAGACTGCAGTAACATAATGGTGGCTTTGACTTCCTGTTCAAAGACGCAGAACTGATGACTGATTTCACCACCAATTTTCTGAGCACTCAAAGCCTCAAATGCAGGACAATACAGGATTAAACATGCACAAGGGCGTAGGTTTGGCCTCAGCCTTGGTGGGGACACTACCCCTTCCCGCCACCGCCATGAAATCCATCTGACTTGAATACTTTCCATGCTTATTGCAGATTTATGTTGGAGCTTTACTCTGTTGGCTACAGTTAATCAGCAGTTTAATAATTAGGCGAGATTATAACCCATTTGCAATTAATAGGTTTGCTTTACGTTACAGCTCAATAATATCAACCTGTTGTGGGCACACAGCTTATTCCCTCAGTGGTAAAATAACTTCTTATATAAGGGCTAGCTCCACGGGGCCGTGTTTTATGTAATAAATACACTAAAGTCACTCTCTCGACCAGGAAAACACAGCACTCGCAGACCACAGCTGAGCCCCTGGACGTGCGTCAAGTATTTTTCTCCTGTTGGTCCACCGCCTCCAAGACGCGTCAGGGCCGTCTGAATTCAAATGCAAAGGCTCCAAATAGGGACGTCCAGGGTGTTTTTGGAGGCTGCAGTGTGAACGTACCATAAAACGTGTTAAATTAATACTATATCCATCCATCCATCTTCTCCCGCTTAATCCGGCTGGGTCGCGGGGGCAGCATGCTGCCCAATACTCATAGCACCTGACCCCCCCTATGAACCCCTCTGCAGGTGGTGAGCCCACAGGAGGGTGGACAACATGGTCCTTGATGTTAGTTCATAGGGGTGCGGGCATGTTTTGGGTTGATGGGGGAAACCGGAGTACCCGGAGGAAACCCATCCAGACACGGGGAGGAACATGCAAACTCCACACAGAAAGGCCCTGGTGACCCGGGGATCGAACCCACAACCTTCTTGCTGTGAGGCTTGAGTGTTGCCACTCAGCCACCGTGCCGCGGTAAAAAATTAATACTATAGAGTTTGGAAAAATGTTTGTTTATTAAAATAAAATGGCAAATATTGGTAGGGACTATTTTGTCTTCCCCAAATATTGGTTATGACATGTCCTCAAATCTACGCTGTTGAACGAGCATGTTTATTAAAATCATAGACATAAATGGACACAGCAGTGAGCATGAGCGGCGCGCTTCCTGCTCCAGCTTTCAGACTTGTCATTTTGATCTTAAAATGTTCGTATTAACCCACTCTACATAATCCAGACATTTTTAATTAGCTATTTGATCTGTAAGTCAAGATATGAACATTAATAACAGACAAATCAGGCAGTTTTTTCGCTGTGGTCACTCCCACTAGCGTTACTAATAGGTTTGAGTGACAGCGCTCCTATAACTGCCGGCCTCGATGAGCTTCATTTGACTGAAACTGAACACTATGGGTGACGTCACACTCCCTTAGTCCATTTCTTTATACAGTCACTGATTAAAATACAACTCTGAGTATTCTAATGAGGAGGAAACATCACTTTACCCGGTTACTAATCATAGACATGAATTTGACATAATATTTTCCCTTTTTAAATCCTTTTTCTTGTGTTTTTAGGATGATTTCAAGGGTCAGATCGAGTTCCGGGGCTGTAAGTTCACATACCCGACACGGCCGGACACACAGGTTCTGAACGGGCTGAATGTGGCGGTGAGGCCGGGGCAGACTTTGGCCTTCGTGGGGAGCAGTGGCTGTGGGAAGAGCACCAGTGTTCAGCTGCTGGAACGCTTCTACGACCCCGACCAAGGCCAAGTGGTCAGTACAGAAATCAGAAAATCAGCACACAAAAGCATAAAAGTTTGTTGTTATATGTTATGTTATAGCGCAGAGGAATAGTGTAGAGATTCCCAAACTTTTCAGGCCCCCAAAAGAACTGTGTATCAGTCCTGGCACTTGTGATGTGATTTTTGACCAATTTTTTTTACACTTTTTGCACTTTTAATATGTATTTACTTTGACTTAGACAAACTTTATTGATCCACAAGGGAAATTATTTGGACACAGTAGCTCACACATCGCAAAATATAATAATAACAAAGAGCAACAATATAAATGGTATTAATGCATTCAAAATAAGTAGCAAAAGTATCTCGGTGTCCGAGTTTCTCTAAGCTAGAGGTTTATCACAAGATGGAACAGAGCATTTTGAGCTTTGGAGATGTAGACAGACAAATAACAAAGGATGGCTCAAACATCAGGTGTGTTTTTGATGAAAAGTTTTGCAAAATACACTGTGTAACTTTGTGGCTGGGGGTCTGACAGCTGCTTGTTTCTACGGATATGTCATTGCTCTGCCTGGATTTGTTTTTTTTCACAGTTGGTTGATGGCCGGCCCTCCCAGAGCATCTGCGTGCCTTTCCTTCGCTCTCACATGGGGATCGTGTCCCAGGAGCCGGTGCTGTTCGACTGCAGCATCTTAGAGAACATCCAGTACGGAGACAACAGCTGCACCATCAGCCTGGATCGGGTCATCGAGGCCTCCAAGAAAGCCTTCCTCCACGACTTTGTCATGACTCTGCCCCAGGTCGGTTTAAATGAGAAATGAGCTCAAGAGTGGGTCAGGCTGCTTCATTCCACCATTAGAGATAAACGTAGGTGTTTATCTAAGAGTGGTGGAGGATGTAGGGGTGATACAATGCACACACATGGCAAAAAAATGGCAAAAAAACGTTTTAAGATTGTCTAAAAACTCAAGAAAAAATACTAAATTGATTTAAATAGCGCATTTTCAGGAGCCTGTGGTCAATACGAGAGTTCACGGTCCTTTTTAGGTGTTTGATTTTCAACAAAAAGATGAGAATGATTAACGTAGGGTGACCAGATGTTCCTATTTACCCGGGACAGTCCCAGTTTTGAGCCCTGTGCCCCCTGTCCCAGCAGATTTATCCAAAACCAGGGATTTGTCTCAGTTTTATACAAGAAATGCCCCAGGTGTCCCTATTTTTGACCAGCTTGATCCAAGACTAAACCAGGACTAAAACAGGATTATCACAATTTTTGACTCATCTGATCCCCACCAACAGTAAAAAGGAGCATAAATTGTCATTTGTTTTTCCAAATTACAGAAATCCATGTTTGCAAATGACCATAAAGCAAAAAAATGTAGTGACAGAAGCCTCTCGGATTATGACTGACACGAGAATCCACAATCTTACACTATCTTTTCACAATTTTATTTACACCGACCATCCCAACCAGTTTAGTGTGTCCCAGTTTAAAATTTTGCAAATCTGGTCACTCTAGACGAACAGAAAAACTGGTGGCTAATGCTGTGGCTATAATTTTATTTAAGAGGAACTTGTTTAAAAGCACAAATCATCGTACCTGCTGTAGTTCCAGCGAAGTCTTTATGGTCACATTGTGTTAACCTTTCCAGACCCTTGATATTGTATATCAGACCTGGGAATAAATAATTTTCCAATCATAAAAGATAGAAACATACTTTTTTTTTTCTTGAAAAGCTGAGAGTTGTGGCTTTTTGGGGGATTGAAATGCAGGAAGTGCTGTGGCTCTGGCCCTGGACCTGACAGGAGCTGTTTCCATGACTGGCACCAGTAAAATAATGGGGCTATTGCAATTTTGTTTTTGTTTTTAGGGCAATAAGGAGATTTTTAGTTTACTTACAGACTTGATATTTTGCGCTTTTGTAGCTAAGTCCCTAAATTAAGCATTTTTTATGTCCAAAAAGTGTCCAAAAACATCTTTCATACAAAACATGCTGTGTGTTTTGTATGAAAGAGTGTGTATTTTATTTATTTACAGCACGGTGGCTGAGTGGCAACACTCAGGCCTCACAGCAAGAAGGTTGCGGGTTCGATCCCCGGGTTGCCCGGGCCTTTCTGTGTGGAGTTTGCATGTTCCTCCCCGTGTCTGGATGGGTTTTCTCCGGGTACTCCGGTTTCCCCCATCAACCCAAAACATGCCCGCACCCCTATGAACTAACATCAAGGACCATGTTGTCCACCCTCCTGTGGGCTCACCACCTGCAGAGGGGTTCATAGTGGGGGTCAGGTGCTATGAGTATTGGGCAGCACGCTGCCCCCGTGACCCAGCCGGATTAAGCGGGAGAAGATGGATGGATGGATGGATTCGTTTGTATTTTTGGTCTTATAGATTTTATTACAGCCGTGTGACACAACTGCAGCAGCAGATTGTGAAATAACAGGTTGTAATGAAAAAAAACAAAACAATGTAGAACACAATTAGAGGGGTAAAAGGGGGAGTTTTAATAGCAAAATTAACACAAAAAAATCCAGGCGAGGTCAAATGTACTAAAATTGCACTTTTAGTCTTAAAGGTTAAAATAAAGCACTGAGTAAAATCTAATAACGCCTAATAATGACAGAGCAGTGCCTACAGTTAGCGTCACACCCCCAGGGAATGTTGACATCAGTTGAAATAGGGTTGCCTAAACCAGAATGACATCTGTCTGTATTTTTCGTACAGACAGATACCAGAACCAGACATGACCGTGTAATCAGATTTGCCTTTTCCTGTGACGCATGTGAAATGAAGGAGCTCACTGTTCACCTTCCGTTTGCAAACAAAATCTTCTCTCATCTCATATTTACAGAGATTCACTTCATTGATTCTGCAGAACTCCCGGAATCAATCAATTCCCGTGTTTATTAACTTAAATTTCGATTCAAATTGCAGGAACATTTAAACATTGACTTAACAATTGCACAAGAAAGATCCGACACGACATCTGTTTAATTAATAACAGTAATAACAGATGAAATACTAACTAGCAAAAGTAAAGAAATAGGAACTACATCTAGGAACTACATCTCTTCGCCCACAAGTTACGGTTTTATCGATTGCGACATCAAAATCCCGACTTTCCGAGATAAAAACACATGAATGCAAACCCAGGAGCTCATCTCGAAATCCCAGGTTCCCGAGGGGCACATGAACGGAGCGTAAATGTCACATATGTCACACGTGAGCTGCCTACACTCAGCTCCTTCTCTGTTCAACTTAAATCATGGTTACTGGACAATCAGATCTGTCCACACAACTGAACTGAAACAGCGTCTTTTGCACATGAGCCGGGACTGCAGTATTTGTATATTTGCGTATTTGTCTATAGGTCTGCAAATAGATGTTAGTGCTGTGCATGTGTAAGTAATGAGAGTTTTATATTTGCCCTGCACATTTTAATACTAACGCTGTATGAGTGTGTTTTATAGTGAGTGACGTGTGTGAGAGGAGGTGTTGTAGGGTTTTGTGGTGTTTTATGACGTGGGTGGGGATGTGGCCTTGGTCCAGCAGGGAATAAGGATGGAAATTAGCGTTGGCTACAATCCTGCATATTTACAAGTACATGTTTGTTTCTCACATTATCTTGTCTTTTATTGTTATTATTCATTGTCCCTTTAAAAAATAAATGCAAACACAGCTATTCTAAACTGAATATTTTAAGATTTTAGTGAAATCCTAAATATATTGACGCTCACTGTTTTTCTTAAAGCCACACTGCGTAATGTTTTGATTGGGGGTCCGTCACCTGCTTGTTTCTAAGGATATGTCATTGCTTTGCCTGGAAAGTTCCACAGTATGACATTAAATACAAATCTGCTTTACATTTATTCAATTACAGGAGGTTTTATAGCTCAAAACTACCTAGAAAAACCATCATTCTGACTGTGGGGTTTCCTCTTCACAGATCTGACCCGTAACTTGGTCTGGTTTGGTCTCCGTGAAGATAAAAAGGTTTATTACGATACTGTGAAACATTTCAGACCCCTAACGAAAAGGTTATGCACCTTTAAATAAGCCGTCTCACCCTGTGCTCTGTGGACTATAAAACTCCTTGTGGTATTTGACATTTTCTCTCTGGTTGCTGCAGAAATACGACACTCAGGTTGGCGCTCAGGGCTCTCAGCTCTCCAGAGGACAGAAGCAGAGAATCGCCATCGCTCGCGCCATCGTCAGAAACCCCAAGATCCTCCTGCTGGACGAGGCCACCTCAGCGCTGGACACTGAGAGTGAACAGGTACTCGAACACTGTCCCCTGGGGAGGAAGGATTTGTGGAAAACATTGAACTATGATTTTTTCTGACAAGCACTGCCAGTGTCATTACATTTGGGGTTTATTGTTTAATAATAAAAATGTCCAGGAGAATTGGCAGAAAGACTGATATATGAACTGACAAAGTAGTACAAGTCACCGTAACACTTTAAATCTACTAAAAAGTACCTTTTCTTTGCATTTGATATGAGTTAGACCAGACTTGGGCATTGTACAGCTCTCGGGTCTTTTGATTGACTCTGATTGGCACGTTTAAGATAATTTGGAGTCAAAAATTTATTGTTTTACCTCATGCATGGACGAAAGCATTGACATTTTTTATAAGGCAGCCTCTCTTTTTCATTGCCTCGTCATAAAATAAACTCTTACCAGCGTGTCAAAACAACGCTATTTACTGCTTTCTATAAAGAAATACAGTTCACATTTTGCAGAATTGAAAGTATTTTGGCCTGGCCCTCCACAATATTTTCTCATGTGGCCCCATGGAAAATATAATTGTCCACCCCTGCGTTAGACAGACTGACATCTTTGTTTTATATTATGCTGTGTTTTCAGTGTGTTGTTTCTTTATTTTTTTTTAACACTTTTACTATTGTTGTTTTGTTGTTGTTCAGCACTTTGGAAAGCTTTGGCTGCTTTATAAATAAACTTAATTTGATTCATATTTCAGGCATAAACAGTATAAAAAAGTGAACTAACGGTGTGTGACGTCACCCATAAAGTTCAGCTCCAGTCAAATGAAGCTCATGATGCTTTATGCTTATATGCTTTATCATTTTTATGGACAAAATAGTGAAATAAAAATCATGTAGAGAGAGTTAATACGAACATTTTAAGACCAAAATGACGAGGCTCAATACAGCAGTTACACAGAGAGAGAGGTGACAATATTCTAACGTAAAATCAATTGGAGCCAGAGTCGATGGAGCCATAAGCGCCCCCATGTTCACTTCCTATTTAGAATGCAGCGGCTAGCAGGTTAGCTATGTCCATTCATATATACACAGTCTATGATTTCAGATAATGTTTTTACAGATCTAAACTACAGGATTGGCAATTTTTATGCAGAATAATGCCAGGTCATTATCTGATCATTACCTGCACTGTTATATTCTTGTAAATTTGTACATTTTTGTTTTATATTATAGTTTATTGTTTTCTACTTTATTTTATTCTATTTTATTTATTGCATGTTTAATGTTTGTCTACATTTTGCTCCAAGTACCGCAGCAATTTCCTAATGTTGGGAACCTGTTCACTCATATGGCAGTAAAACCTTTCTGATTCTGATTCTGAGGCGTACACTGTGCAATATTTTATATCGTTTCACTCAGCCGCAGCTCAAACTGTACGACCAAATTGCAGAGTTTAAATGTTCACAGCTCATGATTCATGTTCACACACTATACAAACTACTTCATCACTGTGAAACCCTCACAAGAGGCGACTGGATTTCACACAGGTTTGATATTCTTGTGACCTACGATTGCTGATTTGGAGCTGGTTGTGAGGTATTAATCGGTTCTCATTACCCCTTATATACGAAGAACTTCACACGATTAAGCCAAAACTCGTCCTGATCCCAAAAACAATCGCACAAGTAAAAAAAACCAACCAAAAATCAAATAGTGTACGCCCGGCTTAAGACAGAATATTTTGTTGTTTGTGGGAAAACTGTGGCACTTCAAAAACTGCAGCCTTTACAACTTGATAAATGCGCCCATTCAAACTGCAATTTCGATTTGATAACGATTCATTTTGCAGCCCTAATATCCATAAAGCCAAATTAAATTCCTTTGTTCTAAGTATTATTTTGTGTTCATATTTCCAGACCGTGCAGAAGGCTCTAGACGAGGCGAGGAAAGGCCGGACCTGTATTGTAATCGCCCACAGACTGTCCACCATCCAGAATGCAGACATCATCGCGGTCATGTCCCAGGGAGCCATCATAGAGCAGGGAACTCACGATGCACTGATGGCAAAGAGGGGGGCCTACTACAAACTGGTCACTACTGGGGCCCCTGTTAGCTAGCCCAGATGCAGTGAACTGTATGTCACGTGTTGCCAAATTCCATGGGTTATTTATCTTTACTGCTTTTCTATTTAAAAATGATTGTATTTTTATTAAACGCTAACATTCAAGTGAAATGTATTGTGGGGAATGTACTTGTCTGAAGAGTAAATGTATGAAAATGAACAATGAATCAATTTTTCGTATGTATGTAAAGACATGGGTTTACAATAAAAAGCAAGAAAAAAATAATTGTTCACTTATGCTTCCAATATCTCTCTATTATATAAATAAAATTCCTCACTGAACTAGATCTTAATTTGTAGTCTTATAGTCCAGCCTCACCATGACCAACAGTTCTATCATTATATTTGTACAGAAAAAAATCTGAGAAAATGTAAATTAAAAATGTTTTTTTAAGAGATTTTCTCTCACATAAAGCTGAGCTTCTCTTGGATAAAACTGAGATGTTATATTTTATTATTTATTTTTCTACTGTATTTTGACTTGTGCATATACATTTCTGTAATTACGTCTTATTTAACACCTGTCTCTTGCTATCATTTTTGCTACTTATGTAGAATTTATTACCATTTATATTTTTTACTCTTTGTTGTTATGTTATATTGTGATGAATGAGCCCCTGTGTCCAAATAATTTCCATTGTTGATCAATAAAGTTTATCTAAGTCTGAGATCAAGCTTGCGTTATTTCGTAGTACTCGATTTTGTTTTAATAATTTTTTTCTGAATTTAACCACAAGATGGCGCATAGCTGCAACAAATAATGGGCTCACAAATAAGAAGAAATTAAAATGAATGAGTGAGGCCGAAGCAACCCTTACGAGTTTGCTGCATACCACTATTTATGTTATCTTTAATATATTGTTGTTTACGTTTTTATTTGCAAGGCACACCAAAATAAGTGAATTATTAGGACGCACCATTATACAGTTATATTTTTCTCTGCACAAATAATAATAATAATAATAATTAGTGAAGTCATTACTGGATAGAGTATAAAAATAAACACAAAAAATAATTAAATAAAATAAAAAATAATTTAAAAAACAGTTTGACGACATTTCCGGTTTGCAGCCCCGCCCACAGAAACACCGGAAGTCAACAGACCGCGGATTTTTGAAAAGAAGACGTTTCATTGTGGATTATTTCTTCGTCAAAATCTTCTTAATTCGGATCTTTTAACGCTGTGAGTGATACTATATGTCCACGCTTTGTCCAAGAAAATTTGTTATTAAGTCAGACTGTTGTGATGTCTTGTGCAAATTCACCGCACGTAAAGAGAAAGTTATCCACGGCTAATGCAAGCTAACAAGAGGGATTGTAAACAAAACAGCTCACAAAAGACAAAGCAAGTGCTGAAGCTTCAGATATTGTATATTCTCTATTATCGTATTGTGTATTTGAGCTAAACGTACTAGAATATACAATTACTTCCTAATAATAAAAGAATAGCCAATGATAAAACAGTGACATACAGGAATACATTCATACCATACTCCAGGGGTGTCAAACTCATTTTGGTCCGGGGGCCGTATGCAAACTACTTTGATCCCAAAAGGGCCGGATCAGAAAACTCAGTTCTCTCTTCAAGTTATCGTATTTTTCTCCGTGTCTCGTAGTGGTGTTTAAGATTATATTCCTCGAGCAACGCCACTTGTTCCAAACACACTGAGCACAGATTTCCCATTCACCTCTGTCAACAAATAAGAATTAGACTATTTTTCTTGGGAAATCCTGAACTCAGCATCTGCTTTTCTCATTTTTTGACATTTTGCTGATGAGGGTCACGGTCGACAGTCAAAACGATCGTCCTTTAAGAGCGTTTGGAAAGAGGAAAGTCTTCATTTGTGCTGCTCTGGTGGGAGTCGCAACGCACAGAAACGCCGGAGACGCTGCTATGCTAAACAGTGCAGAAAATTAACAGAAAAATCTGAAAATTTTAAGTATTTTAATAGAAAAATCAGCCGAGGGCCAGATTAAAGGTCTTGGAGGGCCGGATCTGGCCCCCGGGCCGCATGTTTGACACATGTGCCATACTCCATACAGATGCGCAACTCACTCTAAGATTTTATATTTTATTACTTATTTTTCTATTTTATTTTGACTTGTGCATATACATTTATATAATTATACTTTATTTGACACCTGTCTCTTGTTATCATTTTTGCTACTTATTTAGAATTTATTATTTCCATTTATATTTTTTACTCTTTGCTATTATATTATATTGTGAATAATTTAAGTCTAAAACTTACTAGTAGTCCACAATGCTAGTTTTATGCTTCAGTCATCCAGTATTGTACAATTGCGTTTCATAAAAGTACAAGAGACGGCGTGAAACTAAATATAACTGGGGAAAAATATGATATACAGAAAATGTCTGTACGTTAAGTCCATCATTGTTTCTTTAAAGGTTGTGTAACTTTTCTTCATGGAGATGTTATTGCTTTATCTGGAATGTTTCACAGTCTAGTATAAAATTTCTATCTTCATAAAACCAAACAAGAGCAAGTTACAGGTTAAATCTGTGGAGAGGCGACCCCGCTCGTAGTCAGAATGCCTTTTTTTCGAGGTAGTTTTGAGCTATAAAACCACTTAGAGCTGTTTAATGTCAAATTGTGGAACCTTCTAAGCAGAGCAGTGACATACCCATAGAAACAAAATCTTATATAGTACACCTTTAAATGTAATAATACCTGGATTATCATGGAATCAAATGTTTATAAAGGGATGAGATGAAGGATGAATGCATAAAAATGTTGAAAATATGGCTGCACAATTTTAGAAAGTATTGCGATTAGATTTGCTAAATATATTTAAAAAGTACAATTCTGTTCACAACAACTCTGGGAGCAATAGCGTTTGAAAGAAGACTGAAATATGAACTGATAAACTAATACAAGAACTGCATTTCCAAACGTGTTTAAAGAGACATTTAATTATCAACTAGTAAATAATTGCAGGTATTGACATCTGAAAATTGTGCCTACTCAAACTGTTATTCCGATTTGATTTGTGATAAATTGCGCAGCCCTAGTTGACAGTAATAAGATGAAATAAATAACATTACAACTAATTTTTAATAATTTATGAACTTTTGTGTCACCATTCAGAGCATCATGATGTCCATTACTGACCCGGGGACGAGTGAGCGCTTCGCCAAAGCCATGGAGGAAATACACAACCAGCACCTGGAAGCTTTGGGCAAAATCACAGACTTTACCACCGAGCTGTGCCAGACCCACAAACAGTTTCTCAAGTCTGTCCATGGTGAGTAAGCAGCACTGCATGATTCAGGCGTAATATGTAAGTAATATGAGTAACTATGTTGTTCCGTATGATGTTTTTGCAGATACATGTATAAAGAAGTGCAAGGATGACGAGATGTTGTTTGATATGATAGAATCATTCAAGAAAGGTATGAGTTTGGACTGGTTTAAAGCTCCTATATTACACAAAATGGTTTCTTGGGAGCTTTAAACCATGTTATAATGCCTTTACCTAATCAAAAACTTACCTGGAGATGTGTTTGCTTTAATTTTTGGGTTGGATCAGTTACTTAAACATACATTAATGTTTTGTTTTTGCATTTTTACATATTTCCTTGTAAAATAATTTAGATTTTTAACTCAATTGTCTTTATTCAGACTTGGAACAGAAGAGCAAGTCTCTGAAGGACCAACATTTGACCATCTCTGAAGTCATGTCCGAGATCGAGCAGAAGGAGATGAAGAAAGAAGAAATCATCCACAAGATCGAGAAACTCAAAGAGGAGCAGGCCAAGAGGAGAGACGGTACGTCACCATGGAGGCATATCGTGTACAGATGTGGAAACTTTTTCAAATTGTTGTACATTTTCTGTCATCAGTGATTGATGCTCAGAACAAGGCAAACAAGAAGAGACTGAAGAACCTGCAGAAGGCCCGCTACATGTTCCAGGAGCATCTGGGGCTGGAGATACGAGCCATCGTGGGCAAAGCAGAGGTTTCAAGAGGTAAATGACAGCATGTAGTATATTTGTGCACATTTATTTTACTGTAATGTGGTCCTAGGGCAAATGGTTCATACTGTAGCAGTGTTTCCCATAGACTCCCATAACACAAAGACACAAGTCAGTAATAGAGTGGTATTGGCGTGTGCTATACAGGAATGTGTCACCTTTGTGTTTTAGCAGCTTAGTCGCCAAAGAAATGAAAGAAAGTAAACAGCATTTTGTTTTGGCTCAAGCACATTATAGCGCCACCTGGAGGCCATCAAAGAGAACTCTGTGGACAGAGTTATCCTGGTTGTCCACAACTCTGAGCAATTCTTTTGCTCTAGTCTAAAATGTTTACGATAACACAATGGGCAACATGTGGGACACTATCCACTGGGAACAAGATTCTGTGTTCCCAATGGATAGTCCAGTTTTTTCGACTTTAGTCTCTTATTTATGGATAACACCTTTAGTATGTGTGTGTATCTACTTTAATACATTTTATCTACTTACACTTGCAGTACATGTTACACTTTATTACAGTTTAAGCAAACTACACAGGTCCAAATGTGAACACTTAACATTTTTACATACCTAAATACATACATAACTATAACTAAAATACATACATAACTATAACTAAAATAAATAATCGTATTGTGTGTTTATAAAAAAAAGAGACAAGATCTTGATAAAATTATAAAACATTTTAATGACTCAATTGAAGTATACAAACACATCAAAATGTCAACAAGAAACAAGTGAATTGTTTAGTAGCATTTCAGTGTTCAAGTCTTGTGAATTAATACACAATGATAAACCTTAGAGTCAAACATTCATTTCATATCAGTTAAATGATTTCAAAATATTTACACTTTTTACATAATGTTCGTACATGTTTTACAAAATGTGCACGCAAAAAGTCCCAAATAAAAAAAACAAAACAAATATGGGACTTAAACTTGACTTGAATATTGTCTGTTCATTCTGTGCTAAGGAGAAAAACTGCAGTTTATTTTCCGAAACGTCAACCGCTCCGATTTGACGAGCGCCTTCATCGTTACCATGGGGATCAACGCAGAGGGGTCCTACCAAGGTACGTCAAACTGCAAATACTTATTAAAGTAAATCCTACATGTGCTCTTCATGTAATACTATGTTGAAGTATAATGTGTACTTTTCCGTTACAGTTGTGTCCAGTGACCCGGCGCTGGACTGTTTACCAAACCTGGAAAAGCGTCTTCAGGAAACCAATAACCTCGCAGCTTTCCTCGCCAACATCAGAAAAGAGTTTATCGCTCTAGCCCGGCATTAAAGGCGCATTGTGTAACTTTTCTGGTGGAGCGTCCGTCAAATGCTTTTCTCCATAGAAATGTTACTGCTTTCCTTGGAATGTTTCACAGTACGTCGTTAAACCTTGATGTTTTTTATGGACTCCAAACCAGACAGAAGTTAAGAAGTTTTTCTAGGTATTTCTGAGCTAAAAATACACGTGTAGCTTAATAAATGTAAAGTAGAGCTGTTTAATGTCATACTGTGGAACATTCTAGACAGAGCAAAGGCATATCCATACAGTTACAGTTACGTAGTGCACGTTTAAGGATTAATTTTGGACTAACTTACACCAAATCTGCTTTTAAACTGCTTTTACAGAATTACTTTTTCACTACTTTTCCAGACCAATTATACGTGTTGTTTGTACGAGTAACATGTCCTTGTTTGTGTAATAAATATTAGTTTTTACGAGCTCTGAGTGTGATTTTCTAACACCTCTTCGGGCTTTTTGAGAGATTTTTCCTCACACACTTCGACCACATAAGTGCAGGGGAAGTGTCCCTTGTTCCCATTGAGCTCCCCAAACCACCAGCCGTTCTCCGCCTTCGTGTGAATGTTCAGGACGTCACCTGGAATACAAGGGTCGTTTCATTAAACGAGGGGCACTGGATAATCGCACGTGTGTTTGTGTGTGTATTCGGTCTGCACTCACCCTCTTTGAAGCACAGTTCATCCTCCTGCTTTGGCGTGAAGTCGTATATGGCCTTACATCGTCCCACGCTGCTCGACTTAAGTGGGGGTTCAGCTGTGGAAAATGCTCAGATTATATATTCAGATATGAGGTTTAAAGGAGCTGCGCTGCCAAAAAGCCCAAAAAATCGATCAGAAAATGACTTAAAAGTAGTGAAATCAGATTGCTGCATGGACAGATCATTTTACTTGACAAGTTATCGTAAAAAATAAACGACCTCTAGACGAGAATTAAGCCGTCTCAGAGCTAGTAAGTGGGTAATAAATCTGAAAACAAGACGAATAACCTGATATAAGTTTTTAAATCTTGGCCAGATCAGAGAAATTTGCAGTGTGTATGTGATAAATCTCATAAACCTGACCTCTCTGTGTCCCTGGATATGACGAGTTCAGATCAAATACAGCTTTTACTGAGAACAATTCTGGCAATAAAACTATCAACTATACAGAAAATCGCCCAGTTAATTCACTCATCTCAGAATGCGATGAAATAAAGATCCGCACGACCTGCTCAGTTCCACAGGACCTCGTTCGAACCCCAGTTTACAAAAACAACTTTGAATTCTTTCATACGCACGTCTGTTTTGACCGGGAATGAGTTCCCCCCCAAATAAGGTCGTCTTCCTCCGTCACACAGTTTAAACGGCTTTACACAAATTATCCAAAAACAAAGCAAACCTGCACCCAAGTCAAAAACGCCTCTCTCCTAACCTCCTCCTCTGCTCCTAACCTCCTCCCTGCTTCTAACCTCCTCTGCTCCTAACCTCCTCCCTGCTTCTAACCTCCTCCCTGCTTCTAACCTCCTCTGCTCCTAACCTCCTCCCTGCTTCTAACCTCCTCTGCTCCTAACCTCCTCCCTGCTCCTAACCTCCTCCTTTGCTCCTAACCTCCTCCCTGCTCCTAACCTCCTTCTCTGCTCCTAACCTCCTCCCTGCTCCTAACCTCCTCCTCTGCTCCTAACCTCCTCTGCTCCTAACCTCCTCCTCTGCTCCTAACCTCCTCCTCTGCTCCTAACCTCCTCCTCTACTCCTAACCTCCTCTCTACTCCTAACCTCCTCCTCTGCTCCTAACCTCCTCCCTGCTCCTAACCTCCTCCCTGCTTCTAACCTCCTCCCTGCTCCTAACCTCCTCCTCTGCTCCTAACCTCCTCTGCTCCTAACCTCCTCCTCTGCTCCTAACCTCCTCCCTGCTTCTAACCTCCTCTGCTCCTAACCTCCTCCCTGCTCCTAACCTCCTCCTCTGCTCCTAACCTCCTCTGCTCCTAACCTCCTCCTCTGCTCCTAACCTCCTCCTCTGCTCCTAACCTCCTCCTCTACTCCTAACCTCCTCCTCTGCTCCTAACCTCCTCCTTTGCTCCTAACCTCCTCCTTTGCTCCTAACCTCCTCCTCTACTCCTAACCTCCTCCTCTGCTCCTAACCTCCTCTGCTCCTAACCTCCTCCTCTGCTCCTAACCTCCTCTCTACTCCTAACCTCCTCTGCTCCTAACCTCCTCCTCTGCTCCTAACCTCCTCCTCTGCTCCTAACCTTCTCTGCTCCTAACCTCCTCTCTACTCCTAACCTCCTCCTCTGCTCCTAACCTCCTCCTCTGCTCCTAACCTCCTCCTTTGCTCCTAACCTCCTCTGCTCCTAACCTCCTCTGCTCCTAACATCCTCCTCTGTTCCTAACCTCCTCTGCTCCTAACCTCCTCCCTGCTCCTAACCTCCTCCTTTGCTCCTAACCTCCTCCTCTGCTCCTAACCTCCTCTGCTCCTAACCTCCTCCCTGCTCCTAACCTCCTCCTCTGCTCCAAACCTCCTCCCTGCTTCTAACCTCCTCTGCTCCTAACCTCCTCTGCTCCTAACCTCCTCCCTGCTCCTAACCTCCTCTGCTCCTAACCTCCTCCCTGCTCCTAACCTCCTCCTTTGCTCCTAACCTCCTCCCTGCTCCTAACCTCCTCTGCTCCTAACCTCCTCCTCTGCTCCTAACCTCCTCCCTGCTTCTAACCTCCTCTGCTCCTAACCTCCTCTGCTCCTAACCTCCTCCCTGCTCCTAACCTCCTCCTCTGCTCCTAACCTCCTCCTTTGCTCCTAACCTCCTCTCTGCTCCTAACCTCCTCTGCTCCTAACCTCCTCCTCTGCTCCTAACCTCCTCCTCTGCTCCTAACCTCCTCCCTGCTCCTAACCTCCTCCTCTGCTCCTAACCTCCTCCTCTGCTCCTAACCTCCTCTGCTCCTAACCTCCTCTGCTCCTAACCTCCTCCCTGCTCCTAACCTCCTCCTCTGCTCCTAACCTCCTCCCTGCTTCTAACCTCCTCCTCTGCTCCTAACCTCCTCTGCTCCTAACCTCCTCTGCTCCTAACCTCCTCCCTGCTCCTAACCTCCTCCTTTGCTCCTAACCTCCGCCCTGCTCCTAACCTCCTCCTCTGCTCCTAACCTCCTCCTCTGCTCCTAACCTCCTCTGCTCCTAACCTCCTCCCTGCTCCTAACCTCCTCCTCTGCTCCTAACCTCCTCCCTGCTTCTAACCTCCTCCTCTGCTCCTAACCTCCTCCCTGCTCCTAACCTCCTCCTCTGCTCCTAACCTCCTCCTCTGCTCCTAACCTCGTCCTCTGCTCTTAACCTCCTCCTCTGCTCCTAACCTCCTCTACTCCTAACCTCCTCTACTCCTAACCTCCTCCCTGCTCCTAACCTCCTCCTCTGCTCCTAACCTCCGCCCTGCTCCTAACCTCCTCCTCTGCTCCTAACCTCCTCCTCTGCTCCTAACCTCCTCTGCTCCTAACCTCCTCCCTGCTCCTAACCTCCTCCTCTGCTCCTAACCTCCTCCCTGCTTCTAACCTCCTCCTCTGCTCCTAACCTCCTCCCTGCTCCTAACCTCCTCCTCTGCTCCTAACCTCCTCCCTGCTTCTAACCTCCTCCTCTGCTCCTAACCTCCTCTGCTCCTAACCTCCTCCCTGCTTCTAACCTCCTCCTCTGCTCCTAACCTCCTCCCTGCTCCTAACCTCCTCTGCTCCTAACCTCCTCTGCTCCTAACCTCCTCCCTGCTCCTAACCTCCTCCTTTGCTCCTAACCTCCGCCCTGCTCCTAACCTCCTCCTCTGCTCCTAACCTCCTCCTCTGCTCCTAACCTCCTCTGCTCCTAACCTCCTCCCTGCTCCTAACCTCCTCCTCTGCTCCTAACCTCCTCCCTGCTTCTAACCTCCTCCTCTGCTCCTAACCTCCTCCCTGCTCCTAACCTCCTCCTCTGCTCCTAACCTCCTCCTCTGCTCCTAACCTCGTCCTCTGCTCTTAACCTCCTCCTCTGCTCCTAACCTCCTCTACTCCTAACCTCCTCTACTCCTAACCTCCTCCCTGCTCCTAACCTCCTCTGCTCCTAACCTCCTCCTCTGCTCCTAACCTCCTCCCTGCTCCTAACCTCCTCTGCTCCTAACCTCCTCCTCTGCTCCTAACCTCCTCCTCTGCTCCTAACCTCCTCCTCCTTTGTTCCTAACCTCCTTCTCTGCTCCAAACCTCCTTCTCTGGTCCAAACCTCCTCCTCTGCTCCTAACCTCCTCCCTGCTCCTAACCTCCTCTCTACTCCTAACCTCCTCCTCTGCTCCTAACCTCCTCCTCTGCTCCTAACCTCCTCCTCTGCTCCTAACCTCCTCCTCCTCTGCTCCTAACCTCCTTCTCTGCTCCAAACCTCCTTCTCTGCTCCAAACCTCCTCCTCTGCTCCTAACCTCCTCTGCTCCTAACCTCCTCCTCTGCTCCTAACCTCCTCCTCCTCTGCTCCTAACCTCCTTCTCTGCTCCAAACCTCCTTCTCTGCTCCAAACCTCCTCCTCTGCTCCTAACCTCCTCTGCTCCTAACCTCCTCTGCTCCTAACCTCCTCTGCTCCTAACCTCCTCCTCTGCTCCTAACCTCCTCCCTGCTCCTAACCTCCTCCTCTGCTCCTAACCTCCTCTGCTCCTAACCTCCTCCTCTGCTCCTAACCTCCTCTGCTCCTAACCTCCTCTGCTCCTAACCTCCTCTCTGCTCCTAACCTCCTCCCTGCTCCTAACCTCCTCTGCTCCTAACCACCTCTGCTCCTAACCTCCTCTGCTCCTAACCTCCTCTGCTCCTAACCTCCTCTCTACTCCTAACCTCCTCTGCTCCTAACCTCCTCTGCTCCTAACCTCCTCCTTTGCTCCTAACCTCCTCCTCTACTCCTAACCTCCTCTGCTCCTAACCTCCTCTGCTCCTAACCTCCTCCTCTGCTCCTAACCTCCTCTCTACTCCTAACCTCCTCTGCTCCTAACCTCCTCCTCTGCTCCTAACCTCCTCTCTACTCCTAACCTCCTCTGCTCCTAACCTCCTCTCTACTCCTAACCTCCTCCTCTGCTCCTAACCTCCTCCTCTGCTCCTAACCTCCTCCTTTGCTCCTAACCTCCTCTGCTCCTAACCTCCTCTGCTCCTAACATCCTCCTCTGTTCCTAACCTCCTCTGCTCCTAACCTCCTCCCTGCTCCTAACCTCCTCCTTTGCTCCTAACCTCCTCCCTGCTCCTAACCTCCTCCTCTGCTCCTAACATCCTCCTCTGTTCCTAACCTCCTCTGCTCCTAACCTCCTCCTCTGCTCCTAACCTCCTCCTCTGCTCCTAACCTCCTCCCTGCTCCTAACCCCATTCACCTTTTCTCCCCTTCCCCCCTTTGGTGTATTCTTAGCCTGTCCAGTAGGGGGCGATAAACACACAGGTGAGGCCCATTTAATTAGCCCCAGGTGCGCAGGAGTGAAGGGAAAGCACAGAGACACTGGTGAGTAACATTAGTTTTAAATAGTTAAATAAATGAATTATATTTTGTAAGATAATTTCTGTTTGATGAAACGTCTTAGTTAAAATGGTGATAATTTGATTGATCGATACGGATTTATTTTATTTTATGAAGTGTCTAACTTTGAGTGGGCAGTGAGTTTTTGATTACATACAGAGATAGTGGCTTCATTTAAGTAAAATAGAACTGAATCATTTTGGTTTGATTGGAAATTAAAAGCTATTTGGTAGAATTTGATATAAAATTTAGATTTAATGGTGTAACTAATTTAAAATGGTACAAAAATAAGTTATATTGAAGATATATTAAAATATAGATGAAAAATGAGTTTAAAATATTAATAGTAAAGTTACATTGGTCAAAATTGTAGCCTAATTTAATATTTAAAAGTATATTAATAAATAATAGAATTAAAATAGATTTAAAACTATAACTCTAAATGTAATTTCATTATTTATATTTGTTTACTACTACTGCTCTCCAAGAAGTTGAAAAGTTCAATAAAAGTCTCAAAGCTGAGCTGAGCCTTGTGTCTGTTTTCCTGGGTTTCCCGACACCCATTATTGTCCATGATACACTTTATTATTGAATTTTATCATCTCACGCACTTGTATCTTGTTAAATATGCACTTTATAATGTTCTGTGTACGTGTTGTGTGTTTGTAGTCATGTAATTTTGTAACTGGAACCGATCTACCAGTCTGTATACAACTTTACTGCTACATGTTCCTTTAAATAAATAAAATAATGTTGATTTATTTTTAATGATGCTCCATTTATTGACATTATAGTTTGGTGTTTTAGTTGTCGAGACGATTAATTATTACAATTACAAGCGCATGATTCATTTGCGTTGCCAGTTTCGATCCTGAAATCGGGTTAAAACCTGAAATGACCAATGATCCAAATCTTCACTACCTTAACCCCGGCATCTGCAGTCAATCATGAGTCAGTGCTAGTGCAGCCTCTGCAGCTCGGGGAGTCAATTCTGGGGGTTCTGAGCTTCCACACGACACATGGCCTGAGAAAAACTTGTATGTTCCCTCTAGTCTAGTCCATATGCAGGTTAAGGCACTGGCAACTTTAACGTTTTTGTGTGGTTTTTATTTGCACAGGGACAGTGCACAACGATACCAATTTACGCTTGTAGTCCCTGTAGGAGAATTTAAGTAATTTATCCTCCACGTACATTTCTCAGTTTAACATTGACTCACAAAAGCTATATTTACACCATGAGCGTACCGCTGTCTAAACTGTGGCATATTTCTGTTTAACTGGAGTCTGCTGGACTTCATAGTCTCACTAAAGGCTGAAAACTTCTACCCTGAGCAGGTTGGTGGAACTACTGAGAGTACAGGTTCAGTGCATAAAGATAAACTGGCTAAAAATACATTAAAACAGATATTAAGGCTCAACATTTGCACACTCACACTATGCACTTGTAAACGCATTTTTGTTCACTTTGGCTTTTGACACAGTTTGAGATGTTGACGTTTTACTAGATTCTGTTTTGATTCATATGTTGTTTTATTGTTTTTTAGTCGTATGTTGTTTTATTTTTATTAGATTCTGTTTTTAGTCATGTTTTATTGTTTAAAAATGTAATTATGTCACGGATGAACATAAATACTGTATGTGGATGTATTTCGTAGGTGTATTTTCCATTATTTCAAACCTGCAAAAGATTTATTAACAATGGGCAACATTTACAAGGCCCGAAACAATCAGCGGTCAGATAATTTCATAATAAAATACACATTTTGAACAGAAAAAGTGCTTGGGCAGGGTTACAGTATTTAAGACAATTATTTTAATGTCGTCGGTGTTATGAAGTATAATATGATTTGGAGATTATAATTTTCCTGCACACTTGTATACACTTTTTTACTGGCTTTGGTTTTAGGTTTACAACTTAAGTCAAACTGATAAGGCTAGAGTACTATCATATTTTAGTTTTGAAGTATAATATAGTTTTGGAGATTATTCTTTTCTTATGCACTTCTGGAAACACTTTTTACTCTCTTTGGCTTTAGTTTTACAATTTAAGTCAAACCAGTAAAGCTAAAGTACTATCATATTTTACCATGTTTGTGCTCGATAAAACTGAATTATTTTGAAGTATAATATAGTTTTTGAGACGATTCTTTTCTTTTACACTTCTGGAAACACTTTTTACTGGTTTTGGTTTACAATTTAAGTCAAACCAGTAAAGCTAAAGTACTATCTTATTTTAGTTTTGAAGTATAATCTAGTATTTGGAGATTATTCTTTAATTATACACTTCTGGAAACACTTTTTACTGGTTTTAAGTTTACCGTATAGTTCAACACCATAACATGCCCATCGGTATAATTCTCTGTACTAAACCCCAATCACGTCATATTTGAGTTACCGTGTTTGTGCTCCTTGTCTGCGCAAGTTTCGTCCCCCTTGTCGCCTCCCGTCTCCTGGGTCGGGGGCGGTGAGGTGGCCCTGCTCGGCTCCACGCTCAGCTGGGGGCCGATGGGATGGGGCCCTTTGTAAATGATGGAGGCCCTGAGGGAGCGACGGGAGCGGTACGAAGACCTCCTCAGCTTCACCGGGCGCCTCAGCTGGACCACGCTGTGTTCACTGTCCTGCACCACGAAACAAGACACTGGAGTGATCAAAGCGCCCATATTATACCATATCTATTATTTTTATTATAATTTATTTATGGCTACTTTACATCCATTGTCCTAAGGCAGGTCAGAACAGAGAATAAACATGACACCAAATTAACCACAAATTAAAGGGGAACTTCGGCACGTTCGAAGCTAAAGTCCGTTACTAGAGGAGGTGGAATTCTGTCAGAAGCCAAAAAACGGCACAGATCAGTGTTTCCTCGGCAGAGATCTCACTGTGGCAGTGAGTCTTTTGTCAAGGCAACAAACTCGTGTAGTGATGGGGGCAAGTTCTTAACTTCCACGTAAAACGCCAATTTGCTTCACACGTAAGAAGCTTAACACCACTTTAACCCATCTTACAACAGCCACGAGTCTAACAAACAAAACGCTCTGCCTGGTTCACTCATTAGTGTCTGGAAACATTATAAAACAACTTTATAAGCAGCCTTAGCATTACCTTATTGATTTCCCACTGCACATGCGAAAGCCCAAAAGACTCGGTCGTTGATGTCGTTTCTAATCCCGTTTATTTACGCGTGAATTATATTTTTTGAAAAACGCTAAAACATACATTCCCGAACCATTTTCTTTCAACAACCTTCAGTTTAATTTCTTTTTCACCGTCAGTAGTCAACTAGCCGCTCGCCGCTGGAGTCGGCAGTCGAGTCTTTTGGGCTTTCGTCGAGGAAACACTGATCTGTGCCGTTTTTTGGCTTCTGACCGTATTCGACCACGTCTAGCAACGGACTTTAGCTCCAAACGTGCCGGAGTTCCCCTTTAACACAAGACCACTCTCATAGTTTAAAAGAAAGAAAATCCAACTGAGAGAGCACGTTTGATTATTTTTTCAACCAGTGCTTCAGAGCGTTCTTAAAGGTTGAGTAGGATCCACAGCTCCTGACGTGAGCAGTCAGTGTGTTTCATGACTGTGAGCCTCTGATAAACGCCACCATTTGGTCAAATATGGTCCTGCGTCGTCGTGTGTTACAGTTTCCTCTGATCAATGCTCTCGTGTTGACTCGGTTACTAGTTTTTTCACTTGTAAAATCCATTAATGGTGGAGGAGCGAGTCCCTTTAAAACTTATCTGATAACTTTCAAGATCCAAAATGTTATACTTAAGATATTACAGTAGCGATGCTGTAAATAACGTCCATGTTATAATGTTTCCTCATCAAATACCTGAAGTTTTATTTTGTTTCATTCATTCATACATGTCTAACGCACAAATTCAGCATATTTAGGCTGAGTGCTAATACAGGAAGAGAAAACTATGAGTCATATTAACTGCAAATATTTGTGTTGAGATAAATGAGCACTTTTTTGTGACTTTTAAGTTCATCAACTTAAAATAACCGAGATCGATTACCTTGCCCAAGCGCACACAAACACTACGCGCATTTTCTTTATGTATTTTGAGGACAAGATTGCGGAATTGATTTAATTTTCCTATTCCGTTTTATTTCCCACTTTATATAGTTTCACGGCAATAAAAAAATAATCTTACAATATTACCCAAACAAACAAACCAGATACGACTCCCCGAGGACAGAGGCTTAACTCATCCCGCTGTAACTCTTAAAACATAACACCAACACAACTTTCTCTGCTGTTTTCGGCGCTTATCTAAATCCTGGGAGTGGCGCCAGTGATTAGTCTCACCTTATCTTTCCACTTGGAGATGCTGTCGCTGAATCGATGCAGCGACTTTGGCCTTCCCTCCACTTCAGACACAGCCAGGCACAGTTTGTAATGAGTGGCCTCCAGCAGGTTGAGTTTCAGAGTGGTCTGGAAGCAGAGCAGCCAAAACGTGTACTTAAAGAGCGATGTACTGTGAGATATTATTACTCAAGTAGAAGTACAAAGTAGTGAGTCAAATAATTGTTAAAGGGCCCATGTTACGCTATTTTCTGATCTGTTATAATGTTGTTTCCTCATCAAAAACAGACCTGGAGTTGTGTTTCTTTTGTTTCAGTCGCACGTGTTTAACTCACAAATCCTGCATATTTAGGTTGAGTTCTTCTCTCAAACCAAAAATACTCTTTTCCACCTTGTGATGTCATGTGGTACATACATTTTCTGTCCAATTGCAATTTCCTCAGTTAAAAGGGTTCAAATTTCATAATAATTCACCACATTTCTGTAGCACCTCTGACCTCCACGGAACCAGATCATTTTTTCAGAGTTATTCTGCACGTTTTTTGTACTTGGTGTTAAATTGTCATGTGGTGCGACCGTGCATCATGTGGTGCGACTAATAGACCTTTTTACTGTCAGTAAATAGTGATGACGTAGGCTCGGTTGCGCATTTTAGCAGCAGAAGTACGGCAGAACTCAGCAGCTTGTCGAGCTCTGTGAAAGGATTATCGTTAAAAGATCGCAAATATTTCCTCAACAAGCCAATTTTGACAAATGGTGTCCGACTGCCAGATCCTTGGGTTAGGGTTAGGGATTAAACAAAAATTAATTAATGTAAAAAACTAAATGGCCAACCAACCTCGTCTAACTGCTGATCCGTCTCCTCAATGTTTCTGTCATTGGAAAAAGACGGATTCTCGGAGTACATTTTCATCAGTCGTTTTACACCTGTAACATTAATAAACCCGGTTAAAATGGCCGATTATAACTACATTAAAGCCACACTGTGTAACTTTTCTTTTCACCTGCTTGAAATTTGATTTGTATGAATGCAAAAAAGGCCCTGTATATATTTTCTAACCCATGTATTCGAGCGAAATGTGTATCTATCTATCATGTAAACGGCTCTTGCGGTCAAAAATGAGGCTGCTGTCCAATAATCAGTAAGTGCTCTGATAGCATGCTAGTTATTTTAGCTTTAGTGTGATGGCGAAACTCCGCTCTGGCCTCTTTAAGTTGTGAAAAGCGCTAAAAAACTCTGAATAATCTGGATGCTCAGAACGCAGTAGGTACAGCATCTTTTATGACACGCTGCGGACATTTCCAAATCGATAACACTAAAAAGTTACACAATGCACCTTTAAATAAGACTCTAAATAGACGTAAATGGATTTGCCTTCGATGTCTTTCTTAGTCTTGGCGATATTGTCCTGTAGCCGCTGCAGTTTGACCTGGAGCGCCTCTCGTCTCCGCTGTTTACCCATCAGTGACTTCGAGTCCTCTTCCTGTCCGATAAAAACGAAGGAAAAACATCAATATTTAGGTTTGTTGTTCAAATTATGATTCATGTTTATGGAAAATACATTATGTCCTCCAAAAAAGTACACGTTTGTCTGGATAATTATACCTTTTCCTACTTTTGATCCACAAGGACAAATATTTAGACACAGTAGTAGCTCAAACCCAGTAGTGGAACATAAACGAAGTAAAAGTAGTGAAATACATAAATAAAAATTGTAGGTATTTGTACTTTGCTTTAGTACACATACGTAAAACACATACGTTTTTTACTTCACTACATTTGAGAGCAGGTATCTGTACTTTCTACCTACATTTTTGAAGAGGATTGAAAAGTAAAAGTGTATTTTTATGATTATAGTTTGAGACATGCTGAATAAAAGGCCTGTTTTTAACACATTTGTGGTTTAAACAATAAATAATAATAAAAATATACAAATAAAAACAGCTAGGATAAAAAACATCAATGTTTCTGTTGAAAAAAAATCTGTACAAATGTTGCAAACCTCTATCCTCTATCAAAATCACTACATTTGAAGCTTTATTAGATCACAAAATCTGAGCAAAATACGTCTACTTTTTACTATTTAAGTACATTTTTAAACAGGTACTTTAATACTGTTACTTTTACTTGAGTATTTCTTTGCTCCAGTATCTGAATTTTTACCGAAGCCACAAAATTGGACACTTCTTCCACCACAATATAAACCTGTGAATAGGAATACTAGTGAAAGGAAAATGTGAAAATAGGACAAATCTTAGCATGGGGGAGTGATATACAGATTTATGCAGCGATCTGTGTCCCAAGAGTAATGAGAGAAATGCAAAAAATCCCCTTGCTCATCTAAAAAACACTTCTAGGAAACATTACGTAATTTAAAGCCGCGGTATGTCACGTTTTAGCCCAAAAAAGACTATAAAATAAAGAAATACATGCATGTTTTTGTTTTTATTTTGTGTTTCTTGCACTGAAAAACGTGCATCCTTACCGAGAGCGAGCTTGCATCTCCACAAACCCGACTCTTTTGTGTTCCTCTGGCTATAGTAGAGGCGTGAAACGATCCTATCTCCATGGAGAATGTTCCGAAGTATGGCTTTAACCTTGGATTTTTATGCAGATAGTGTTGCACATTTTACGTTTTGTTCCTTTAGCGTTAACCTGCCTGGAAATGGGGCTGCACGGGTCACTTGGTACATTAATATTTTATCTGGACCGCACATAAACTTTTATCCAACTGACATAAAATCTTGCGGTTAAAATGTTTTATCGGGTTCACAGTAAAAATGTGAAATTGCTTTGAAAGGCCAACACTACTGACTGCAGAGGAGGGTAGTACGCATTTACATTTACCTGAGTAACCTTTTAAAGAAATTTGACTTTTCTAGCAGCATACTTTTACTCCTACTCGAGTAATATTTTATTGAACTAACAGTACTCTTACTTCAGTAAAGCTTTTCCCACTGTGAGTAAATCTACAAGTGACAAAAGCTTTATGCTGACAATATGAAATGATTTGTGTTTCTTGCACCGTTCCTTCAGATATGACTCAGTTTGTCAAATCTTTGTGTTATATCCTTTAAAAAATACCAGATTTTGTGCATTATTAAATGTTTAGTCCTTCAATTACATCAACTTCAAATTATTATTAATAATAATAATAATAATAATAATAATAATAATAATAATACATTTTATTTATTAGGCGCTTTTCAGGACACTCAAGGTCACTTTACAACATAAACAAATTAAATATGATTAAAACGTACAGTTAAAGTGGGATATTTAATTGATTGATTGTATTTAGTGTTGTATTTTATTCGTATTTAGTGTTTAGTAATGTATTAGACAGTCTTTTTATGTATTGTATGTATGTATTTTTCTGTTTTAAATGATAAAACAGATGTTCTGTCTCGATAGTTACTCTTTAAAGGTAAGGTAAGGTAAGGTTTATTTATATAGCGCTTTACACAGACACATGTCCCCAAAGTGCTTTACACAGCATTTTACAGAGCATTCTTCATTCACTCCATACCCGGTGGTGGTAAGCTACTGTTATAGCCACAGTTGCCCTGGGGCAGACTGATGGAGGCGCGGCTGCCAAGCCAAGCGGCGCCAACGGTCCCTCCGACCACCACCAACACTCACACACACAACTTTTACACCTACAGTGCATGTTTTTTTTTGAGTTGATGGGGGAAACCGGAGTGCCCGGAGAAAACCCATCCAGACACGGGGAGAACATGCAAACTCCACACAGAAAGGCCCGGGCGACCCGGGGATCGAACCCGCAACCTTCTTGCTGTGAGGCATGAGTGCTAGCCACTCAGCCACCGTGCTGCCAAAGGTCCTATATTATTCAAAATGGACTCTTGAGGTTTTAGCCATGTTATAATGTGGTTACTTCTTTAAAAACATACCTGGAGTTGTGTTTTGTTTCATTCACACATGTCTCCAAAGCTCCAAATGCTCCATTCCACCTTGTGATGTCATGAAGTGGTAGTTTTCAAGTTAAGAGCTACATTTTACTTATATTTTCAGTAGAAATGGCCAATTCCAGGGCTTAAATCGGCCAAATGATTCTAGTGAAGGTGTGTGGAGTTAAACAACACACTGAAGCACTTCCTGTATTACAGCATGACATCACAAGGTGGAACAGAGTGTTTTCTGTTTGAGAAAAGAATTCAACAGAGCTCCAGGTATGTCTTTGATGAGGAAACATTACACTTTTACTTGAGTAGTAGTTTTCCCAACTCTTATTACTCTTATTTGAGTCATTTCTTGCACCACAACTTCTGCTTGAGTAATTATTTTGAACTAACAAATCTTACTTGAGTATAATTTTGGCTGCTCTTCCCACCTGTTTGCCAGATATTACTGACAACTCACAGCTCCCCCTCCTAACTCAGTAGTTTCCAGACTGCGTTTATAACACAGGCGTCACAAAGGGCCATAAATGGTGGTCGGCTCCGAGAACCACACCTCAGGCTTGTTACGTTTTTATTGAGCGTGTGATACAGCAGTTTTCAAATTGCAGTAAAAAGTTTGTGTTTTGGTCATTTGGGGTCTACAAAATCTGATCTGGTGGCTGCGCTTGGACCCCGGGCCATAGTTTGGACACCCCTGCCCTCACCTCCCACCAAAAGACTTTAGATTCAGAGAAAGTGTCAGCAGTCACCTCCAGTCTCTCTAAAACCTTCAAATCAGGCTAGAAATCTCAGGGTAATAATGGACTCAGACTTGAACTTTAACAGTCACATCAAATCAATAACATCTGCAGCCTTTTACCATCTAAAAAACAGAGCAAAATGGCATTTGTGTGCTAAGTCAGTGCGCCCTGATGTGGGTCTATGGAACGGGCTGAAACTTTCAGACAATTTGACGTCATTACGTTGCTTCTGCCCATTACTTTACATTAGAGCTCTCAAAAACGTCGTAGTGCGCAGGGTGGGGGCGACTCAAATCATGTGATTGGTCTTTAGAAACATTATCACAATTCTGACCTATGAGGATTCAGCAGCTCTGTCCCACCTCACCCCAACTCTGCACTGGCGGCTACTGCTACAGGCTAATGCTACTGCTACAGGCTAATGCTACTGCTACAGGCCAATGCTACTGCTACAGGCTAATGAATGGAGAACTACAGCGCTGTGTGCTAAAGGAGTTATTCAACTTCAGTCAAAGTGCGTCCGAGGAACAGTTTTCAGGGAGTAACATGACTTCTCTTCAGCGGGACCCTGCTAACTGAGAAAAGCGGCATTGAGCTGAAATGAGCTGTGGTGACATTCTACGGATTTTAATTCACACACTGGCTAATAGTGGCTAGCTACTTTCGTCTAAACCTCCACACAGGAGAGTGGGAGGAGAGACACACAGACACAGACCGGGACCGGGACCGGGACCCACAACACCCGCTGCCGCCCTGGTCCTAATATGGACTGGGGTCACTTTCAGATTTAAGTGGGAAGTGGGATTAAGACGAGTTTTGCAAACAGCTCGTGCATTCAGCTCCAGGACCTTGTGACAGGGACACTTTATTAATACAGAGGGAAATGATGTTCCAATGCACGTTTTGTGTTTGTGTGTCAGTCATATTAACAGGAGGACTGGTCAGGGAGGGTCAGTCCTCCTGTGTCAGGGCAGTTTGAGGAGAAGAAGAGGTAAAAGTGCTCCTCCTCTGTGTCCTGTAGCATCACAGCAGTGTCCAGAGGGAACCGTTGGTGATGAAACAATCTATTCCCTCAAAGTGTTTCCTCTGGAAGATCTTCTGCCTTTCCTTTCCTCTGGAAGATCTTTTGAAGCACCTGGTACTCGGCCAATACTAAAGCAACAACAGCTTTCCGGTTAGTGTCTATGTTTTTCTCCGAGTCGGACATGCAAAACATCCCAGATCCGAGTGGGAGACAGATGAATAAACAAACACAACATAAGAGTTAGATTCCTTTCCTGCTGTGTTCACCTAGCGCCCCCTGGAGGCTGCTGTTATGCTTTTGGCTCTTCCATAGGATCTGTTGACTCTCCCTGACCAGTCGTCCTGTTAAACTGCATTGAGAGAGACACAAATGACACTGAGACGCACAGTGGAAATGTGGCTGCTACATCAACTTCAACAGTTTGCTGCAGTAAAAACTGAATTTCTCTTGGGATCAATAAAGTATCTCTCTCTCTCCCTCTTAATAAAAACAGTTTATGTTCTACAAGAACCGTTTAAAGTGGGGTGACCAAACATCCCTATTTACCCGGGACAGTCCCAGTTTTGAGCCCTCTGTCCCCTGTCCCAGCAGATTTATCCAAAACCACTGATTTGTCCCAGTTTTATACAAGAAATGCCCCAGGTTGCCAAAAATGCCTCTGTTTTTGACCAATTTGATCCCTGCCAACTGTGAAGAGAAGCATAAACTGTCATTTGCTTCGGTAAACTACAGAAAAGCTGACCAAAACACAAAGAAAATGTGACATATCCATAGAATAGAAACAAGAAGGTGACGGACCCGCAGCTGAAAAGTCACACAGTGCACCTTTCAGTAAGAGTGTGTTGTGCGTTGCTATAAAAGTATAGTTTCTTTTATTGGTCTTTTGAGTGTGAAATTCAGTTCATGTTGTAGGTCACAGTATAAACTGGAGCTTACATAATAGTCGACCATGAGAAACTCTGCTTTGTTGTCCTCTGGAGGGAGGCGGTGATCAGCCAACAGTGTGTCTATATCTCTGTCCACGTCCACCCTCTGCACGGTCTGCTCGATCTGCCTCTGCCCCTGCACCACACACAGTAAATACACGCTCTGAGGCCCACTCCTGTGTTATTATGAATGTGAGAGGAGTCGAGGCGTCCTACGTGATTGAGCGCCTGGCCGAAACTGGACATGTGGAGGTTGTATCTGCTCAAGGCCTCGCCCAGCACTTCGATTCGCTGTTTCTCCATCTCCTGAATGATCTGTATGTAGATAAAACATGTTCAAATTACAAGTTATTTCTGTTATAGTTTTCAGGTTAATTATCCAATCAGTATGAGCCTCACATGAGACTCATTTGTGTTTAAAAATGCCTCTCTCTGCTCTGAGTGGTCACTGCCTAAACCTCAGCACCTGCAGCCCATCACTGACCAGAGCTAGTGCAGCCGCTGCAGTTTAGTGAGTGAATTCAGGAGGCTCTGAGCTCATCGTTTACTGAGAATGAGAAAAACTTCTTGTGTCTTCTACATGCAGATTAAGGCTCTGGCAACCCAGGTTCGGTCTTTAGAACTGTAATAATGCAGGCTACATACAGTTTTTAAATAAGTAAAAGTATATTATATCCTATTTAAATTTATATGTGCACTGGAAAAAAACAATATCTAGGTAAATTAAAATGACTTAAATTAAGAACCATCCATCCATCCATCTTCTCCCGCTTTATCCGGCTGGGTCGCGTAAATTAAGAACATTTTACTTTATTTGAGTTGATTCATCTTGACAAGTAAAATGATCTGCCAGTGGAATAAGTGTTTTTGTCTTAATTCAAGCAACATTTGATTTTATTTCTTATTTTAAGTGCAAAAAGTTGTTTTTCTTATTTTAAGTGTAATAATAATAATAATAATAATAATAATAATAATTAATAATGCATTTTATTTATTTGGTGCCTTTCTGGACACCCAAGGTCGCGTTACAACAACAGCTACAGCGCTTTTTCACAGACACATGTCCTCAAAGACGCTTTACAGAGCATTATTAACAGAGCGTGGTTCATTTACTCCAGACCCGATGGTAGAAGCTGCCATCACTCACACACACACCACCTTCAGTGCATGTTTTGGGCTTAGTGTAGCAAGATGTATTTTCATATTTTAAGTGCAAAAATCTTACTACACTGGCAGATAATTTTACTTGTCAAGTGAAATTTACTCAAATCATAGTAAAAACCAACTTAATTCAAGTAATTTTAGCTTGACTAGATTTTGTTTTTTGCAGTGTGATTTCTGGTGATGATTATTTTAATATTTGCTTTAATTATTAATACATTTTCCCAAGGATAATAATAATGCCTCTTCAAAAACAGACCTCCCCAAAAAGACTGTCTTGCGCTATTTACCATTTTTTATTTATTTATTACGCATGGGCCAGAGAGAAACGTCATTTCAATTCCTTTTTATGTCTAATGCATGTGAAGAAATTGACAATAAAGCTAACTTTGAACTTTGAATTTTCCTACATTACACTAGAAAAGGCACAGAGCTTTAGTCCACACATCCTTAAATCACATTTCAGGTGCATATGTATCAACCATAGTCGTATATATGAGTGGACTAAGTCAGTGTGACGTCACCACAGCGTCAGCACCACTCAAATGAGGCTCTTGTTTCCACGGTTACAGGAGCGGATCTGGAGCCAGGCTCCATATTTGGAAATCCGACCACGAGTATCATAACAACCACACGAGCCAATCATGAGTGAAGTCGTTATAAATGTGCCGCCCTCCTCATGGCAGAGCGGTGATACTCTGCACCTGCAGGACCGCTGGATTTCACTGATTCTTGAGAATAATAAGGAAACTTTGATCTTTCATCTTCAAACTTTAAATAGTAAGTTTAAGTCACTGATTTATGTTGTATGTTCTGTTACGTACAAGCAACAATAGAGTCCCAATTTAACGAAAATGAGTTTACTTTATGCTAGTTAAATTATGCTAGTTAAGATTCTAGTAACATTAGCTATTGTAATTGAGATATTTTGTCATTTTATTTCAAATATAGTCAATCGGGGCAGGAAAGCGGGAAGGGGACTTACTTAGCAACGAAACGCACCAGCTGTCAATCAAACCTGTTGCTAACGCTAGGGGGAGGGACCTCGGGGAATGAAGGCGTCTGATTGGTCCATTATTTATGTTCATATCTTGATTTAGGAACAAGATAGAGAAATGAAAAATTCAGGATCATGTGTCGCGGATTCATACGAACATTTTAAGACCAAAATGACGAGGCCACAGCAACAGTTATGGAGAGAGGGGAGATAAGATCTCAGTGCGAGTCAATTGGGAAAAAGTGATGGAAGGAGCCGGAAGAGCCTCCAGGAGCACTTCCTGTTCGCCACGAGGCGGCTAACGCTTTAGCTCTGTCCACTCATATATACGGTCTATGGTACAAACAAAATTACATTCTGTGTGTAAATTCTCACAGTTTTACCTGGTAACAGGCTTTGAGCGTGTTCTCCCACTTCAGTCTCATCTCGTGTCCCTCCAGGTTCATGTTGAAATACTCGTCGTCCACTCGCGCCTGGAGTTCTGCCGATTTGGTTAGTCTGTTTAGCATCTGGAATCATGAAAAATACAATATATATGTAGTGTAATATATAAGCAGCCGCGTGCGTTTAGGAGTAAGGAGTCAAATATCAGGCTTACCTTTTGTTTTTCTTTCTCTGTGCTGATCTGTTTGTTGGTCTCTACAAAGTTGAACAAGGCTTCGTGTTCCCTCGTCAGTCCAACTAGTTTCTTTTTGAGCTGAAAAAAAAAAAGAAAATCAGATCAAAACACTGAACTAAAATGAAAAAAAAAATCACAAATAAATGAGTACGTAATATTTTAAAACATTTTATATAAAGGTAAAACAAGGGGACATATAACATATTTTAGATACTAAGTGTTTGAGATTTAAAGGTGCATTGTGTAACTTTTCTTGTGGAGGGTTTACTATACATATTGTACTACTATACTAGTACTACTACTACTAATACTAATACTACTATACATATACTACTATACTAGTACTACGACTACTAATACTAATACTACTATACACATTATACTACTATACTAGTACTACTACTACTACTATACATATAATATTATTACTACTACCACTACCACTACTATACATATTATACTACTATACTGTGGCCATACCGGCTCGTCAAAGCCTGATGCCGTCAGATCTCAGAAGCTAAGCAGGGCCGGGCCTGATTAGTACTTGGATGGGAGACCACTGGGAATTCCAGGTGCCACAGGGGGGCGCCAGTGGCAGTGTCGTTGTGTCCTTAGGCAAGGCACATCCCCCTCATTGCCTAGTATGAAAGTGGTGTGTGTGTGAGTGTTGGTGGTGGTGGTCGGAGGGGCCGATGGTGCAGATTGGAGCCTCGCTTCCGTCAGTCTGCCCCAGGGCAGCTGTGGCTACAATAGTAGTTTACCACCACCGGGTCTGGAGTGAATGAATAATGCTCTGTAAAGCTTCTTTGAGTGTCCTGAAAAGCGCTGTATAAAACTGATGCATTATTATTATTACTCCTATTACTACTACTAAACATATTATACTATTACTGCTACTATTACTATTACTATACAACAACTACTACTACTTCGGCTCCAGTCAAACGAAGCTCACTGCAGCCACGGGTATAGGGGAGAAATCGGAGGTGAGGTTACATATTAGAAATAGGAATTTATTTACAGACAAAATATCGAAATAAAAACCCCGGGATCATGTCGAGCGGGTTAATTATGATCGTTTTCTGTGGATTCTTTACCTTGAGCTGCTCTGTCCAGTTTGCTGTCACGGCTTTCCCACTTCTTTCAATGGCGCTATCGAGCTATAAGAGGTGCAAATGTTCAATTAGACTCAAAATGTAAATATGTGAAGCGTTTCTAAATAAAATACTCGTCTTACAGGCCTCTTCCTCTTGTTGTGCTCGTCCAGGACCTGCTTTAGCTCCACTGTGGCCTCCTGCTGAAAGGCATTGCCCAAAGACCTGACGAAAGTTCACACGTTTAGGAAACAACAATTTACTGCATCAGTCAAAAGTTTGGACCCACCCTCTCATTCAGTGCTTTTTTCTATGTATTTACGACTTTTGCCATTTGATATACACACAGAAGACATCAAATATATGAAGTATGGAATTATATAGCAAAGAAAAAAGATAAATAATTCTACTAAATGTTTTTATATTGTATTTTATATCAAATCCTCAAATTAGCATCCCTTTGAAAAATATTAAGAGTTTTTTCTTTCTTTTTTCTTGACCTGGTAGTGACTGTTAAAACAGCACAAGTAAAAAGTTTATATGCACCCTTTCATTCAGTGTTTTCTTTTTTTTTCTTACTAAATTTTATGTACATACAGAAGACATTAAACATTTTTCTATTGAACTTGTTCAGTATTTACAGTTGGTGCCTAAATCTGTGTTTAACATTTATATTAAGCATTTATAGTGTAAAACGTCATGTGGTGCGACTGAGAATAACCTCAAAATTTTTTATTTTCTAAAACATGGTTGGGATATTAATCTAATTGGGATATTAATCTTTAGATTTTTAATGCACATTGATATTTTCTTTTGCTGTCCAATATGACAGTCGCCTGCTTGTGTTTAATGAACAAACTACTGCCCTGGAAAATGAAGAAAAATGAAGAAAAATGCCTAAAGAATCCCATTCACCCAAGTCGACTTTGTTATTCAAACTCCAGCCATAGAATTCCTGCAATTATTAGTCGCACCACATGACATTTTAACACTTTAAGTGCAAAAAACATGCAGAATAACTCATGATTTCTGAAAAAAATGATTTGGTTCCAGGGAGCTTCAGAGGTGCTACAGAAATGTGGTGAATTATTATGAAAGTTGAACCCTTTTGACTGAGGAAATTGCAACTGACCCATGTATATCAAATGTAGAAAGGAAAAAATAAATTCTGAACGAGAGGGTGAGTCCAAACTTGTATTTATTGTCAGTCGTATCTCTTTTCTAAGCAGACTGTGCTCATACACAGGCCCCATGTCCAGCACGGCCCCTCCAAAGGTGAGTGTTTCGTTGGATTACAGATTACATCCAGATATTTATTGAGAAACAGAAATGTCAAAGTGCATTAGTGACCTCTGACTGTAGCCGTTTTGTAACATCTTTATGAATCATCGAGGCTCAGGGTTATGAATGACATTAATGGATTTATCAGTGAACAGATTCGAGACAGATGAGAACACACTCCCACACGCCAAGATGACGAATACACAGATGTCAACTACTCACGTCACGTAACAGGATCTTATTGCACTATTTTCTGATCTATGTTATAATGTTTCCTCATCACAAACACACCCGGAGTTGTGTTTTGTTTCATTCACACACGTTTAACACACAATCCCTGCATATTTAGGCTTCTCGGAAACAAAAAACACTCTATTCCACTGTGTTTTTACACTCCATACACCTTCAGTAGAACCTTTTGTATAATTTCAGCCCTTAAATTGCCAATCTCTACTAAACAAAAGGTAAAAACGTAGCTGTTCATTTGACAATAACTGCTTCATCATATCACAAGGTGGAACTGAGCATTTTGAGCTTTGGACTTGTACACAGACTAATGATAAAGTGTTATTCAAACTGTGTGAAACAAAACGCAACTCCAGGTGTGTTTTTGATGAGGAAACACCATTACAACATGGTTGGGAGTCCGTCACCAGCTTGTTTCTATGGATATGTATTTTTTATATTTATATTTTTTATTTCTTATTTAAAACAGTGCACATAAAACATAAATCTCAGCGAGAAAAGATGCTCTGTGCCAGATTTAGCTTCAAGTTACTTTCCATCTGCAATCCTCGGGCAGGTACAGGCATTAACCCCTCAACGCCGAGTGTCACAAATCTGCAATAAACCATTTGGATCCAGATATAAGCCGAGATAGTGGCTGTATTCCCCTAGTGCCGGTTAGTGCAGATGCAGAACCTTCCTAGGAACCTTTAGCGAGCACGTGTTTCCAGTTGTCGCAAATTTGCAACATCCCCAAGTTTCTTTTCATTTTTTTTTTTGCTCAAATTAATAATCTCAACTTAATTTACCATCTACTTAAAGGCAAAAACACACAAAAAAACATTTTTTATGTACATCTATATGAGGGCTGTCAACTTTAACGTGTTAATCGCGACTAGATTAAATCTATAACGCGATTTATTTATTTTTTATCGCAATTAGAGTTTGCCGACTTTTTGTCCCTTCTACACATCCGTAGGCAGCTCCTCTGGCTGTTTCGCTTTCGAACGGGCTTCTGGACTTTTGAACTGTTTATTTTACTTTAAAAAACGTACAATTTATAAGTCAAGAGTTAAATGCAGCCTGTGTCGAGCAGAGTTTCAGTACGACCGAAGTACATCTAGTCTAAGTCACCACCTCCGAGCTAAACCCCCGGGTTCAGCGACCGGAGCGTCCCAGAAAATAATTACAGCGATTGCTAAATGGGTACGAATTGCTTTACATTATGCCTTTAAAACTGTCTTGAAATCCAAAATAACACAATTTTAAACATGCAATTCAATATGTGATTAATCGCGATTAACAATGGAATTTCTGATCTTAATCGAGATTTTTAAAATGAATCGTTTGACGGCCCTAATCCATATAAATTCAGGCGTTAAGGGGTTAAATAGATTAGAGAAACTCTTTACAACTTTAGCCACAACATTTCACCATTAAAACAATCAAAATTCATTCATTCTAATTTCCATACATACAAGATTTCAAATTCATCATTATCTTCTAAAAACGCTGTCATCAGTATCCTCTAAAATGCACATTTACCAAATTCGTAAGTATTATTATCCTCTAAAATACTTTTATTATTATTAATATCAAGAATGTCATAAGTCAAGGACAATAAATTTACAGCTACACAATACATCTATAGATCATCACCTGCACTGTTATATTCTTGTAAATTTGTAAATGTTTGTGTTATAGTTTATTGTTTTCTATTTTATCTTACTTATTGCATGTTTAGTGTTTGTCTACGTTTCGCTCCAAGTACCGCAGCAATTTCCTAATGCTATGAACCTGTTCACTCATATGGCAGTAAAACCTTTCTGATTCAGCGTGACCTCCATTTATTCAATCACAGATGGTTTTATAGCGCAAAAACACCTAGAAAAACAGGCGTGGCAATAACATTTGACGAAGCCTCCACCAGAAAAGTTACTCACTGCACCTTTAAAGCTCACGCGAATCCATTTAGGACCTTTGAGCTCACTTTATAACAACACAAGTGCATACGGAGAGTAACTTCACTACGCCCCTTATCCAAATACAGAGCGTTTATCGACTGATGTGACGTGATTTGGAGTTTCACCTTGGAGTTACACCTGTTCGAGTGTTTGTGTTTGCGTGGTTGTGCGGTTTGTACCTGTGGGCGTCGGCTCGGGAGTACATCTCATCGGACACATGACACCAGGCGCTGTAGGTGGAACTGAGCGGGAGCCAGGATGGAAAAGTTAGCGCTAAAATCCTAACACACGGTGGATAATGTTTTTGTACAGAATTGTGCTTGAGAGCAAAACCCACAGCTTGGTCAATGTAGTCCTCATAATAGCGAAACATTATACACATAAATCCAAGTTTTTTAAAGTCCCCATATATTTTTAAACCTTTTTTTGGCATGTAATAAAACTGTATTATAAAAGTTTAAGAAATCAATCAAATCCCAAATTGCAAATGAGCTACTAAATAATATTGGACATTACAAATAAACTGAGCCTGACCCATAGAAATTCATTATTATTATTATTATTATTATTAGTAGTAGTAGTAGTAGTAGTAGTAGTAGTAGTAGTAGTAGTAGTAGTAGTGGTGGTGGTGGTGGTGGTGGTGGTGGTGGTGGTGGTGGTGGTAGTAGTATTATTATTATTATTATTATTTTGCATCCTATGATTCTGATTATTTGTAACACTTTAGTTTAGGGAGCACGTATTAATCTCTAACTAAGTGGCAATTGGAACGCTATTTAGCTGGTACTTAGCTATTAATTGGTATTAATTAAACACTTATTAATGCTTATTAAGATTTCAGTGTTTGCACAAAAACACCGATTGTAATCTCCACTACTTTAATGGGAAGATAATAGTTAATGGGTTAGTACTCGCAAAGTACAGCCTTAGAAAAAATCCATTGAAAGTACTTTATAAATACTAACTAAGATGTAATTAAGCACTTATTATGCATTTTACTATTAACTAGCTATTATTAATATAGGGTCCCTAGTTTAAAGTGTTACCATATTATTTAAAGTGTTACCTTATTATTATCATTATTATTATTGTTGTTGTTGTTGTTTCCTTTCATAATTAATATTCTATACGTAAAAAAAAAAAAAAAAAGGCTAATTTTATATTACTGAAGAATGTGACTCACTTGTTGGTCATTTCTTTAGACGCTCTGATGAGTTTTCCCGCCAGCTTCTGCAGGCCTTTGGAGTACGTTAGCTCAAGTTCGGACCTGGAGTGAAAAAAGAAACATGGAAAGTTAAGTTGAATTGTAATTTTGGGGGGAAATTTTACCGTAATATTGTTATAATATTGTTACCTCTTCAAAACCCTATCTGGAGTTGTGTTTCATTCACACGTTTGAGTAATAACAATAAAAAACACAATCAATCAAAAAATTAAATACTGTCCCACTTTAACTGTAGGCTTTTAACTGTATGTTTTATGTTTTTAATGTTTTTTTATGTTGTTGTAAGGTGACCTGGGGTGTCCAGAAAGGCGTCTAATAAATAAAATGAATCATATATATATTACATATAACATGTAGTGGGTCAATGATGTATCAGGATTTTCAAAAGGCAAATTTTAAAATATAAAAAATATTAGTTTCTCTTAAACTTTTTCAAATATTTACAGTGTCAGGTGCATAAATCTATGTTTAACATTTATATTAAGCATTTTTAGTGTAAAATATCATGTGGTGCGACCGAGAATAACATTAAAATATTAAAAATATTTTTTAAAAATTCCAAAACATGGTTGGGATATTAATCTAAGTTCTGAGTAATATGAAGTGTATAGAAACAAACTGTTGCATTTCTTTAGATTTTTAATACATATTGATATTTTCTTTTGCTCCAATATGACAGTCGTCTGCTTGTGTTTAATGAACAAACTACTGCCCTGGAAAATGTAGAAAAGGAAAGTACTTGTACTCGTACTAATTTGTTTATGTTGTTGTGAGGCAACCTTGAGTGTCCAGAAAGTATATTTATTGTATAAGTGCAGTATTTTAATAATGACTGAATGACTGTACCTCTGATGTGTTGATGGTTTGTGTGACCTGCCCAAGGACGACAGATGGAAAATAGCTATTTACTAAATCTGGTGCAGAGCATCTCTTCTCACTAGAGATGAATGTTTTCTGTGCATTGTCCTTGTTTAATAAATAAATAAATAAAGACAGCTAATAAATCAAATGTATTATTATTATTACTTCATTATTAGTCTGTCTACATCTCCAAAATGCTCTGTTCCACCTTGGGATGTCATGTAATATTGTTTTCAAGTGAACATCTACCTTTTCCCTTTTCCCTTTAGTACAGACTGGAAATTTGATGACTGAAATTATTCAAATGATTCTCGTGGAGGTGCAGTTTAAAGACACAGTGGATATCACAAGGTGGAACAGAGTGTTTTCTGTCTGAGAGAATAAATCTGCGTAAATTTGCAGGGTTTGTGTCTTAAACATGTGTGAATAAAATAAAACACAACTCCAGGTCTGTTTTGGATGAGAAAACAACGTTATTAAACTCTATCTTCACATCTACGTCCCAGCTTTAACAGCCAAGCAAGTACAGTGATAATAGGCACGGCAATGTGGCGGAAATGTCTTGCTCAAGGGCAAAGTGGCAGTGTGCAGAGGTCTGAACCGGCTTTCATCTAGTTTGCACTGAATCCTTAACCAGCGCTAAGCAAAGTTCCACCAAGGCCAGTCTGCGCCCTCCAAATACATTAAAGCTGGACAAGATAAGATCAACTGTCTTGCCCAGGAACACAACAGCATTCTCCCTTTGATGGGAAGAGGAAATTGGGCTCCCAACCCTGTAGTCAGTGTAAAAACCGGCACTATCTCCAGGGAAATGCATATGTATGGAATTTATATTTTTAAAAGAAAATTAAAGGTTGTATATTACGCAAAATGGACTCTTCTTGTGAGCTTTAAGCCACGATATAATGTTGTTTCCTCATCAAAAACAGCCCTGGAGTTGTGTTTTGTTTCATTCACACGCTTTTATTATTAGTCTTTCTACATCTCCAGCGCTCAAAATGCTCTGTTCCACCTTGTGATGTCATCAGGCGCTTTTTTTTTTTTTTTTTAAGTTAACACCTCCTTTTACCTTTAGTTCAGTAGAGATGGGCAATTCCTGGGTCTGAAATTATCCAAATGATTCTGGTGAAGATGTGTGGAGTTTAAAAAACGCCGTGGAGCACTTCCTGTATTACCACATGACATCACAAAGTGGAGTGGAGTCTTTTCGGTGTGAGAGAAGAACTCAAGTTACCCAAGTATGCAGTGTTTGTGTGTTAAACATGCGCGAATGAAACAAAACACAACTCCAGGTCTGTTTTTGATGAGGAAAACAGTCCAATTTAATGGCCCCTGCTATTTATTTAGAATTTAAAACAAATATTCTTAATTTAAATATAATAAACAATAAAATAAAGTGACATTTTTCAAAACGACACATAAAGTTATTGTTTAATTTTTGGACTAAATAAGTTAGCTTGAGTTAAAACTGAGACAACATGGGTAAGTCAAACAGTAACTTTGGCTATTGCTGAATGAATGGGAAGCTCTTTCAAATAATCGTTTCCATGGGGATGTTATTGCTTTGTCTGGAATGTTTCACAGTATGGCATTAAACCTAGACCAAGTTACAGGTCAGATCTGTGGAGAGGCGACCCCGCTCACAGTCAAAATGTCTGTTTTTCTAGGTATTTTTGAGCTATAAAACCATTTGTTTTTGAATAAATGTAAGGCAGAGGTGTTTAAAGTCATACTGTGGAACATTCCAGGCAGAGAAATGACATATCCATAGAAACAAGCAGGTGACGGACCAGAAAAGTTACACAATGCACCTTTAATGCCAGTAGATAAAGTTAAAGTTACACCATTTATCTGAGTATATGCAAATGATCTGTCTCCTTACTATGTTTCCTATTAACAATTTTGACGATTTTGGTTTCCTAATAACAATTTTGACGATTTTAGTTTCGTTTTAACGTAAGTTTTAGCTCTGTGCAAGACCAGGAAGTGAAAATCAACCGTAACTCCTTTTGAATTGTTAAAAATATGCATAAAAATGTAGATACTTCAGCTGACAAATACACAAATGATGCTGTTTTGTGTCGCTTTTTTAAGCTGTTTACGCAAAAACAAACTGTAATTATGATCACATCCATAACAAAACACAACTCACCTTTGATGAAAAACCGCCATGAGCTCTTTGCAAAAATACTCCCCCGATTTCGAAAAGCGCTTGACATCCTGGTACAGCTGGTTGTACTGGAAAACAAACTTCGGTTAATCACATTTTTCCGCTATTTTAACCGAAAACAAGCAAGTAAAATCCACCTGACTGGACGGTATGGGCTCTTTCATTCTCCAGTGCATGTTTTCAAATGCGACTTGCCCTCATGTCTCTCTATGTGTTTGAAAAGGAGAAAAACTTACCATGCAGGTGCTGACTGGGTCCTTCATCTTGAGACTGTTTGTGGACTTTGGGCTTTGAACTTTGCGCACCCAAGCCCTCCAGGTAAAACCACTCATGCGCATAGTACCTGCACGTTTTGTAAAGGAGCAGTGCAAAAAGAGGAAAATTCCATTGCCCAGTGTTGTAAATATCAAGATACTTCTAGTTCTGTAATGTTAGAGCAGATCGAAAAGGTAGAAACGTGCCCCTATCTTGTATGTAGTGTACACACAGCGTTAACTGACAACAGGAGTGGACCGGCTGGGCGTGACTAAGTGATAAACGACCCTTCAAATAGTAGAGTATTGGCCAAAGGTGTAACTTAAAATGAAAAAAGGATGAAAAAAATGTCAGAAATTAGCAGAATTACAATGCATTTGCCATATTAAAGTGCTCAAATTAGGCTATTTTTCGATTTTCTGATGTTATAATGTTGTTTCCTTATCAAAAACATACCCAGAGTTGTGTTTTTTTTCATTTACGCATGTTTAACGCACAAACCCTGCATAATTACTGTGGGTAAAATAAGTAAAGTAAGTAAATAAGTAAGTAAAGTAAGCAAGTTAAGTAAGTAAACTAAGTAAGTAAATAAGTAAGTAAAGTAAGTAAGTTTCTGATGTTATAATGTTGTTTCCTTATCAAAAACATACCCAGAGTTGTGTTTTTTTTTTCATTTACACATGTTTAATGCACAAACCCTGCATAATTACGGTGGGTAAAATAAGTAAAGTAAGTAAAGTACGCAAGTAAAGTAAGTAAAGTATGTAAAGTAAGTAAGTAAATTAAGTAAATAAGTAAAGTAAGTAAGTTTCTGATGTTATAATGTTGTTTCCTCATCAAAAACATACCCAGAGTTGTGTTTTTTTCATTTACGCATGTTTAACGCACAAACTCTGCATAATTACAGTGTGTTCTTGAACTGGAAACGCTGAAAACACCTTGTGATGTCACGTGGTAGTACGGGAAGTGCTCCAGTGTGTTTTAAACTCAATGCATCTTCACCACATGACATCACAAGGTGCAACAGAGCATTTTTAGCTTAGAGATGTAGACAAATTAATAATAAAGGATTAGTCAAACGTGTGAATGAAACAAAATCCAACTCTGTGTATTTTTATGTGTTTTTGAGGTAACAACATTATAACATGGCTTAAATAGTAAATTTTGTGTAATATAGAACCTTTAAAGTACTTTGTGTAACCCTTGGCATCAAAACTTATCTATGCAAAGTTACAGGTCAGATCTGAGGAGAGGTGATAACAGTAAGGAAGTAAGTAAGCAAGTAAAGTAAGTATGTTAAGATGTTAAGTAAGTTAAGTAAGTAAAGTATGTTAAGCAAGTAAAGTAAGTAAGTAAAGTAAGTAAGTAAAGTATGTTAAGTAAGTAAAGTAAGCAAGTTAAGTAAAGTAAGTAAATTAAGTAAGGTATGTAAAGTAAGCAAGTAATTAATGTAAGTAAGTAATTAAAGTAAGTAAGTAAAGTAGGTAAATGAAGTAAGGTATGTAAAGTAAAGTATGTAAGTAAAGTAAGCAAGTAAGCAAGTAAAGTAGGTAACGTAAGTAAAGTAAGTAAATTAAGTAAGGTATGTAAAGTAAGTAAGTAAAGTATGTAAAGTATGTAAGTAAAGTGTTTATTTATACAGCACTTTTCGCAGACATATGTCACAAAGATGCTGTACAGAGCATTATTTACACAGCATTCTTCATTCACTCCATTCCCGGAGCCATCAGTCCCTCTGACCACCATCACTCACACACTATTTTCATATTAGGCAATGTGGGTGAAGTGCCTTGCCTTAGGACACAACAACAGTTATTGTGACTGGCGCCCCCCTGTGGCACCTGGTTTTCCCAGTGGTCTCCCATCCAGGTACTAACCAGGCCCGGCTCTGCTGAGCTTCTGACGAGATCAGTCTTTGGCAAGAGGTATGGCCACAATAACAATAACAATGCACGTTTTTCAAGGTCTTTTTTTAACAGTAAAAAACTGTATGAGATAAACTCGATAGACACATTTTGATGTTGCACTATGGAACATTCCAGGCAAAGCAATAACATTTCCAAGCAAATGGTGGACTCTCTATCAAAGTTACACAGCATGCGTTGTCTGAAATGTTTCACAGTGTGGCATTAAACCTTTATAACATAATGGAGACCAAACCAGACCAAGTTACCGGTCAGATCTGTGGAGAGGCGATGCTGCTCACAGTCAGAACGCCTGTTTTTCTGAGTATTTTATAGCTGTAAAACCACCTGTAATTGAATAAATGTCATATGGCGTAACGTTTAAAGCAGGGAAATGACATCTCCATAGAAACGTCAAAGGAAAAGTTACATAGCGCACCTTTAAGCATATTCAAATGACACCTGCTCATTTTGACTCCACGCGGGCCTACTCTTCGCCCAAACTGTGAAATCATGCATTAAACATTACACCCAGGTTTTCAATATCAAAGGAGCGGTGGGAGTAGTGAATTATAATGACCGACTTAAAAAGGACACTGCGGACGGTTTGTCAAACTTGTTCCACACTGGACCGTGAAAGAGACGCCTAATGCTTACAATACCACATTCTCCACACCCTGGATGGGGCAGGTCGAAGTCTAGGGTTGAATTATTGGTGCTTAAAGGTGCATTGTGTAACTTTTCTGGTAGAGGGTCGGCCATTCGCTTGTTTCCAGAGACATAAAAACATACACGTCTGTCATTTATTCATTACGGGTGTTTCTATTGCTCAAAAACGCGATGATTCCTTCTGCGAATAGGGACGACTCTCCGCAGATCTGACCTGTAATGTAGCTCTTGATAGATACAGTAGGTTTAATCTGTACTGTGGAATATTGTAAGTATTTCATTGCTTTGCCTCCACTAGAAAAGTTGCGCAGATCTAGGATTCAAATTCAGAATAAATAAATAAATAAAGTCTGCTCCATTTGTACAAAAAATGCTGGTAAAATTATTATATTATCATACAGTAGTACACAATTTTAAGATCCGATATTAAGCTTAATTTTAGTACAAAACGAAACAAACTCTACTTAAAGCTACCATCTGTAATTAGATTGGTCAACCCACTCCTGTCGTATTCTCACGTATCACCACTAGGGGCATCAAATAAACTTGCAGATGGTAGCTTTAACTTTATATTAGTGCAGGATAATGAATGCGTCTTGGAAATGCCTCATAGCTTTAGTTGTTGTGGAGTATGTTTATGGAAAATACCAGCTTGGAGTAAATATGTAGACACATTGAAAGTGTAACTAGTTTATATTGGCTAAAAACAGTTTCATAGTTTCATGGATTGCGATAAACATCTACAGTTTAAAGGTCCTACATTATGCAAAATGGACTTGTGTGAGCTTTAAGTTGTGTTATAATGCTTTTACCTCCTCAAACATATACCTGGAGTTGTGTTTTGTTTCATTCACATTTGAGTAATCCTGTATTATTAATCTCCAAAGCTCAAAATGCTCTGTTCCACCTTGTGATGTCATGAAGTGGTAGCTTTCAAGTTAACAGCTACATTTTCCTTTTGTGCATTTCGGACCGTTTGCCTCGATTAAATGATGTTGTGTGATTGCAATTTATTTGTTATGATAGATTTTAGTACTTATTTGGTGAAGCGCTTTGAAATTGTATTGCATTTTAGCCTGTACTATGTGAATGAAAGGGACAGTTCGGAATTTCGGACATAGGGCCACCGGAAGCAAATCACTTATAACATTGTCGATGTAAATGTCTGTGTTTGATAGAATAATGTTTGAAATAAAACTAACGTTGCATCGCATGAATCGTCGCACGTTGAGGGACTATTTTCTCATATATCAGTCCGCCGCTGCCGAGCTTTATATCAGGAAGTACAACTCACTGCTGCTGCTCAGACATAAATCCTTCAAATGCAATGGTTGGTTTTACTTCTTCTCTTATCGACACAGACATTCCAATGGACAGTCTGGAGTTATAATAGTTTTACCTCAGGTGGTAGGACAACTATAGTCATTGACATGCACTAGCCTAGCACCAGCAACCTCTGCAAATACAAGGACTGGAGGGAATATTTAAAAAGTGTCTCCACATGTCTCCAACGCTCTGGCTCACGAGGAAATGAGGCCCTATGTCCAAAACTCCGAACTGTCCCTTAAAGTTTATTTTTAAATCATCCCTATTTGAAACAATAGAAATAAACGGACATTATCATTATCATAATTTAGTAGGACTATTTCTAAAACTTTGAGTATACACAACTTAATCTATTTAATTATTTTGAAGGTTTTGGTTTCCAGTGAGGGTTTGTGAGTTAAACATGTGTGAATGAAACAAAACAAAGCTCCAGGTCTGTTTGTGATGAGGAAACGTTATAGCATAGATCAGAAAATAGTGTAATATGGACCCTTCAACGCATCTAAATTTTTGTTTTAAGATTGTTGGTTCCAACTATCGTGAAAAATAAGTAATACTCACCACTGCGCTCCTTAACACTGGTACTGCATTCAAACAAAGTAAATAAAAATACACACTGGTTATGTTTGTACCTTTTATTGAATAATCCAAACAACTTTTGCATCATAACAAATGACCTTTTTAATGAAATGCTCATATCAGAAATGTACAAGAATACTTAACAAATCGCTCAGAAAAGGGAATACAGCATCTAGCCATAGTGATCCAAACATGTAATACTGTCATTGACATCTCATACTAGTGTGACATTTGAAAAACAATCTTCGTACATTGGTCGTGAGTAACTTTTTGGCATATCTTTGTGGGGTGTGGCGGTCAACGCAAACCCAGTATCTGCAATTAAAAGATCATTAAACACTGACGTCAACATAGCGGCTTGACTACCATTGGCAAATATATCGTTATAAAAAATAAATAACATAATATCGAGACACAAACGTAAGAAATCGTACCCGCAGCCATTGACGGTAAGTAGCGGTACGCAGCATGCCGATTGCTAACACCATGAAGTGGCTAATCTGAGTGAGATGCAATAAATATGACAAAAGTTATAAAGAAAATTAGAACCCATGAAAACTGTGACGTATATCGGGGTGAAACGGCTAAGGTTTTGCCTCTTTAGCATTTCAAATCTAAGTAGACGATTATCACGACGACAGGAAGTGCGGCGATGTTGAGTTCCGGTCAAAGCTTTTCTGTGGCAAAATACCTGTGGAAAAGTGTCGCATATTTTTCACCAGCTTCATAAATCTGCGCCAACACCAAATCTGCATCCAACAAGGTCGACAAAGAACAGATTCTGTCCATGAAGAATTTATCCACAACGATCAAGGGAAGAAAGACGAAAACTTAAACTTACTCCTGAGCTAAACTGACGTTATGGTCATGAATAAAACATAAGTAACTTGTTCACTCAGACCGATTCAAGAATTAAAATTAAAAATCGATTTCATGTTGTCGATATTAGCACAGACAGAGAGATTTGTGCAGTTTAAATGGTCGACATTTAATCTAAAGCATTTAAACTGCACAAATCTATCTGCCTGTGCTAATATATCTATATCATTAAATCGATTTTTAATTTAAATTCTTGAATCAGTCTGAGTGAACAAGTTATTAATGTTTTCTTCATGACCATAACGTTTTGCTCGTTGTTGTTTCCTTTAAGTTTTCGTCTTTCTTCCCCTTGACAGTTGTGGATAAATTCTTCATGGACAGAGTTCGCTCTTTGTCGATCTTGTTGGCTGAAGATTTGATGTTGGAGCAGATTTATGAAGCTGGTCAATTTTAGAATATTTACCGTGATTTGAGTAGTTTAGTAAATTAAGTAGTAAAAAATGGTAGCTAGACACTACTACTTAATCCATTTCTATCTTATCTAGTGTATAAAGTAGTAATTTTGACAAGATACAGACAAAAAATAAAATAAATTGTACTTTTTTTGTAAGTTGTGATTAGTTTTGAATTGAATAGTCTTTGCTGATCTAATAACTAGTATAAAACCACCATGAAAATATCTTAGAAAGTTAGATATACTATTATTTTGTGTTGAAAATTATCCTTTTTCTTAATAAGTACATGTAAAATGTGTACAATTTTAACATTTGTTCAGATTTGTTTAATTTGCATAGATTTTGGGACTTGCTGCAGTGTACTTTAACTGGTTTAATTTCATTTTCAAAAACATGTGACACTTTTCCACGGGTATTTTGCAATAGAAAAGCTTTTGACCGGAACTTCGCAGCACTTCCTGTCGTCGTGATAATAGTTTATTGGGTTTCTTCTTGGTTTTTGAAAGTTAAGCCATTTAATCATTTACGCATCATGCAAAATCTCCAATGCAGATATATACCATAAGCAGCTCTTGAGGTCAAAATACGTCTTTCACCGTCCGATAATCAGGAAGTGCGTGTTAGCGTGTTAGATGTTGATAGCTTAACCTTCGCGGCAAACTCGGCACTGGACTCTGAAGGTTGTGAGAAGCGCTTATAAACTCACTGTGCTGAATAATTAGGCTGCTCTGAATGCATGAGGTAAGCGAGGAATAACTTTGGGCCACTGCAAACTGTTAAAAATAAACTAGCTCTGTAGCCGTTTTTCACATCTTTAAGACGGTAAATTTAAAAAACGAGAGACTTATTTAATGAAGATTCGAGCCGAGACCAAATGTGGGGATGGTGTAAAAAATATTTTGCGTTTGAAGGTTCTGCAAGAGTTTTCTCCAATAAAAAAAACACTGTTAATTAAAATTCTGTGGTGGGATCTACACTGTTATTTCTAATCGGTGAAACTTTTTGGTTCGGAAGTCGGTCACTTGCTTGTTTCACCAGAAAAGTTACACAACGCGCCTTTAAATGATTGAACCAGTCTCTTGTTGTTGAAGAAAATGAATGCCGTTATTGCTTTGAAGTGAATCTGTGCACCGCTGACCTTTAACAATGCCCATGTTTTGTTTTATTTTTAGTAAGAAGATTTATACTGCTTATTTTTTACGTCTGATCCTTATATCAAAGAGTCGTATTTCTGTATTATATTTCCTTTTTGCCTGGTCTGGTGTCATCTAATGTGGATTTTCGAGCTGGATGTCACAACTTTACTGCAACAACTTGATTAAATGAATGAATGAATTTTAGAATATTTACCGTAATTTGAGTAGTTTAGTAAATTAAGTAGTAAAAAAATGGTACTAGATACTACTACTTAATCAATTTCTAGCTAATCTAGTGTATGAAGTAGAAATTTTGACAAGATACGGACAAAAAAATAAAATAAACTGGGCTTTTTGGAAGTTGTGATTAGTTTTGAATTGAATACTCTTTGTTGATAGTATAAAACCACCATGAAAATATAAATAAGTACTATTATTTTGTGTTGAAAATGATCCTTTTTCTTAGCAAGTACTTTGCAAAATGTGTAAAATTTTAACATTCGTTTAGATTTGTTTAATTTGTCTAGATTGTGGGACTTGTTTAAGTGTATTTTAACTGGTTTAATTTCATTTTCAGAATTTAGAAGGTAAAAAGTAAGAAATTTTTGCTTCAAAGTTCACCAAAATTACTTATAAATGATTTGTCTTAAAAATAAATGTGCAGTGTAGCTCATTATGGCCAATATGTTTTGCAAGTACGTTTCATTTAAAGGTGCACTGTGTAACTTCTAAGGTGGATGGTCTGCTACTTGCTTGTTTCCATGGTGATGTATATAGATATTTCTTCGCATGAAATATTCCAGAGTAAAATATATCTGCATTAATTTAATTATAGGCGTTTTGTAGCTCAAAAATCCCTTGAAAACCGTGACTTTTTAGGATGTGCTGGCTTGCTTTTCCACAGATCTGACCATTTTATTACACCAGTTTATTTCCATACGGTTAAAAATAATCTCCATGGAGACAAGCAGGTAGCGGACCCTCCACCAGAAAAGTTACACAGTGCTTCTTTCTTTCCACCCACCATAAAAAAAGTATTTGTTTACGCCTATTTCGATTTTAAACTCAAAGACGGCTCCTTAACTTTTTCACCCCAATATTCCCGTAGCAGACAGGTAATGCTCCCCACTCACCCCTTCACATATTCACTCATTCACACACACACAAACAATGGAAGGTGTCTGTAGCATGGCTCCGGTGCAGCGCGCTCCACAGGTCAGTGTTCATCGGGATACAGCGCCCCCGTCAGGTAGCCGTTGGTGCCATGGCTCTTGTTGGTGCCGTTGGTGGCGCTGCTGTGGTGCCTCTGATTGGCCGACGGGGCGGGAAGGGGCGGGCTCTCGTCCTCATCCGAGCTGGACTCGATGTCGCTGCGGTCGTCTTTCGACACCTGGGCCAGGGAATCGGAGCAGATCAGTCATATTAGATTTCCTCATTATGGTGTGTGGAGTGTGACGAATTGAAAAAGGACGAACGATCAATCAGCAGAACGAAAAGGCGCGACGGGATTCAGGAAACACGTAACGGCCATAATTTGTTAGCAGGGAGAACTTAAAATATCTGAATCGTTTACAAGTCATTTTATACTGATTAAACTGTTCACGTGTATCAACATAAACATATTAATCTGACTAATTTCATAATTTCATTTGAGTTCCCAGAGACAAGATAAACACGATCAAATCAAATACAACATTTACGGAGTAGAATAAACCAGCATTAGAATTGTTCATTATAGAAACATTCAACATGTCCCATTATTTTATGTTATAATAATGTGTTCCAGTCAGACAGCAGAACAGGCTTCCAGTGAGTCTCATTTGGGTTTTGGTATTAAAGGGGAACTCCAGCACATTTGGAGTTAAGTCCGTTGCTAGAGGTGGTGGAATTCTGTCAGAAGCCAAAAAACGGCACAGATCAGTGTTTCCTCGGCGGAGATCTCACTGTGGCAGTGAGTCTGTCAAGGCAACAAACTAGTGCAGTGATGGGGGCAAGTTCTTAATTTCCACGTAAAACGCCAATTTGCTTCACACAGAAGAAGCTTAACACCACTTTAACCCATCTGACAACAGCCACGAGTCTAACAAACAAAACGCTCTGCCTGGTTCACTCATTAGAGTCTGGAAACGTTATAAAACAACTTTATAAGCAGCCTTAGCATTACCTCTGTTGATTTCCCACTGCACATGCCAAAGCCCAAAAGACTCGATCGTCGACTCCAGCGGCGGCAAGAGGCTCGAGCCGCCAAAAGCAACAAGTGAGAATCGACTACAATGGAAAATGAAAGTTGTTGAAAGAAAATGGTTCAGGAATGTAATTTTTAGCATTTAAAAAAAAAACAAAAACTCGTAAATAAATGGGATTAGAAACAATATCGGCGATCGAGTCTTTTGGGCTTTCAAATGCACAGTGGGAAATTGGCAAAGGTAATGCTAAGGCTGCTTATAAAGTTGTTTTATAACGTTTCCAGACACTAATGAATGAACCAGGCAGAGCGTTTTGTTTGTTAGACTTGTGGCTGTTGTCAGATGGGTTAAAGTGGTGTTTAGCCTCTTCTGTGCAAATTGGCGTTTTACGTGGAAGCTAAATTCGACTAAAGCAGAATTCGACCACCTCTAGCAACGGACTTTAGCTTCAAACGTGCCGGAGTTCGCCTTTTACAGTATTTACCATGATTTGAGTAGTTTAGTAGATTAGGGTAATAAAAAATTATTTTCTATCTAATCTAATAATAATAATAATAATAATAATAATAATAATAATACTTTTTATTTGTAATGCACCTTACATTTCAATGAAATCTCAAAGTGCTACAGCAGGTAGATTCCATAAAACACAAATAAAAACATACAAAAGAAGGAAACACTATATATACATAAAATGGTTATCATATCATAAAGTGTTTCTGTAGGCCATTTTAAAAAGAAATCTAATGTATAAAGTGGTAGGATATGAACAAAAAATAAATAAATTGGACATTTTTGGTAGTTGTGATTAGTTTTGAATGCTAGTTTCAGTGTTGAAATACAGTTAGTTTAAACCTGAAATGCTTCTCTGATTGTAATGCTCACTGCCTAAGAGCCTGACCACACTGAACACATCAACATTTACACATAACCTCAGGAAACCACAGTCGCGTGTCAATGCGAGGGTGGCCACACCGGCAACGGTTTACACACTTAGATCAGGTTTACAGTGAAACTAAGCAGCTGAACAGGCGTGTATTTACCGACAGGCTGACCACGACAAGCGCAAGGATTTCAAAAGTACATTTCAAAGCACTAATTAACAGTCTTTGTGGACCTGGGCTCTTTCAAACGACACACAACTTCCCCAGGAACACATTGTATTCATGGTAAATGCACAAACACAACAAAAGGTCCATGCTCTCTATGTATTTGATGGGGAAACGCACCTACACTTGTGCCAACAAAATACATTCTAAAAAACAGGCATCCAAAAGCTGTGTTTTTTAGGATCGTGCAGGGTGAAATATGCGTGCAGTGTGGCCAGGCCCTAACTGTGTTAGTGCAGCAACTGCAGCTCAGAGAGGGAATTCCAGAGGTTCTGAGCTTCCACATGAAGCACATCAAGCCTTTTCATATACTGAGATACATTTGTATGTGTTTAGGCACCGGCAGTCCAGGTTAAAGGGATAGTTTGGTTTTTTTGACATGAATCTGTATGTCCCCGTCAGCAGTGTCGTGCATCAACACTGACTTACCTCCTGACAGAGTTCTTCCCCGGTTTTGGTGCTGATGAAAGTGTCCGGCAAGTTGGCTGGAGTCATTAAAATAAAGCGCTTCTCAAAACAATATGTGTTCAAAAGTGTGATATATTTGCATCACAAAATGTGAACGGAAAATGTCAAACCTCGTAATCGCTTGGTACTATTTTCCAACACTTTTTTCAGTAGTTCACCAGTGTTTAGACTGTTGACCGCCTCGACACGATAGAGCTAATGTGAGAGCTACAGTGATAACTATATAAGCTTGTATAAACTATTTAAGAATATATATATATATATATATATATATATATATATATATATATATATATATATATACATATATGTATATAAATATATATATAAATGGTGCAGACCTGTGACTCTCCAGGCTGTAACAACAAAAATCCAGCTTCAGCTTGTCCCACTCTGTCCCTCCTCTCTCTCTCTGCTGTTCTGACTCCATCTGGTGAATTTGGGCATCAGTATATTCGGGTTCATACAGATCTCCCCTTGGCTCTGTGCTAAAGTCAATGTTTTCATCATCGGTGTCGTAATCACACATGTTGTTGTTACTTTCCGAGCAGGAAACACAGTGAAACAGACGCAGCTTCACCTGGAGGCAGCGAGGAGAGAAAATAGTACCAAGCAATTATGAGGTCTGATTTTTTCGTGGTTCACATTTTGTGGTGCAAATGTGTCACTCTTTTGAACACATATTGTACTGAGAAGAAAAACGCTTTATTTTCGTGACCTCAGCCAACTTGCCGAACACTTTCATCAGCACCGAAACTGGGGAAGAACTCGTCTCACCGACGCTGTCGGGAGGTAAGTCAGTGTTGATGCACGACTCTGCTGACGGGGACGTACAGATTCATGTCAAAAATCCCGAACTATCCCTTTAAATTGTGACTGTAGTAAACATTAAACAATAAGAGCACAGGACACATACACTAAGAGGATAAAATTAATTTCATCATCTAAATCTAACTTGGTAATCTCAACTTTCACACACGAGTCCCCTGGTGTTTCACATCTACCATTTGACAAACTGATAAAGGCAACACAATGAGAACCCTCTATACCTCCTGTTTCCTTGGATACACTTCTGTCCTTCTCATTTTATCCAGCAATTTTGAGACCATCTATTCTGCACTCAACCCGGGTACACTCTCCCAGCTCTATTGTACCCTGTGATCTTGAGGTATTATCTGTATTCTTTGATAATGAGATGGTAATGTTTGTTTATGTAGAGTTAAGGAGCTCCATGTCCACTGCAGCGTCAGGACAGGATGTTTTACTCGTGCTTGTGTCAGAATAACTCGTGCAATTAGAGCCGTAACAGAAGCTGGGACAAAGTGGATACACAATATTACCACAAGTCAGGTTAAAGGTGTACGAGTTAAGTATTGTGTCAGATGTTAACAAGCTATTAGACTAAATATTATGCACGTTTGGGGAAAAAAAGGGGAAAAAAATCAGTTAAAGGGCCCATATTACGCCAATTTCTGATTTAAGTTATAACAAACAATAAAAGTGGGTCTTAAAACGAGACTTCAGGCGTGTGGAGAAGGCGTGTGGAGTTTACAAACAGGGTGGAGCACTTCCTGTATTACCACGTGATACGTTGTGTTTTGTTTCCTTCACACGTTTTCTCTCAAACGGAAAACACTCCGTTCCACCTCGTGATGTCACGTGGTAATACAGGAAGTGCTCCACCCTGTTTGTAAACTCCACACGCCTTCAGGAGAATCATTTGGATAATTTCTCTGGAACGCTCTGCCTCCCCGTGCCCTGAAGTCTCGTTTTAAGACCCACTTTTATTCTCCGGCTTTTAACACCGCGCGAGTTGTGTCGTCCTGTGTGTCTTTTATTTTACTTATTTAATGCTATTTTATGATTTTTATAGTTTTGCTTTTATTTGATATGACTGGTTTTATTGTTTTACCACTGGTGTAACCAAATTTTTAGCAGTTTACCCTTTTGTCATCTTCATTTTATGATCTCTGTGCTGCACTTTGGAAACTGCCTTGTTTGTAAAATGTGCTCTAGAAATAAAGTGGATTTGGATAATTTCAGGAATTTCTGGAATTGCCCATCTCTATTGAAGGTAAAAAGGTAAAAGGAGCTGTTAGCTTGAAAACTACCACTACATGACATCACAAAGTGGAACAGAGCCTCACTTGCCATTGGGGGTGTAACAATATCCAAGTCTCACGATACGATATCATCAAGGTACGATATTTATTGCGATATCGTGGGGAGGCTCGCGATGTTATATTATCGATGACAAAGGCTTTAAGTTGACAAAAATGCCTCAAAATAATGAATAATAAAATAAGAATTCACAGAGGTGGGCTGTGCTCGGTTACATTTACTTGAGTAACCTTTTAAAGAAATACTTTGATAGCAGCATACTTTTACTCCTACTTGCGTAATATTTTTATTAAAGTAACAGTACTCTTACTCGAGTAAAGGTTTTGGAGACTCTTCCCACTGTGAGTAAGTTTACAGGTGGCTTTAAGTTGACAATATGAAATGATTTGAACATTTGTGTCCTTCTAAAATACCAGATTTTCTATTATGCAAACTAAACTTTTTAGAGCTTTGAAGTGATTCGTGCCAATCCTTAATCGTTGCCGATCAACCCATGTTTTCACCGGCACTGGTACACGCCCACTTCTCTGTACTTACTTTGCTTTTTCATTTCTATTTTATTAATTACTGATATGTGTAGGACGCGGCAGACTCTCAAAGTCATTTTGGTTCAAACAGAAAAAAACCTGCTGCTCGTTAGTGTGATCTGTGGCTATTAAGGCTGTAACGATACCCAAGCCTCACGATACGATATTTATGGCAATATCGTGGGAAAGCTCACGATATTATGATATTCTACATAATAACAAGACTGACATTATAAAATGCTTTGACCAGTCATTTGGTGCAACATTTATTGTCATTAGGGATGGAACGATATCCAAATCTCTCTGTACGATATTTTCACCATATACATCTCACCGTACCAGATTTATTGCAATATAAAACTGTGAATCTGCTCCTTTTTCCTCTAAAAATGCCTTCACAAGACTTAAATCAAAAGAATTAAGATTTAAGTGCTTAGAACAGTTATTTCTTCATGTCGTCTGCACTGAAACGGAGCAAAGGATCATGGTCTATGTAGTTCTCTCTGTTTTCTTAGCTATTTCTGCATCATAACTATTCATTTAAGCAAAGAGACTTGTGATCGATATATTGTGATGGTCCACGATATTACTGTGAGTCCTTTGACGATACGATATCACCATATTTCAGTTATTGTTACATCCCTACTTACTAATAATAAAGGATTACTCAAGTTTAACACAAAGCAACTTCAGTTATGTTTTTGGTTAAGTAACAGTTCATGACATTTAAACAAACTGGAACAGCCTCTTTAGTTTTTTTCTGTGTGAATATGATAAGAAAAAGAGAGTTAAAATCAAATATTGGTTTTAGTGCGTCATTATCAGCATTTTAAAAGATGTAAAAGGTCTTTCCATTGTGTATTTTGGTTCTCAAGTCAATAATCCATTTCAGAAAGCAGAGTGACCTCCTCGGGGTGCGTTGCCAGATCCTACGACTCAAACCTAAAAGCGCTTTCTGCATGACAAGTTCAGATTCAGTTCGTATTGCAGTTTTTAAACCAGTACTGGATGTTGCTGCTATCGTCTTTAGTCAAGGGGAAATTCATATCATGTTTAATCATTGGCAAACTTGGCCACTTCCTCTTTAGAGATACGTGATTGACGTCAATTTCAGACCACGCTGCACCCATTTTACAACATAACAGCTACAAATGAGTGTTTTCAATCAGCTACTCTTTAACTTCAGCACCAAATACAACAGAGTAACTTAATGCAAACACAGTTTTAGTGCTATAAAAGGTGCAATGTTACTCAAAATTGACTCTCGTGAGCTTTAAGTCATGTTATAATGTTGTTACCTCCTCAAAAACTTACCTAGAGTTGTGTTTTGTTTCATTCACCCATGTTTAAGTAACTCTTTATCATCGATCAGTCAATCGTCTTTATTTACAGAGCGCTTTTCATACAAAAAAATGCAACACAAAGCGCATTTGTCTGTTGATTCCTCATCACAAACACAACTCCAGGTACGTTTGTGATGAGGAAACAACATTATAACTTAGAAACAGAACAGAAAACGGCATAATATGGACCCTTAAGCCACAAATGATTCATGCAGAAGAGAAACTGAAAAATGGAAAACAAACAAACCACCACCAGGAAAAACACACGCAGTAACTTTGTTTAGGTTGTACTTACATGTAGCGGATTCCATTTCCCCACCTTGACGTTAGCATGGAGGACAAAGACAAAAGGGGCTAAATGAGTCAAGTATTAATAGTATTATTTATGAAACAACAGTAAATATTAAGAGGTACTAACGGTAAACTGTGTCAGTATAAATTCTAATATGTTGGATTCATGTGACATAATTGAAGAGAGTGTAAAGGAAATTATAATATTGTGTGATTATTTTATCTTTAAGACATCTTTGGTCTTGTAACTAAAAGCTATTTGATTGGTTCATTAGGTCAAGACCCTTCAATGTAAATACATCTGTTCCCTTTTGCTTTATAATCATAATCTGGTCATCCCAACCTACATAAACTTTGTGCTTGCATCATTCGGGGTCTAACGTGTAGGGGACATGGTGTCAGATGTTCTGTTGGGCCCATTTCTTGCAGGAAATATATTTAATAAGTTTAAAAGTGAGGTGGAGGGTTATGGTAAAAATCAGAGGTTTTATATTACACAAAATATACTCTTGTGAGCCTTAAACCATGTTATAAAGCTGTTTCTTCCTCAAAAACACGCCTGGAGTTGTGTTTTGTTTCATTCACACTTGCTTGAGTAACTCTTTATTATTAGTCTTCATCCCCAAAGCTCAAAACGCTCTGTTCCACCTTGTGATGTCATGAGAATACGTGAAGTTTTCAAGTTATCATCTACACGGCGAATTTCTCTGATCAGGCCAAGATTTAAAAACTTATATCAGGTTATTCGTCTTGTTTTCAGATTATCTACTTAATAGTTCAGAGACTGCTTCAGTCTAGTCTAGACATAGTTTATTTTAAGAAAAATAGAATGATCTTGCTGCATGGACGGATCATTTCACTACTTTTAAGTCAGTTTCTAGATGATAGATTTAAGTGTTTATATCTTAATCTTAAGCAGTTTAAAAACACAGTGGAGCACTTCCTGTATTACTACACGACATCACAAAGAGGAACAGAGTGTTTTCTGTTTGTGAAAAGATCGCAGGGTTTGTTTTAAACATGTGTGAATGAAACAAAACACAACTCCAGGTCTGTGATGAGGAAACTACATTATAACATACAGTAGATCAGAAAATAGCGTAATATGGGCCCTTGAAATGTCCAATTTATGTTTTGCAGTGGTCCAAAGTTATTCCTCACTTGCATTATGTATTCCAAACATCCTAATTAGTCACGTCCACGTTTCATATTTTATTGTTTGCTGTTATATTTATGTGAATTGCTGACTTTGCAAACTGCACCAGCTGCTTTTAGCCCAAGGACCAAACTCAGAACTAGAGCTGCTACTTTTGCTACGATTTCCCCAGAGAGTTTTAAATTGCTGCTAAAAATGCACTTTTGAGTTGATTTCCTATAGTTTTATCCGTCTGCTTAACCTTGTTTTATTATATTTACTAGTATTTGTGTTTCTCATAGTCTCATATTCTGTTTTTATCTCTATTTTAGCGCACTGCTGTCTGTTTTTAAATGTGCTATATTTAACTTTTTACTTTTCACAACTTTCTGAAACCAGAGGGGAGTTTTGAAGTGAAAATAAAGCAAACAATAACTAGCATGCTAACAGCGTAGTGTTCTGATAATCCGACAATAAAATGCTTTGATGCAGATATAACACAGACTTATTTTGATGTCAAGAGCTGCTTATACAAAATATCTGACCTGGGGTGAGTCAAATTTTCCTCAAATACATGAAGAAAAAATAGTGTACAGCCCCTTTAATCTCTGACAATTTTAGTTTCACGTGGATAGATCTAATAATGAAAAAGTTTACATGCTTTTCTATCCACAAAATGTAATAAAACTCAGATAATTTCCTCATTTTTGTATTATAAAGTTGTGCATTTACTCAATCATGCTACAATCAGTTTTGTTAGTCGAAAGGAGTTTAAATCAATGGGTTTAATACATCAACTTCATGAAGCCGTTCCCAAACAAACAACAATAACATGATTCAGCATCCGGATTTATGACTTTATATGGCCGTGCCATTAATCAAATTTAAATCAGCATGGACGTAGCACTTTCTATTGGTCAATGATCTGTCTGCAGCCGATCCTCGGTCAGTAAAAGCTGCGGTTTGGAGCAGAGTTCAGACTTTAGAGGAAGAAATTGGACCATCAGTCAAAATGACAACAAATGAATGACTCATTTTTTCTCATATCATCCAGGCCTCCGGTAAAACATTCAAGGAAGGGAACACAAACTATTAGCGGTAATTTAGTGGTAAAAAATCCAGCTAAGTTTAGCACTTAGTTAGAGGTTAATTAGTGACTAGTCAGCAGTTCGTTTGTGTTTAGTTAGTGGTTAACTTAAATTATCCCCCAGGAGAGAACCAAAAATGTAAGTAGCGCGTCTCATCAGCCGTGATGTAGCATTAAACATTCTGTTTTCTTCAGAAACTTTTCTTTTCTTGGATTTATCCATCATTTACCAAACAGGGATTGAAAAGCTCAATAAATCCTGCTGCTGGTGCTGGTAAGTCCGGGCTGTGTGTCTGTGTATACGCATATTTTGAGCGACATAAATATTACAAATGTTTTAAGATTACCATATCTACAAATTTAAAAACGAATAAACTAAAATAATATTACATTGAAGGATGAAAGAACCGCATGCTGGGCTAGGATAAGCTGACTTTTAGGTGCTTTGATGATTTAAAAATGTTTTAAAGTTCATATTGTAAGAATACAAAAGAATCCCCACAAAGTCCGACCTTTATGAAAACTGTCGGTTCCGCGTCAGCCAAACACGAGCGATTGTTTCTGGGCCCAAGCTCCCAGGAGCTGCAGGACCTGGAGCGGCCACTGATCGATGCCGCTCGCGGACAGAGGGGGAGTGTGTCGTCCAGGTCTCATTATACATCCATGGTCAGCAGTTAGTTCGTGTTTAGTTAGCGATTACTTAGAGGTTAGCTAGCAGTTAGTTAGAGGTTACTTAGAGGTTAATTAGCCTTAACTTAGCCTAGCATCTCTCACCTTTCCTTTGGAGATGGCTCTGCAGGCTGTCCGTACGATGAGGTAGGACCAGAAGGAGTGGAGCAGCTGCAGCAGGAGGAGCAGCAGGTTAAAGAGCCACCAGGACGGGTACGGCCCCACGATCTCCCAGCTCTCAAACAGAGTGGTGTTTAGAATCCTGGAAAAACAACATGGGAAAAATGTTCTTGTATTAGTACGCTCTGCTTCAATTGATACATTGCAGCCAATGCCATCAACATTTCCTGGGGTTGTGATGCTAACTGTTGCTCTGCTCTGTCTGAGGCTATGGCTACGTTCAGACTGAAGTGACTCAAATCCGATTATTTCGCCCCTATGCGACCTGTATCTGATCTTTTAATGACAGTCTGAATGAATGCGACACAGGCCACTTGGATATGTGGTCCTAAAACCGATACATATCCGATCTTTTGTCATGAGACTTTTAACACAATCGGACCAGAAAGAAGTGAATTAGTTGGAACTACAACACGTGATCAGATTTCGCACATCAAATTACACTTACAAGTTAGTATTAAAGATGTTATTGCTTTGCCTGGAATGCTCCAAACTTTTGCTTTAAAGGGAAACTCCGGCACGTTTGAAGCTAAAGTCCGTTGCTAGAGGTGGTCGAATTCTGTCCGAAGCCAAAAAACGGCACAGATCAGTGTTGCCTCGGCAGAGATCTCGCTGTGGCAGTGAGTCTGTCAAGGCAACAAACTACTGTAGTGATGGGGGCAAGTTCTGAACTAGTGTAGTGATGGGGGCAAGTTCTTAACTTCCACGTAAAACACCAATTTGCACAAAAGAGGCTAAACACCACTTTCTAACCCATCTAACAACAGCCACGAGTCTAATAAACAAAACGCTCTGCCTGGTTCACTCATGAGTGTCTGGAAACGTTATAAAACAACTTTATAAGCAGTTTTAGCATTACCTTTGTTGATTTCCCACTGCACAGGCCCAAGCCCAAAAGACTCAATCGCCGATGTCGTTTCTAATCCCATTTATTTACGAGTGAATTATATCTTTTGAAAAACACTAAAAAATACATTCCCGAACCATTGTCTTTCAACAATTTTCAGTTTCTATTGTTCTTCACCGTCAGCAGTCGATCCTCACTTGTTGCTTCTGGAGGCTCTAGTCGAGTCTTTTGGGCTTTCACATGTGCAGTGGGAAATCAACAAAGGTAATGCTAAGGCTGCTTATGAAGTTGTTTTATAACTTTTCCAGACACTAATGAGTGAACCAGGCAGAGCGTTTTGTTTGTTAGACTCGTGGCTGTTGTAAAATGGGTTAAAGTGGTGTTAAGCTGCTTCTGTGCAAATTGGCGTTTTACGTGGAAACTAAAAACTTGCCCCCATCACTACGTTAGTTTGTTGCCTTGACAGACTCACTGCCACAGCGAGATCCGAGGCAACACTGATCTGTGCTGTTTTTTGGCTTCTGACAGAATTCGACCACCTCTAGCAACGGACTTTAGCTTCAAACGTGCCGGAGTTCCCCTTTAATCCATCTTGTATGAATGTGTAAAGTGTAATATTTGAAGCTTCATCCAATCAAAAGCTCTTATATTTTTGTCTTTCCAAGAATCATACTTCAAGCTTCAAGATTATATTCCGACATAACACACTTTGTCCCCTTCCTCCAGCCACTGCAGCTATGGGAATACGTGATAGCTTCCCTTTAGTCACAGAACAGTATAAGATATGTATTTATGCGTTCTGCCACTTTACTTATTTACATTTCATATCTCTACTAGTTTAGTACTTCCCTCGCGTTATATATGTCCAGAGTTATATTTATCCTTGGGCAAATTTGTGCAAATGGCTGTCTGTGAATCATCCTCGGGAAACGGACTCCATGGCAACGGCTTTACAGTAATGACAACTTTACTAGTGCTGCGACGGGGGCTGCCGAAAATATGAGCTTCATATCTCGGCGTGGAGGCAGGGAGAGCCGGCTTAAGTGTTCGGATTCACCAGCGTTATTCTGAAATAATCTGAGACCACTGGTGTACGTAGGAAGGATTCATAACAACTCAGTAAATTCACTGACGGTTTTCCAATGTGTGGATGTAATAACGACTTCCGGGTTCAACAGAATTCCAGACTCATTCACTATAGTGGAATTTTAGTGAATCATAACCAGCTCCAGATTTTTTAAAATAGGAATACAGCTGATATGGATTATTTGGTATATATTTTTAATTTTCTTTACTTTTTTTTTGAGCTGATACTGATATCCGATATTTGCCCTGCTGCTATACCAGATAAATAATAAGCAAAAATACTGAAATATCAGTATATTGTCTCGTGTATGTAAGTTATTTGATGATACAGTATCGGTATCGTGGGCTGCTGTATCGAGATACTGAATATTATTGGTATATTGTACTAAATTATGTTCTTACAGTATTAGTTTTGTTGTTTGTTTGGAGAAAAGAAACTCATTTATGCGACACATTTGACATTTTTACTGTTTTGATGATTTAAATGGGTGCGTTTTATATCAACTTTGCACTTTGCAATGGTTTAACAAAGACTTTTAGTATCACAGCCATGATTTAGCCTTTATTTTTATTGAACCGTATGGAAATATATATTGAAATATATCGTATCGAACCAAAAGTGCACTGTATTGTGACGTATATCGTATCGTGGCCTATGTATTGAGCTATGTATCGTCTCAGCAACTTCTTAATGATACCCAGCCTTGCCCGATACCGAGATTTAGCTTTTAAAATCCATAACAAGACCCACAAATGTATCTTAAAGGAGCACTGCGCAGCTTTTCTGGTCTACTTGTCTCCATGGAGATGTTATTGCTTTGCCTGGAATGTCATGTTCGACAGTATGAAATAAAACTATAAAAACAAACAGGTCACGGGTCAGATCTGTGGAGAGGTGAGTTACATCTTAGTTATAAGATGTAAGAATATATGTTTTCCAAGGTATTTTTTAGCTATAACAACACCTACAGTTGAATAAATACAAGTGAGACAAGTTTGATCCGACACTATAGGCAAAGCGATAACATCACCATGGAAACAAGCGCCCGAAAAGATACATAATGCCCCTTTAAGATGTCCAACCGCACAAAACCAAGGAAACAAGAACACGCCGTTTTCCCTCTAGATTATTTTCAAACATCTAAGTATTTTACCATAGGCCTAAAAATGCTTGCACTATATTGAGCTGGATCAATTTGTACAGACGAGGAAACTGTTTCTTCCCCCAGAATTCGGCCGACCGTCCGTCGTGCCCGTGAAGTCACACTTTCCCCTCGGACGTAGCAGGAGATGTGGCAAAACCGAAAATTCCACGATCGCTCGAGAAAAACGCAGCGACCACAATGGGTTGATTTTTATTGGCTAATTTGTTTGGTTTTCTCCCGTCGAGGTTAACGCTGCTGCCGTATCCATAGAAACTATTACTTAGCAACAAAATTCACGGCAATGTGTCTCAAGCCCTCCTCACTGTAGAGGAAAAAGTAGTACAAAAAAAAAAGAGAGAAAAAGAAAAAACACTGGCTGGTGCAGACGTGGGAGCCCAAAAATAACTTGGCGCTTTGTGTAGAATGTTAATGGAAGGGTTTGGGAGAAGACGTTTGGGACGAAGAAGAGGAGGGGGACGAAGAGGGGGAGGTGGAGGAGGAGGAGGAGGGGGGGGAGGAGGAAGAGGAGGAGAAGACGGCAGAGAAGGAAAAAGAGGAGGAGGATGATGAGGAGGTGGAGGAGAAGGAGGGGAAAGAAGAGGAGGGGGAAGGAAGACGGGAAGGTGGAGGAGGAGGAAGAGGTGGAGGAGAAAGCGGAGGGGGAGGAGGAAGAGGAGGGGGACGAAGTGGAGGAGGAGGAGAAGGAGGAGGAGGAGGAGGAAGAGGTGGAGAAGAAGAGGAGGGGGACAAAGTGGAGGAAGAGGAGGAGGAAAAGGTGGAGAAGAAGGGGAGGGGGACGAAGAGGAGGAGGAGGAGGAGGAAGAGGTGGAGGAAAAAGAGGAGGGGGACGAAGTGGAGAAGGGGGAGGAGGAAGAGGCCGAAAGGAGGAGGGGAATGAGGAGGAGGTGGCAGAGAAGGAAAAAGAGGAGGATGAGGAGAAGGAGGGGGAGGAAGAGGGGGAGGAGAAGGAGGAGGAGGAGGAAGAGGAGGAGGAGGAAAAGGTGGAGGAGAAAGAGGAGGGGGAATATGACGAGGAGGTGGAGGAGAAGGAGGGGAAGAAGAAGAGGGGGAAGGAAGAGGGGAAGGTGGAAGAAGACGAAGAGAAGAAAGAGAAGGAGGTGGCAGAGAAGGAAAAAGAGGAGGATGAGGAGAAGGAGGGGGAGGAAGAGAAGGAGGAAGAGGAGAAGCAGAAGGAAGAACAGGAGGATGAAGAGGAAGAAGAAGAGGAGGACGTGGTGAAGAAGAAGGAGGAGAAGGAGAAAGGAGGTGAAGGAGAAGAAACAGGAGGAGAAGGAAGAAGAGGAAAAAGAGGATGAGGTGGAGGAAAAGATGGAGGAGGAAAAGGAGAATGAGGAGGAGGTGGCAGAGAAGGAAAAAGAAGAGGAAGAGGTGGAGAAGGAGGAAGAAGGGGAGGTAGAGAGGGGGAGGAAGAGGAGAAACAGGAGAAGGAAGAACAGTAGGATGAAGAGGAAGCAGAAGAGGAGAATGAGGAAGAGGAGGTGGTAGAGGACGAGGAAGAGGAGAAGAAAGAAAAGGAGGAGTAGAAAGAAGCAGGAGAAGGAAGAGGAGGAAAAAGAGGAGGTGGATGAGGAGAAGGTGGAAGAGGAAAAGGAAGAGGTGGAGAAAGCGGAGGAGGATGAGGAGGAAGAGAAGAATGAGGAAAAGGAGAATGAGGAGGCAGAGGTCGAGAAGAAAGAGGAGGGGGGGAAAGGAAGAGTAGAAGGATGAGGAGAAGAAGGAAGAGGAATGGGAGGTGAAGGGGAAGAAGAGGAGGGGGAGGAAGAGGAGAAGTAGAACGAGAAAGAACAGGGGGATGAAGAGGAAGAACAGAAGGAGGAGGAGGAGGAGGAGGTGACGGAAAAGGATGAGGAACAGAAGGAGGAGGAGGAGAAGAAGGAGGAAGAGGAAAAGGAAGATGAGGAGGAGGTGGAGTAGCAGGAGAAGAAAGAGAAAGAGGAGGAGGAAAAGGAAGAGGAGGAGATAGTGGAGCAGGAGGAGGGAAAGGGGGGGTGGAGGCAGAGAAGAACAGGAGGATGAGGAGGAAGAGGAGGTGGGAGGAAGAGAAGAAAAACAGAAGGATGAGGAGGAAGAAGAGAAGAAGGAGGAAGAGGAAAATGAAGGAGGAAGTGGAGTAGCAGGAGAAGAAGGAGAAAGAGGTGGAGGTGGAGGAAGAGGAGAAGAACAGAAGGATGAAGAGGAGGAAGAGAAGAAGGAGGAAGAGGTGGAGCAGGAGAGGGAGGAGGAGGAAGAGGAGAAGGATGAAGAGGAAGAGGAGGAGGAAGAGAAAGAGGGAGAAGCAGGTGGAGGAAGAGAAGAAAATGAAGAGGAAAAGGAAGAGGTGGAATAGCAGGAGAAGGAGGAGGAAGAGGTGGAGGAAGAGAAGAACAGAAGGATGAAGAGGAAGAACAGGTGAAGGAGGAAAAAGAACGAGGAACAGAAGGAGGAGGAGAAAGAGGTGGTGGAGGAGGAAGAGAAGAAAGAGGAGGAAAAAGTAGGTGGAGAAGGAGAAAGAAGAGGAGGAAAAAGGGGATGGGGAGGAGGAAGAGAAAAAGGAAGAGGAGGAGGTGGTGGAGAAGGAGTTGGAGGAAGAGGAGAAGAACAGAAGAATGAGGAGGAGGAAGAGAAGAAGGAGAAAGGGGAAAAAGAAAAGGAGGAGATGGAGCAGGAGAAGAAGGAGGAAGAAGAGGGGGGTGGAGGTAGAAAAGAATAACGGAAGGATGAGCAAGAGGAACAGAAGAAGTAGGAAAAGGAAGAGGAGGAGCAGCAGGAGAAGGAGGAAGAGGGGGAGGTGGAGGAAGAGAAGAAAAACAGAAGGAGGAGGAGGAGCAGAAGAAGTAGGAAGAGGAAAAGGACGAGGAGGAGCAGCAGGAGCAGGAGGAGGAAGAGGGGAAAGAGGTGGAGGAGAAGTAGGAAGAGGAAAAGGACGAGGAGGAGCAGCAGGAGCAGGAGGAGGAAGAGGGGAAAGAGGTGGAGGAGAAGTAGGAAGAGGAAAAGGAAGTGGAGAAGAAGGGGAAAGAGGAGGAGGTGGAGGAGAAGAACAGGAGGATGAGGAGGAAGCAGAGGAGGAGAGGAGCCACTCACCAGAGGGGGTAAACTCCCAGTCTGGAGCTGATGAAGAGGATGGCGAACATGGCGAACAGGAGGTTGCACAGGATTTGGCACTTGGCGTAGTTGGCCATTTTGGCAGCCTGCGAAAAGAGGGAAGAGGAGAAGTGGAATTGGCAGGAGCCGTTTAGTTTTCGAGGATCCACTGCAGCGATTCTGAAGCCGTTTTCAATCACTCGCGGTTAACTCAACGCACGGATCGCCGAGTCCCGCTTTAGCCGGGTTTGGTCTGTTTTACATTTTAATACATTTAAGTTCTGGTTAAGTCCTCGCTAAAATCTGCCCAGATATTTGGATTCCTGTGGTTCTGGTTTAGACTTTGCCCATTTTTGGTGAAGTCACTTTGCTTTTAGTTTTACAGATTCTGCACCGAAATGAAAATTTGTGGCCAAAACTGAATAAAAATGAAATGCTTGGCCGAATACCGAAACTCAAATGCAGTTTGTTTTTCACTATTTTTTAAATATTGCATAAATAACCTAGAATACATTTTTAGACATGTTTTAAAAGAAAGTATTATTAGTAACTATTTAATATTCTTTAAATAAACAGAAGGCTCAAGTAAATCTCAATAAATGTTTGCTTGTAACAGATAACAGAACTTCTGCTTCAAGATAAGAAGCAAACTATGACATCTGAGACATCTTAAAATAGTTTTATATTGATTAAAACATTAACAACTGTGCCTGTATATCAAGCCACAAATAAAATGGTCAAGAAACTGCAAGAAATGCTTAAGAAATTGCAAACTGCAATTCTTTTCTCGCTCTCGGACACTTTAAAATATTTCCACACTGCCGACATTTTAGTATATTCGGTGCATCCCTAACAGATTCATTATTACGCAAAATTACCTCTTGTGAGTGAGTTAGAATGCTGTAACCTCAACAAAAACATACCTGGAGTTGTGTTTTGTTTCATTCACACGGTAATAATCCTTTGTTATTTCTCTGTCTACATCTCCAAAGCTCAAAATGCTCTGTTCCACCTTGTGATAATGAAGCCGTAACCTTTAGTTGAGTAGAAATGGGCAACTCCAGGGCTGAAATGATCCAAATGATTCTAGTGAAGGTGTGTGGAGTTTAAAAACACAGTGGAGCACGTGAACAGTAATCTCATTGTACTCATTTCATACTTAATGCTACAGCTAAAGAGCAAAATGTTCTGCTCGGTGACCTTGAATGATGCTTGCTGCTCTGTTTTATGATACAAACTCCGAGAAAGTCCAGCAGATTCCCAGAAGTAAAGCCATCAGCTAAAGATAACAGATATAAACGGACAATACAAAAGCTTTGGTTAGACTCGCAGACCCTCAGAAACTCTTTGCTAGACGCTTCACTCTGATGTTTTTTGCCTGTTTGTCACCCTGATGCTGAGAATCCAGGCTCTGACATCATTAAAGGGACAGTTCAGAATTTTGGACATAGGATCTCATTTTCTAGAGAGTTTTGGAGACGTGTGGAGACACTTTTATAAATATTCCATGTTCCAGTCCTTGTATTTGCAGAGGTTGCTGGTGCTAGGCTAGTGCATGTCAATGGTCATAGTCATCCTGTCACTAAACACAGTCTTACCCACTCCACAGTGCACTTGAGGCAAAACTATTATTACGCCAGACTGTCCATGTGAACGTCTGGGTCGATAGAATAATGTTTGAGATAAAACTAATGTTGCATCGCATGAATCGTCGCATGTTGGGGGACTATTTTCTCATATATCAGTCCGCCACTGCCGAGCTTTCGATCAGGAAGTACAACTCACTGCTGCTGCTCAGACATAAATCCTTCAAATGCAACGGTTGGTTTTACTTCTAAAATTATTCTATTGAAACAGACGTTCACATGGACAGTCTGGAGTTATAATAGTTTTTCCTCGGGTCTGTGGAATGGGAAAGACTGTGTTCAGTGGCAGCACGACTATGGTCATTGACATGCACTAGCCTAGCACCAGCAACCTCTGCAAATACAAGGACTGGAGGGAATATTAAAAAAAAGTGTCTCCACACATCTCCAAAACTCACTAGGAAATGAGGCCCTATGTCCAAAATTCAGAACTGTCCCTTTAAAAGGTACTGTAGAACGACCCCTGTGCCTCTGCATCTGTTTCTTTTTGCAAGATACAATAGAAATCAAAGAGCACTTCCTGTATTACCACAGGACAAAACAAGGTGGAACAGAGTGATTTCAGTTTGAGGAAAAACTCAGCCTAAATATGCAGAGTTTGTGTGTTAAAAATGTGTGAATGAAACAAAACAAAACAAAACTCCGGGTTTGTTTTTGATGAGGAAACAACATGTTAACATAGATCAGAACACAGGTCAGAACATAGCGTAACATGGGCCCTTTAAGGTTGGTTAGTTGGTTTGTTGACAACATAAAAAATTAACCAACACTGACAAAACAAACCTGTCTTATCTTGTATCATTAACCAATAGTTGCACAAAGACAATCATTTTAATTTTAACTAACTATCAAAACTGTTAAAACAAAATTGCAGGGCTGTCAGAAAGTCATTTTGTAAAATATCCCCCCCAGAAATACTCTTTGCAATAGATCAATGCAGCAGGCCACAAGATCAATACTACACCCGTCATGATAATTACTACACTGAGTATTTGGGGTCAGTATTTATCCTGCAGTAATGGGACTTTCTTTGATATTTTTCTGTATTATGATGAGATTTGAGCTGTGGATGGTTGAATTATGAACTTTTATTGCTCATTATAGACACAAACTAGCTATTTAAAGGTGCATTGTGTAACTTTTTGGTTGGGAGTCTGTCACCTGCTTGTTTCTATGGATATGCCATTGCTCTGCCAGTATGGCAAACAACTCTACTTCACATTTATTCAATTACAGGTGGTTTTAGAGCTCAAAAATACCTAGAAAAACAGGCTTTCTGACTGTGAGCGGGGTCGCCTCTCCGCAGATCTGACCTGTAACTTGGCCGGGTTTGGTCTCCATGAAGATAGAAAGGTTTAATGCCGTACTGTGAAACTTTCCAGACGAAGCAATAACATCTCCATGAAGAAAAACATTTGGCAGACCCTCCACCAGAAAAGTTACACACTGCTGCAGCCTTAACTGTTATTTATTTATTGCAGCTCATATTATTCTTTTTTTTTTTTTTTTTTTTTTTTTTACAATATTGCACATTTAGAATAGTTTTGGGGAAAATTCTGGTTTTGATTTGCTTTCAGTGTTACTGTATATAGTCTATACTGTTTCTTCAGCAACATATCTCAGCTCAAAATGTGTTATCCTGACCGACCTTATCAATAATATAACAGAAAGTACCACAATAGTACAACAGTAGTACCGCAATATTTCTATTATTTACAGTGCTTAACAAATTTATTAGACCACCTAAATAAGCATAAATAACTTCATAGCATATCAAAAACGTATTTATCAAGAAAATGACCAATTGGACTAACACAATTGTCCTTGTTGACAAATAATAACCAAAAATGTGAATATTTAGTGTGAGCAGGGTCGGCACAATAAGCTCCAGCTTCTGCCTACACCTGGTCAATGATTTGCTTGTGTTTGATTTGATTATTTTACATACTGAATATGCTTTATTTTATGGGCATCAGACTGAACATACAGTTGTGCTCATAAGTTTACAGACCCTGACAGAATTTGATTGATTTCTTGGCCGTCTTTGAGAGAATATGAATGTTAATACAAAAACTTTTCTTTCACTCATGGTTAGTGCTTGGGTGAAGTGGTTTATTATCAAACAACTGTGTTTCCTCTTTTTAAATCATAATGAAACAGAAACTACACAAATGACCCAATGACAGCCTGGAGTCTTTTGTGATAGTTGTGGATGAGGCTCTTTATTTTCTCTGATGGTAAAGCTGCTCATTCTTCTTGGCAAAAGGCTCCAGTTCCTGTAAATTCTTGGGCTCTTGTCTGAACTGCAGCTTGAGATCTGCCCAGAGGCTCAGTGATACTGAGGTCAGAAGAGACGAACACTCCAGAACCTTCACTTTATTCTGCTGGAGCCAGTGACAGCTCCACTTGCCTTTGTGTTTTGGATCATTATCATGTTGGAATATCCAAGTAAGTCTCATGTGCAGCTTCTGGACCAAGAAATCATCAATTCTGCCAGGGTCTGTAAACTTATGAGCACAACTGTATTGTATGTAGACTGTAATGAGTTAAACATTAAATAATCAAATAAAAAACATGAAACATGAAACACCTTTGGCGCAGAGAACAGCTGCATTCTCGCTGCATTGTTTTTATGTCGTTTTGCAAAGTCTCTTTTGTTATTGAGCTCCAAATAGTTTCAGCTGTTCCCAGAGATTTGCTTTGGATGAGACTTTGGTGTCATTTTTGGAAAAACATAGCAACAATAGTTATATTTTAGCATTAAAGATATCGTTTTGATAAAAAGATCTTGCATATACTGGCGGATTAACCAATATAGAAACATAAAAAGATACTTTGGTAAACAGAAATACTGTTACATTACGTACGGCAGCAGTAACACCTTATACTGGGCGGTGGTCTAACAAATTTGTTAAGCACTGTAGCGCACACCAACCTAAAAGTGCCCCTTTATGAAGTGTTGTCTATATTGTTTTCTCTTTATCATGTTCTATTCTATTATATTGTGATGTTTGAGTTACTGTGTCCAAATAATTTCCCTTATGGATCAGTAAAGTCTAAGTCTAAGTCTAAGTCTAAGTAATTCTCCTTTTGTCGTGGCTGTAGTAGAACCAGCCCCTCCTCTCCTCCCCGCACCACTTTATTTTCCATCCCAGTGTCGTGCTGCACCCGGACTGACCTCTATGAGCACGTCAGCGGCGTCGTGCAGACACATGACCAGCGTGCCCACCCTCGCCATGTTGTTGACGTAGGAGAAGGTGATGAGGGAGATGGTGGCCGCGTGGTGCACCAGCATGATGGGGAAGTCCTGCCCGCAACAGTGGTCAGAGCAAATACAAAGAGTCAGAGCATTTGAAACAATAACAATGGTATTTTCAAAGTTAGTTTAGTCACTGCTGCATAAACACAGAGAATGACAGAGGTGTAATAACTGTAAGGGTGTTAGCTTGGCAAATACTGTAGCAGAATGAGATGAAAATGTGTTAATTTGGTTTTAATAATATTTTTAGTAGCATGTTTTTGTGAGCTAGAGTTCGATTTTGGAGTAGACTTGAAACTCGCTACCAATTTAGATACTGCACTGACAACGAAAAACTTTCTTTAGACAACAGAAAGTCATTTTAAACTTTAAATTGCAGCACTTTCTTACGTAGTACCATCATATAACTTCGATTAGAACCCTGCATTAGGTTTTAGTAGCCAAAAGATAATTTAGGAAGAAATTTGGAAGAAAAAGATGTTTTAGAGGTTGCTCAAACTGCGTGAATTTGCCTGGAAATTGACTCATTTTGCATTTTCAAGTAACTTTTCATGGACTTTATGGATGTTCTAAGCAACTTTTTATGCATGTTTCAGTTTGTGTTTGCAGAATAAAATGACAAATTATTCAAATGCACCTCATTTATTTGGTTTGCTATGTTAAAGTATAGGGCAATTTGTGTCTTGAGCAACCTCTAAATATTAATTAATTTGCATAAGATTTTGACCGAAATATTTTGCCCAGACATGGAACCAAATGCAGGGTTCTAATCTAGAGAATCTAAAAAAAAAGTTTAGATCACCCTAGTGCGTATACTAGTTTTAGTACTGATTAGTGACTGATTTTCTGTACTTTTGACACGCCCATTGTGAGCTGCTAAAATAATATCTTGTGCATTGTGTAACTTTTAGAGTAATAGTTAGTTTAGTCACTGGTTTAGTCACAGAGGTACAAAGACTGGGACACGTCTGTAAGTAAGTTATGTAAATACTGGAGCAGACCGAGTTTAAACATGAAATTGTGATAATTTGATTGAGATTTTTTGAAGTGGAACAAAGTCAAGTTTTTATTTTGCTATTGAACTGCATATATGCTGTTTTAAAATGACCAGTATTGTCTACTGGTCATTTTTGGCAACTTTGACCCAAACTAAGTAAAGCTGCAACTTTCTGGTCTAAAACACCTACATTCGAGTGTGTGCTGCCTTTAAGTAGTTGGTGACATCACGCAAGACTGTCCCGAATTTGAAGTGTGGACATGTGTTAGACCAATCACACAGTTCCTTATACCCCCAGACCTCTTTCTGTCTTTTGTTTAGTCCTCCAGACACTGCCCAGTTCAGCAGAATCTTTTTGAAATGTGGTTGTGGGCGGAGTTTAGGCGTTTAGTCCCACTTTAATAATAATTAAAGTAGCACGTCTTTGTGAGCGGCTAAAAATGTTGTTGGAATCTTAAGTATCCACGGGTTTCAGAGTTCATTAGCATTCGCAATTAATATTTCAAAACCTTGTGACACACGCTTGGGGGCATTACCTGCTTGTCTTTACAAAAATACGCAGATATATTTAATGCCGTACTGCAGGACATTCTCGACAAAGCAGTAACATCTCATTGGGGATAAGCGGTCGGCAAATACTCCACCAGATTTTAGCGTTGTTGCGCTGGCTTCCCGTTCATTTCAGAGTTGATCTTAAGATTTTATTGTTTGTTTTTAAAGCTTTGAAAGGACTGGCCCCACACTACGTCTCAGGCCAGATCCAGATTTATACCTTTGCGCATGTTTTGAGGTCCGAGGGCTACAGATCCAGCTCGTGGGTCCTAAGACGAGGCTTAAAGCCAGAGGGGACCGGGCTTCTCTGTGGCCCTAAACTCTGGAAAGCCCTGCCCCCCCACATCTGAACAGTCTCAAAGTGGAGTGTTTTAAGTCTCGTCTTAAAACCCACTTTTATTCTCTGGGTTTTAACACCGTGTGAGTTGTGCGGTCCTCTGTGTCTTTTATTTATCTTACTGATTTACTGCTATTTTATGATTTTTATGCTTTCATTTGATTCACCGTGACGTCACCACAAAATATCACCACCTGCAATAAAATATTAATCTTATTTTCCCTCGTTCTGCCATGTTGTTTCATATATTTTCGATATTTTTTAAAATTGATTTGTTAAATTTAATTAACTTGGGTTTTAGAGGTCAAAACGCACATTAAAGTGTTAATTGATTTATAACTCAGTCAGTGTGGACCTGGACCTTTACGCGGAAGGTAAACCTACAGATCATGAAGCATATTTCTGTATACTTATTCTAAATGCCTTTCCTTTTGTTGTTTCACAGTTTTGTACATAGCACTCTTCAGACTTTCTTCAAACTTTCTTTTGGGATCACAATTATTAATTAAATCATCAAAAACATCCTTCTGACTTCTCTACGCCGTCGTCATTTCCCCGAGTAGAATCCCGCGACATACTGGTTTTATTGTTTTACGACCAAATACCAAATTTTAGCCATTTACATTTTTGTTGTCTTCATTTTATGAGCTCTGTGCAGCACTTTGGAAATGGATTTGTTCGTAAAATGTGCTATAGAAATAAAGTGGACTCAGATTTGGACCAGAAATGTTAATGAACCTTTAAATAAGATGATAAAATTAAGAGTTTCCACTTCTAATGTCGTCTAAAACTATCACATAATGTACTAAAAGTCTTCAGCAGAGTGGTTTGACGAAGATTATAATGAGTTAGAGATGATTGCATGATCCAAAGACGTATGTACTGGTCTGCCATAGTACACCTATGGAAGTGCACGTATCTCACAAGTACCCAGAATGCATTGCGGCCTGATGACACAAGTCTATTTTTAGCAACCCAAAAAAAGCAGAGGCAAAGTGTGAGCATGTAGATGATAAAATGCAGTACAGTGTGCCAGAAAATAAAGGAAAATCCGACACTAAAACGAAGAGAGAACTGATACTTTGCAGCGGATGCCATCAGCGTTCCCTGGGGGTGTGACGCTAACTGGAGGCACTGCTCCGTCTGAAGCTCCGTTAGACTTGATCTCAGCTTTTTTTTCCCAACACGATCTGACCAGAAACTACAACAGCTGATCTGATTTTGCGCTGTTAAACAAGTCCCTCTCAAATAACATTACTATCACAAGCTAGTTAGCATTGGTCAGCAGTTGTTCAGTTTTCACTCTCACCTTTTTTCCTTGTTTCTTCAGTCAAACTAAATGGAACAATAAAAACTGAGTAGGATTAAATAAGTTTTCATCTTCCCACTCCTTTTTGGGCCATTTTTTTGTTGCTATTTCTGTTATGATTGCACTAAAGTCATGGATATGTAAAAGAATGTAAATTGCTTACTTGCCCAAAATAAAAACCTAAATAAAAATAAATAATAAAATAATGCTTGATTTGATCACAGGCTTTTAAAAATGTGTTATTTAAATCCATTTTGTGAATCCATTTTATATCTTAAAGGTGCACTGCGCAACTTTTCTGATTGAGGGTCTGTCAAATGCTTTTCTTCATGGAGTTGCTTTGTCTGGAATGTCCCACAGTACGGCATTAAACCTTTCTAACTTCATGGAGACCAAACCAGACCAAGTTACAGGTCAGATCTGTGGAGAGGCGACCCCGCTCACAATCAGAATGTCTGTTTTTCCAAGTATTTTTGAGCTGTAAAACCAAATGTAATTGAATAAATGTAAAGTAGAGCTGTTTAATGTCGCACCGTGGAACATTCCAGGCAGAGAAATGACGTATCCATAGCAACAAGCAGGTGACGGACCCCCAACCAAAAAGTTACACAGTGCACCTTACCTTTAAAGCTCTTAATCAATCAATCAAACTTTATTTATAGAGCGCTTTTCATGCACAAAAATGCAACACAAAGCGCTTAATATTTGGCTGTATTTGCTAACGGCTGGACATTCTGCCATAGACCTACGCGCGGAACCATCCCGGCGTGATGTCACTGCAAAGTATGAGTAGAAGTTGAGTGGATGCAGTGCGGGGAGGACATACAGTACTGGAGGATGCATGGGGAGCAGAGGGCCTCGTCAGAGTGGGGCTGTGCATGAGAAAACTGAAAGGAGAAACAAAAAAACACACAACATGCCCCCAGTCAACGCACAGATGATAGAGATGATAGAGCAATGCATTGTGGGAGAGCGGGAAGGCATGTGCGTACACATACACACCCAGTGAACCCCAAGAAACAGAGACATGTGGAGAAGTTAATGATGAATGTAATGTGATGTGATGTAGTTTAAAGGTCCTATATTGTGCAAAATTGACTCTCGTGAGCTTTAAAGTCATCAAAAACAGACCTGGAGTTGTGTTTTGTTTCATTCACACATGTTTAGTAATCATTTATTATTAGTCTCTCTACATTTCCAATGCTCAAGATGCTCTTTTCCACATTGTGATGTCATGTACTGGTAGTTTTTTTAAGTTAAGAGCTCCTTTCACTTTTAATTCTGTAGAGAAAGCGTTGAAATCATCCAAATGATTCTAGTGTAGAGTTTAAAAGCACAATGGAGCATAGGGTTGGGCGGTATCCAAAGTTTGATACCGTTCGTTAAACCTTCTCAGCATTTTACCGGGGTATACAGTATTACCTTGACTAAGAATTATTTTGTAGCTGCACCTAAACCATTCAGAAACAAAATAGCAGCGTTATATTTGAAGATGAGGCACAAGTTCTGATCCAAACTTTGCAGCGCGTTCGATCGCATCAGCATCAGAGCACGACCTGTTTTTATAAGTGCTTATACAGTATGCAAATCCTCTTAAGCGCAGCGTGTCCCCTCTCGACTCTCAGCGTTCAATAAAACGTCTCCATCGCAAACTTTTCGGCTCAACGTCACACACGAAGCGTCAGTCAGGTTTTTCTTCTTCTTACTTGCTGCGTGTGGATCGAAATCTCCGTTGAAGAGGAGAGCGGAGGGGAGAAAGTCTGAGCTGTGGTTTTAGGTCCTTCTGTAGATTTTCTTTTAATGACGGTAATGAAACTGATACCGTTGCTGCTTTTTGATACCGTGGGATACCGGATTACAGTATTACTGCCCAACCCTAGTGGAGCACTTCCTGTATTGTGCAAAAGATAGATTAGCCAGTAGATTCGCCAGCCAGCCAATAGATTTGCACTGCAGTTCTTTAAAGCTCCCAAATTTGGATTTCAATGACACCATGATGTGACGTTTTGGCACAAGCCCTTCTCAATCAATCAAACTTTCTTTATAGGGCGCTTTTCGCACAAAAAAATACAACACAAAAAGCTTTACAGTGATTAAAAAAGAATTCCCCCCCACAAAGCTAAGCTAAACAGGTGAATCTTGAGATTACCATCTGTGACATGACTCTTTTACTACTATCTGAATCTGGAAACTATGCTAACTCTCTGGGAACCATCTACATTTAAACACATACTGTTTTTTCCGACTTTTTTTCGTGATGTGGGTTGTCCTGCGACTTATACTCAGGTGCGACATATATCAGTGTCTGCTACGCCTCATGCTCTTAGTCCTTTACCACGGTCACTTTATTCACCAACTGCAGCAGCCTCGTACCTATTTGCTTAGTTAAATCCACTTAGCGACTTTTTTTTGTCCAGACAGTGAATAATCCACTGAATCTCGTCCTTTAGTCCGACAGAAGCTCACTGCAGCCATGCGGCTTTAAGTTTTGTTTCTGTAAAACGTAACCAAATGTGCAAAGCTGCATTAAACACATTATTACTCAGTGTATATATTGAGCGGAGCACCGGAAACGTATGTGGAGCGGTGATAAAGAGGACCAGTCGAGCAGCAGAAAGAAAGTTTGGAGTGAGCGAGAAACTTGTGCTTGACTGGAGAAAAGTGGAGGAAACTCGAACTGCAATGAAGAAAACAAAAGCTCATCTTGGGATAAAAGGTGGATTTAGCTGGAGGTGGTGGAGTTGCTCAGGAGTGACACAGAGGAGAATTCATTGGATTTAGTGATTTGGAAAGAGATAGAGAGTTTGGTAAGTTTGTTCTGTTGTTTCTGCTCTAGTTTTCTGAATAACTGTTCCTTATGTTGCATTAACACACCAGACACATGTTCAGCCTGTTGTTCTCTGCTCTATTGTCATTACTATAACTTGTCTTTCAAGATGAAATGTCCCTTGCTGGTCTCTGATTTGATCAAATAAATCTCCCCAAAAAACGTATACATGTTTTTTTCATCTTCATTGTGCATTTTTTGGCGACTTGAACTCCAGAAAATATGGTAATACATGAAATGGGGGGTAACAGACAAGGACTGGGCCAAAAGAAACGTTGCAGCATATGTGAGGAGGAAACAACCCCTCTGCGACATCGGCACAGTCAAAACACAGAACAAACATTTCACAGGAGCAGCAGGGTCGGGGAGGGGTGTGGAGTCGACCTTCAGACATGTTCAAGAAGGGCTTGACCCGAAATGTCACAATGTGTTGTCATTGAAATAAAAATCTGGGCGCTTTAAAGAGCTGCAGTGCGGATTTCTTTCTTCTTTTGCACTATTTCTGTCTTTGGACCCAGCACGCAGGTGAAATAGTTGGATGTGCATGTCTCGCACTTCCTGTATTAACACATCACAAGGTACAACAGAGTGTTTTCTGTTTGAGAGACGAACTCAGCCTAAGTATGCAGTTTTTAAGTGTGTTAAACATGTTTGAATGAGACAAAACATAACTTCAGGTCTGTTTGTGATGCGGAAACATTATAACAGATTAAAAAAATAGCACAACATAGGCCGGTTGAACAACAGTGAGATTTTCTACTTAAAAAAGTAAAACACATGAAGGAAAAAATAAAACTTAAAACTGAACACACAAACTACAATTTTATATAAAACTTTTGTACAAATTGGACACATAAACAGTTTAAAGCTGTGTTAATTAGTTAGAAAAAAATAAAATAAAATCTTGTCTCATGGGATTTGTGTTTTGTTCCACGGTGCCATCCTCAGCAAGTAAAGACTGCAACAAAAACTAAACAAAAAAACACTGTGGCATAAAAACATTAGGGGTGACACGATTCATGAAAAAAAAAACAGACCAGGTCTAAACCAAGTTTAAAATCAGGACTAAACCCGGGCTAAACCAGGACTAAAATCAGATCTAAACCAAGTCTAAAACCAGAACTAAACCAGGACTAAATCAGGATTAACATCAGGTTTAAACCAAGTTTATAACCAGGACTAAACCAGAACTAAACCAGGACTAAACCCGGGCTAAACCAGGACTAAACCAGGACTAAACCAGGACTAAAATCAGGTCAAAACCAAGTCTAAAACCAGAACTAAACCAGGACTAAATCAGGATTAACATCAGGTTTAAACCAAATTTATAACCAGGACTAAACCAGAAATAAACCAGGTCTAAATCAAGTCTAAACCAGGACTAAAATCGGGTCTAAACCAAATCTAAACCAGGTCTAAACAAAGACTAAACCAGGTCTAAACCAGGTATAAGCCAAGTCTAAAACCAGGACTAAACCAGAACTAAACAAGACTAAAACCAGGACTAAACCAGGACTAAACCAGGACTAAACCAGGACTAAACCAGGACTAAACCAGGTCTAAACCAAGTCTAAAACCAGGACTAAACATAACTAAACCAGGACTAAACCAGGACTAAAACATAACTAAACCAGGACTAAACCAGGACTAAACCAGGACTAAACCAGGACTAAAATCAGGTCTAAATCAAGTCTAAAACCAGGACTAAAATCAGGTCTAAACCAAGTCTAAAACCAAGACTAAACCAGGTCTAAACCAGGACTAAAATCAGGTCTAAACCAAATCTAAACAAAGACTAAACCAGGTCTAAACCAGGTATAAACCAAGTCTAAAACCAGGACTAAACCAGAACTAAACCAGAACTAAACAGGACTAAAATCAGGTCGAAACCAGGTCGAAACCAGGACTAAACCAGGTCTAAACCAAGTCTAAAACCAGGACTAAAACATAACTAAACCAGGATTAAAATCAGGTCTAAACCAAGTCTAAAACCAGGACTAAACCAGGTCTAAACCAGGTCTAAAACCAGGACTAAAATCAGGTTTAAACCATTAGTAAAATCAGGACTAAAACCAGGTCTAAAACAAAGTTTTTTAGGTCTATATCCTATTTGGAAATGTATTTGAGAAGAAAAATGTTGACAATAAAAGAAAATAAAAAGTACAATCGTTTTCATTTTACTCATGATTGACTGGGAAAAGAAAGTAAAACGGCGAAGCATTGAGGAAAACTAAAAATCCTGGCTCTATTTACAACAAAGACCCGTTCTGAAAAGACGCACAGCCAGTGAAATCATTGTTGATATGATCCTACTGCCCTGGAAATGCTTCGCTATTTCACACCTTGCTAACAATGCTCAAAAGAACGTGATCGTGTGAGGGCGAAGAGACCAAATACAGTATCATCCAGTTATTCTGAACGTGGCAAAGGCTTCGGAAAAATAAAAATATAAATAAAAAACTGATTTACAAACCGAATCGTGGGCTTACCTTCCTTTTTATGTCTGTGAATTGAGAAAAGAGTAGGGACAGGTAGAAGGACAACTCCAGGATGTAGTAGTAATGGATGTCCACCGTCAACGGCTGAAATAGTGAAACAAAACAAAAAAGACACGTAAGTATGCAAGTTAAAATGTGCTTAAAGGTCCTGTATTACACAAAACTGACTCTTGTGAGCTTTAAAACATGTTATAATGTTGTTTTCTCTTCAAAAACATCCCTGGAGTTGCGTTTTGTTTCATTCACAAATGTCATGTAGTGGTAATTTACCTTTTACCTTTTGTTCGGTAGAGATTGGCAATTACAGAGCTGAAATTATCCAAATGATTTTAGTGAAGCTGGAACGAAGTGTTTTCTGTTTGAGAGAAGAACTCAGCTTAAATATGCAGCGTTTGCGTGTTTAAATGTGCATAAATGAAACAAACACAACTCCGGGTCTGTTTGTGAAGAGGAAACAACATTATAACATAGATCAGAAACACAGCGTAATATGGACCCTTAACGTACATAATAGAAACTACTTATTTCACTACAGCATAGTTAACATAATCATACTTAAGATTTTACTAAAAGTCTTGATTATTTCTTCTTCTTTTTTTTTTTTTAATTTGATGGAGTTTAGAATTTTACTCCTTGGTTAGACACAAACAGATATGACATAAATAGAGGTAATTACATACATTTTACCACCAAACGTAATCTTAAAAAGCCCATATTACACTATTTTCTGTTCTGTTATAATGTTTCCACATCACAAACATACCTGGAGTTGTGTTTTGTTTCATTCACACACGTATAAAACACAAACAGGGCCTGATACTTCCTTAATATACTCGTCCTCGTTAGACATGTGCAGATACCACGCACCGATACCACTGTTACACGACACATTATCCAGTATCCCGGTTTCAGTGCCCTGTATAAGCCAGCATCCTGGTTATGAGAAACCAGTGCAACATAAATAAAGCGACTGTACATGAGTGAAATGACTGTTAATTTAAATGAAATGAAAATGTGAAAAATGTTGTGCCGTGTCAGATGCGGGTCCGGGTCGGGTCGGACGCAGGAGAGTGCGGGTCTAATCTGCGGTTTACAGAACATCATGTGCAGTGAAATGCAAAAATGCTGTTTTTACAAGGAGATTAAATGTAAAATCCACAAAACTCTGCCCGTTTCATTTTCAAACCAAATATGCGACGTCCTGCAGCTCAAAATGACTCCCGAGGAGAAAAAAAAGTGAGTGGAGAATTCAAAGTTGTGGCTCTTTTTTGGCTCTCGGACTGATTTTCATTCGGGTGCGGTTTGGGTGTAGGTTTGTATTTATAGCGGGTCGAATCGGGTGCAGAATTTTATTTAAATTTTATCGGAAAACAGGTCGGGTGCGGACTGAGATATGACAGGTACGGACGGGTGCGGTTTGTCAAAATCAGACCCGTGCAGGACTCTGACATGCAGACGTACGATCTCTGAAAAGTTTAACATGAACCATCTCCAATGCGACATACGCACAGAACAGACTCAGCATCAGCAGAACATCCTCTGTCACAGAAAGAACACAAATATTCCACTGAGTCCGACAGAAGCTGAACCGCATCAGCGCACAAGGAAAGAGTGGCTTTTTTAGCGTTTAAAGTTTATGCAAATTTGCTGTGCGGTTTTAAGTTTTGTTTCTCTAAAACGTAAACAAATGTGCGCAAAGCTGCATTAAACACATTATAATCAAGATTCAAAAAGTTTGTCAGATTTTCATATTCACATATGAAAAAATGAAATCGCGTTTCTCACTTTCAATCAAAGCTAAATTAAACAATAATAAAATGAAAGAAAAGTTCTTCTTAGGGAGACAGCCTGGTGTGTAGAGAGGTAATATCGTGGTTGTTTGTAATTTTGTATTTTTTGGTTGTTTGTATTTTTTCCTGGTTTATTAAATATATATTTTTCACACTTGCAGATGTAAACAGACTAATAATAAAGTGTTACTCAAACGTGTGTGAATGAAACAAAACAACGTCAGGTATGTTTTTGACAAGGTAAAAGCATTACACAAAAGCTCACAAAAATCTATTTTGCGTAATACAGAACCTTTAGCAAAGACCAAAACTAAATGAAAACACTTAATTTTGTTAAATGAAGGTTTAAACTGACAGAAAAATGCCTCCCGTTCATGTACATTGTCCCTGCATTTAGGATAGATTTTTCAGTGTAGAAATATTCTGCTTTAAAGCTTAAAACTGCTCCTTCCTGCACTTTTGTACTTCTCTTACCTTTCTTTCCCCACAAACTGCCACTAAGCTTTTACATCAAGTAATTGGCAGTTTGTGGAGAAAAACGTTAAAAGAAGTACAAATTTACCACAGATCCAATCCGACCAATCCAAGAAATAATGAGAAAAAGATGAAAACCTGTTGTAAGCACTTTAAAAATCTTCTTTATTGGCGTGTAGAATTACCTGGTAGGGATAGTTGTACCAGCATTCTTTAGTGTTCCAAAGCCACGGCGTCTGGGGGGAAAAGAGAAGGCGAAAGGCATAAATGAGACGCCAAACTTTTCAAATACAAATTGAATGACAGCACAATGTGAAAATAGACCGATTGTGAAACTCTTAACTCTTAGGGCCAATCCCATTTCTAATTTCTACCCCTTCCCCTTGCCCCTTGAAACTGAGCAACAAGGGGTAGGGGTTGAAAGTCCGCCAGCTTTTACGTAAACTTACGTAAGCACAGGGGAAACGATGAGCGGGATGACACAATTAGTTCACAACTTTATTTCCATCAACTGATCACTCAAGTCACAAATAACATGACACTGCTCAACATAGTACTAGAGAGTTTTTGTGCATTTTATGAAGAAAATGACCATTACACATTGGAACAACGTTAAACTTAAGACAATACAGCGGTTATCACAAAATTTAAACCATAAATAATGGAGAAAATACATTTGTGAACTTCTTTGGTCTCTTTGGTTGTGGCAGCAGCGATCTTGCCGGTGATTCACATTCTGAGAAATTGCTCATACTCCTCCGTTTGGAGCGTGCCTCTGAAAAATCTTTGTTTGGAGGGTATAAAGCCCTAACACTTCCCCCCACCTCTCTGCCATAACAGTAACTGGGACACCCCTAAACCCACATGTGAACGCACAAAATTGAGGGGGTAGGGCCAAGGAGTGAAATGGGTGATTCAGCCTTATTGTCCTGCCTGCTGTCTTTAAAGGTGCACTGCATAACATTTCTAGTGCTTGTTTCCATGGAAATGTTATTGCTTTGTCTAGAATGGGAGATAAGTCAGTTACAGGTTACAGCTCTACACTACATTATAACTTGGATCTGTGGAGAGTCGCCCCTATTCACAGAAGGAGCTACTGTATTTTTGAGCAACAGAAAAACTCATAATAATGAATAAACGCTTGATGGATGTTTAATGTCATACCGTGGAACATTACGGGCAAAGCAATAACATCTCATGAACTAACATCAAGGACCATGTTGTCCACCCTCCTGTGGGCTCACCACCTGCAGAGGGGTTCATAGGGGGGGTCAGGTGCTATGAGGATTGGGCAGCACGCTGCCCCCACGACCCAGCTGGATTAAGCGAGAGAAGATGGATGGATGGATGGGCAATAACATCTCCATGGAGACAAGCATGTGGCGGACCCTCAATTCAATCCAGTTTAATTCTGTAGCACGTTTCATAAACTAAACAGTTTCCAAAGTGCTGCACAGCACAGATAAAACATATCCAATAGAAATATAAGGTAAAGCTCTATTTAACGCCACTCGTCCTTGATAAGACAATAAAACTATTAAAATCAAATAAGAGCAAGAATACCAATAAATAGAAAGGTTAAAAAAAAAAAACATAAAAATAAATAAAAGACACAGAGGACCACACAACTCACACAGTGTTAAAAGCCAGAGAATAAAAATGGGTCTTAAGATGAGACTTAAAGCACTTCTCTGTGTGGGCCGTTCGGGGGCCAGAACGTTCCAGAAAAGTTGCGCAGTGCACCTTTAGGCCCCATTTACACAGATATTTTTAGAAACAAATATTTCCCTCGCTCTGTTTTCTGAAATAACATCGTGCACACAGCATTGTTTTCATAAAAGTTTCCGTTTACATGAACCCGTATAAATATGCCGTCGAGCGATGACGGTCGTCTCACCCTCAATGTGAGGACGCAGCGAGTCGGAGAGTAACAGCAGTGATGACCACGACATCCTAAAGTTTTCATGCCACTCCTCCGGGACAAACACTTCATTTTCTAAATTATCCCACCAGACAGCGGTCCGCACAGGTCGGACCCAAAAACGGCGACGTTGGAGGTGACGGTGACTGGATCTTCAGGTCATAAGGAGCTGAGCTCCTTCGCCCTCATTCGTCTCTCTTCATCAATATGATCCATCAGCTGTGCAAATGCAAACACATGACTAGTGTTTGCAGCAGAAGCAACGCGACTGCTGCTCTGATGCTTCCATGATCATCACCATAGAAAATGTTAACACTGGTCGCAAACACTGAAACGCCGTTTATGTCACTTTACGCGCAAACGCAAAACCGTAGTTTTCCAAAATCTCCACGTTAGCCGGAGTTTTTAGAAAAACTTTAGAAAGATTCATTTTCAGAGGCGAATTCTCTGTTTGCGTGTAAAAGATGGGTACAAACGAAGGGAAATTTTTCATATTTAAAAATACCAGTGTATGTGTAAACGGGGCCTTAAGAAGACATACGCTAAATCAAGTTTTGAAACAGTTTTTCGTATCCAGTTTGGTCATTTCATGGTCATTTATTTCCTATTTGAAAAAATGTAGGAAAGTAAAATTTCTAGCGATGAGCCGATACGATACTGATATTGGGCCGATACTTCCTTAATTTACTTGTACTAGTTAAACATGTGCTGATACCACTATTACACGACACTTAAAACTCCCGGTTTCAGTATCCTGAATAAGCCAGTTTCTTGTGTTGTAGAAGTTTTCAGCTTGTTCAAGGAAGGGCGGAAGTAAAAGGCTGGAAACCAACTGATGTCTTAAGCAGGAGAAGTTTATTTACCATCAATAATACGGGCCCGGGGGGACGTGGAAAGTGAACATAGTTTGATTCCAAAAGTGAACATAGTCTGATCTGTGAGTGTTCAAGCCCCTTGACTCTGCTTCCAAAGGAGGAGGTTTATAAAGCGTGTGGGAAGACCATGAAGGCCCGTAGACTCCAGTTAGACAGAAATATGCCACAATTTAGATAGTGGTTTGCCAATGGTCTTCCAAGAGAACATGCTGTAAATATAGCTTTGGTGAGTCAATGTTAAACTGAGTAAGTGGAGGATAAATTACTTAAATTCTCTTACATCCTGGTTATGAGAAACCGGTAGCCAACATAAACGGGTTAAAGTATCAGTGTCGGTACTCGTACTCATATCGGTTTTCGAAAAAGTGGTTTTGCTGCATCCCTAAAAATTTCTAAGCTACACTTCTCTTTTGAAAGTCCGGATTTGTACGATCCTAAAAATATACTTAGTCCATTTTAAACTGTTTACAACGGTCCAAAATTATTCCTCACTTAACTAAAGCGTTCTGAGCATCCTAATTATTCATATCGATGAGTTTAGCGCTTTTCACGACTTTCAGAGACCAGAGAGGGGTTTTGCCGTCACAGTAAAGCTTATGTCTAGCAGGCTAATCATGCTCCTCTTGATTGTAGCACAGTAAAAAGCTTTATAATCAAATGCAGGCAGATACAACAGACGTATTTCGACCTCAAGAGCTGCTTACACAATATATCTGTACTGAATTTTGCTGAAATACGTGAAAAGATGCTCTGTTCCACCTTGCGATGTCAAATAAGCAAGGTTGCTGTGCTAAACATGCGAGACTGAAACAAAAGTCCAGGTTTTTTTATGAGGAAACAACATTATAACATAGATCAGAACGTAGCGCAATACAATACTGGCACTTTAAAGCTCGGTTTTCCGCTTGTTTCTTTGCAGTGATTATTTATTCATTCATTCAAATCAACAAGTGAAGTGAGAGAGCTGCTTGAATATTCATCCTCTAACGCCCAACACTGAGTCATGTTCCAACAGCACATCAGCACAACAAGAGTATGATTTGATCTTTGTAATCAATATTATACAAAGTGTGCAAGGGCAGAAGAGCTGGTATACTGTAGCTACTTTTAACTGTACACTGGAGTAAAGATTTAACCAAGAATTTTACAGCTACTGGAGGATATGTGATAGGAATACATTAACTGTAAGCATTTTGAGGTACGCAACTCCAAAATGTCCACATACAAATAGTCTATGCATACTTGTGTTTAAAGCAGGCCAATGCAAAATGGGCTTTTCAGAGCTTTTAACCATATTATAGTCATTTCTCTTTTCATTTACCCTCTTGAAGTTGTGATTCATGTATGTTTGAGTCATTTTTAATCGCGCCATCACGCCAACACCACATGTGCGAAGGGAAAAAAGTTTATTATATGGAGACGAGGCAGGTCGGCTGGGTTAAGACTCTAGGGTGGGGGTTCAGTCTCAATCTTCACATGGCCCAGCAGGAACGAGACCCCCCCTCGTAGGCGTCTTATGTCTGGAAGCGAACAGATATGGGATGGGAGGGTGGGGTCAAGTTATTCGGGACAAACTGGGTTGTCGGGATAGGCTGCGACAAATAGGCTTCTGGGAAATAGGCTTCTGGGAAATTGAGGTGTGGTAGAAGTGAGCTGTGATTTGCTGGAGAGGAGGCGAGGGCGGAGGAGGTGTGGTCCTGCTCCTTAACCTAAGTTAATCATATTAACTACATTTATTTTCAAGATGCCATATTACTGTCTACATCTTCAAAGCTCAAAAGCTGTTGCACTCTGTGATGCCTAGGGTTGGGCGGTAATACAGTAATAAGGTATACCGAGGTATCAAAAAGTAGCGACGGTATCGGTTTCATTACCGTCATTAAGAAAATCTGCAGCACATAAGGACCTAATATAATATTAGGAGCATTTTGGCTTCAGGGGAATGACGGGGTGAGACAGCAAATGTTGAGGAGCTATGACCCTGCGTCAGGCCAGAGATCCCACCACAGTCGCTTCAGTCACGGGGCACAGCGCCGACCTTCTCCCCTCCGCACTCTCTCCTCTTCAAACGTCGTTACGCAGGAGATTTTCATCCACACGCAGCGAGGAAGAAGAACGAAAACGTGACTGATGCTTCGTGTGTGATGTTGAGTCGAAAAGTTTGCGATGGAGACGTTTTATTGAACAGCGAGAGTGGACGAAAGTTCCCGCTCGAGGCCGAAGTCAGACTTTCACGGAGACGGTAACTTCTCCGAGTGCCGAGAGCGCAGGTCTGTCAGATACAACATGCTGCAGTGGGAAATATCACACGCCGTGAACTGTCGCCTTTTACTTTTTATTCCAGAATCTGCCTCTTCTGCACTTTTTTTTGTCTCGGTGTGTCCCAGATCATTAAATGGAGGGAGATACTCACTGGTGAAGTTTGGTTTGATCAGAACTTGTGCCTCATCTTCAAACATAAAGCTGCTCTTCTGTTTCTGGATGGTTTAGGTGCAGCTACAAAATAATTCTTAATTAGTCACAGTAATACCGTATACCCCAGTAAAATGCTGAGAAGGTTTCAAAATTTGGATACCGCCCAACCCTAGTGATGTTTCATAGAGATGGGCAATTCCAGGGCTGAAATCATCCAAATGAGTCACAGTGGAGCACTTCCTGTGTTACCACATGACATCACAAGATGGAACTGTGTGTTTTCTGTTTGAGAGAAGTGCTTAACTTATGTAAATGTGCAGGATTTGTGTGTTAAACACGTGTGAGTGAAACAAAACACAACTCTGGGTATGTTTGCGATGAGGAAACAGCATTATAACATAGATCAGAAAACACTGTAGATCCTTTAATCCTGGTTTAATCCTAATTCAGAATTTGATACAGCGCTGGTTTAATCCTATACACAGATATAACCTCTATTGTCTGTATATACACATGGTCTTCCTGTCTACCACCTGCTCTAAGAATACCCCCAGAGACGCAGCAGAACAGAGCCAAGGAGCCAAGTCTGAACTCTCCACAAACTGCTTCGTCATGCTCCTCCTTTCGCATGAAAAGATCTGTGCCGTCTGCTATCTGCGGTCTAATGTTATCTAATGTATTCTTAATGAGACCGATCATGTGAATAGGAATAGTCTCAGGGGGGCCACACAATCTGTATTTAGACTCACAAATGGTGGTTTTGGGTCAAGTTTTTAAACACTGCTTTGGTTGGAGGTAAAAAAAAAAAAAATACTACAAAATAATATTACTTAAGTACAAGTGCAAAGTAGAGGTGTAAGAAATGACTGAGAGGTTAATAAAGTATTTGTTAAAGCTGCTACTCAAATAAAAGTTCATTTGAAGTTCATGTAATTTGAAGAAGAAAAAAAAGACCCGTTATCCTTGTGTTTGCTCTACAGCTATAATCTATGACGCATGCGGATCATTTTGTTATAATTTGCACATTTTAAATCGCAATATTCATGTAAAACGGTGTAATAAAGTTCACTGACTTCTGCCATAGCTACTAGGAATGTAACAATAACTGAAATATGGTGATATCGTATCGGTCGATACGATAACATCGTCTCACAATAACATCGTGGACCATCACAATATATCAAATCCCAAGTCTCTTTGCTTAAATGAAGAGTTCTGATGCAGAAATAGCTAAAAAAACAGAGGGAACTACATAGACCATGATCCTTTGCTCCGTTTCAGTGCAGACGACATGAAGAAATAACTGTTCTAAGCACTTTTACATCTTCATTCTTTGGATTAAGTCTTGTGATGCATTTTTAGAGGAAAAAGGAGCAGATTCACAGTTTTATATTGTAATAAATACGGTACAGTGAGATGTATATGGTGAAAATATCGTACAGAGAGATTTGGATTTCGTTCCATCCCTAATGACGATAAATGTTTTACCAAATGACTGGTCAAAGCATTTTAGAATGTCAGTCTTGTTATTATGTAGAATATCATAATATCGTGAGCTTTCCCACGATATCGCCATAAATATTGTACCGTGAGGTTCATACCGTGAAAATATATCGTGAGGCTTGGATATCGTTACAGCCTTAATAGCTACAGATCACACTAACGAGCAGCAGGTTTTTTATGTTTGTACCAAAATGACTTTGAGATCCTGCCGCGTCCTACACATATCACTAATTAATAAAATAATAATGAAGGTGAAGTAAGTACAGAGAAGGTCGTCAATATGGCTTCTTGAAAATAAGCGATTAAAGTTTGCTCAAACAGGCACGAATCACTCCAAATCCACCTTTGGGTGAGTAAATGGTGAGGGGAAAAACGGGAAACAACTACACGACACAACAACATGGTTAAAAGCTCTAAAAAGTTGTGTGCATAATAGAAAATCTGGTATTTTAGAAGGACACAAATGTTCAAATCATTTCATATTGTCAACTTAAAGCCACCTGTAAACTTACTCACAGTGGGAAGAGTCTCCAAAACCTTTACTCGAGTAAGAGTACCGTTACTTTAATAAACAATATTACGCAAGGAGTAGTAAAAGTATGCTGCTATCAAAGTATTTCTTTAAAAGGTTACTCAAGTAAATGTAACCGAGTACTGCCCACCTCTGTGATTTCTTATTTTATTATTCATAATTTTAAGGCATTTTTCACATTTAGCTATATTTACATGACATTTTTCTTTCTTTTTCTTTCTGAATACAATGAAGTAACTGTATGATCTGAACATAAATAAATGGAAAGTTGAACTGAGTGTTAACAACAGAGAGAAAAACAGTCCTAATAATATTTTCAAGAACCATCTGGCGCCTCTTACATTACACTAAATGAGAGTTATTTGGACATGGATCAACAGACTGCGTCACTCTCAAGTATTTTTAGTTGTGAATTGCAGCTATTTATTTTGAGAATAGAGTTTTCTTTCCTGTAGCTTTTCTTTGAGGTACCAGAAAATAATGTACCTCAAGTGTGAAAACAGTCTCAACATACAGAATAGACTGAATAGAAAGAGATTCGGTTTTATGGTTGATGTCCTGACATTTATAAAGCCTTGAATGGTACAAAAGTGCAGAATTCTTGTAGCAGAGTCTAAGATAAGATGAGATAAACCTCCATTATATATACAAATGGACATAGCTGACCCAGTACTGTAGCTGCCGAATTTCAAATAGATTAAATTACTTTGGCTTCAATTGACTTTACATTGGAAAACCGTCCCTTTCTCTCGTCTCTTTCTGTAACTGCTGCAGTGATCCTCGTCGTTTCGGTCTTAAAATGTTCGCATTAACCCGCTCTACATGATACAATTTGCTCCTTTAACGATCAGCTTTGTGAGCTTCGTTTGACTTGGGCCAAACGCTCTGGATCGTCACACTCTCTTAGTCCACTTCTTTATGTTGGAGTGACCGGACGTCCCTATTTACCCGGGACAGACCCAGTTTTGAGCCCTGTGTCCCAGTTGATCTATATTTCCCAATGTGAGATATAAAAAAATAACAAAGATAAAATAACCTACAGCTTAAATGTCAAACCAGAGCTATTGGCAATGGTGAAAATAATCTGCACAGGCTCGTGATACCTCCTGTACTGTCCTATAGTGACCTGCGGCATGAGGGGACCAGGACTAAACCAGGACTAAACCAGGTCTAAACCAGAACTGAACCCGGACTGAGTATCGGGACAGGCCCGGGGGTGAGCTCGAGTAGACGTCGGGTAATGGCAGGTGAAAGGACCGGCGCAAAGCTCCACTCCCCACGGTGCTTGAGTGCAGCTGTCGTCTGATCGCACTTTACAGACACCCTGCTCCACGGACTCGAGGTTCTCTCTCTCGGCCTCAAGTCCAATATTAGTCCTGGTTTAGTCCTGGTTTAGACCTGGTTTAGACCTGGTTTAGTCCTGGTTTAGACCTGGTTTAGACCTGGTTTAGACCTGGTTTAGACCTGATGAAGTAGTGGTTTAGTCCTGGTTTAGTCCTGGTTTAGACCTGGTGAAGTCCTGGTTTAGTCCTGGTTTAGTCCCGGTTTAGTCCTGGTTTAGTCCTGGTATTGACCTGGTTTAGTCCTGGTTTAGAGCTAGTTTAGAGCTGGTTTAGTCCTGGTTTAGACCTGGTTTAGACCTGGTTTACACCTGGTGAAGTCCTGGTTTAGTCCTGGTTTAGTCCTGGTTTAGTCCCGGTTTAGTCCCGGTTTTGACCTGGTATTGACCTGGTATTGACCTGGTATTGACCTGGTATTGACCTGGTTTAGTCCTGGTTTAGTCCTGGTTTAGACCTGGTTTTGACCTGGTTTAGTCCTGGTTTAGTCCTGGTTTAGTCCTGGTTTAGTCCTGGTTTAGACCTAGTGGGGGTCGATGACATCATAAATCCTGTACCCCCACATAAAAAATCCCCACTACACCACTGTCCAAAACACTGATTATTCCCAGTTTTATACACGAAATGTCCCGGGTTCCCCATTTTTGACCAGTTTGATCTCTGCCAACAGTAAATAGAGGCATAAATTGTAATTTGTTTCGGTAAAATACAAAAAAGCTGCTTAAAAATAACCAAAACACAAAGATAATGTGACTATGTGACTCACATGTTAGTCACAAATGGGCCAATTACAGAACAATTCTCCTTAATTAGGCTCTCATTTCACCATTGTATTATTACCAACCACCACAAACCGGGGATGTCCCAGGTTTTTACTTTCAAATTCTGGTCACCCGAGTCTAAACTTGTCCCACAATGGAGAAATTACAGTGCTGCAACTTGAAGTTCAATATCAGTAGCAGAATAGGAAACACGCAATGTGGTTTGGTATTAGAAAGTCAAGATGCAATCATGGCCTGAAACTGCAGATAACACGAGAGAATGAACATGTTGGCCTTTTGTAGGTGTGAAAATGACAATATATAGCAAGTATTACTATTATTATTATTAGCATTATTATTAGCATTAGCATTATTAGCATTATATATTTATAGGCTACTGTTGCAGCCTTTTTGATTAATAATTTTTTAATCTCCAAAACATTTTTTTCTATACAACTTGCTCCTCTTATAAATAGGCTTACATTTTAGAATATGTATGGGCCTATTTCATTCCACTTAGATATAAGACTGTTCAGAAAATTGACATTAAAAATAGTTTTAAATAAAAAGAAAATGTAATATTCATTTTTATTTACTCTGGACAATAATTCCTATTATTATTATTATTATTATTATTATTATTATTATTATTAGCATTATTATTATTATGAATAATAATAATAATAATAATAATAATAATAATAATGATAATAGAATATTTATAGGCCTCATTCACATTAGACATAAGTAAAAAAAAAATTGACATTCAGAATAGTTTTAAATAAAAAGAAAATGTAATATTCATTTTTATTTACTCTGGACAATAATCCCTAATGAGTTTATATTTTTCTGCATAATACTTGCAATGAAAATGCGATGAATAAAACTAACTTGAAGCACATACCTTTTTAAGAAAGCGGACGCCGTAGGTGAATATGTAAAGATAGAACGTGAACCTCCACCTGAAACACAATAAGAAAACAATTGTCATATTAAAAATGCAACTTTTATTTTTTAAAGCAGACGTACGGCAGCAGAGCCTTCCAACTTGTATTTTCTTTAGCACAACATTGGCCAACAATATCTTAAATTAATAAATAGTGCATTTTGTGATCTCTGTTATTGTGTTATAATGTTTCCTCATCACAAACAGGCCTGGAGTTCTGTTTTGTTTCATTTACACATGTTAAACACACAAACCCTGCATATTTAAAGTTTTTTCTCTCAAACACAAAACACTCTGTGTTTTGTGTTTTTAAACTCCATACAGCTTCACTAGAATCATTTGGATCATTTCAGCCAATTTGAACTGGTAAAGGATAGCCATTTAAAGGGACAGTTCCGAATTTTGGACACAGGGCCTTATTTCCTTGTGAGCCAGAGTGTTGGAGAAGTGTGGAGACACAGAGCACCTGAGGCAAAACTATTATAACTCCAGACTGTCCATGTGAATGTCTGGGTCAACAGAATAATTTTAGAAGTAAAACCAACCGTTGCATTTGAAGGATTTCTGTCTGAGCAGCTGCAGCGAGTTGTACTTCCTGATAGAAGCTCGGCAGTGGCGGACTGATATATGAGAAAATAGTCCCTCAACATGTGACGATTCGTGCGATGCAAGTTTAGTTTTATTTCAGACATTATTATATAAACACAGACATTGACATGGACAGTCTGGAGTTATAATAGTTTTGCCTCGGGTGAACTGTGGCGTGGGTAAGACTGTTTTTAGTGGCAGGACGACTATGGCCATTGACATGCACTAGCCTAGCACCAGCACCTCTGCAAATACAAAAACTGGATGGAATATTTAAAAAAGTGTCTCCACACGTCTCCAATACTCCGAACTGTCCCTTTAACTTGAAAAACTACCGCTTTATGACATCACAGGGTGGAACAGAGCATTTTCAGCATAAACAGCTGAATAAAGAAAGACTCAAACATGTGTGAATGAAACAAAACACAACTTTGGGTGTGTTTTTGATGAGGTAATAGCATTATAAGATGGCTTAGAGCTCAATTTTGCGTACTATAAGCCCTTTCACCTGCGCTGTAATTCCCATTCTGGACATATTTTCTTCTTACTAAATCTTTCTGAAGTCATTTCGGAACCACCGGGGTTTTCATTCAGACATGAGAGAGAGAGCGGGTGGCCAAATTTTAATCTTCTTACGATAATTAGTCCTGATTTATGGCTCATTTTCAGCAGTACATTTGGCAGTGTGGGCTCGGCTGGTGGGCTTACAACTGCAGAGAACAGACTCTTGACCAGCGCTAAAACAAGAGTCGATGTTATGACATACTTTGGCGTGCGTCGAGAGGTTATTATGGGATGTGGGCTTACATGCATAGCTGACAGTGAATGAGTGAGTGCAGAGAGAGGAGTATGTGCACAGCAGTAGGTCATGTAAGCTAAAAGGCCATTTTTACGTGTGGGGGAGCTAAATAAATGGAAAGAGGCGTTTATGTAATGATTTAAAACTCCTACATTGCACAAAATTGATTCTTGTGAGCTTTAAGTCTTGTTATTAAGTTTTTACCTCATCAAAAACACACCTGGAGTTGCGTTTTGTTTCATTCACACACATTTGAGTAATCTTTTAAGGCTAAATTGCAGTCTTTGTATTATTTTAAAACATTTCAAGAGGCAAAAACATTGACCGTTTCTTCCTTAATTGAAACCAACATTGCTCAAGGCGAATCTTTAGAGAAATTGTCACATCAAGTATTAAAAATGTGTTGTTAAGAGAGTGCTAAAATTAAAATAAAAGCTTCTGTTAAGGTCCAAAATTGAGTCTGGTTGAAAATTACGAAGGGTAAACAAGTTCAAATTCAAATCCCAAAAAGGTACACTATGTAACTTTTATGATGGTGAGTTTGCAGCCTGCTCGTCTCCATGGAGATGTTATTACTTTGCCTGGAATGTTGCAAAGTATAGCATTAAACTATGCGTCTTTCATTGAGTCAATTGCAGGTGTTTTTATTGCTCAAAAACACCTTCAAATTAATCTTCCTGAGAGCGGATGCACTTCGCCACAGATCTGACTTGTAACTTGTTTCATGCCGTACTGTGGAGCAGTGTAGGCAAAGCAATAACATCTCCATGGAGACAAGCAGGGGACATGTAACCAAAAAAGTTACACAGTGCACCTTTTTAAGTTAAATCTGTGGTTAAATATTCAAATTAGACAAATCAGACAGATGTTTCTTGGCCCTCCGGCTTCAAGGTGAACTAGCCCTTGGAGTTGGACCCTGAGCAGTACTTTTTACTGCAAGTTTTTTGAAAATCTACCTTGATAAAGCCAATATTTAATATTTAGTGTCTGGTTTTAAGGATCTTAGCATGAGTAAAGGACTGATGGCTCATTCTGACATGTTAAACATCCATATATTTCAATTATTCAGTGTATGGAGCAACAGTCTATTACCCTCGATGGGCCCTCTGCTTCGTCTGTGTTTAGATTTGTGGCCCTTAATAAAAAAAGTTTGGACACCCATGGTTTAAAGCTCAAAGCGCTCTGTTCCACCTTGTGATGTCATGTAGTGGTAGTTTTAAAGTTAACAGCAACTTTTACTTTTTGTTCAGTAGAGAATGGAAATACCAGGAGAAGAACTGAGCCTAAATCTGCAGGGTTTGTGTGTTTAAAATGCGTGAATGAAACAAGACACAACTCCAGGGATGTTTTTGATGAGGAAACATTATAACATAGATTAAACTAGTGCAATATAAGCCTTTTTAGATGATGTGGTGTTATGCAAAATGGTTATGTAATCAAGAGTTATCAAGTTTTGCTTTGTTCAATCTCTTTATGAGCGCTCTGCTACATATACAGGAAGGAAATACTGACTAATCAGGGAGCAGTCTATGTCAAGACAATTTTTATGCATCAAAAACAGGTATTTATTATTAGATTTTTATTTGGAATTAAACAAAATCTGCTTTCTGTGTTTACTGTCTGAAATATCACACCAGAGCTACACCAAACTGAGCCGCATTATAACTCATCCTCATTATTTACTCATCCTCTAAAGCAGAAATGCTGGTTCAATCTGAATAGAACCGCCAACCTTCAACTGAGTCAGCCATGCATTTATTATTGTATTGCCAGATCTGTGGCGAGGCGAGTCCGCTCTCAAGAAGACTGCATGTTTTCAAGGTGTTTTTGAGCAATAAAAACGCCTGTAATTGAATAAATGAGAGACGGATAAGTTTAATGCTATACTGCGCGATAAAAACACCTGTAAATGAATCAGTGAGAGACGGTTTAATGGTTACAATGTGGAACATTCCAGGCAAAGTAATAGCATCTCCATGGAGACAAGCAGGGGGCAGACTCTCCACCAGAAAAGCTACACAGTGCACCTTTTGAATTTGAATTTTAACACATTTTGGACCTTAACAGAAGCTTTTATTTTCATTTTAGCCCTATTTGAGTAACACATTTTTAATATATGTAGTAATGGATCAGATTTTTATTCCGTTCTCTGACAAATTAGTGACTTTAAAAATAGCCTTACACTGTGATACAACAATACAATGTGCAACGGCATGAATCAAACTGGGTACCCCCTGGTTCTTTTAGGCTAATATGTAAACTTCCTCTTAGTAAGACTATTTAAGAATAGGCGTAAAGTACCAAATAAGAGCTGGGTTTTTTCAATTAACCACCAAGTTTCTTTTAAACACCGGGTGCAGGTGTATATTTTAATAAATAAACGCCGATTCCAAATAAACGGCGAGTCTAATTGTACGTGCTGGAAGACAGAAGTCGTGCTGCAACAACAGGACTCAGAACTGATGCTCGCGTCGTCTCTGCACAAACAAAACTTAAAACCACACGGCTCATTTGCTCATTTTTAAACTATAAGCGCTGAAAAAAAACAGCTCTCTCCTTGTGCTACTGATGCGATTGATGAACGTTCTCGCTCTGCTGCTCCACACTCGCTGAGTCTGTCATTTGTTTTAATTTGATAAAGACATTTCTGCATGTTGTGGGAGGCTTTTAATTACTTTCTGTAATTTAGGAGTCGCCTCGCTCTGGAGATATTTTGTTGTAACATTTCAAATCAACTCGCCTACGTCTGTATAGAAAGTAGCTTAAATTATAGTACCATATTTTCCCAGTTTTGCTGAGATTTTTGTGAGAAAGAAATTAATCACCGGCCCCAAATTGCCGCCTGGTCTGAAATAAACGCCTGGTCTGTTAAGAGATTGAAACAAATAAACGCCCCGGCTCTTATTTGGTATTTTACGGTACTTTTAAAACAACCTGTTAGGTCTTTTGAGCTTTAAACAAAGCTAAAAAGCTGTTTCCTCATCGAAAACATACCTGGAGTTGTGTTTTGCTTCATTCACACATTTGAGTAACCTTTTATTATTTAGTCTGCCTACATCTCCAACGCTCCAAATGCTCTGTTCCACCTTGTGATGTCATGAAGCAGTAGGTAGTTTTCAAGTCAAAAGCTCCTTTTACCTTTAGTTTATTATAGTAATTTGCAATCCCAGGTTTGAAATCATCCAAATGATTCAAGTGAAGGTGTATGGAGTTTAAAAACACAGTGGAGCCCTTTGTGTATGTACAGTTTGAGAGAAGAACTAAATAAATAAAACTAAAATATACAGAATTTGTGTGTTAAACATTCACTTCTCATTCCACACTCTTCTCTCTAATTTAATGCTTCGCTTTCTTTTTAATTTTATGATGATTTATGTTTTGTTGTTTGTGTATTTATTATTCTGTAAAGCACTTTGAACTACTTTGTGTACGAATCGTGCTATACAAATAAACTTGCCTTGCCTTGTGAATGAAACAAACCAAAACTCCAGGTCTGTTTGCGACGAGGAATCGTACAACAGTACAACAAATCAGAAAACCGCGTAAAAAGGACGTTTTAAGCTGACGTTTGAAATACCGCGTACATCCTCACGACTCGAGTAAAGACGCGCAATAAAAATGGTCCGAAAGCACTTCAAAGTTGAGCCCCGTTAAGCTGCTGACGGGCGTCTTTTTGTCCTGGATTATAGAGCATGTTGTGCAGCCAAATGAACTGGACGAGTCTACCTGGCACACGCAGCAAAGCCCGTCGCCTGGCAACCGCCTCATCAAACCTGCAAGAGTCTTTTTCAAGGGCCACTGAAAGGCTGCTATAAATGTACAATTACAATGACTCAACCAGTTTCCCTTCAACAGATTTTCTGAAGTCAGACGCAGCTGTTTTTTTTTTGTTTTTTTTGCTTTTATAATGTCTCTGTGCCAGTGCTGATAAGAAGGTGCGGTGGTTTTAAGAGGAGACGCGATAACAAGGTTTTTTTTTTTTTTTTTAACATGTTTTTGCTTGTTTTTAAGGTTTTAAGTCGCTTTGATGCAACTCCGAAGTAGTTTTGTCACGATTCAAACTTGATTTTGGTATAGGATAACAATAAGCTACTCAATTACCTGGGCAAAAACCTTACACCTTATTTACTCCTACCTGCACCTTTGTATTTTATTATATTTTATTCCATTTTATTATATCTGTATTTTCTATTTTATTATATTTTTTACTACATTGTTTACTTATTTCCCTTGTATTTGCAAACACTTTTTAACAGTACTATTTATTGCTGCTATTAGTACTTCTTGAATATCTCAGCGAGTCAAACGGTTCTTCTCATCCTAAGCATTTCATTGCTCTGAAGACCTTGTATTGAACCTGCAAATGACAAATAAACAATCTTGAATCTTGATACCAATTCCAGTGCCGTCATGACTTTGAATAATCGTTTTCAGCATAAAATTGTTTCTTTAGGCTTCCATGTGATCCTATAGTGGTCCTGACGGTTCTGTCACATTAAATCCTGTTTAATCTTTTTTTGTGCCGTCAATCAATTAAAATATTTAACCTCGATTAATCTCATGAATGTTTAGTGTAGTTAGGGTTAGATTTATTTGACGGGGGCAATGTACATGAGCATTAATCACAAAAAATTAAGTGCTCGGAGCTTATTTCCATCTGCAGCCCCTGCGACCAACAACTTTACAGACGATCTTTGTAATAAGTAACAAAGAAGAAGGTTGAAATGAACATAGGTACAAAACAATGTAATTCATAATAGTTACAGTGTCGGTGATACGTTTCATCAGTTAGTTAAAAATAGTTAAAACTTGTTTGCCGATACCTCCCCGTCCCCTTCTCATGTTTACAAATTGCTGTTTAATTTCCAGGCAAAAGTTTTTTAAGTCTTTGCATAGTTTTAGCTCATCATAGTTGTTAATCATCGTCACTGTCATAGTTAACTCTCGATTAAGCTCCTAATTGTCCCTTGAATAATCATTTTAATATTATTAACATAGAAAAGTGGACAGGCTTTGTGCAAAGGTTTTTTATTGCACCCGTGTTTGCGAGCGTGTTTTTTTTTTTTATATCAATACTTCCAATAAGTAGCCCATCAAGTTTCAATACTTGTTTTAGTATCGATTAGTATCTGATGACTGCCCAGACACTTTTGACAATCGTACTCTGAACATATGAGCTTTCACCAAAGAAATGAACCAATCTGCACCAAAAGATGTTTTTCAGCCTTTGTCACGTCAATTTTTATCCATAGGTTTAGCCTATATATGGGAAATTATAACTTCAGTCTTGTACCTAAACAAATTCTTTACCAAATATTACTATAAAATTCACTCAAATATGTTGTCTATAAGTTACTCAATTAAGAAGCCTGTCCTAAAAGTAAAAATCCCCTCTTTGTCTTGTTTTGTTTTAGTTTTGGGCTTTTTTGTTTGTTAGTTTTATTTATTTATTTTATTATTGTTATATTTTGTATCAGTTTTTGTCAGTGTGAGTTAATTTTTTTATTTAATTAAATTTTTTGTTGAATATTATTATTGTTTTTATTATTTGTGTTTATTCTGGTTTAGTCTGGTTGATATATCACAGAGATTATGAATAATAAAAAACTTCTGTAAAACCACTTGCATCTAAGAAAGAATCAATCAGTCAAATTTATTTATAGCGCGCTGTTCATACAAAAAAATGCAACACAAAGCACTTAAAACTTGATTATTTATTTATCCATCCTTGTTTATTTTTTCATGAACACCATTGCAGTACTACATTTTCTTATGTTTACACCAGAAATTTACAGAAATCCGCTCATTAACCTGCAGTTTCTTGCCTTAAGCTACATCATTCTGTGCTATTAAATGCAACAAGCCAAACCCGCTGTACGCAGACTCCCTCCGTCCTGCCCTGAGCCTGTGGTCAGCAGAAAATTCACCCACAGCTCCACAGACGCCCTGTTCACCTTCTCAACACACCGCTAATTTGCTTTGATTACGCAGTGCGATTTTACTAGCCCCAAATTAACAAGCCTAGAAACTGCGCCTCATTTCAACACTTTGCCAGAAGAGAAAAGAAAAGCACGAATGGATTAGGTCATTTTAAAACGAACAGCAGCTCATCTTTGGACGGTATCTTGGCACAACACCACTTTTGTTGTCAGCTTGGCTTCTCTTCAGTATCTACGGGGGGTATGAAAATGACAGACTGCACGCGCTAGGTAGAGAACAGCAGTAATGAAGACATTAGCAAACCTGGCTGTGTTTCAGGAAAGAGGAGATTCACATTGTGTACTGCAAACTGCTAATACACCTCATACCAGCCTTAAAGGGCCCAGATTAAAATCAGTGTTATAATGTTGTTTCCTCATCACAAACAGACCTGGGGTTGAGTTTTGATTCATTCACCCATGTTTAACACACAAATCCTGCATATTTAGGCTGAGTTCTTGTCACTCCATACACTTTAACTAGAAATATTTGGAAAATTTCAGCCCTGGAATTGCTAATCTCCACTGAACAAAAGGTAAAAAGAGCTGTTCACTTCAAAGCTACAGCTTCATGACATCACAAGGTGGAACAGAGCATTTTGAGCTTTGGAGATGTAGATTAATAATAAAGTATTACTCAAACAAGTGTGAATGAAACAAAACACAACTCCAGGTATGTTTTTGGTGACGTACCAGCATTATAACATGGATTAAAGCTCAAGAGTCAATTTTGCATAAAGGCCGCCACACACTACAGGATTCTTCGGTCTTGAATGATTTTTATACGCCTGTCGTAAGATGGGACGTATTATGGTATGGCGCTGTCCGTCCGTCTGTCCGTCCGTCTGTCTGTCCGTCCGTCTGTCTGTCCGTCTGTCTGTCCGTCCGTCTGTCCGTCTGTCTGTCCGTCTGTCTGTCCGTCTGTCTGTGGACAATTTCTTGTCCGCGCTCTAACTCGACAACCGTCTCACCTAGGAATGTCAAACTTCATGGCTGGACACCCCATGGGTCAAGGATGTTCCCTATTGATTTCAAGGTCACAGGGTCAAAGGTCAAGGTCACGGCCCGACCCTTTGCGAAAACCTTGTCCGCGCTCTAGCTCGACAACCGTCTCACCTAGGAATGTCAAACTTCATGGCTGGACACCCCATGGGTCAAGGATGTTCCCTATTGATTTCAAGGTCACAGGGTCAAAGGTCAAGGTCACGGCCCGACCCTTTGCGAAAACCTTGTCCGCGCTCTAGCTCGACAACCGTCTCACCTAGGAATGTCAAACTTCATGGCTGGACACCCCATGGGTCAAGGATGTTTCCTATTGATTTCAAGGTCACAGGGTCAAAGATCAAGGTCACGGCCCGACCCTTTGCGAAAACCTTGTCCGCGCTCTAGCTCGACAACCGTCTCACCTAGGAATGTCAAACAACATGTCTGGACACCCCATGGGTCAAGGATGTTTTGTATTGATTTCAAGGTCACAGGGTCAAAGGTCAAGGTCACGGCCCGACCCTTTGCGAAAACCTTGTCCGCGCTCTAGCTCGACAACCGTCTCACCTAGGAATGTCAAACTTCATGGCTGGACACCCCATGGGTCAAGGATGTTTCCTATTGATTTCAAGGTCACAGGGTCAAAGGTCAAGGTCACGGCCCGACCCTTTGCGAAAACCTTGTCCGCGCTCTAGCTCGACAACCGTCTCACCTAGGAATGTCAAACTTCCAAACTGCACCAACAATTCATCTTTAACTAGGTTTGACAAATTCTAACTTAATTCTATATACAATAATTCAAAGTACGGGCGTATTTTGCCCCGCTGGCGGAGCTCTTGTTAAATGTGCGACAAAATGCGCCTACCTCAGACACAAGGAGAATCGTATGAGACTTAAAATCTCTGATCACAAAGACTTCAGCGGGATCTGTCTGCAGACCACAGGATATAAAGCTGTGAGCGCGATCGCATCAACTGTTTCCTGTCTACAGTAAAACTAGTCACTTTGAGACTCTGAAGTGTTCAAAGATCAGAGCTCTGCACTTCCAGTTTAGACACAAGTCAAAACTGTGTTATTATTATTTGTGAAATGTGGTGCAACACTTCAGATACAGGATTTTTAAAGCACAAAAGAATGGAGAGAAAGTCCGCAGGAAGTAGAGTCACTATCGCTAATCTGCAGCTTCACCTCGATCCTTGCGCTGTGTGGATGTAAACAGACACACACCTTTTTACTTTTAAAGAACGCCTCAAACCGGATTAATATCGCGGTTTTGTGGACTGGAGTCATTATTTGCGGAGGACAAATTCTATGGATAATGTGGATCAGATGCTGCACTTTAAATGTACCACTTTACGGAGACAAAAAGTCGGGTCACGCCTCCCAGAACTCAGAGAAGAAACCGTAGCCAAAATCAAGCAAATTCTCCTGTAGTGTGTGGCGGCCTTTAATTAAGGGGAACTAAAAGAAGACTTCTTATTTGGTTATTTGTTCATCCGTGTAGACAAAATTGTAGTCTAATTGTACTAATAGAAGAAATTTCAAGGTGCAAAAACATTGACCATTCTTCCTTAATTGAAGCCAAAATTGCTCAAGGCGAATCTTTAGAGAAATTGTCACATAAAATATTAAAAATGTTTCGTTAAGAGAGCACTAAAATTAACATAAAAGCTTCTGTTAAGGTCCAAAACTGAGTGTGGTTGAAAACTATGAAGGGCAAGCAAGTTAAAATGAAGTTAAAATCAAAAGGTGCACCATAACTTTTCTGGTGAAAGGTTCTGCCACCTGCTTGTCTCCATAGAGATGTTATACTTTGCCTGGAATGTTCCACAGTATAGCATTAAACTCTTTCATTTATTCAATTACAGGTGTTTTCATAGCTCAAAAATACCTTGAAAACATGTATTCTTCTTGAGAGCAGGATCGCCTCGCCACAGATCTGACCTGTGACTTGTTTCATGCCGTACTGTGGAGCACTGTAGGCAAAGCAATAACATCTCCATGGAGACAAGCAGGAGACGTGACCAAAAAAGTTCCACGGTGCATCTTTTAAGTTGAATCTGTGGTGAAATATTGAAAATGAAGATCTTTCCTTGTTGCTGCTGTTTATCCTTAAGATAAATGTGATTATTTGGCTTTTTGTCATCATAGAAAGATTTGAGATTTAAGGCAAAACGAGAAATTCAAAGTTGCTGGTGCACGAACTGAAGAAGCGAAACGTATTCGACTAAATAAACGTTTGTCCAGTTGACAAATTGAATTTCTCCTTTTGCCTTGGATTCTGCTTGGATACACACATTTGAGATTTAATTAAACAATCAAATTGAACATTTGTTTAAAGCTCTAAAGCTATAATCCACAAAACTGATTCTTGTGCGGTTTAAGACATGTTATAATGCGTTTAGCTCATTAAAAACATACCTGGAGTTGTGTTTTGTTTGATTCCTATGTTTGAATAATCCTTTATTATTAGTCTGTCTATATTTCCAAAGCTCAAAATGCTCCGTTCCACCTTGAGATGTCATTAAGTGGTAGTTTTCAAGTTAACAGCTCCTTTTTACCTTTAATTCAGTAGAGATTGGCAATTCCAGGTCTGAAATCATCCAAATTATTCTAGTAAAGGTGTATGGCGTTTAAAACCCCCCACAGTGGAGCACTTCCTGTTATTACCACATGACATCACAAGGTGGAAGGTGGAGTGTTTTCAGTTAAAGAGAAAAACACAGCCTCCACTGCAAAAACAGCTTAGCCAAGATTTAAGATATAAACACTTAAATCTATCAGAAAATGACTTAAAAGTAGCAAAATTATCCGTCCATGCAGCAAGATAATTCTTCTTGACAAGTTCTCTTAAAACAAACGGCCTCTAGACTAGGATGAAGCAGTCTCAGAACTAGTAAGTGGATAATAAATCTGAAAACAAGATGAATAACCTGAAATAACTTTTAAATAAGCCAGACCAGAGAAATTAGCAGTGTAAATATGCAGGGTTTGTGTGTTTAACAAGTGTGAATGAAACAAAACACAACTCCAGGTCGTTTTTTTGAGGAGAAAACAACATAATAACGTAGAAGAGAAAACAGGATAGTATAGATCCTTTAACATTTCTTCAACATAGACTAGTATTGACCCAAATTCTAGCTCACGCGTAGACTGAAGCTTTAATTTGTGCCTGTGCTCCCTCCTGTCCACGGTGTAATTGAAGTACATTGGTGTGATTAGACAGCGGTCTCGTTCTATGCACCAGGGGCCCTTCTCTCGGCTCCTCACAGCCTCGACGTGCTCCAGTCTGACAGATACACTCACTCACCACTGCAGTTTAGCTACGAAACACTAACTCACAGCCACCCCCCCCGGTAGCTCCACACTGCACTTTAGTATCACAGTAGATAAGTATGTACAGTAGAAGACAAGACAAGATATATTTCAAAACAGATTCTACTATTTAGCTTTTTCGCTGGGAGTCCGTCACCACAGTATGACTGCTCTGTCTTCCATTTATTCAATTACAGGTGATTTTAAAGCTCAAAAATACCTAGAAAAACATGTATCCGACAGTGAGCGGGGTCGTCTCTCCACAGATCTGACCTGTAACTTGGTCTGGTTTGGTCTCCATGAAGAGCGAAAGGTTCATGACGATATTGTGAAAGTTTACAGACAAAGCAATAACATCTCCATGGAGACATTTTTGATATTTGGCATTTGTTGAACCCTCCAGTGGTACATTTTAGCTCCTGTGACCAGTATTTTTAGATTAAAAATGACTTGGAAATGTCTTGATTTCAGAAATATTGTCCACATTACTGCCTTTAAAGCCTTCTGTACCCTTCAACAGTACACGTTTTTTTAAGCAATGCAAAATTTAAAGGTCCTATATTACGCAGAATTTACTCTTGTGAGCTTTAAGTCACGTTAAAAGGTTATTACTTCATCAAAAACATACCCGGAGTTCATGAAGATAGAAAGGTTCAAGACGATACTGTGAAACTTTACAGACAAAGCAATAACATCTCCACGGAGAAGAGCATTTGACGGACTCTCCAGTAGTACATTCTACTGTAGCTCCCCGGTAGTGCTGCTGCGATTATTCGACGTTGTCGACGTAATCGAATATGAAAATGAGTCGACTACAATTTATTTGGTCGAATATTCGCCTTTATTTATTTTTGGTCTCAAATGGCTCGTCCAGAGACCTTTTGCTTGCCTGAGATCAGGTATTTCCCCTCCACACCACTAGTAGTACTACACTCGAGGCGGACACCGGTGCTGCTGACAGCGGCTACATCCGGGGTTGACGCCGAGGTGGCTAACCTCGGCTTCAGCAAAGGCTAACAGCAGTGGTAAATAATGGCACCGCCAAAGAAAACAAACTTGAGGAAGTATTTGCCGTGCGCACTCTGCTGGCTGGTCTCTCTCTTTCTCTCTTCCCCCTTCCCCCGATTTGAGCATTTGAGAAAATGCCAGCGGCCGGTGGGTCAGAGTCGGATCCAAGAACAGTGGCGGCGACTTCTAGACCAAGACCTAAAGCCTCGAAAGTCTGGGAATACTTTCGGACAGATGGTGATAGAGTGGTTTGTACACTCTGTAAGACTTCTTTGGCTTATCACGGGAGCACGACCACGATGCATGAGGTATTGAGAATACCGTTGCAATATGCTGCTCGTGCATACTCGTTAAAGTGTGTGCATATCGTTGTTCAACATTGTCGAATGAGCACACACAACAGACATAACAGCAATAACCTTTGAAACTCGCACGCACAGCACACACAAGGTAACCTCCCGGGAAAATCTAACGCACACCGCTTGTTTTTTTTTTTAATTAGTCGTTTAGATTAGTCGACTAATCGAAAAATTAGTCGAGAGATTAATCGTTAGAAAATTAGTCGTTAGTGGCAGCACTACTCCCCGGTGCTTTTAGATTGAAAATTACTTCTGAATGGCAGTTGAAGTGTCTTGAATTTAAGAAATATTGTCCACATGACTGCCTCTAAACCCTTCTGTACCCTTCGGCAGTACGCACTTTTTAGCAATGCAAAATTTTAAAGGTCAAATATTACGCAAAATTTACTCGTGTGAGCTTTAATCCATGTTAGAATGTTGTTACTTCATCAAAAACATACCTGGAACTAGGGGTGGGCGATATCTCGAGATTTAAAATATATCGAGATATTTTTGAAACTCGATATGAATTCTGACATATCGATATATCGCTATAATGCTTATGTTTACTTCTGGTTTCGCCGCTTCGCTTGTTTTGCCTTCTCTGTGCCGCGCTCGCCTCCGCCTCCTGCTTTTGTTCCCCGAGTTCCTCCACGGAGCCCGGAGCTGGCCGCGGACTAAACCAGGACTAGGACTAAACCAGGACTAAACGCGGCCGCAAAGCCCGGGGCTCGGTCGCGGACTAAACCAGGACTAGGACCAGGGCTCTACAGTGCGCCCATTTCACTTGCATTTGCGAGTAAATATTTCGGTGTGCGAACGTGGAAAACAAAACAGGCGCATCTGTGCGAGTCCTTCTGCAGCCACAATAAGGAGCTGCGCACAGACGTAACATGACGAGTTAAACTTTCTAAATGCACCTGCCCAGCGCGAGCGCAACCACATGACACCTCCTACCGCGCACGACTCCAGCACACGAGCTCCGCGTGTGTGCAGATATCACGAACAAACTCCGCTTCAAAACACCCCCACACCCCCTTAAACGAGGAGCGCCCCGCAGCAGGACCCACACCTGTCCCACCTCTCAGTAGACACCCCCACGCCTGGACCGCCAAAGCGAGAGCTTTGTCTTGGTCTTGTCTCGAACTCGAGCGCATTTGGACTCGGTCTTGTCTCGGACTCAAGGTCTGAGTGCGGTCATTTTTCATTACGGCCGCTGCTGTCGCCAATAAACTCATACCGGTGTGTGGGAGCGTGTGGGGCTTCTCTCTGCAGCCTGTGCCAAATGCCAAATAAATCAATTTGTCACAATGTGCGTTTGATTTGGTAAATGTGCAGAAACTAAATACCACTTTAAAACAAGAGAATGTAACTCCAGTTTGGAATTTGAAAATACAGGTTTAAAAATCCTACACACTTTATTCACTTTGAAGCAGTTTTGTGTAAAGTGCCAGTGGAAGTTCTCTTAAAGAAGAGGTTCTTAAACTGTGGGTGAGGGTCCAAAAAGGGGCACAGAGTGTTTAAGTGCATTACTAAATTAATATTAATCAGAAAAAATGTGTTTTTTTGTTTTTGCAGTAGTTTGGGAGGGGGGTATTTTTCCTGTAAAGATATCGAGATATATATCGTATATCGAGATATAGCAAAATATATCGAGATATATTTTTTGGTCCATATCGCCCAGCCCTACCTGGAATTGTGTTTTGTTTCATTCTTACATGTTATATAATCCTCCGTTATTAGACTCTCATCATCTGCAAAGCTCAAAATGCCTCTGTTCCACCTTGTGATGTCATGCAGTGGTAATTTTCTACCTTCTGTGGAGTAGAGATGGGCAACTCCAGGGCTTAAAATTATCCAAATGATTCTAGTGTGAAGTTTAAACACAGAACTATAATAAAATGTGGAAGATGAATCCAAGATGGTGTCGTATTGTTTTCAATGGCCTGAGCTCATGTTTTACTTCTGCATTACTTCCTAATTTTTGGACCAACGCCGGAAAACCTGTGACCTCAGAAACGCAGTTCTGAACAATTGCATTTTATTTATTTGGCGCCTTTCTGGACACCCAAGGTCGCCTTACAACAACAGCTATAGCACTTTTCTCTTTTTGTTGTTCTTCCTCCGTTTTCCTTCTTTCTCTTTAGTAGTTATAGATATTATAGTTAGTATAGAGAGTTATGAAAGATAGTACAGAGATAGAAAGAGTTATGAAAGATAGTTATGTCACAGTTAGACTCACTTGTTTAGGAAGCTTTATGTGGGATTGTAATCTCTAGACTCGTGTTTAGTTTAGCTTTGTGGAGGGTAAATGTGGGACTGTTCTTTTTTTAATCACTGTAAAGCGCTTTGTGTTGCATTCTGGTATGAAAATCGCTCTATAAATAAAGTTTGATTGATTGATTGATTGATTTTTCACAGACACATGTCCCCAAAAACACTTTTCAGGGCATTATTAACAGAGCATTGTTCATTCACTCCAGACCCGATGGCAGTAAGTTACCACCAACACTCACGCACACGCCACTTTCACACCTACAGTGCATGTTTTTGGGTTGATGGGGGAAACCGGAGCGCCCGGAGGAAACCCATCCAGACACGGGGAGAACATGCAAACTCCACACGGAAAGACCCAGGCGACCCACCAAAATTAGAGCGCGAACGGCTAGAGCGGCGCTAGGATAACTCTTACAAAGCTGACGTTTAGGCACTTTGATGATTTCAATCAATCAATCAAACTTTAATTCTATAGCACCTTCCAACAGCCAAAGCCGACCACCTGTACAACCATAAGACAAGATAAAAAAACAATAAACATCATACACATATGTCAACAAAGCACATTACACCAATTAAAATAAAGAAAGTGTCACTAAGTGTTAAAAGCCATTTTAAATAAGTAGGTTTTAAGTTTGGCTTTGAACAAAGGCAGGTCAGTGATGGAACGTAACTCAATGGGCAAAGAGTTCCAGAGTTTTGGAGCGGCCACTGCAAAAGAACGATCACCCCACTTGTTTGCACCGGGACCGGGGGACCTCCAGCAGATGTTGCCCAGCAGATCGTAGAGCTCTGCTGGGCTGGTGAGGGGTCAAAATCTCACACCAGTAGGAAGGTGCAAGACCACTGAGTGCATTAAAAACAAACATCAATTTTTTAATTTTTTTTTTAAAAGAACAATTTTTAAAGCTCATATTGTAAAAATACAGAAGATTCCCTACAAAATCCGACATTTATGAAAGCTGTCGATGCCCTGCCAGCCGAACACGGGGAGGCTGATTTCACAAAAAATGCTTTGTGCTTCTACAGGAGAATTCTTTCTGGGCCGGAGCTGCAGTACCTAAGAGCGGCCACTAGTCACTCGCGGATAGAGGGGGACGCGTCTTATCCAGTTCTTACTAGAGATCCATGAGTTTAAAACACACAATGGGGCACTTCCTGTATTACCACATGACATCACAAGGTGGAACAGAGTGTTTGAGAGAAGAACTCAGCCTAAATGTGCAGGATTTGTGTGTTAAACATGTGTGAATGAAACAAAACTCCAGGTCTGTTTGTGATGAGACATTATAACGGATCAGAAAACAGTGAGATATGAGCCCTTTAACTGAATTAAAACATGAAATTATAAACATTAGCCTCTTTCATTTTATATATTAATACTTTTTCAATACACACAGCCTATTATTAGACTCGTTATATCCAAATCAATATTTAATGTGTAATGTGTAACAACTTAACGGCTCTATTTTGAGATATGTATTATTAAAAAGTTTTACATCTTCTCAATTTAATTAAATTCAAGTGTATTTATATAGCACATTTAAAACAACTTCAGCTGACCAAAGTGCTTCGCATAAAAAGTCAACACTTCTATGCAATTTTATTATAGAAATTGCGGATAAAACTTTCACTGTATTTGAACCACTATTGATTTGAAACGAGTGAGCCAAAAAAAGCCAATGAAAAGTTTGAGAAAAAAAAAGAAGATCTCTGCCCATTTTCCTCTGCTTTACTAGGTCTGTCATATTTTTTAGGGCCAGTCAGTATCAAAACAAAAAAAAACTGATAAAAAAGGACTAAATTGGACGTTTACTGAGTAGTTTTGATCTATAACAGTCAGATCTAGACTAAGAACACATGATAACATACTGCACTACGAGAGAAACTACATTTATTTGGGCTGAAAATTACTCTTATGTTTTTTCAAATCATTGTGGTATCAAAATCTGTATTAACTTTCAAGCCTTTTTCTTTGCATCAGACTCGAGATTGAAATTTCAGCCAAGGAAATACAAGTACCGGTATAACCAGAATATTCCATATCTAGAAAATCTCAAGCAAGATGAACGTTACTTTAAAAATCATAGGATTATTCATGTAGAAGTGCAAAGTGGTCCAAGAAATAGACCATTTTGCACTTCTACATGAAAGAAAAAGTATTTGGGTAAACTACTATTCAAGTAAATGAGAGTGACTGGACTTCTGATTAATCCAAAAAACTATACAAGAACAACAACAAAAAAAGGTTATCGTCAAGCCAAATATGTACCATGTGTAATTGTATAGTGATTTTAATTTGAGTGATTAGTGAGTGTGCTGGTGTTATGTACTTTTGTGATATTGTTGCTGTACTTTTAATAATAATAATAAGACATTTTATTTATTCGGAGCCTTTCTGGACACTCAAAGTCGCCTTACAACAACATAAATAAATTAAATAGGATTAAAACATACAGTTAAAAGCTTACAGTTAAAGTGGGGCTGCATTTAATTGATTGATTGTGTTTAATATTGTATTTAGTGCAGTATTTTATTAGTATTTAGTGATGCATTAGACAGTATTTGAATTGATTGATTGTATTGTATTGACTTACAATTAGTTCAATTCAAGTAGACAGCGGTATTCAAGTAGTACAATTACTTTTTCCCGTCTTGTAGATTATTTGACATCAAACTGTCAAGGGATTTAAGAGGGAAATTAGCCACGTCGGATATAATCTTCATTAATATGTGCTGTCCCTTTACAAATAAAAAAAATATTTTTTAAACGTTACTCAAGTAAATGAATGGGCCCATATTGTACTATTTCTGACCTCTGTTTTAATGTTGTTTCCTCATCTCAAACGTACCTGGAGTTGTGTTTCGTGTCCTTCACACATCTCTCAAACAGAAAACACTCTGTTCCACTTTGTGATGTCATGTCGTAATACAGGAAGTAACTCCACTGTGTTTTTAAACTCCAAACAGCTTCACGCGAATCATTTGGATCATTTCAGCCCTGGAGTTTCCAATCTCTACTAAACAGAAGGTAAAAAGTAGCTCTAAACATGAAAACTTCCGCTTCATGACATCACAAGGTGGAACAGAGCATTATGAGCTTTGGAGGTGTAGACAGACTAATAATAAAGAGTTACTGAAACACGTGTGAATGAAACAAAACACAACTCCAGGTATGTTTTAGAAGAGAGAACCGCTTTCTAACGTGGCTTGAAGCTCATAAAAGTCCATTTTGTGCCATATAAATATACCTAAATATACATATAAATATACTATATAAATATAAATAGACCTTTAAATGTAACAGAGCGCTGCCCACCTCTGAATTTATGCATCTTAATATCACTAAAACAGCTAAAATTATACTTATTTGTTGATACTTCTGCCCTTAGTGCTATTTCTTGTTTTGCACCATTTACTAACCAGTCTGTACAGCATGTGGTAAACCTCATTTCCATATTGTTATTATAATGGACAATCCATCAAACAGATTCTCACACCTGGTTTGAGAATAGTCAAATCGGCAGGACAGGGCTGGTGTTTTAAAAGTACTTACATGCTTTCACAGAACCGGGTCAAAGTACTGGGCTTTTCCTGGTTACGGCGCTGTCGGAACCAGCGCTGGATCGTCCGTACGTCCCAGTCCAGCTGCTTGGACAGGCCCTCCAGTCTCTTCTCATCGGGGTGCTAAAAATACATGGAATAATTAAAGTTTTCTATTATGGATGAAAAGGGGCTCAATAAGGATATGAGGCGTGAACAGACCTTGGTGATGGCAGTGAAGACCTTCTCCAGGATGGCGTTGGGCTGAGCTTTCTGAGGTCCGTTAGCCTGGATCTTCAGGCCCATCGCACATGGTCTCGCGATAAACCTGGAAAAATAAAAAACATATTATATTTAGTAGTCTAATGATGGCAAGGGAAATAATGTGAAAGAACTGATATGTATAGTCACTCTCTTCTTCTTCTTCAATGGTATCCACAATTTTAAAAGCTGTTTACGATATCTGTTTCTACGGTCAGAAAACTACACGTGGAAATAAAGCCTGACAGCCCCCCTCATAATGAAGTCTGCACAAGTCCTTTCTTTGGACATGGTAATGACAAAAGACACAGCTTTTGTAGAGCCTGGTCCTCACACATGGACGCTGTCTGACCTTGTTGTATTATTTACAGGTTGACTGTGTTTGCTGTGGTATAAATATTGAAGGCGATGGAGAGTTTAGAGGAATATTAAGAACTGTGTCCCAGAGGAGTCCTGACCCACATATGTACGCTGCTCTGACCATCACCTCTGTATCAGTGACAGTGCAGCGTGCTGGGCTCCACTATCTGTATTCTGTCTAAGCACACCGGGCCACAGGAGCTCCTCTCGGCGTGAGGATGGGCCGGGGTCCCGGTGCGGGCACGGTACAGGCACAGTGCACACTGCAGACAGCGCTGCTGCTGCGGGCCTGCAGATGAGCAGGATCAGCCGCTGATGTGAGAGAGAGAGGGGGCTAACCAGATAAGATGCCATTGTTTAGGTACCAGGCTGCCACACGCAGGACAGCGGCGTGTGCCAGACAACTCACAAAATCCCCGCAGCTCAGAGTAGTTGTTTCTAGTGAAATTGTGGCACGGTTAATGCACCCACCGTTCAAACACGAGCCGGATCATAAAGATGCAGAAAGCTAAAGGACACGCCAGATACAGGTCCTCGGCTTGGGGGAAGGTTGCCTCCTCTGTGTTCTTTAAGTCAGCCCAGGTTACGTTATGAGGCAGCCAGAACCTCTCGTTCCAAAACCAGGCCAGGATCCCGGACATGTCTCTGCAGCGGTGCCTGTCGCAGCGGGCAGAAGAGAAGAGCAGGACGGTCTCTCTGATGGAAGCGTGCCGCTCGGCAGTACCGTGGACACTACTGTGGGCTGTACCGAGGCTGTGATGAGCAGATATCCGCGGAGAACCGTCCGCTTCCCCTCACCGCGGAGGAAGGGCCGCTGTGTCCCGTCTGCGCTTCTGATTGGCGCTGGGAGATGTCACACAGCGCCGCTGGAGCAACCAGGAGAGCCGGCTCTGATCATGGGGTCTGCAGGGGATCTCATTTCATTTCTTATAAATTAAGATAAGTATAATAATCCTTAAAAGCCAAATGAGACATATTTGGTGTAGCCAACTTCAATAACCTAAAGAGTTCCGACCATCTTGTCCAGACTCAAATCACCAAAGTCATTTAGTCTCGGCCCCCTAGAGTCTGGGACTAAAAATAGCCCAAACGGTCATCCCAGAAAAAAGCAAAGCAACAAAAAACAACAAAACAAAACAAAAACAAAACAAAAAAACACCACCACCACCACCACCACCAACAACAACAACAACTTTGAACTGTTTCTATTTCACTCAGTATTTCCTTCCTATGATATGAGCCCAGAGTATCAGTATCTCTGTGGCGTTATTAGGAGTCAGGTTACATGAAATGGCATTAGTTTATTTTGACACACAGCCTTAAGTTTCGTCTTTTACATTTGTTTGAAACTAACATTTTGATTTTGTCAGTGTAAGTTTGAATTAATTAAAACGTATCGCCCTTTTGCAGCGTTTTGACTGAGCTCGTCTCCCTGGCGTTTAGAAGCCAAATGCCGCCATCTACTGGTCAATATGAATAACTGCAGCGCTCACTTTTCTGCCCGTAAATTTAGACACACGAGTACTTTTACTTTTATAATCTGAGTGGAGTAATAGAAAACTTACTTAGAAAACTATTTAAGCTATTCTTCCAGAAGTGAATCATTGTAGATCACTGAATTATTTTAATTTATTGCCTGCCATGCTGCTTAAGTAGTTTACAGGAACTGAAATCAAAGAAAAAAAGTTTTAGCTCTCAACTTTGGCAATTATTCTAGTGATGATGGTTTAAATTAAAGTAAGATTTGCAACAATAGGCAACAAACTACTACTACGACTACGACTACTACTACGACTACTACTACTACGACTACTACTACTACTACTACTACTACTACTACTACTACTACTACTACTACTACTACTACTACTACTACTACTACTACTACTACTACTACTACTACTACTACTGCTACTACTACTAGACCACAATTACTGGAGGTTGAACTTAACAGTGATCAAATATTTCTAGTTAAATGATTAAAAATCTACCCAAAAGTAGCCTAGACAAAGTTTGTTTTATTTTCCATCCCTCTGCAGACTCCTGGGCTAAACAGCGATAATCAAAATATAAAATAACCCAAAGTGACAAACGCCCAGTGGGATTTTGATGCCAGCAGAGCGCAGTAAATCAAACCCGGCGTAATGAATCCTGCTGGTCCTTTAAGCGCCTGAGTGACTGTGCAGAGCGGAGGTGCGTGCGGATGTGCGCGCCTGCGTGCGCTGCGTGTGCACCGTTATTTTCCGGGTTGTTCTGGCGGACAGCGGCAGAGCTGTGCGCCAGTGCTGTGCGCCAGCTGACACTTGTGCTCCGGACTCGGGAGGAGGAGAGGTCACACCGGACAGACTCTCCGCGCCCCCGGCCGCCTCAGGCTGCTCCACGCTCAGCAGCATCCCACCATCATGGCGGATCAAGTCGAATCTCCGGCCGCTGTCCCCCCGCTGACAACCGCCTGGCCCATCACCAGGGAGTCGTACGAGCTGCAGGAAGTCATAGGTTAGTATGACAGACCGGATCCGCGCTGTGCCAGAGCGGCTCTCACGATCAGGGCCTACCGGCTTTTTCCCCTCGCGGAGCGGATGTGACAAGCACATTTCCTCAGCACCGGAGCCGTAGCAGATGTGGGGGCCACCGGTGACGAAGCAGCTCGGGGCTCTGATGTCCTTTACCCCCAAAGTGAGGCGGGGATGGCTCAGATACTCGCCCGTGTCTCCGTCTCTCACCCGGAGGACTCTGGCCCCTCGCCCGGGCACAGAGCGGTGGGCACGTGTGGGACCGGGGCAATTAGCCGAGTGTTCACGTCAGTGACATTTTAGACACGCTGTTACCATTTCCTTATGATGTTACACAGCCTTTAGCTATATATAGGCCGAAAGGTTAAATGGCAGTGTTAATAAGGCTCAGTGTATGAATTGTTTTGGTAGTGGCCTCCTAGAATAACCTTTAATGTTGGCCTACTGTCAGCAAAACCCCTCTTTGGAGAAGCAAGCAACAAATATGGGAACTAAAATATGTAAAACCCATCATGTGGTTAGCCATTTCAAGAGGCAAGAGTAAAGTATGTACAAAGTGCTCACAAACTCCATAACTGTGTAATACGTCTGACAGTAGCACATGAAGAGTCTTAGTGCTCCTCCACAGACGTGTTGATACAGTATTTTTGACAGGGCCGTACACTGAGCAGATGAGCTGCCCTATCGCTCTGATAACACCTACAGCTGTTTGCCTCTGGAGGAGATAATCATACATGGCCCTGCCGCTGCCTTTGTGTTTTTAGTTTCTCTTATCTGCTATTGACACTTCTTCTCCAAGGTGCAAACTGGGCTATTCCACTATGGTAGACTAAGTTTGGCTGGTAACACTCGCACTAACCTCTTTGCACGGTTGTGGTTTCACATTTTCATTTCTTTCTTTCTGTTTTCCTTTTTTCTGTGTTGGTAGTTTTAGTGAAGTTGCTTTAAAGGTTTCACTTTTCTCAGTCAAAATAAATGCCAGTAATAGCATGGTTACTAAACATAAATCCATCTTAGCTCTTTATACTTCCTTTTTATACTCTCTTTTTATAATTTCCTGTTACCCTGACTTGAACTTTGAAGGCCAAACAAATCTATTAGCAACACTTAGTTCATTACAAACTTAATAAAGACGCAAAATGGACTCTTTTGAGCTTTAAGCCATGTTAGAGTGTGGTTGCTTCCTCAAAAACATACCTGGAATTGTGTTTTTTTTATGTTAACAGCTTCCTTTTACTTTTAGTTCAGTAGAAATTCGCAATTCCAGTGCTGAGATGATCCAAAATTATTCTAGCGAAGGTGTTTGGAGTTTAAAAACACAGTAGATCGGTGGATATGCAGGGTTTGTGTGTTAACCCTGCACCTCCGGACTGTAAAAAGTTGAAATACGTGTAAAATCTCCTATTGCTTTTGTTTATTTTCTCACTTTTTGGTTGTGTTTTTGCCTTGCAGGGAGCGGGGCTACAGCTGTGGTGCAGGCTGCCCTCTGTACGCCCAGACAGGAGCGAGTGGCCATCAAGAGGATCAACCTGGAGAAGTGCCAGACCAGCATGGACGAGCTGCTGGTGAGATAAATAACTAAATAATAATAAATAAGGGCTGTTTTTTTTCAACCTCAGGTGCTACTGTAGGGGCTGTGTTGAAGCGTTACCCAAACCTGTTCCCCTACCACACCACTCTCGAATTTACTGTTGTTACTGTCACTTTGGAAGGTCAAAGCAGAGATTATTCTTATTTTTGTATATATTAAATTTAAAAAATACTCAGATTTACTAGTAGTTAAGAAAATTTAAAGGTCCTCCATCTACTTGACTTACTATTATTAAAGTATGCTTTATTTGACACCTTTTTCTTTAGATTTTTTTGGTACTTATTTAGAATTTATTATCATTTATATATGTTTTTTTTATTTTGTTATTTTATTATATTGTGATGCGTGAGCGTCTGCGTCCAAATAATTTCCCTTGTGGATCAATAAAGTTTGTATAAGTCCAGGTCTAATGCATATGTTATTGTTTTTCCCTTGAATATTCTGCTGTATGGCTTCTAAATTTATCTCCATGTAGACAAACAGGCAACATCACAAGGTTAAGTTACAGTTACAGGTCAGATCTGTGGAGAAGTGGACCTGCTCGCAGTAAGAACGCATGTGGTAGTTCTGAGTAATAAAAATGCCTCTAAATCAATAAATACAAGATTTATTTGCTCAATGCCATACTGCGGAACATCCCAAGCAAAGCAATGACACCTTGAGACGAGCAGATGGTGGACCCTCCTCCAGAAATGTTACGCAGTGCACCTTTAAACTATAATTTCACAACACATTTCTTTCAATCGTTGAATCTTATTACTGTTTAGCTTGTTATATTGTTGTATAATTAACAATCAACTTTAAATAAGAAAATAGTATTGTATGGAAAGCTTTACTACTAGGGATGTAACAATAACTGAAATATGGTGATATCGTATCGTCAAAGGGCTCACAATAATATCGTGGACCATCACAATATATCGAATTCCAAGTCTCTTTGCTTAAATGAATAGTTCTGATGCAGAAATGGCTAAAAAAAAACAGAGGGAACTACATAGACCATGATCCTTTGCTCTGTTTCAGTGCAGACGACATGAAGAAATAACTGTTCTAAGCACTTTGAAATCTTCATGCTTTGTATTAAGACTTGTGAAGACATTTTTAGAGGAAAAAGGAGCAGATTCACAGTTTTGTGACTCTCCACAAAATATTGCAATAAATCTGGTACGGTGAGATGTATATGGTGAAAATATGGCACAGAGAGATTTGGATATCGTTACATCCCTAATGAACTGTTGTACCAAATGACTGGTCAAAGCATTTTATAATGTCAGTCTTATGTAGAATATCGTAATATCATGAGCCTCCCCAACATATCGTGAGCTTTCCCACGATATCGCAATAAATATCGTATCAACTGTAACTTCTTACTAACTTGCTTATCTTGACAGTATATTGTTACCTATACTAAAAAGGACATAGGCTACAGCGCTTAATGCCAGTTGCACTAGTTACTGTCACTGATTATTAAAAAAACACCTTAATATAGTAATAGGATAGAAAATAAATGTATAATCCTAGTAATTTCAATTTGTATGAGGAGTTTAAATGGCCAGGAATTATGGTAGTATTTTCTTGCTAATAATATCCATAATATTCACAATATACAATGCTAAAACTCTGCTATTACTGCTCTGTAACATGTGATTCTACTTTTTTCAACCTAAATTTAGTGCCTTTATTGATAAAACAGAACAATATAACTCAGCACAGCATAGTCTGACTCTGCATAAAACTAACTCGGCAAAGATCGTCATAGGATGTGAGTCAGAGCTAAGATGACATGAAAATACACATTGCAAAGGTACTAGTTAAAATTTAAGACCAAATTGGGAGCCTCTGTTATGGAGTACATTCCCGAGATACGTAGACGATCCAGAAACGTTTGCCATATTTTATAGAAAGTGTTTAAGTAAAGTGTGATTCTAAATTTTATTGAAACAAAACATACAATTTTATACCATATATGATCAGTTATAGCCACAAGATAACATTTAAAACCATCAGATTAAAAATAAAACAAACAAAAAAACCTTTATACTGCTCTGTGTAGACTTTCTATTATCAGCACAGGCCCTGCATTGTTCGCATCTTACCCCCTTGTGTTACATTGACAGTAGACAGACAGGAAGTGCAAAAGACACGAGCAATGATTCAAGTGAGGAATCGAAGTGCTGGGGCCTCAGACACGTATTATTATGGATTATGGAGAATGTATGTTTGGGTATGTCCATTGTATTCCTCTGCACGGATATTACAAATGAGGGTCAAAGAGCAGAGCATTGATTTTAGCTTCAGTGCAATGTATAGCTCAATAAACATCTGCATTTGCACAAATTCTCATGTAGATCTAGGTTTTGGTGGTGATTCTCTGCAGATATGAGTGGCTCTTCCTGGTTTATATTGTAGCACTAGCAATAAAGTTACCTGACTGGCCAAAAAACACAAAACTTTACAAAGATGAGTGAAATTGGAGCTGTATTGTGTCTCTACAATTTCAGAGGGTGTGACTGACAGGTGGATTAACCAATCAGAAAGAAGCATGCTCAGTTTGAGTTAAAAAACAAACAAACAAACCAAAAACAAGGGTGTTTACACATAAAAAGAGTCAAAAAGTACTGAGAAACAGTGTGGATTTTTGCAGAATCACCAATCGAAGCACCAAACTCTTATTTATCTCAGATAAAAAAAAATTAAATGGATCATCTCAAGTTAGGTTGCAGGTTTTTTACGCTCTGTGGTCCAGTTCCAGTGCAGAAGAGACTGGCTGGTCAAGCAAGAAATAAAGTAGATATAAAACATGCATTTGTTTTCTAAGTACTATTGTCTGTGGTTAGCATGGATTTTGATAGAATATGTGTACTGTGCTGTCAGTATTTTTTTTCCAAGTATAGTTGCTCTAATTGTAACAATTGTCTGTTTTTTCTTTTCCACAGAAAGAAATCCAAGCTATGAGCCAATGCAGTCACCGTAATATAGTCACGTATTACACCTCATTTGTCGTGAAGGATGAACTTTGGTTAGTTATGAAACTTATGAGTGGAGGTGAGTGCTAATTAATATATTAAAGAGGCCATGTTACACTACTTTCTGATCTGTGTTTTAATCTCCTTTCCTCATCAAAACATACTTGGAGTTGTGTTTTGTTTCATTCACATGTTTAACACATAAATTATACATATTTTGGTGGAGTTGTTCTGTCAAATAGAAAACACTCTGTTCCACCTTGTGTGTCATGTGGAAATACAGGAAGTGCTCCATTGTGTTTTTAAGCTCCATACATCTTCACTCTCTAGTCAATAAAAGGTAAAATGTAACTGTGAACTTGAAAACTACTGCTACATGACATCACAAGGTGGAACAGAGCATTTTGAGCATTGGGGATACAGATATCTTAATAATCCAGGTTTACTCATACATTTGTGAATGAAACAAAACACAACTCCAGGTGTGTTTTTGAAGAGGTAACAACATTATAACATGACTTAAAACTCACAAGAGTCACTTTTGTTTAATGTAGTAGTCCAATGCTCCTCGATATTATATTACAAATGGATACCTTATCTATACCTTACCATTATGTATATGGGTACGTATCATATTGCATCTAATCGCATTTTATTCATCTTTGTAAATGGAGACATATACCAGTAATACAAAATTAACTTTTAAAGGTGCTGTACTTGATTTTTACTGTCTTAAAAACATGAAAAACAGAATTAGTACATTTTAAACTATTTTCAGCAGTTATTCCTCACTTACCTTATGTCTTCTGAGTATTCTGAACCAGTTACCGTCATTATAGAGCCAACAACAGCTAGAATGCTAACCACGCACTTCCATTTTATTATACTGTACAATAAAACGCTTTAATATCACCTAGATACAGACAGAGCACCATTATTTTGACCTGTTTATACAAAATATTATCAGACTAACTTTGCTCAAATACATCTGTAAGATTTATTTGAGAGTTTCCTCTTCTCATTTCCCCTTGCAAATGTATATTTAAACCAATTCGTGCATTTTTGTTCTTCTGTATTCAAGACGCCATTGCTTTGAAAATTCCTGTTTTCCCCAGTGGACTTGTTTCTTTTCATTTTCGATCAATATTGCAATTTAAAATGTCCAAAAAGTACAAATTAACAATCCATGGGGGAATCATACTATACAGCAGACAAAGTTTTAATATTCTATTTAATGTGTATTAGTCCTAGTATCCTTGATTTCTAAAATGTAATAATACTTTATTGCACTTTCTTTTCAGTCTGTTGCCATTGCCATTGCATTGTTTTTAGACGTAACAAAATATAAAATGTGAACGGTGTTATTTACAATGAATCTATATTTTTGTGTGTTTTTTCGGCTTATCTCCCAGGATCCATGTTGGACATAATCAAGCACATTAGCAAAAACGAAGAAGGCCTAAACCGTTCTTTAGACGAGCCCATTATCGCCACGATATTAAAAGAAGTTCTCGAAGCCCTGGATTACTTGCACAGAAACGGACAGATCCACAGGTACACAGCTCTAAAAAAGCTGTTATTTTATACCATTTTCATTGCTTTTTCAGTCTGTAGCAACAAGTTGTAATATGTTCTGTGTGTTAGCAGCACTACTTCCTGTCCAATTGTGTATCTATGGGGTTTTGCTGAGTTGTGCTAACATTAAGAAATATTTAAAGAAAAGGCATTGGACAGCAAGTTTTGAGTGGATATGGCTCACAACATGTTAAAAAGTTCATAAAATGAATTCAGCAGGGGACGCTTCTGTATTTATAAAGAGATGTTTGTGTCTCAATGCTAACGCTAATGCTAACCCTAACGCTAATGCTAACACGAATGCTAATGATAATTTTGAGGCAAGACAAATTACAGGTTAGTTTTGTGGAGAGGTGACCCCACTCACAGTAAGAATATTTTAATAATTTTTAAGACATTTTTGATTAAATTTAATGTCATACTCCATCGAAACAAACAAGTTGCGGACCCTCTCCAGAAAAGTTACACCGTGCACTTTTAAATGTTTTACACATAACAATTGAGTAGTCTTAACTTTAATTAACTTGGATGTTAATATGTTGTTTATTATATATTTTACAGTTTTAATAAAAGTAGAGTGACCAGACGTCCCTGCTCACGCGGGAGTCCCAGTTTTGAGCTCTGTGTCCCCTGTGCCAGCAGATTTATCCAAAACCAGTGATTTGTTCCAGTTTTATACAAGAAATGTCCCAGGTGTTTCTATTTTGGCAACAGTAAAGAGAGGCATAAATTGACATTTGTTTGATTAAAATACAAAAAACCTGCTTACAAACAACCAAAATACAAAGAAAATGTGACTATATTGACTCACATGTTAGTCATGAATGGTCTCTGCATAACAATTTTCCTTAATTACGCACTCATTTCAGAATTTTATTACCAGCCACCACAAACCAGGGGTGTCCCAGTTTTTTTATTTTATTTTGAAAATCTAGTCACCCTAAATAAAAGTGATTGTTCGCTTTGAGACACAGCGAGCTGGCTAGTGCGCTGCTGTGCACAGAGCATATTGGCGATTGCAGTAATTGATGTGTAGTGCCTGTATGAAGGTCAGTGAGCCAGGCCAAAGTGGGATGCGCCCCCCTGGGCACAGCTCCAGCTTGTCGTGGGCGGAGCAATCAATGCCCGCCACATGTTTTCTGACCATGTGTGCCATATGTCTTTATTTCACAGAGATGTTAAAGCAGGAAACATTCTGCTCGGAGAGGATGGCTCTGTTCAGATAGCAGGTGTGGAGAATAACTACATTTTCTATTTCCCAGTTGTCTATTGTCACGCTGTTGAAACCTGATCACATTACAACCACCAGTTTTCATGCCAGCATACACACAGGTTGTTAATATAAATAAATGTTAACTCCTTTTGACATTTACAAGGCCTCCGTGTATGTTACACAACTTTAGAGAAGGGTAATAAAATGTTGTTAATGATCCCAAACAAAAAATGTGATATAAATCACATTTTGCCTGTATCTAGAGTACAAAAAAACTATCATTGACTGTTTTATAATCATTAATCTGGATGCTAGCCGTCTCTAAAACACATGCCAAACAACATTTGACAACAAAAGCAGTATTGTTTAGATTTTGCCTGAATTGTCGCATCACAGGCAAAAATCCAGACTTTTCCTATGCACTTTTTGAGCCCATAAACCATCTCTGGACTCACTCTGCTGTAAAATTGTGTCCAAAATAAACTCATGGCTATATTAGCATAGTATTCAACTTGCTTACTTTATTTAATATTTTTTATTTTAGTTTAGTTTAATTTCTGATGGTTCATTCCTGTTGTTGACAGCAGGGGCAGTTCCAATGCCTAAATGTCAATATGCAAATGGAGTTTTAGTGCGTTTCCAAATGTAGACATTATTTTAAGTTAGAAAATGTGAACTACTTTCCAAGCTGAACAAAAGCATGATAATTTGTTTTACATAATTAGTTCATTAAGAAATCTAATTTATATAGTTTTTGATTGAGCTGTTTAATACATATTTTGTTTGTTGTTAGTTACCGGTAGTTAAATATTAATATCATAATAAACTATTTATTACTTACAGTTGTAAAAAGATATGCCATTGAAGTGAACAAAAGTGTGATATTTTCATTAACACCACAGTAATACATAATATGAATCCTTCTCAATATACTATAGAAAATGGTCTTAAAATGTACCACTTACTTGAATGTTACCAAAATAATTGTTATTGCAGCTCTAAAATGCATGTATCTTATTTTTTTTAGATTTTGGTGTCAGTGCATTTCTAGCTGCAGGGGGAGATATGACAAGACATAAAGTAAGAAAGACATTTGTGGGCACGCCGTGTTGGATGGCACCTGAGGTCATGGAGCAGGTATATGCAAAGTTACGATGTTTATATTCGAGATAGTTTCAAGATAACAACTTAATAAACAATATATTCTGTTATTTTGTATTTGCAGGTACGAGGCTATGATTTTAAAGCTGATATTTGGAGTTTTGGAATCACAGCCATAGAGTTAGCAACAGGTTCTGCGCCCTATCACCGCTATCCACCCATGAAGGTAAGTTTAATGAAAACAGTTTGCGCTGGTCTAAACTGGTTCATGTCCACAGACTGTAAAAGACGTGGACTAATGCCAGGTGTACACAGTGCGTTATTTTCGTTTCACTCAGCCCCAGCTCAATCTGTACGACCAATTTGCAGGGTTTAAAAGTTCACAGCTCACGATTCATGTCCTCACACTGTACGAACTACTTCAACAGTGCCAAACCCTCACGAGAGGAGACTGGATTTCAAGCAGGTTTGATATTCTTGCGACCTACGATTGCCGATCAGGAGCTGGTCGTGTGGTTCTCGTTATCCCATGTTTACTACACGAAGCACGAATAAGCCAAAACTCGGCACGATCCCAAAGACAGTCGCACAAGTGAAAAATCATCTCAAAAACGGTCAAAAACTGCACAGTGTACGCCCGGCTTATGAGTGTGTGTCGTCACCCACATAGGAAATTATTTATGGACAAAAAAGTGAAATAAAAACACCAGGATCATGTAGCGCAGGTTAATATGAATATTTTCAGACTAAAATGACGAGGCTCACAGCAGCAGTTACAGAGAGAGATGCGAAAAAATTTTCAATGTAAAGTCAATTGCAGCCAGAGCTGATTGAGCCAAAAGTGCCCCCATATAGCATGTTAGCTATATCAATACAGCCTATGCTCATGTCAGATTGATATGGCCCCCCGAATTTATCTCTAGACATATACAACCTGGGGTGGCTCTCGGTGAAAGCCATGACAATAAACCCAATATCAGCTCGGACCTTTACATTCTGCCTTCTGTCCTGTCCTGTCTTTGGTTTTGCCCAAGGACACAACGGCAGCAGTAGGTGATGGCTGTGCTGAAATAATTATTAAGTTCATCTCATCTGTGTTCTAGAAATTAATACTGAAAGTCATTAAAAAAGAGAAAAAAGGGTGGAATGTCCCGAAGTTACAAAGCAGTAGTGGACACAGACAAAAGAAAAAATCTGAAAACTCAAGAAAAAAGCAAACAAAATGGATTTAAACATCGCATTTTCAGGCGACTGTGATCAATACGAGCGTTCGTGGTCCTGTTTAGGTGTTTGATTTTCAACAAAAAAAAAGACTAAGTTGAATAACAGCTTCAGACAGAGCAGTGTCCTCGGATAGCATCACACGCCCGGAGAATGTTGATGATATGAGCTGTAAAGAATCAATAAAATCAAATCAATATGAGGAAAATATAGTTGACTTTTTGTAGCATTGTTTACCCTTAATTCAGGTCTCACATTGTATTCCAGGTTCTAATGCTGACGCTCCAGAATGACCCTCCCACTCTAGAGACCGGGATGGAGGACAAAGAGCTGGTGAAGAAGTACGGCAAATCCTTTAGGAAACTTATCTCCATGTGCCTTCAGAAGGATCCTGCCAAAAGGTGCGGGATCATGTGACCAGCTCTGTTCAGATCAATACAAAAGCTTCACTTAATATTCACTGCGCGCTGTCTCTGTCCTCTGTGTGCAGGCCCACATCTGCAGAGCTTCTCAAGTGTAAATTATTCCAAAAGGCCAAGGTATTCCTCTCCCCTCACTCACACTGAATTTTAATGTGTTTGTAGAGCCGTGTTAGGGCAAACTGTAGCATTGATTGTGATTATTAGACAAAACGATGACAAAAACGATGTAATCTAAATTGTATTCCATGCTTACTTCAGCGAGTTTGAGCTTTCTAGTTGTACAATATGTTTATAGTCTATTTTGCGGTAGATTTGTCTTCTATTTTTATTTAATCTGTTCACTTTCTTTATCTTTATTTTGCCCTCGGTCTGCAAAAATCAAGATTTTCAGTTATGATTAAAGTTTTCATTATACAGGGTGACAAAATTTGACATTGTTTTAAAAGCAATTATCTTGAAAACTACTAAGTCTGACTCAATGATGATGTTGATGTTGGTCTATCAGATCCTTTAGCCCCGTGAAAGCCGCCTTCCTCTTTAAAAGTCCAAATTTGTTTTTTAGTTGGTGAAGTTTTTCCGAATTTTGCACTGAAAGCTGCACAGTCTTCGGTGACTGTGTGCGAGCAGATTCCAATATGCAAAATGACTTCTCTTTGGGAGTGAACGGCTCAACCTGAAAACAGAACAAAAATCAAACATTAAATATAAAATCTTGATCTGTTTCTATACATTCTGTAAAAATTTTAGGTTATTTCTACAAGAATTAGCAAAAATAAAAGTGAAATTGCGTCAAATTTTTTGGGGATACCCTGTATACTGCACTTGATTACATCATTGAGAACTACGTAAAACATGTTAAAGGAATCAATCTCTGACATAAAAATCAGTGGAGAAGTGGTCATATCCAGTGACCCACGGGTTATTGGTGCGATTCCAACTCCCACAGATGAATGTTGTCACTGTGTCCTTGGGCAAGACACTTAACCCACCTCACCCTAGTGTCTGCGTACACTGGTGTATGAATGTGTGTGTGAATGTGTGAGTGGCTCCTTGATGTAAAGCGCTTTAGGTTAGGTTAGGTCGCTTTATTCATACCCGTAGGTAAATTTGTTGTGCAGATTTGAGAGGGTGGTCCCACATTTCATTCATCCACACTCAATAACACACAATAAACACAAATAAAAACACAATTATAAAGTGTTACAGAGCTCCAGTGTAGAATGTTTTTTTCCATAAATAAATTAATTCATCTCACTTAGCTAAAAATCACAATAGATATTAACTAACTTTATAAAGAGTAATGTTTGTGTCTCAATGCTAACGCTAATGCTAGTGCTAACGCCAATGCTAACGCTAATGCTAACAATAATTTTGAGGCAAGACAAATTACAGGTTAGATTTGTGGAGAGGTGACCCCACTCACAGTAAGAATATTTTAATAATTTTTAAGATATTTTTGAGCATTAAATAACACCTGTAGTTAGATAAATGTAAAACAAATTAATTTAATGTCATACTGTGGACATGTTAAACCAGAATGGTTTTGTTCCATAAATAAATTAATTCATCTCACTTAGCTAAAAATCACAATAGATATTAACTATATCAAAAACTAGATTACAATTTAATCATAAATACAATAGCAGCTGGAACAAAACTCCTTTTAAAACGATTTGTTCTCGATCTTGGGACTAAAAACCTCTGACCAGTGGGAAGCAGCTGAAACTCTGAATTGTCTTGAAGGTGGAAAAGCGCTGTATAAAAATGTGACCATTTACTATTCACCGAATATTGTTTTTCTCCCAGTTACTCTGATGGGACAATTACATCTGTCCATCCATCCATCTTGAGTTTACATACAGCCGGCCCTAGACTTTGCAACTGAACCAGGAAATCACCGTTTCAAACTTAAACTATTTATTAAGAAGCAGAATGAAGCCGCGCTGAAATCTTATTGTCAACAGTCCCACAATAAGTCATTCATTTCAGGCCTGCTTCACGTAATACGATTTGCCCGACTTCCTCTAACCTTGATTCAGTATTTCAGTGTTTAAACCCTCTGACTTGCATTTTGCTTTCCACAGAACAAAGAATATCTGGTGGAGAAGCTTTTGTGTCGTGCACCAAAGATTTCGCAGAGGTCCAAGAAGGTACGTGTTTGTCCTCCGTCGTAAAACCACCCTCCTATTGACTAAACATGACCAGAATGTTGCATTTACTGTCAACACGGACATTTGGCTTTCACCACCTCAAACACACTGTGGCGGAGACATAGGGGCCACAATAGCCACATAATTATAGTGATGTTAAAGGTGATGTTAAATATTACGCAAAATTGACTCACGTGAGATTTAAGACATGTTAGAATGTTGACATATCATCAGAAATGCACCAAACAAACCAAAGTTCATGTTTTTTGCCAAAACATTATTTGATTAAAAAAAAAAGAAAAAGCTTTTGGACATTGGCCATGTGAGTGTGCTATGCATTTTTTTTCACTTAAGTCATCAGAAAGATACCTGGAGCAGTGTTTTGTTTCATTCACACATGTTTAATTACATTTAATTACTAGTTTGTTTACATCTCTCAAGCTCAAAATGCTCTGTTCCACCTTGTGATGTCATGCAGCAGTAGTTTTCAAGTTAACAGCTCCCTTTTACCTTTTCATTCAGTAGGGTTTCGAAATGCCAGGGCTGAAATCATCCAAATGATTTTAGTGAAGGTGTGCGGAGGTTGAAAACACAGTGGAGCACTTCCTGTTTCACCACATTACATCACTAGGTGGAACAGAGTGTTGTTTTTTTATGTTTGAGGGAAGAATTCAATTTAAATATGCAGTATTTGTGTGTTAAACGTGAGAATGAAACAAAACACAACTCCAGGTATGTTTGTGATGAGGAAACATTATAATAAAACAGAAAATTGCATAAAATATAGATCCTTTAAAGTGCGTATGATAGATTAGACAGCACATCTCACAATTTTACTAAAGTTTTGACCAAGTTTCTCCTAATTTTTGCCTTTTCGTTTATAATTTCACTTCCTGGTTAGAGGGGGGCAGCAGATTAGACATTTGCAGAGGTAATTTCATAACTGTTACTTAGCAACCATAACATTAACATGGGCCAAAACTAAATTACACGTTTGATATGATTTGACTGGGCGACTAAAAATAGATGACAGCACTTTTATCACCTTTTTATAAATTCACTGCTACTTCCTCTCTTTCTTTTTTTTTTTTTACCTTTCTTATCGACTTTTTCCACAAACTCACACTTACATGAACTCTAAAACGATGATAAATATCTACCAAGCCAAGTTATAATTAGAAAAAACATGAAAAGCTGTCATATGCACTATTCCGTTTTCTGCTTATATTTTGGTCACATTTAAAGGTGCATTGTGGAACTTTTCTGCAGGAGGGTCTCCATGGTGATTTTATTGCTTTTCCATGAATATTCTCCAGTATATTAAAGGCCCTGTGCCTCATTTATTCCCATGTATTTCAGTAAAATTTGTCTTGCCCCAGTACAGATTTACTGAGCCGAGTGTTGTCTGCATCTAATTATAAACTGCATCTAATTATAAACTGTTTCATCTTCTCATAATCAGGAAGTGCACCGTCACAGCAAAATTTGTGTTGTGAAAAAGCGCTTTTAAACTCATCTCGGTGAATAATTAGGATAATCTGAATGCATAAGATAAACCAGGAATAACTTTGGACCACTTCAGACATTTTTAAATTAACTAGTTCTGTTTTTCACACTTTTAAAACGGTAAAAATCAGGTACAGCTTCTTTAAATGTAGCTGTCTTGCATTTATTTGGTTATTTTTATGTATTTTATTTATTTATGTGCACGTTTTATTGTTCAGAAATGATTCGGAAATACATATATTCTTATTGTGATCGGGTTCACAGATCTGGCTCATAACTTGGCCTGGTAATACGTATTCGCATTGTAATCGATAAGTTAAACGCCGAAGTTTAAGAAGAAAGCGGCAATATCTCCCTGGAAACAAGCTCAACTCAGTCAGAAAAGTTGCACAGTACGGCTTTACCACCGAGTGCTGGTAGTTTTGGTTGATAATATTGTGAAGCTGAGCGGAGTAGTGGAAATTTCCTGACATAGTTGGGAGCAGAGGCAGAGATCAGGGCGGGTGCAGAGTGTGACGTTAACATTACGCACGGAGCAGCATGTCAATACAGAGTAATGTAACAGGAGAAACATTGATTGGTCAGTGGGGGGTTTGTTATGTATGCAGAGTTCAGGTATGTGCATATGGGCTTAGATTTCAGCCCGTGTACCGTTCGTTCTCTTGAATTTCAATTAAGAACGAAAAACAATAAAATGGGAAAACAGTTTATTTCATTATTCCGTTTTAGTGTCAACCAAAAAGCAGATTTTGATCTCTATTTCCAAGTTTATTTCATATAACACCAATCAAAAAACAGTCTCGGTGCCTGTTTTAATTCTGATATTTTATTCTCTCTGGTTTATATGAAGTTCTGCTTCTTAGCGCGCTGCGTGTGAATTCAGTGTCAACTGAACAAAATGTATCGCCTCGCTGCTTCCTGTTTCTCATCATGGAGTTCAACAATTACTCTAAGACGCAAAAGTAAACGCGTCGTTCTAAAAGAAGAGGACATGTCCACAAAATTGCAACATTTTTTCAGGTAAATCCTTCTAGCAGCAGAACTTCTGGGGCAAATAAACCAGAAAGAATAAAATATCAATATTAAAATAGGCACAGAGACTCTTTTTTCAATTGGTGTTATTCAAATAAACTTTAAATTAAATATTGGGAACACAGGTCGAAATAATTTTTTTTGTTGACACTAAAACAGAATAATGAAATAAACTGTTTTCCCATTTTACACTGGAAAAAAACAATATCTAGGTAAATTAAAATGATCTAAATTAAGAACATTTTACTTTATTTGAGTAGATTCATCTTGACGAGTGAAATTATCTGCCAGTGGAATAAGTATTTTTTTCTTAATTCAAGCCACATTTGATTTTATTTCTTATTTTAAGTGCAAAAAGTTGTTATTTTTCTTATTTTAAGTGCTGCGAGATGTATTTTCATATTTGAAGTACAAAAAAATTTTATGGCACTGGCAGATCATTTTACTTGTCAAGTGAAATTTACTCAAATCATGGCAAAACTTTCTTAATCGAAGTCATTTTAGCTTGACTAGATTTTGTTTTTTGCAGTGTATTGTTTTTCGTTCTTAATTGAAATTCAAAAGAACAAATGGTACATGGACTGATTTAAAAAAAACTATATTTAAATTACAATATGTTAACAGAAAGTAGAAATTATTTAGGCAGATAGACAGAAAAGAATGTTCAACTGATTGTGTACAGTAAGTGAACTCAAGTCAGAGCACATAGACTAGTTTAGTTTAGTCTTTACCCTGCAAAAAGGTTTGGTCAAAATTTAAGATATAAAGACTTAAATTGATCAGAAAATGACTGAAAAGTAGTGAAATTATCAGTCCATGCAGCAAGATAATCTTACATGACATATAAACGACCTCTGAACTAGAATGAAGCAGTCTCAGAGCTAGTAAGTAGATAATAAATATGAAAACAAGATGACCCCATGATGGCCCCATCAGAGAAATTTGCAGTGTATTTGAAGGGACAATGTACATTAAGCTTATAAAAACAGATGTTAGATGTTAGTTTCCATCTGCAGTCCCTGATTTACAGAAATAAATCATACAAAGCAATTAGTCAGCAGTGTGTGTAAAATCCCTCAGTGGTCCAGGTAGAATCCACAGCAAAAAGAGAAAATCAATTTATCAACTGAGCAAAAGTTTATTTCGTCAAATCCATTTCGCAGGTCCAAATGCTGGAGGACACTGCTTTATATCTGGGAGGAGCTAGCTACTATGAAAATACTCTGAAACTAATACCCTGCCCTGCTTATTTACAGTTTCTGTTGCTAGTAGGGATGGGCACGATTAGTCGATTAATCAATAATTGATCATTAAGAATTTGGTCGATCACGTTCATTTTAATGGACAAACTGAATGTAGGTGTCTGTGTGTAACGTAGCGTCAGGAGTCGAGGCTGCGTCTCACAGCACAAACACTGGAGCTGTGGCCCCACAGTCCCACATCTCCGCTCTGGCTCCTTGGAGATCACTATATCCATCAGAGTGTTTACCTGCTCATCAGTGTCCGGGTATGATTGTTTTTTTTTGAGTATCCCGGTTTCACATGTTTACGCAGCATCTCCAACGTGACACACGCACAGAACAGACTCACCAGCCTCATCACATCCTCTGTCACAGAGAGAACACTCATATTCCACTGAGTCATGTCCTTTAGTCCAACAGAAGCTGATCACATCAGCACAAGGAAAGAGCGGCTTTTTTTGCTTTATGTTTATGCAAATGAGCCATGTGGTTTTAAGTTTTGTTTCTGTAAGTCGTAAACAAATGTGGCAAAGCTGCATTAAACACATTCTAATCTCACACTGATGTGGCTCTATAGTGATTATGGTTTATATGTTGTAAAGTTGAGTTTATTTATCCAGATTAGTAATAGTCATAATTGTGATGGTAATTTTAATATAAAATGTTAATGATTAATTAGTTTCCTCCGGGTACTCCGGTTTCCCCCATCAACCTAAAACATGCCCGCACCCCTATGAACTAACATCAAGGACCATGTTGTCCACCCTCCTGTGGGCTCACCACCTGCAGAGGGGTTCATAGGGGGGGTCAGGTGCTATGAGTATTGGGCAGCAAGCTGCCCCCGCGACCCAGCCGGATTAAGCGGGAGAAGATGGATGGATGGATGGATGGATGGTTAATGATTAATTGAAAATCGATCGTAAATTTTCCCGACGATCGATTAAGACAATTTAATCAAATGCCCATCCCTAGTTGTTAGCTCGGCCTATTGAACTGAGTGTGGGGTCATATTAGCATCGTCATTCAGGGCCATAATGGAGCTTTCACACCTCTGTGGCTGACCTGGGTACCCCTATTGTTTTCTTAATTGGTTATGATTTAGTTTGAGGATAGACTTATAAATGGGAGACAGATGGTGCCTTTTTTTTTTCCTTTTCAAGCCAATTCTCTCTGGCTAAAATCTGTACTTCACTTTTTACGGTGAAGTTAGTAAACAATAAGAACAATTCACACTCTCTCACACACACTCACACCATATCACACATTAAACATTAACAGAGCAAAGCATTTGGTGTTTACAGCGTCACAAATTTAATCTTAAAAGTAGTAGTATAAGTAAACAATCTATATCTGAATCCAGTCTGTTTGCAGAGCTCCACCCAGACGAGCCATTTTCATTAGTTTCTTCTCAATAAGGAAATTAAGTGTCGTTTTTATCAGCTTTTGGCTTAGATAAAATGTTATTAAAAGCTAATATCAATTTTTTCACTAGTTTTTTTTTTTCTTTTTTTTTTTTTGATCCACAAGGGAAATTACTTGGACGCAGTAGCTCACACATCGAAATATAAAAGTAACAAAGCATAAAATAGAAATGGCAATAATAAATTCAAAATAAGGTGTAAAATAAGGGATAATTGTATAAATGTATGTATAATGTATGTACAGTTAAATTAAAATAGAAAATAAGTAATAAAAATATCTCAGCTGTATACAAAAGATGATTTTAGATGTAAAATTACTCAAGTCACACAAAAAATTGAGTGTATCATAAAAAAATGCCCGTGTTACGATGAGCAAAGTGAACTGGGAGAATAATTTGGTATGTTTTTTGCCTTTAATTTATAATTATATGCATTTATACTTGTCTGCAGTTTGCATAGCCAGACTCTAATACCTGAATTTCCATCGTCTTATTTTTAATACGTATTATGAGAGCAGATTAAAGCAGATTTTGAAAGAGGGAAACGCTTAGCAACCGCATAACAACCAAAACAGCATGTGCAAGTTTTAATATTGATTTCAGTACTCGGGAAAAGGTCAAGATACTTTATACCAGTAAAAAAAAAAACATGCCATAACCTTGGATAAACTTACCTCTTGTTCATTGTCCCTCAATTAAAAAGTCAGTTTTCTTTCAATATTACCATGTGGTTTTATACCATTTTTAATCCAGTATCTATACCGGCTCAATTGATTTTCTGACAAACTCGCACACAGAGAACAAAATATACAATGTGAGCGCGCAAAGAAGTGCAAAACTATATTACTAAAGGGTCTATATTAATCTATTTACTGGTCTACTGTATGTTATAATGTAGTTTCCTCATCACAAACAGACCTGGAGTTGTGTTTTGTTTCATTCACACATGTTTAACACACAAATCCTGCATATTTAGGTGGAGTTCTTCTCTCAAACTGAAAACACTCTGTTCCACATACAATAAAATAAAAAATAACAACAATAAAAAATAATTATAAGTAACTAAAAGTGTGTGGGGAAAAAAGAGAGAAAGAGAAAAGCCAAAATATAAATGTAAGAGGGCCTAGCAGTGTGGTTATGCTGCATGACCACATTACTTTTGTTTTATTTAATTACATTTGTGTGTGTGGGTTAGGGGCGGGACTTTTTTAAAAATTGTTTTATATTTGTTGTTGGTATTGTTTTATGTTTTTATGTTTTGTGTGTATGTTTATTATTGTATTTTGTTAACTGTTCTATTCGATTAGCCTGATTCATGAGCCAGTTTCTCTTTGTGGAAACTGTCTGTCCTCACAGCATTAGGATTCGTTCGCTCGACGGTAAGCGGGTACTTTTTAGTTTTAACCAGTTGCTGATATTTGGTTGTGGCGTCTGTAATGCGCTGGAATGTTCTGTGGTGTCCAAGTAATTACAGCACAACAGCAAACAAAGCAGAGAGTGAACATGTCTGTCAACGAGCATTGTCGTTTCTGTGAGGTGAATTTGCATATTAAAGGTACGATAAAAAATGCAAAGTTATTATTTGTTAAAGGAAGTCCAAAGGAGGATGGTGTATACAGTCTGCTATCGCAACTCAGGTTGGTTCTGGCCAACACACTGCTTCACTGATTGGCCGGTGCGCTGACTACAACTTCCAGGGTTCTTGCAAACCGCCAAGTGTTTCTGATTCCTGACAAGTCACTGGAGAGAAATGAAATTGAGCGGAGGCACTAGGTGCTGCCAACCTGGCTAATATTGTATTGACTTTAATTTTAAAAAACTAAAAAAAACACCACACTACAAAAAAGTATTTTCTAGCATAGTTAAACTGACTTGAATTAAGCAGATTCATCTCAGAAGATCAATTTTAAGATTTTTTTACTTAATAAGATGAGTTTTTTTTTTTACTTGTTTCAAGATATTTCATCCTGATTTATCTTATCTCGATATTACAACTTATTCTAAGCACTTTTTATATTAACCAGGTTAAGCCTCTTTAACTTCCTTCTTAAACCAATAAGGTGAAAAATCTTGCCATAAATACTTGAAACTAGTGTTTTCTGCTTAGAACAAGATTCGTATTTCATCTTGTTTTAGGAAAACTTGGTAAGTGGAAATTTCTTACTGCACTGGCAGAGAATTTCACTTAAAATAGGACATTTTACCTCAAAATATGTTTTTCTTATTTTTGATAGGCTTTTTTGCAGAACATACACCTTCACTAGAATCATTTGGATAATTACAGCCCTGGAATTGCCAGGTTCCACTGAATTTAAGTTAAATGGTAGCTGTTCATTTTAAAACTACCACTACATCACATCACAAGGTGGAAAAGAGCATTTTGAGGATATATAGACAGACTAAAAAAGCAGGATTATGCAAACATGTGAATGAAACAAAACACAACTTCAGGTCTGTTTTTGATGAGGTTACAACATTATAACATGGCTTAAAGCTCACAAGAATCCATTTTGTGTAATACCGGAGCTTTAAAATAACCACACGTTTAAACGCCCGTCTTTCCTTACTGTAATCAGACCCAGTGTCCTTGTCGTTTTTTGCTGATTCTCGCTCAGGGCGCTGTCTGCATCCTGCGCTCAGCAAATGCCCCACAGAGGACCTGAGCCGGACAGTGGCAGCATTTCATCTCCACAGGCTCTGACCTTTTCTCTGTGAGGGAGGGACGGGGAGGGTGGGCTCACTTTGAGAATATGTGGGCCAGTCCTGCTCGCCTCTTTTGTTCTTTGCCCCCTGTGCCCTCTCCTCTACTCTCACCCCTCCTGTTGGCGAGGTTTAGCTGCCAGCCGTTCACTTATGTAAGCCTCCAAAGCCACTAACGCTGAAGGGGGGAAAGAGAGGAAATGTACAGGTTCATTGGATTTTTTAAAAGTTATTTTACAGAATTTGGGTTCACTGTTAAAAAGCTAGGCCAAAATTTAAGATATAAACACTTAAATCTATCAGAAAATGACTTAAAAGTAGTGAAATTATCTGTCCATGCAGCAAGATAATTTTATTTTTTGACAAGTTATCTTAAAATAAACTACCTCTAGACTAGAATTAAGCAGTCTCAGAACTATTAAGGAGATAATAAATCGGAAAACAAGATGAATTACCTGATATATGTTTTCAAATCTTGGCCCGATCAGAGAAATTTGCAGTGTTAGGAAAGATATTACGCATTTGATTATTGTTAAAGGTGCATTGTGTAACTTTTCTTTTCCTTAGAGGGTCCTTTGCATGCTTTTCTCCATGAAGATGTTATTGCTTTGTCTGGAATGTGTCACAGAATGGTATTAAACCTTTCTATCTCCATGGAGACCAAACCAGGCCAAGTTACAGGTCAGATCTGTGGAGAGGCGACCCCGTTCACAGTCAGAATGCCTGTTTATCTAGGTATTTTTAAGCTAAACATAAGGTAGAGCTGTTTAATGTCATACTTACATAGCTCACCTTAAAGTATTGCATTAAAGGTGCACTACGTAACTTTTCAGGTCGGGGTCTGCTTCCATGGAGATGCTATTGCTTTCCTATAATGTTCCACAATATGACATTAAACTTATAAGATGTATTTATTCAATTACAGGTGTTTTTATTGCTCAAAAATATCTTTAAAAACATGCATTCTTACTGTGAGTGGAGTCACCTCTTCACAGATCTCACCTGTAAATTGGTTTGGCGGCGTCTCCTGCTTGTTTCTATGGAGAATGAATAGCAATAACATCTCCACGGAAACAAGCTACTGGTGGGTCTTCTACTAGAAAAGTTACACAGTGCGTCTCTAACAATACTATACCCAAAAAACCCAAGAAGCTAATACTATATACACAATTTAATCTACTCTTTGATACAGCAAGTTAATGCTGCACCTGTTTGTGTGAAATGTTCCACAATATGACATTAAACTCTACTTGATTCCATGTGTTTTTATGGCTTAAGACACACCCTTAAAAACAGCGAGTGGTCTCACTTTTGCACAGATCTGACCTTTAATTTGGCCTCATGGCGCCACCTGCTTGTCTCCATGGAGATAAACATGCTTAGTTCACCTTTATAATCAAACACAGTGTTGTTGTGATTTGTCAGTTGGGTTTACCTTATAAAAACAGAGATTAACCAGCACTAAAAAAGAGAAAATGACAACTAAAATCTCACTTTTTAATTTCTTTTTTTTGTAATTCAAGTTTTTATTTTATTTCGCATTTTTTAACATGTAACATATGACAGACAGCGGCACTTTACTGTGCGCCAACGGGATAAAACAATTTAAGAAGTTACCTGTATCTGTGCATGACATACATATAGTGAATAGTGGCACTTCAAAAATACAATATAAAAAAAAAAAATACAAATACATCAACCATACAATAAAACAGTCAAAATGTACGTGACCAGCCTCTGTGACTTTCCAGATTCCACTTATTTTAATGATTTAATTTACCGTATTTTTTGGACTATAAGCCAAAAAATGCACAATGTAGAAGAAAAAACATGTACTTTTTGGGGGAAATTTATTTTATAAAATCAGAGACCAAGAACCAACATTTCATCTTGAAAGTTATAGAAGTTATAGTAATAAAAACAACCCAATAGAGAAGAATCCGTTTATCATTCGTTCATTCGTTTTTCAATATAGAGCCAAAAATAAGAAAATGAATAAACAACTCTTTTCTTTATTGTTTGTCTCTAAAACCAAAATGAAAAAACATAACGATTTGTTTTTTTCATTTTTTATTCATATTATATATATTATATATTCGTATATATGGTTTATGGACTGTCAGTGTGAAAAATGTAATACATAAGTCGCACCTGAGTATAAGCCACCCAAACCCTGAAAAAAAGTGCGACTTATAGTCCAAAAAATACGGTAATTTATTTGAACATGTTACAAATCATTTCAAGACTAAAACGAGTCTTTGTTTTCCCAAAGTATTGATCTCAGCCGTCTTTTAGTAAAGCAGTCAAACCCGTCACGTGCATTTCAATCAAAAATCTGACTTTTTAATTTCAAAACATAAAAAAGTAAAATAAAAAACAAGTCCCAAAAATTGCCAGTTATGTTACAATGAGAATAATTCCACTAAATATTGTGTGTTCATGTGTTGCGTAGAATTTTAAGTAACTAAATCTTATCTTTACATTCAGTAGTTTCCAAGTGCTGCTCAGTTGTTGCTCTGAAGGAGAAATATTTGTAGTGTCTAAAATGTCCAGCAGAGGGCACTGTAACCCACTGCAATTGAGAAGCAAAGCAAGAAGACGTCAGTAGGTGCTGAGGTGCTGTGGGATCCATTGGAGGACACGAGCTGCGCTTATTGAACTATTAATCATAAGAGAGGGAGAAAAAACCAGAGCCGAACACTGAACACAGCTCTATGACTGGACTGAAAGCGCATTATAATCGACTTTGTTTGTCCAGTCTTACCAAATACATCAGTGTCGCTGCCTGTGGGGAATTGATGTCCCTTCATAGAGAATTACAGGGAGTCCGCAGCGTGCTTGTCTCCATGGAGATGTTTATGCTTTGTCTGGAATATTCCACAGTATGGCATTGCCTTTTCTCCTCGGCATTTGCCCAGAGTTAGGAAGAGACACCTTGGTGCTGTTATTATTTTTTATCATTGTAATTCTGCTGATTTGCTTACTGTATGTTTTATTTCAGCACTTTGGTCAGCTTTGGCTGTTTTAAATGTGATATACAAATAAATTTGATTTGATTTGATCTCCCAGAAGGCGACCCTGCTCACTGTAAGAATGGGTATTTTTCAAAGTATTTTTTAGCAATGCAAACATCTGTAATTCTTTAAATACAACTTTAATGTCACACTGTGGAGCATTCCAGACAAACCAGTGGAAATAATCAGTTTTAGAGGTTCTCAATATTTATCATGTGGCCAGTTTTATTGCTATAGTGCGGAGATTTTGAGTATTTTTGTTGTAATAAAATATAATTTGAGTCCCTTTTATGAGTAATAATAAATGGTATGGCACATTCTGCTATTTATTTGTTACAGCTCATGCTTTTTAATCAAACAGTATATTTAAAAGTGGTTTACAGGGATTATCCTGTTTTATGAATGACATTAAGTGGATTCACTATGATTGTTTATTACAATATTTCTCTGTATATCATGCTTCAAAATTTGACAGGCCTTTCAAAAAACTTATGGTTTTATTACCCTGAACTGTACAAACTGAACATATTTGGCATTTTAAAGACAATATATAACTTTTATTATCTGTAGTTGGTAGGCCTGTCATTGGTCTAATAGTTCTTAATAATTTTCTTTTATACAGTAATTACATTTGTATTTAAAGGTGCATTGTGTAACTTTTCTGGTGAAGGGTCCATCACCGGCTTGTTTCTATTGTCATTGCTCTGCCTGGAATGTTCCACAGTATGACATTAAAGGGGAACTCCGGCACATTTGAAGCTAAAGTCCATTGCTAGAGGAGGTGGAATTCTGTCAGAAGCCAAAAAACGGCACAGATCAGTGTTTTCTAGGCAGAGCTCTCGCTGTGGCAGTGAGTCTGTCAAGGCAACAAACTAGTGTAGTGATGGGGGCAAGTTCTTAGCTTCCACGTAAAACTCCAATTTGCTTCACACTGAAGAAGCTTAACACCACTTTAACCCATCTTACAACAGCCACGAGTCTAACAAACAAAACGCTCTGCCCGGCTCACTCATTAGTGTCTGGAAACGTTAGAAAACAACTTGGCATTAGCTTTGATTTCTCACTGCGCATGCGAAAGCCCAAAAGACTCGATCGCCGATGTCGTTTCTAATCCCATTTATTTATGAGTGAATTATATTTTTTGAAAAACGCTAAAAAAAATACATTCCCGAACTATTTTCTTTCAACAACTTCCATTTTCTGTTGTTCTTCATCGTCAGTAGTCGATCCTCACTTGTTGCTTCAGCTCTAGCCGCTCGCCGCTGCTGGAGTCGGCAGTCGAGTCTTTGGGCTTTCGTGCAGTGGGAAATCGAATCGGTAAAGCTAAGGCTGCTTATAAAGTTGTTTTATAACGTTTCCAGACACTAATGAGTGAACCAGGCAGAGCGTTTTGTTTGTTAGACTCGTGGCTGTTGTAAGATGGGTTAGAAAGTGGTGTTAAGCTTCTTTAGTGTGAAGCAAATTGAGGCAATTTACGTGGAGGTTAAGAACTTGCCCCCATCACTACACTAGTTTGTTGCCTTGACAGACTCACTGCCACAGCAAATTCTCCGCCGAGGCAACACTGATCTGTGCCGTTTTTTGGCTTCTGACAGAATTCCACCACCTCTAGCAACGGACTTTAGCTTCAGACGTGCCTTTAAACAGCTCTACCTTAAAGTTATCTTACATGTATTAAATTACAGCTCAAAAATACCTAGAAAAACAGACATTCTGACTGTGAGCGGGGTCGACTCTCCTCAGATCTGACCTGTAACATGGTCCGGTTTGGTCTCCGTGAGGATAGAAAGGTTTAATCTCATACTGTGAGACATTCCAGGCAAAGCAATAATGTCTCCATGGAGAAAAGCAGAAAAGCATTTGATGGACCCTCCTCCAGAAGAGTTACACAATGCAGCTTTAAGTATACAAAGTGTTATTGCGTGTTATGAGTGCGTGTTCCTGTGTGTTTAAGGAGCAGAGCCATGGTTCTGGTCCTGGTTTGGGCAGTTATCCTCACCTCACTGCAAGGGTAGAGTTATGTTCCAAGTATACAGCTGTAGTAGTAGTAGTAATACCATAGTAACATCGTAGTAACGTGTGTTTTGTGTGTGTGTGTGCTCACTGTGCTGTTGTCATTACACGCAAATAATGGCCCGAATAGTCCCACCACTATTTTGCCATAACATAAGCTTTAATCGTCAGCGTACTAAAGCTAATACGCTAGTTAGGCTATCAGTGGTACAGAAGTGTTTTTAGAAATATATTTTGTTTTGTTTTCTTTTTAAGGTCCGATATTGCGCCAAATTGACTCTTGTGGGCTTTAAGTCGTGTTGTAATGTTGCGGCATCGAAAACAGACCTGGAGTTGTGTTTTGTTTTGTTTTCCAAAGCTCCCTCAGTCCTATGTTCCCTCAGTCCTATGTTCCTTCAGCCCTATGTTCCCTCAGCTCTATGTTCTCTCAGCCCTATGTTCCCTCAGCCCTATGTTCCCTCAGCCCTGTTTCCTCAGTCCTATGTTCCCTCAGCTCTGTTTCCTCAGTCCTATGTTTCCTCAGCCCTATGTTCCCTCAGCCCTATGCTCCCTCAGCCCTATGTTCCCTCAGCCCTATGTTCCCTCACCCCTATGTTCCTTCAGCCCTATGTTTCCTCAGCCCTATGTTCCCTCAGCTCTATGTTCCCTCAGCCCTATGTTCCCTCAGCTCTATGTTCCTTCAGCCCTATGTTCCCTCAGCCCTATGTTCCCTCAGCTCTATGTTGCCACAGCTCTATGTTCCCTCTGCCCTATGTTCCCTCAGCTCTATGTTCCCTCAGCCCTATGTTCTCTCAGCCCTATGTTCCCTCAGCCCTATGTTCCCTCTGCCCTATGTTCCCTCAGCTCTATGTTCCCTCAGCCCTATGTTCCCTCTGCCCTATGTTCCTTCAGCTCTATGTTCCTTCAGCTCTATGTTCCTTCAGCCCTATGTTCTCTCAGCCCTATGTTCTCTCAGCCCTATGTTCCCTCAGCCCTATGTTCCCTCAGCCCTATGTTCTCTCAGCCCTATGTTCCCTCAGCCCTATGTTCCCTCAGCCCTATGTTCCCTCAGCCCTATGTTCTCTCAGCCCTATGTTCCCTCAGCCCTATGTTCCCTCAGCCCTATGTTCCCTCAGCCCTATGTTCTCTCAGCCCTATGTTCCCTCAGCCCTATGTTCCCTCAGCCCTATGTTCTCTCAGCCCTATGTTCCCTCAGCCCTATGTTCCCTCAGCCCTATGTTCCTTCAGCCCTATGTTCCCTCTGCCCTATGTTCCATCAGCCCTATGTTCCCTCAGCCCTATGTTCCCTCAGCTCTATGTTCCCTCAGCCCTATGTTCCCTCTGCCCTATGTTCCCTCACCCCTATGTTCCCTCAGCCCTGTTTCCTCAGTCCTATGTTCCCTCAGCTCTGTTTCCTCAGTCCTATGTTTCCTCAGCCCTATGTTCCCTCAGCCCTATGCTCCCTCAGCCCTATGTTCCCTCAGCCCTATGTTCCCTCACCCCTATGTTCCTTCAGCCCTATGTTTCCTCAGTCCTATGTTCCCTCAGCCCTGTTTCCTCAGTCCTATGTTCCCTCAGCTCTGTTTCCTCAGTCCTATGTTCCCTCAGCCCTGTTTCCTCAGTCCTATGTTCCCTCAGCTCTGTTCCCTCAGCCCTATGTTCCCTCAGCCCTATGTTCCCTCAGCCCTATGTTCCCTCTGCCCTTTGTTCCCTCAGCCCTATGTTCCCTCAGCCCTATGTTCCCTCAGCCCTATGTTCCCTCTGCCCTATGCTCCCTCAGCTCTATGTTCCCTCAGCCCTATGTTCCCTCAGCTCTATGTTCCCTCTGCCCTATGTTCCCTCAGCTCTATGTTCCCTCAGCCCTATGTTCCCTCTGCCCTATGTTCGCTCAGCTCTATGTTCCTTCAGCCCTATGCTCCCTCAGCTCTATGTTCCCTCAGCCCTATGTTCCCTCACCCCTATGTTCCCTCAGCCCTGTTTCCTCAGTCCTATGTTCCCTCAGCTCTGTTTCCTCAGTCCTATGTTTCCTCAGCCCTATGTTCCCTCAGCCCTATGCTCCCTCAGCCCTATGTTCCCTCAGCCCTATGTTCCCTCACCCTATGTTCCTTCAGCCCTATGTTTCCTCAGTCTTATGTTCCCTCAGCCCTGTTTCCTCAGTCCTATGTTCCCTCAGCTCTGTTTCCTCAGTCCTATGTTTCCTCAGCCCTATGTTCCCTCAGCCCTGTTTCCTCAGTCCTATGTTCCCTCAGCTCTGTTCCCTCAGCCCTATGTTCCCTCAGCCCTATGTTCCCTCAGCCCTATGTTCCCTCAGCCCTATGTTCCCTCAGCCCTATGCTCCCTCAGCCCCATGTTCCCTCAGCCCTATGTTCCCTCAGCCCTATGTTCCCTCTGCCCTATGTTCCCTCAGCTCTATGTTCCGTCAGCCCTATGTTCCTTCAGCCCTATGCTCCCTCAGCCCTATGTTCCCTCAGCCCTATGTTCCCTCACCCCTATGTTCCCTCAGCCCTGTTTCCTCAGTCCTATGTTCCCTCAGCTCTGTTTCCTCAGTCCTATGTTTCCTCAGCCCTATGTTCCCTCAGCCCTATGCTCCCTCAGCCCTATGTTCCCTCAGCCCTATGTTCCCTCACCCCTATGTTCCTTCAGCCCTATGTTTCCTCAGTCCTATGTTCCCTCAGCCCTGTTTCCTCAGTCCTATGTTCCCTCAGCTCTGTTTCCTCAGTCCTATGTTCCCTCAGCCCTGTTTCCTCAGTCCTATGTTCCCTCAGCCCTATGTTCCCTCAGCCCTATGTTCCCTCAGCCCTATGTTCCCTCAGCTCTATGTTCCCTCAGCCCTATGTTCCCTCAGCCCTATGTTCCCTCAGCCCTATGTTCCCTCTGCCCTATGCTCCCTCGGCCCTATGTTCCCTCAGCCCTATGTTCCTTCAGTCCTATGTTCCCTCAGTCCTATGTTACAGATGTCCTGTTCGTAGCACATACAAGGTTGAAGGCCTTTCCAGTTTTAAATGAACTGAATAAATAGTGAAAGATTTTGCTTAATTAGATTGTTTGAATGTACTTTTCATTCACTGTTCAATTGTAGAAAGGTAATTATGTGCTTTATCTAAATGTCACTAACTCATGGAGGTGAGTTTAATTTCAGTGGAATGGTTCATCCCTCAACTCTATGTCGGAGCAGCGGTGCTGGAAAGCTCAGCCCTGTGTTCCCACATGAAGCTAAAAACTACATTACATCTGTAGTCAGCTGTTACTGGATAATATGTTGGGTGCAACTCACTACCAAACTGGGAGAAATGGGGATAAAATCTGATGCAAATCGATGATAAAGGAAATGTGGGGAATGTAGGACTGAGGGAATATAGGTCTGAGGAAACATACGGTGGAGGAAACAGAGGGCTGAGGGAACATAGGTCTGAGGCCGAATCATCTGGATTATTTGAGCCCTGGAATTGCCAATCCCTACTGAACTAAAGGTAAAACGTAGCTGTTAACTTGAAAGCTACAGCTTCATTTAATAATGCAGGATCGCTCAAACATGTGAATGAAACAAAACACAACTCCAGACATGTTTTTGATGAGGTTACAACATTATAACATGACTTAAAGCTCACAAGAGTCAGTTTTGTGTAATATCGGACCTTAGCATCCTTGTACGCTGTTGCTAAACTAGCTAACAAAGTGAAATTGCTTCTGTCAGTTGAATAAAGCACAACGAATGACCCCGATATCGAGAGTTTAATGTTGTTTTGTTCTCAGGTGAGGAGGGTCCCTGGCTCCAGTGGACACCTGCACAAGACGGAGGACGGGGACTGGGAGTGGAGCGATGACGAGCTGGACGAGCGCAGCGAGGAGGGGAAGGCCGCTGTGAACCAGGGACGAGTGAGTACAACCGACACAACAACAGTCACATCAGTTAAGACCAGTCAAAAGTTTGGACAGAGTTTTTCATGCATGTTTCTTCTTTATTTCCAAGATTATTTACATTGTAGATTCTCATTGAAGGAATCACAACTATGAATGGACACATAGGTAACCTGCAAAAACAAAAATGAAACTCAAAATAACTGTTTTAGAATTAAATATTAAAACTAGCCACTCATTTGCTTTGATCACTTTGCAGTTTTGGTATTTCTTGACCCTAACATAGCACAGTAGTCCAGTCACCTCCATGAAGTTGGCCCCCATCAAACTCAAACCTACACAAAAACTATGTCAATCGTTTGTGCTTCGTTTGTGCTTCTTTAGTTTTGGAGAAATTCGATTCTTTTATAGATCAAACTGGGGTCAGCCAGGCCCCCAGGAAGCTTCAAAATGCACTAAAACTTCCAAAATGGAGTCATTCGTTTGTGCTTCATTTGTGCTGTTTTGTGCTGCAAAAAGTTTCGTTTGTGTGATGATATAGATATTTAGAGTTTTATTTTCGGCCCATGATGTCATCCAGCCCCTCAAAATGTTAAATAGCCTCAAAACAGGCAGAAAATTATAGAAATCGTTTGTATTTCATTTGTGCTGTTTTGTGCTGTGACAATTTTGCGAGTATATTTCTAGAATATATTATTAATTATTATTTCTGCGACAATGATGGGACGTCATTTCCGCTCAGCTGACGGCGGCAAACTCCGCAAAACTAGTGGCGAAAAATGATCTCAGGCTGTGGAAAAGTCTGTATTATATAAAATATGAATCAAAAGCCAATTACTAAAGACTGTTACAGACTTTTCCACAGCCTGAGACCGTTTTTTGCCACTAGTTTTGCAGAGTTCGCTGCGGTCAAATGACGTTCCTATAATTGCAGCAGAAATAATAATTAATAATTTTAGAAATAAACTCGCACAAACGAAAATTGTCTTTCTTCAGACCAAGAGTTTGTTTTCATAACTGACAGTTTCAGCTGCTCCCCGCGATGTTTCTCAGTGGTCACAGCTGTTTTGTACAGGCTGATTACAGATTTAATGTAGTTTTTAGCTAAATCTGGGAACGCAGGGCCCTGGGAACCTAGCATCTCACAGCATCTCAGGCGTGCAAGAGCAAAAAAGCCCCTCATCCCGGTGTAACAAATCACATCTGTGGAGTAGAAACCACCTCAGGAGACCCCATCAAGAAGCTCATTGAGAGGAGGCCAAGGGTTTTCTCACTGTCAGCAAAGAAGAGGATTTGAATATAAAACACAAACAAAATATTTAGTTGAGTTTTGTTTTTTTCTTTGCTACATAATCCCACATGTCTCGTATCATAAGTTTGATTTCTTCTATGTGTATATAAAATGTAGAAAGCAAAGCAAAGCAAACATAAAGAAAAAAATACATCGAAAAAGAAGCTCTGTCCAAACTTTTGACTGGTTTATGTGGGTCTATCCTCCTCCTCTGCCCAAGCCAATCCATCCCTCTGTTTAGATATAGACGGCAGAAGAAAATACGCACTGATCTATGAAATTAACAATGAAATACTTAAGCATAGGTGTTCAGTATTGACCTTAATGTGAGCTACACTATAGTTGCCAATTTAAAAGTCGTATTTTACGCACAATTGACTCTTATGAGCTTTAAGTCGTGTTATAATGGTGTTACTTTATCAAAAACGTACTTGGAGTTATGTTTTGTTTGATTCACACGTTTCAGTAACCCTTTATTATCAGTTTCTCTACAAAAAAGTAAAGTCTAATACAAAATACAATATTAAATACAATAGTAAATACAGTCAATCAGTTAAATACTGTCCCACTTTAGCTGTAGGCTTTTAGCTGTGTTTTAATCATATTTAATTTGTTTATTTTGTTGTAAGGCGACCTTGAGTGTCCAGAAAGGTGCCTAATAAATAAAATATATTATTATTATTTATTATTATTACATTCCCAAAGGTAAAAACGCTCTGTTCGACCTTGTGATGTGTGAATGAAACAAAACACAACTCCAGGTTTGTTTTTGGTGAGGAAACAACATTATAATAGATCAAAAACGCGTAATATGGAGATACCGAATGTTTTTTTGTAATAAACCTGTTTAAGTGCAGCTATGTAAATTTGTTTGCAAAGTTTATTGATTATAATGATGTTCCAAAACTTAATTGTTAGCCACAAAGGAGCAATTACGCAAAAAATAAAAAAAAAAAAAATCCAACAGATCTGGTGCAGTTCAAATCATGCCAGTGAACACAATACAAAACAAAATCACTCAGCTGCTCGAATAGGCCTCTTTGTAATGACAATGACATTTAATATTCTAATAAAAAAACATGCCAAATTAGAGGAATGGAAAATATTTTTAGTTAAAAGCTTTCTGTTTTGTTTTATGGTGAATTATAGTGAAGTTGATCAGAAAAACAGACGCAGAGTGAGATCAATATCAGATTCTGCTATAGGAGCGCACTCAAAGATGAATATTTAGACATGGCTATTGTGACATTTAATTTGGTGAAACAGTATTGATGTCACAGACTGATTCATCGATACGAGGCTATGAATATTATTTAAAGCTGCACTGCGTAACATTTCTAGTGGAGGGTCTGCCCCTTGTTTGTCTACGTAGAAATGTTATTGCTTTGTTTATTTTGTTCCACAGTCTAGATCAAACCTGCTGTAGCTGTCACGAGGGAGGCAAGGCACTACGCTGCGTTAGCCAGATCTGTGGAGCTAAGTGTTCACCACAGGAATTATTGTACAGGATCATTTTAAAAGCAATTATCTTGAAAGCTACTAAGTCTAGCTCAGTTGGTGAAGTTTTTTCCAAATTTTGCATTGAATAGACGATCACAACAGCAGGAAGTGGCCACAGTGTTGAGTCGCGCGACTTCCTGTCAGTGCTTTTCTACGGCAAAACACCTGTGAAAAAGTGTCGCATATTTTTGACCAGCTTCATAAATCTGTCTACCTCAACACCAAATCTTCATCCAACAAGGTCGACAAAGAGCATATTCTGTCCACGAAGAATTTATCCACAACGATCAAGGTAAAAAAGACGAAAACTTAAGGCGAACAACGGCTAGCAGTAGAGAACTACTCCTGAGCAAAACTAACGTTATGGTCATGAATAAAACATAAATAACTTGTTCACTCAGACTGATTCTAGAAATAAAATCGATTTTGTGATGTGCTCAGGAGTAGTTCACTAATGCTCGTCGTTGTTCGCCTTACCTTGATAGTTAGATAGTCGATATTAGCATTGACTGAGAGATTTGTGCACAAATCTCTCAGTCTGTGCTAATATGTCTACATCACAAAATCGATTTTTCGTCTTTCTTACCTTGATAGTTGTGGATAAATTCTTCATGGATAGAATTTGTTCTTTGTCGACCTTGTTGGATGAAGATTTGATGTTGGGGCAGATTTATGAAGCTGCTCAAAAATATACAACACTTTTCCGGAGGTATTTTGCCGTAGAAAAAGCTTTGACAGGAAGTTGCACGACTCAACATTGTGGCCACTTCCTGCTGTTGAGATAATCGTCTATTCAGTGCAAAATTTGGAAGAACTTCACCAACTGGCAATCAAAATCCCCGAATAAACTTACGATGTTCAAAACCTGAACTGAGCTAGACTTAGTACGGTAGTTTTCAAGATAATTGCTTTTAAAATGATGTAAAATTTTTGGGTCATCCTGTACAATAATTCCTGTGGTGAATACTTAACTCCACGGGTCTGACTAATGCAGCGTAGTGCCTTGCCTCCCTTGTGACAGCTACAGCAGGTTTGTTTCTTACCTTGATAGTTGTGGATAAATTCTTCGTGGACAGAAGATTTGGTGTTGGGGCAGATTTATGAAGCTTTTCCAGAGGTATTTCGCGATAGAAAAGCTTTGACAGGAAGTCGCGCGACTCAACATCGCGGCACTTCCTGCCGTTGTCTCTTTTAACTAAAATATGACGAATAGAACAATCATTTTCCTGTCTAACTTTACTTTCTGCACGAATAAATGGTACTGGTACTAAGTGGTAATTACACAAAAATGAGTAGCTCTCTGGCATTTTAGTTTTGTTAAGAGGAAAAAAGGTTAGAGACTCCTGTTCTAGCCACATCTTCATGAAGACAAGAAAATGACAGACCCTCCACGCTACGAGTTACGCAGTGCATCTTTAACACAAATATTGCATCCTATATCTATTTAACTTTATGGTTTATTCTCGATAATGCTAAAGTCACTTGTGTTGTGATTTCCCTCTAGTCACGAAGGGTCAGAGAGGAAGCCAAAGACGTAAGTTTAGCCATATCTCTCGTGTACCAATCAATCCTCAATTTCACCCTCATTTCATTCTAATTTTTCAATCTTTTTTTTCTCCCCCCGACGCAACCGTTTTATCACTGCCCCAAACTTTCTTCCAGATATTATTTTCGCTTCACCGCTTTTTCTCATCCATCCGTTTGTAATCGCTGAAGTTGTATGACCTGGAACTGATCACATTTGCTCATTTACACCTGTCATTTTGTCCTACCAGAATGAGGAGAATGCAAACAGTGTTCCCATCGAAGGCTTGTCTCTGCAGCATCCCCAGGTGAGAGACTCATTTGGGGGCATGACTTTGGACCTGGATGGCGCTCTTAATTATCTCGATCCTGTGCCATTGAGCGTCTGGTCTCGCTCAGTCGTTCGTGTCTGCGGTCCGTCTCCTCAGCAGTAATAAGTCAAAGCAAATAGTCAGTGTTAGTTCAGTTGTTATCTTGCTCTGGCGCGTCTCACATTTTCCCAGACTCCTGCGAGCTGGAGCCAGTGTTAAAGGGCCTGTACCTGATTTATTCCCACGTGTTTGAGCAACATCAGTCTTGCCCCAGGACCAGGACTAAAAAACAGGACTAGAAGTGGACTAGACCAGGACTAAAAGTGGACTAGACAAGGACTAGATTAGGACTAAACCAGGGCTAGACAGGACTAAATCAGGACTAGAAGTGCATAAAACGTCAGCGTGGAGGTGACTAAACCAGGACCAACTGAATTTAGCAATAACTAAACCAGGACCTAGAAGTGGACTAGACCAGGACTAGAAGTGGGCTAGACCAGGACTAGAAGTGGACTAAACCAGGACTAGAAGTGGGCTAGACCAGGACTAAATCAGGACTACACCAGGACTTGAAGTGGAGCAAACCAGGGCCAACTGAACTTAGCGATGATTAAACCAAGATTAGAAGTGGACTGAACCAGGACTAGAAGTGGACTAAACCAGGGCTAGACCAGGACTAAACCAGGACTAGAAGTGGACTAAATCAGGACTACACCAGGACTTGAAGTGGAACAAACCAGGCCCAACTGAAGTTAGCGATGATTAAACCAAGATTAGAAGTGCACTAAACCAAGGCTAGACCAGGACTAAACCAGGACTACACCAGGACTTGAAGTGGACTAGACCAGGACTAGACCAGGGCTAGACCAGGACTAAACCAGGACTACACCAGGACTTGAAGTGGACTAGACCAGGACTAAACCAGGACTACACCAGGACTTGAAGTGGAACAAACCAGGGCCAACTGAACATAGCGATGATTAAACCAAGATTAGAAGTGGACTGAACCAGGACTAGAAGTGGACTAGAAGTGGAATAGACCAGGACTAGACCAGGACTAAACCAGGACTAGAAGTGGAATAGACCAGGACTAGATTAGGACTAAACCAGGGCTAGACCAGGACTAAACCAGGACTAGAAGTGGAATAGGCCAGGACTAGACCAGGACTAAACCAGGACTAGAAGTGGACCAAATTAGGACCAGTTGAATTTAGCAATGATTAAACCAGGACTAAAAGTGGACTAAACCAGGACTAGAAGTGGACCAAACCAGGACTAACTGAATTTAGCGATGATTAAACCAAGATTAAAAGTGGACTAAACCAGGACTAGAAGTGGCACATGTAGAACACCCCCAGCGTGATGTCCCTGCACAGTATCAGTAATCAGGAAGTACTTGTTAGCATGCTAGTTGTCATCTTGTTAACAGTAACGGGGCAAACTGTCTGAAATGAGCGGGTACATGATCTGAAATCAGGTACAGCGCCTTTAACTCGCCAAGTCTTGTAGTTCCCGTCAGAAAAAGAAATATGTTGCACAATCAGGGTTATTTGCGAGCGCGAACAGTAATTTGTTGTCATTTTAAAAGTTAATTTGTTTTAGCGTTTTAATAGCAGGTATAAATCTCACGTTCTCATCTATTACCCTCTTCATCCCATCATTATTTTCCTTGTTTTGACACTTAAAGATGCATCGGCCAAAGACTCTGGAACCTGCTCAGCTCCAAGAAATACGATAGGCTCTAGGGAACTAAACCCGGACTACACGAGGACTAAACCAGGACTAGACCGGGACTAGACAGGACTAAACCAGGACTAGACCAGGAATAATCCAAGACTGCACGAGGACTAAACCAGGACTAGACCAGGACTAGACAGGACTAAACCAGGACTAGACAAAGACTAGACCAGGAATAATCCAGGGCTAGACCAGGACTAGACAGGACTAAACCAGGACTAGACAAAGACTAGACCAGGAATAATCCAGGGCTAGACCAGGACTAGACCAGGAATAATCCAGGACTAGACAGGGCTAAACCAGGGCTAAACCAGGACTAGACAGGACTAGACCAAAACTAGACCAGGAATAATCCAGGACTACACGAGGACTAAACCAGGACTAGACCGGGACTAGACAGGACTAAACCAGGACTAGACCAGGAATAATCCAAGACTGCACGAGGACTAAACCTGGACTAGACCAGGACTAGACAGGACTAAACCAGGACTAGACAAAGACTAGACCAGGAATAATCCAGGGCTAGACCAGGACTAGACCAGGAATAATCCAGGACTAGACAGGGCTAAACCAGGACTAGACAGGACTAGACCAAAACTAGACCAGGAATAATCCAGGACTACACGAGGACTAAACCAGGGCTAGACCAGGACTAGACAGGACTAAACCAGGACTAAACCAGGACTAGACAAGGACTAGAATTGGACTAAACCAGGACCAAGTGAACCTAGCGATGACTAAACCAGGGCTAGAAGTGGACTAGACCAGGACTACATCAGGACTAGAAGTGGACTAAACCAGGACCAAGTCAATACAGCAATGGCTAAACCAGGACTAAACCAGGGACTAGAAGTGGACTAAACCAGAACTGAGTCAATACAGCGATGACTAAACCAGGATTAGACCAGGACTAGACCAGGGCTACAATTGGACTAAACCAGGACTAACCAGGACTAAAAGTGGACTTAACCAGGACCAAGTCAATACAGCGATGACTAAACCAGGACTAGAAGTGGACTAAACCAGGACCAATTCAAGGTAGAGATAACAGATGACTAAACCAGGACTAGAAGTGGACTAAACCAGGACTAGAACTGGACTAAACCAGGACTAGAACTGGACTAAACCAGGACCAAGTTAATACAACAATGACTAAACCAGGTCATGAGCTGCACTAAACCAGGACTAACCAGGACTAGAAGTGGACTAAACCAGGACCAAGTCAAGCCAGAGATAACAGATGACTAAACCAGGACTCGAATAGGACTAAACCAGGACTAACCAGGACTAGAAGTGGACTAAACCAGGACCAAGTCAAGCCAGAGATAACAGATGACTAAACCAGGACTCGAATAGGACTAAACCAGGACTAACCAGGACTAGAAGTGGACTAAACCGGGACCAAGTGAACATTGCGGTATTTATAGTCTAAAATTGACCATAAACCTCCAGCCATGAGTTCAGCATTAGACCATTCACATCTAATGTAATTATATCTTATGGAACATTACAGATTAATTTCTAAAATAGCTTTTGTCTTTCACATGTTTTCTCTGTCCAGCTGGAGCCGAAACTGAGAATTTTGGCGTTGGTTTGTCATTATTTACAAGCCAAAAAGGCCAAGGAAATTCACGTGAGGCAGAATACTGAGATTTCGTCTATGGCCAAAGCTTGAAAAATATCATAATTTTCCCCAAGGAGATGTTATTGCTTTGCTTGGAATGTTTCACAGTATGGCTTTAAACCTTTCTATCTTTATGGAGACCAAACCAGACCAAGTCAGATCTGTGGAGAGGCGATGCCGCTCACAGCCAGAATACCTGTTTTTCTAGGTATTTTTGAGCCATAAAACCACCTGCACTGCAAAAAAGGATTTTCTAGCATAGTTAAAATGACTTGAATTAAGCAGATTCGTTTTACTTGTTTCAGGATATTCCATCCTGATTTATCTTATCTGGATATTACAACTTATTCTAAGCACTTTTTATATTAAATCAAGCCAGGTTAAGCCTCTTTAACTTCCTTCTCAAACCAATAATGTGAAAAATCTTGCCATAAATACTTGAAACTAGTGTTTTCTGCTTAGAACAAGATTCGTATTTTGTCTTGTTTTAAGAAAACTTGGTAAGTGAAAATTTCTTACTGCACTGGCAGAGAATTTCACTTAAAATAGGGCATTTTTACCTCAAAATTGGTATTTTTTCTCATTTTTGATAGACCTTTTTTGCCATGTGTAATTGAATAAATGTAAAGTAGAGCTGTTTAATGTCACACTGTGGGACATTCCAGGCAGCGCAATAACGTATCCATAGAAACAAGCAGACGACAGACCCCTAACCAGAAAGTTACACAGCACACCTTTAAAGTTAGCAGTCCATTCTACATACCATACACACAAACAACAATAAAATTACATGGATGACAGACTAGGAAAAACAAGTGCACATTATGGAGTCTCTAAAGCTTTCACCTTAGATTTAAAAGCATTTACGAACAGGAGCTCAGTCGGTTTCCAGACTCTCTGCGTCATGTTCCGAGCAGAAGGAGCTGAGTGGACAGAGTCTCTCTTCCCCGTCTCTGTGTGGCCGTAATGAACCGAAAGCAACAGCTGATTATTAGATCGCTGGGAGTATGAGTCGACACTTCTCTGTGTGATTAGAGCACAAATGTAGGCACGCAGAAGCCCGAGCGGAGCCTATCATAAATAATAAACCCAATGCCCCTGCCTCTTGGTGGACAGAGAAGGCCACTGCACTCGTCGTAGCTCTACAGTTAGTAAGGAGTTTGAGTTTTTAGCCCTGTTATAATGTTACCTCCTCAAAAACATACCCAGAGTTGTGTTTTGTTTCATTTAACCCTTTATTTTTCGTCTGTCTACCTCTCCAAAGCTCAAAACGCTCTGTTCCACCTTGTGATGTCATGCAGCAAAGGTGTAGATTTGCATAGGGACGGTGGGGACATGTCACAACCAATATATATAACTTTATTACAGACAGTTAGTCCAATTCACACATAAATAAAAGAAAAATATAAGAGAGCAGATATAAAACGTCTACAATCATAAGAGGTACAAACTAGTGTCATCTCAGTTTAGATACATATCTGTAGCAGCTTTTCTGAGGACTGACCAAAGCTGCTATTACTTGGTTTTCTGAGTTGTCCAGGTGACACATAAAACTAAACATTAGCTGTCTTAAAAGTGCGTCACTAGCTGGTAAACGTATGGAAACAGTTGACTCGTACCAATATTTGGGGAAGACAAAATAGTCCCAATATTTGCCATTTTATTTTAATAAACAAAAATATACATTAGGCAAGCCAAGGCAAGTTTATTTGTATAGCACAATTTGTACACTAAGCATAGTTCCCTCTAAGCTGCGCAACTGCGCAATTGCGCACTGCTCGCACACTCTCAGCGCACAAAAAACCTATGCAGCGCACTGCAAATTAATTAGATCTATAACATTTTTTTCTGAATCATTTTGCTGTGTAACTCAGTGAGTGACAGGTGTCCAGCCAATCATAGGATACGAGGCAATTATGCTACGCAGCCAATCACGGCATTGACAGTACGTCCGCACATGCTCTGCCCATACGCGCCAACAATGTTAACAATGCTAACCCATTATCATGGCGAAACGAACGGGCAGTGAATGTGATGCGTCCACTTACCAAACCAAAGTAGAGGTAAGATCTTAAGCCCGAGCCCGAGCCCAACCTGACCCGACCCAGGCCTAAAATGTCAATCATTGCTTCGGGTCGGGTCGGGCTTCTCTCTCGCTGACTTTTTTAAAATAAATAAACAGTTAAATTCGTGCGCAGAGCATGAGCCAGAGCCAGAGCAGAGCATGCTCTGCGCACGTGAACGACGCCCTCTTAATAATCTTCCCCTCCGCAGGTCCGCATGAAATTTCGGGTTTGCTTCGGGCTCGGGCCTGCAAATCAAGTTAATTGGTCGGGCTCGGGTCGGGTCTGGTCAGGCTCGGGTCGGGTCGGGCTGGATTTTTTAGGCCCGATCTTACCTCTAAACCAAAGTATAGTGGCTGTCACACCTTGATGATTTAGCCAGCGTACTGCCGACGTATGAAAAATTTGGCAAATACGCTGTCGTACTTCGGATCAGTTATAGGTGAGGTGTGTAGAAGTGATGAGCAGCGCACTGGTGTACGTCCACGTATAGCAAGGTCGCCGAAAAAAATTCTTACATTTTCTCGACGTACGTCAGCGTGTGCTCATACCATAGACCGTATATATGAGTGGACTAAGTGAGCGTGACGTCACCCATAGCATTTAGCGCCGCTCAAATGAGGCTCCTGATGCTAACGGCTACAGGAGCGAATTTGGAGCCAGGCCCTATGTTATGAATAGGGTTTTTTTTGGCGAACAAAATAGCAAAAAAAATTCAGGACCATGTAGAGCGGGTTCATACGAACATTGTAAGTCCAAAATGACGAGCCTTAGCTTTACAGCCTGTGGTCTGCAGCCAGATCCCGCTGCTGAAAACCAACCCACCTATTGATCAATCTGCTGCATTCAGCACCATAGACAGCGAGAGACATAAAATATGACGTGTCAGAATAGCATTAGTTGGTATAAGTTAGCTATAAGTTATCAAAACGTTCTAAGTTACTAATACGTTATGTATACGTCCAACTCGTTGTGAATACGCTATGTATACGCCCAAAATAAATAAAATAAAAAAAACATCTAAAGTTCAGCGTATGCCAGCGTTTTAGGGAAATTCTGGTACGATGGCATACGCTGTCAAGGTCAAGGTGTGACAGGGCCCTAAAAAAGAAATACGATTCTTTTAAGATTGTATGGCTGTCAGAATATGTGCAAATAGAAGAACAAGCGGTGAAACTGGGTGACTAATGGAAATTGCTAATGGAAATTAATGTTAATTGTTATTAATGTTAATTGTTATTAATGTTAATTGTTATCTAATGGAAATTTCTGTTGTAATTTGATTCTTTTAATAAGCCATGAAACTTGCTATGATCCCAGGTGTGATACTGGTGTGTGGCCACAGCGTGCGCATCTGATGTTGCTCACAGTGGTCCTCAGTGTGCTCAGGGAGGTTGTCTGTATGCCCAGACATATGAAAAATTAGAGGGAACATTGACACTAAGTAATTCAAAGTGCTTTACAGAATAAGAAATACATTAAAATCACAATACAAACAAATTAAAACATTAATTCCAATATTTTTCCAAACTCTATAGTATTAATTTAACACATTTTATGGTACGTTCACACCGCAGCGTCCAAAAAAACTCCGGACACTGTATAACAAGGTGAAAAGGTACCTTTCACCTTTTGTTCAGTAGAGATTGGCAAATTCAGGGCTGACATGGTCCAAATCATTATAGTGAAGATGTGTGGAGTTTAAAAACGCAGCGGAGCACTTCCTGTATTACCACATGACGTCACAAGGTGGAACAGAGTGTTTTTTTTGTTTTTTTTGTTTGAGAGAAGAACTCAGCCTAAATATGCAGGATTTTTGTGTTAAACGTGTGAATGAAACAAAACACTACTCCAGTTTTTGTTTGTGATGAAGAAACTACCGTACATTAAAACAGATCAGAAAATAGCGTAATATTGGCCCTTTAAGTAGTTACTAAGCTAAAACTAACTTTGAGAGGATTACATGTTAGCTTGAGTATATCACAAACTATATTCCAGTCTACTTTTCCTGGGGTATAAACACAAAATGAACAGTTTTTTCTGAACAGTCAGAGGTCAGCGGGTGCACAAAACTTTGGCCAATGCAGCTCTCCCAGCATCATTACTGCTTATCTGCACACTGGCAAAGCAAACTGCAGAGCCTGTACGAACCAAGGTCAGTAATGTGTTCTCTCCTCTCCTACGCCCCCTATGTGTCACAGGTAGAACCGTACGACAACGCAGCCAACAACCAAGGAGCTCTCAACATGGTCCTCCGGCTAAGGTAAAACGCTTGCACATCTCTGTTACCGCGCCCACTCGCAGCACGTCGCGAGCTCAAATACTGATTGATGGCTCCCTCTGCTGCCCGCTGTCCTTAACTAGAATAAAACACCGTCGCTTGACACACAGAAAGAAGACAGAAGGATAATGGTTGTGAGGTAGACGACGTATTTGTTATGAGACAGTATCAAAATTTAATACTCATCGAAAACTAGTATTGAAACTAGACTAGACAAACATTTGAGCAGGTTTTGAAACTAAAAAAGTCACATACACTGGACAGAAATGAACCTTTTCTGAACGACCTTGATCAAGTACAAGAGCACATGGACTAGTATACTACCGTATTTTTCGGACTATGAGTCGCACCAACCAAAAAAATGCATAATGAAGAAGAAAAAAACATGTATAAGTCGCACCGGACTATACACTTTTTGGGGGAAATTTATTTTGTAAAATCAAGAATCGACATTTCATCTTGAAAGGCAAGTTATAGTAATAAAAACAACTGAATAGAGAAGAATCTGTTACAGACAAATACAGAGGAGATAAAAACAAGTGCATGTCATGGAGTTCGTCTCTAGGACTCTTAGATTAGACTTGGAAGCATCAGAGAAATTAAATTAACCAAGTCCCAGTCCTTCTGCAACATGTTCCAAGATGAAGGTGCAGAGCAGACAAAAGCTTTTTTGCCAAGTTCAGTCTGAGCGAATGGAACAGAGAGCGAGGGATGATCCTGTGAACGAAGAGAATATGAACCGGTTGTTCTCTGTGACACTAATGAACAAATATAGGTGGGCAATAATCCAAGTAGTGCCTTATAGATGCAAGTTAACCAATGAGTCCTCCTTCGCACAGCAAGGGCAGGCCACTCGAGAATACAATGCATCATTCGTTCATTCGTTTTTCAATATAAAACCAAATGAAAAATGAAAATGAAAAAACAACTCTATTCTTTATTATTTGTCTCTAAAACCAAAATAACGATTTGTTTTTTGTTTTGTTTTTTCATTTTTTATTCATATATACGATTCATATATTTGGTCTATGGACTGTGTGAAAAATGTAATATATAAGTCGCACCCGAGTATAAGTCGCAGGACCACCCAAACCCTGAAAAAAACGTAAGGACTTATAGGCCAAAAAATACGGTCCTAAACTACTACGATTTGATGTTGAAAATCATGTTTTGTTGTCGAAAGAAAGAGTGTTTTTTAATTATTATCATGGTATCAGAATCAGTATTGAGTATCAAGTCTATTCCTTATTATCAACTTTAAAATTTTAGTATCAGGACAACACCACAGTAGATTTATCCTAAAAGAAGCATATTATATTGAAGTTAGAGCTAATTTGGTGTGAGATGCCTGAATTATATTAAGATTCAAGATTAAAGCGCTTTGATTTAATGGTGGAAATCACATTCTACTGTCTAAAGAAAGAGTATTTTATTATCATCATGGTATCAGAATCAGTATTGAGTTTCGAGTCTGTTCCTTAGTATCATGTTTGAAATTTTAGCACTGTTACAACACTAGAAGTAATGTTGTGTGAGATGCCTGGATTATACAGATATAAAACCACATGGGAACATAAAGTGTTTTGTTTTTTTATTACTATTGTGGTATCAGAATCTGTATTGGGTTTTAGGATAGACAACACTACAGTAGATTTATCCTAAAAGAAGTAGATCATTTTGAAGCTAGAACTGATTTGGTATGAGATGCCTGGATTATACTCTGCAGATATAAGACCACACGGTAACATAAAAGAAAGTACTTCGGTTTAATGCTGAAAATCACATTCTCCTGTCTAAATAAAGTGTTTTTATTATCGTTGCGGTATCAGAATCTGTATTGGGCTTTAGGATAGACAGCACTACAGTAGATTTATCCTGAAAGAAGTCTGATATACATAAACATAAAAGAAAGTACTAACATTTAATGCTGAAAATCACATCCTATTGTCTAAAAGAAAGTGTTTTTTTTATTATCATCATTGTATCAGAATTGGTATTTAGTATTGAGCCAATTTTGTGTGGGATGCCTGGATTACACAGACCATAAAAGAAAGTCCTATGATTTAAAGTTGAAAATCACATTATACTGTTTAAATAAAGAGTTTTTTATTTGGATCATGGTATCAGAATTGATATCGAGTGTCCAATATATAAGTATCGAGTCTGAAATTTTAGTATTGGGACGACACAACAGTAGATTTATCCTAAAAGAAGTGATTTTAAGGTTAGAGTGAATTTTGGGCGAGATGCCTGGATTATACGGTACAGATGTAAGACTACATGGTAACAAAAGAAAGCACTTTGATTTAATGGTGAAAATCACATTCTCCTGTCTAAATAAAGTGTTCTTATTATTGTTGCGGTATCAGAATCTGTATTGGGTTTTAGGATAGACGACACTACAGTGGATTTATCCTAAAAGTAAGTGTATAATTTTGAAGTTAGAGCTAATTTGGTGTGAAATGCCTGGGGAGGTACCAATGTTTGTCATCTCTTTCCTCTTTTCGCTCTGTGTCTTTGAGCTGGGGTCCTCGAGGAGCCTGTTACACTGCATTAGTTTTCTGGCTGCAGGCCGTATATACCTTCCAGAACAGTTTATTTTGTTTGGCAGGATTAATATAGTAGTGTATAGTAGTCGTAGTACAATACTGAAGCTATAGGGTTTTGGAAAAATATGTAGTTGTCATTTTTCTAGTTAGCATTTCAGTTCTATTTGCCTTTTTTTATTTAAGTTTACAAACTTTTAAACAGGCGAAGTTTAATGGACCTTCAGACGCTTCACCAGAAAAGCTACACCGTGCACCTTTAGATCATTTTCTGAGTATTAAAATTGAGTTCTGGCCTTGTTCAGTTCATTTTAATGTGGCGACGGTGGCTCAGGTGGTCTGATGAATGGAGGTTTGGTCGTTTTCAATTCCAGCACAGCCTTAGAGTACTGTTGTCTTGGCCTTGAGCAAGACATTTTCCCCCTTTTGCTTAAGTATGAAGATTGAACTCCGAACTGACAAACTAATACGAGAATCATTTCAGAGCTTGTTTATACAGGTCTGAGCTACACGGTGAGCAGTTTTTATGCAGAATAAATCAGCGTATGTTTTTGTTTGTGGAGGAAACGATCATACTTCAGAAATAGGGTCTTTGTGATTTGCTAATTGCATTTATTCAAATTGTAACTTTTGTTTGCTTGCAGCCCGAGAAGATACTGTAATTTCCCGCTCCGTTTTGATACAAAGTCAGTTCAGGGTGATATGACACAACAGAAATTATAACTATGAATTTTTTTCCTTATAATGATTGATTGGAAAAGCTGATTCCATTTAATTTTTGTCCTATTAAAAGCAGAAATGTCCTCCGTTTTTTAAATGTAATGACTCAAGGGTTATAAAGACCTTGTTTTGGTGACTGGGCTTTCACAATTTTCTGAATGTCTACACTAAAATCCACTAAAAATCCACTAAAAAACAAAGAAAAACAAGAACAACCCTACTGCTGCTGCTACTACTACAACTATTACTACTACTACAACTGCATCTACTATGTTAGTGCTTAGTTACCCTTTGCCACATCAAGGCCACTTCAGATACTACTACTAATACTACTGCTATTACTACTACTACTACTACTTCTTTGTTAGTGCTTAGTTAACTTTTGCCACATTTGAAAGCTTTTAGGTCTTAAAAATGGTCTTGTTTCACCATTTATCAAGGCTTCTTCAGATACTACTACTTCTACTACTACATTAGTGCTTATTCAGTTTCTCCACATTTAAAAGCTATAGTGTCTTAAAGGTGGTTTTACTTCACTACTACTACTAACACTACTACTACTACTACTACTACTACTACTACTACTACTACTACTAACACTACTACTACTTATTATTATTTATTATTTCTCGATCGCCACATTTAATACCTATAGTGTCTTAAAGATACTTTATTGTTTCACCATTTTAAGGTATTTATCAAGGTAGACCACTTCAGATACTACTACTACTATTATCACCACCACCACTACTACTACTACTACTATTATCACCACCACTACTACTACTACTACTACTACTACTACTACTATTACTACTACTACTATACTACTACTACTATTACTACGCCTACTACTACATTAGTTACTACTTTTACTACTACATTAGTGCCTAGTTCAGTTTTGCCACATTTAAAAACTGTAGTGTCTTGAAGGTGGTTTTACTTCACTACTACTACTATTACTACTACTACTACTACTACTACTACTACTACTACTACTACTACTGTTAGTACGTCTACATCCAAAACTACTACTTTACTGCTTAGTTCACTTTCACCACATTTAAAACCTATTATGTCTTAAAGGTGGTTTTGTTTCACCATTTTAAGCTCTTTATCAAGGTCACTTCAAATACTACTACTTCTACTACTACTACTACTACTACTACTACTACTATTATTATTACTACTGCATAAGTGCTTATTTCTCTTCACCACATTTGAAAGCTGTAGTGTCTTAAAGACGATTTTGTTTCACCATTTTAGGGTATTTATCTAAGTAGGTCACTTCAGATACTACTACTACTACCAACACCACTACTACTACTTCTACTTCTACTACTACTACATAAGTGCTTAGTTCACTTTTGCCACATTTGAAGGCTGTCGTGTCTTAAAGGCTGGTTTGTTTCCATTTTAAGGTCTTTATCAAGGTCTTTCCATTAGTCAGGAGAGATTACTGTGACTTTCTCGTACCTCATCAATTGTACTCACACTCTCCTCTTTGTCTGGAGGTCTTTATACCCTTTGGTCTTTGTAAATGTGATCTATTCTCTATAATTACATGGTCTCATAGATGGGGCATAGCTGCATAATTTAACACATAATTGGAGACGGCTTTCATTTGCATTTTTTATTTTTAAATTTAAAAGCTATATTTTAGCTACACTTAGGTTAACATTATTTCTTGCCTGTTTAATGCCTCATAAAGTTTCTCCTCTCAGGTACTGCTAGTTTGGTGGTGGTGAAGATGTTATTCTCTTTCACCTAGAATGTCACACAGTATGGCATTAAACTGTCTAGAGTGGGAGGCTGTTTTATTGCAAAAAAGAACTTGAAAAACCTCCCACTATAGATAGATATGTTTACCACCAGCCAAAAAATGCACAATGAAGAAAAAAAGCATGTATAAGTTGCACCAGACTATAAGGGGGAAATTTATTTGATAAAATCAGAGACCAAGAACCAACATTTCATCTTGAAATGCGAGTTATAGAAGTTATAGTAATAAAAACAACCCAAAAGAGAAGAATCTGTGTATCATTCATTTTTCAATATAGAGCCAAAAATAAGAAAATGAAAAAACAACTCTTTCCTTTATTGTTTGTCTCTAAAACCAAAATGAAAAAAACGCTAACGATTTGTTTTTTCAGTTTTAATTCATATATTTGGTCTATGGACTGTCAGTGTGAAAAATCTAATATATAAGTCGCACCTGAGTTTAAGTCGCCCACCCAAACCCTGAAAACTTATATATGTGACTTATAGTCTGAAAAATACGGTAATGCCATACTACAGAACATTCTAGGGGGCCATACCGGCTTGTCAAAGCCTGATCCCATCAGATCTAAGCAAAGCCAGGCTTGGTTAGTACTTGAAAGGGAGACCGCTGGGAAAATCAGGTGCCACAGGGGGGCGCCAGTCACAAAAACTGTTGTTTAATTTAGTTTAGTTTATTTATTTAATGAGACAGGGACAGCGCATAATATACATTTAACCTTAACAGGAGAGAAGCATGTACCAGGTTGTAGCGTCAGTGCTAATTTCCACCTGTCATCCCTGGGCAGGTTGATATTATAGTTCATAAAATCAAACATACAAAGAGAATGTCTTTATAATGACCGGAGCATCATAACAATTCTTTTTCCTCATTCATACCCAGTTCTCTCGCTCTCTCAGCGTTTTAAAATCATCACCTTTACCAAAATCATCACTCAGGTCGTTCATTCCAGAACATCACACTTTCTCCACTCCTCAGGCCACATTATGGGCGCAGGTTTGGTTAGAAATGAGCCACTTTTTCGCCAGATGTGAGAACGTGCTGTAGTTTGTGCATGTGATCAGCTCTGTCGGTCGCATGTTCCACTGACAGACGGCCTCACATGATGTTCACTTACATTATCTAGTATGAAAGTGGAGTGTGTGCGAGTGTTGGTGGTGGTTGCCGGGGCAGATGGCGCAGATTGGCAGCCTTTGCTTCTGTCACTCTGCCCCAGCTGTGGGTACAATAATAACTTACCACCATCGAGTGTGCAGTGAATAAATAATGATCTGTAAAGCGTCTTTGAGTGTCCATAAAAGTGCAATATAAAAACTGATGCATTATTATTAGTATTATTATATGTTTAAAGCCCAACTATGGAACAGTCCAGGCAAAGAAATAACATCCCCATTACACCTTAGAAGTTACATAGGGCACCTTTAAATACATTTAGAGCATTAAAATAGATTTTTGGCCTTGTTCAGTTCATTTCAATCTGGTGACAGTGGCTCAAGTGGTAGAGTGTCTAGAGCGTCTAATAACTGGAGGATTTGTGGTTCAATTCCAGCTTAGTCTAGTGAGTACTGTTGTCTTGCCCTTGAGCAAGACACGTCACCCATTTTGCGTGAGTATGAACGTAATAATTGGCTGGAGATACATTTTTTCAACCGTAGCAGCTACAGTATTCATTAACCACCACTAACTGTGAGGAGTGAATGGAAATTACAGCGTGAGTGCAATTTAAAATGCATTAATATTTTCAGATTTTGTTGTCATATTTTAAGCGAATGTTCTCAAACAATAATAATTTGCCTCCTGCAGTCCCTCTTGGTATTTTTGTCTGGTACAAAGATTTCAAATTAGATTGGAGAGTGCAAAATAGCGACAGCAAGTTCGTCTCCTCTCTTAATTAATGAGGGAATTAGCTCCGATCTGCATGTGTTATGATAATGGGAGCCTCCTCAGTATTCTGGGTGAGATTTGGGCTATGATTGGATCTTCGTCAACATTTTTCTTTTCCTCACAATGTCGCCGAGGTCTCTGAGGGTGCCGGTGTCAGCAGTTTTAAGGGGGAACTTCAGACTTTTATATTAACACGCCCAACTGTTGGCGCGTCGCAGCTGATTCGACAGGCGAAGAGGGACCTATGTAAATGAGATCGATTCATTGAGCTGCGGAGAGGAGAGGTCACTTTTGATGTGCTTTTCTGCGTTAATTCAAATCAAAGGCGTGTGGGCTGCATGCATAAACGACTCTGGTGAGGAATATTAGTGTAGATTGGAGTTTCATTCATTTCAGAGTACGATATTTATAATGATAGAAGATGTAGATAGGATACTTTTTGCTTTTAAAATACCTTGAAAAGACTTTGGTGTGAATCATTACTGTCATAGTACCAGGAATTAAAGCAAAAAACATATTTCTTCGTGTTGTCTGTGTGTAGTTCCCTATGTTTATTAACTGCTGCTACTATAAAACAATGCATTTAACCAAAGGAACTTGTAATTTGATACATTGTGACAGATCTCGATATTATTTTGAGACCTTTGATGATATGATAACATGATATTTTGGTCATTGTTACATTTGCAGTAATAATGAAACAAAGAAAAGTGATTGTTGGTTATTTAGTGTAGAGGAACAATTGGCCAAACCACCTTGAGAAAGCCTGATTTCCACTGATCTGAAGGTTTGTACAGACGTTATATGGCTGCCCCCTGTGTACACTGGTGTGTGAATGGATGAGTGGTTTCTTGATGTAAAAGCGCTGTGAGTGCCTAGAAAGTGGGAAAGCGCTTTATGAACGTGTGATCATTCACCATTTATTTTACCATTAACTATGTTTAAATGTGTTCAAAACAGCAATGCAACACGGTAGGGGGCGCTGGTACACTTCATCGTTAAAAACCTCTAAATTAATATGTCTGCTGCCATCCCTGCCGAGTGCCACACTTCATCCACAGTTATAGTATGAATGTGGACTGTGTGTGTGTATGTAATAATAATAATAATAATAATACATTTTATTTATTAGGCACTTTTCTGGACACCCAAGGTCGCCTTACAACAACATAAACAAATTAAGTGTGATTTACAACATACAGTTAAAGCCTGCAGTTAAAGTGGTACCGTATTTAATTGATTGATTGTATTTAGTGTGTATTTTATTAATATTTAGTATTTAATAATGTATTGGACAGTATTTGAATTAATTGATTTACAATGTGTGTGTTGGTGGTGGTCGGAGGAGCCGATGGCACAGATTCGCAGCCTTGATACCGTTGCGTTGCCCCAGGGCAGCTGTGCTAGTCTGGCAAAAAGGAATAGGAAAATCGCTATATTAGACTAATGCACTATTATTAAGTACTACGGGTAATAAGGGATATAACACTATAAAAATAACATTAGGATTTATGATTATATGCACCTCACAGTGTTTCCCACAGCGCTTTATAGTTCGGCGGCCGCCTTAACTTTGTCCCTCTGAACCACGTGAATCCTCGCGAAACTGCGGTTCACGGCCTTGACTAATCAGTTTTCTGTGGGAAACACCGCAGTATATTTAGGGGTTGTGTACTATTACCAATTTTCTGCTCCATGCTACTACAACTACATTTGAGCATAGGAGCTTGCAGTCCAATATGTTTTAACTAAGGCTTTGTAACTTTCAATTTCTATCTCTAACAATACCTAAACAATACTTGGTTATACTGTATGGTCACTTGGTAGCCTCTTTTGACCATTACCTTCAATCATAAAACAGAATAACATGCTTTTACAGACTAATTCTGACTCAACAACCAAAAAACCTTTCAGAACCTCTATTACACAGTATTCTTGGCATTTAACATCTCACAGTTACAGAAGGGAGGCAACAGTACAGTTTTTTTCAATAGGCAGCTGAATACATGGATCACAGTATTGATTTTGGCCTTAAGAACAAAACAAATATTTCCTGTTGTTTGTATGATCAGTAAACATAACATTTTATTCCATTACAGCATCTCTTCTCTGTTCAAACAGCAGAGTTAGCGCCGGATCATTTATTCTGCTTCAGTTGAGGACACAGTAAAAGTGCTTTTTAATGAAGTCTGCTCTGCTCACTTCACCTGATATGAATAAAAAGCCTAATCGCTTTCACAATAATAGTTTGGGCTTTCATAATATCAGACTCAAGTGCGTGTCCTTTTGCGAGACAATTCCTAAACGTGGATTATTAGTCATTATTCATTATTAGTCCGCCACCTCTCCGTAGTGACACAGTATGGCATTAAAGCTTTTCAGAGCTTTTAACCATATATATAGTTGTTTCACTTCACTTTTTACACTCTCGAAGTTGTATTTGGGGTGATTCCTGCATGTTTGAGTCATCTTTAATCACTAATTTTCAAGGAGTCAACTCCCATTTTCACCACCACGATATATGCCCAATGCTCTGTACTAACTTCATACCCAGTTTAAAGTTGAACTCCGGCACGTTTGAAGCTAAAGTCCGTTGCTAGAGGTGGTCGAATACTGTCAGAAGCCAAAAAACGGCACAGATCAGTGTTGCCTCGGTGGAGATCTCACTGTGGCAGTGAGTCTGTCAAGGCAACAAGTTAGTGTAGTGAATTGGGCAAGTTTTTAGCTTCCACCTAAAACGCCAATTTGCACAGAAGAAGCTTAACACCACTTTAACCCATCTTACAACAGCCACGAGTCTGACAAACAAAACGCTCAGCCTGGTTCACTCATTAGTGTCTGGAAACGTTATAAAACAACTTATAAGCAGCCTTAGCCTTACCGATTTGATTTCCCTCTGCACATGTGAAAAGATTCGAAAAGACCCAAAAGACTCGACTAGAGCCGCCAGAAGCAACAAGTGATGATCGACTGCTGACGGTGAAGAACAATAGAAACTGAAAGTTGTTGAAAGAAACAAAGAATGTATTTTTTTAGCGCTTTTCAAAAATATAATTCACTCGTAAATAAATGGGATTAGAAACGACATCAGCGATTGAGTCTTTTGGGCTTTCACATCTGCAGTGGAAAATTGACAAAGGTAAGGCTAAGGCTGCTTATGAAGTTGTTTTATAACGTTTCCAGACACTAATGACGAGTGAACCAGGCAGAGCGTTTTGTTTGTTAGTAAGATGGGCTAGAAAGTGGTGTTAAGCTTCTTCAGTCTGACAGACTCACTGCCACAGCGAGATCTCCGCCGAGGCAACACTGATCTGTGTGTTTTTTGGTTTCTGACAGTATTCGACCACCTCTAGCAACGGACTTTAGCTTCAAATGTGCTGGAGTTCCTCTTTAATTTTCTTAATCAGTTATACACGTAAGATTCAGCAGTGTTGTGTGCTCACTTTGGTGCAAATTAAAACAAAATCTGCTGTTCGCTAGTGTGATGTGGAGCTATCCAGGTGCTGACTCTTTGTTGTAATGACGTTTACAGTGACGTCAGCTCCTATTACTGCTGTTTTCAAGCGCAGAAATAAGTGCGCTTGTTTCATTTTTTAAGTCAATATCGAATATCGTGATTTAAAATGTCCAAATTATAACATAATGATCCACGCATGCCAAGTTATAACTACTATACAGCAAACACAAGCTCAATTTGTCTATTTTAAACTTATCTCCACGGGGTCGCCACCACACCAAGTTCCACGTCTAATCTATGAACAGGCTGCACCTTTAATGACTCTGATAACATTCACCAACTCTACATTAGGGTTTTCCAATTGATAGAGCTTCCCAATAGTATCTGACATGAGCACATTTCACAGTCACATTCACATTTTTTTTTTATTGCAGAGGAATGCAGGTTTTTTGCCTTATATTTTTCCATATTTTATCAGAACGCCTGGAGCACACTTATGCATTTTCAACCTCTCATACTTGCATATGTGTCTAAACTACACGCCAGATAGGACTGCAGAGTTTCTATCTATATTTTCTCTATATTTACTACTTTGTACATTTGATATACTTACAGAAGAGTTATTTAATTGTTTTTTCTTCACTAAATGATTCCATATATCTTGCCTCATATGTTTGATGTCTTCCGTATGTATCTAAAATGTAGAAAGTGGTAAGAAAAAACAAAAAACATTCACTACTAGTCAAAAGTTTGGTCACTTCCTCTGCCTCTCACCTTTTTTTAAATATATATTTTTTCTTTTTTTTCCTTTTCCTCCTTTCTCTTCCTCCTCTTTCTCTTCCTCTTTCTCCTCTTTTCCTCCACTTCCTTGTCCTTGTCCTCCCCTCTTCCTTCTCTTTCCCTCTTCCTCCCCTTCATCTCCTTTTCCTTTCCTCTTCCTTGCCCTCGTCCTCCCCTCTTCCTCTTCCTGCTTTCCTTCTCTTTCCCTCTTCCTCCCCCTCCTCTCCTCCTTTCCTCCTCTTCCTTGTTCTCCTCCTCCTCTCCTCCTCTTCCTTGTCCTCGTCATCCCCTCTTCCTCCTCCTCTCTACTTTCTCTTTCCCTCTTCCTCCCCCTCCTCTCCTCCTTTCCTCCTCTTCCTTGTTCTCCTCCTGCATCTCCTCCTCATTTCCTCCTCTTCCTTGTTGTCATAAATTTATACAATCACATCCAGTGAAAGTATTTGACAATTTAAATGCCAGTCTCCTACCAGGATTAAACCACCTGAGCCAGTTCTCTTTTACGTGCACGGGGGAGAGACGCGCGCTTCTCTGAGCCCGTCCACGTCAGACTCCCAAAGCTCCCCCCCTTCTAGCACGGCTTTTATTGACTGTTTAACAATACATCATGTCAGTGTTAGGTTTACAAAGACAGCCTGGTCAAAGTATACATAGTCTTGTTAAGCTTACCACAGACAACATAGTGAGGTATATCATGACTAGGTTTACATTTCATCAGATAAGCACAGAAATATGGTCTGAGAACGAGCAGAGTTCACAAAAGGTCACGCATCTGGTTTTAGCAGAGATAGCTGCATACCTCTAACAAAGGCTCTTTTATCCTCTGAGCCTGCCTTGTACCATGAGACTGCATTAGCTTGATGTACTTTTTTAAATAACTTCATCATTATAAGCATTTTATTCTAACACTTGTCCTCCTCCTCCCCTCCTCTCCTCATTTCCTCCTCTTCCTTGTCCTCCTCCTCCCCTCCTCTCCTCCTCTCCTCCTCTTCCTTGTCCTCATCATCCCCTCTTCCTCCTCCTCTCTACCTTCTCTTTCCCTCTTCTTCCTCCTCCTCTCCTCCTCTTCATTGTCCTTGTCCTCCCCATTTCCTCCTCCTCTCTTCCTCCTCTTTCCCTCTTCCTCCCCTCCACTTCTCCTCCTTCCCTCCTCTTCCTTCTCTTCCTCCCCCTCCTCCTCCTCCTTTCCTCCTCTCTTCCGTCTCTTCCTTTCCCTCCTCCTCCGGCCTCTCGGGTCATACATTTTTAGATCCATCTGCCGCTCTCAAATCCTCAAACCAGTTCAAATTAACTAAATCAAATACAGCTCATGTAGCGTTGAATAATTTGATTCTAGTAAACAAATTGAAATTCATGTTGCACTTGAAAATAACTTACACTCATTTTTGCAATATTGGAAAATAATTAACCGACCGAAGAGTGTTGTCATGACACTAAAATTCAGTTGACTTAATACAGAAACCATAATGATAATAAAAAAAACGCTCTTTTTTTTAGACAATAGAATGTGATTTTCAACATTAAATCATAGTGCGCTTTTGGTTGCATTTTTGCGTTTGTGTCACATTTTTGTATCTGAAAAGTGCTCTATAAATTAACTTTGATTGATTGATTGACAGTATTTTCTTTTGTATTACCATGTGGCCTTATATCTGTGTCCCTCAGTCGTCCAGGTAGGTTCAGGAAAGGATTCTGTATTCTGAATGTGAGTATTGCTCCCAAATGAGCATCTAGCTTTATTATTAGTTTAGTTTAGTCTTTATTTGAAGGGACAATGTACAGATACATTAAGTTTAAAAAAAAACAACAAAAAAAAACAGAGATGTTCTGCACCAGATTATAGCTAGATAGCTAGTTTCCGTCTGCAGTCCCTAAAATTATCAATTAATATCTTGATTTTCATTACTTTTGACAACCCTACTTCTGCACCACATCCAAATTAAGACTGAAGTACGACTGAACGTGGAACTAAACCTGGACCAGACCAGTGTTAATCCAGGATTAGAACAAAGGTCTTAACAAAGTCCACATTAGGACTGAACCGGGATCAAACCAGGACGAGTGTGGAGTAAACATAGCCTACAGTATATACGTGCCCGACTGTTGTACCAAGTTCTGTCTGTGTGTCCTTATACAAGACACTTCACCCATATTGAGTGCGTGTGCAAGTATTAATGGTGGAGGAAGAGAAGGAGAGAGTGAAAAGATGAAGAAAGAGGGAGCGAGACTGCACAGATTGGCAACCTCGTGTCCATTAGTTTACCCCAGGGCCACTGTGGCTTTAACAGTCTGGAGTGAATGAACAATGACTCCAGTGTAGAGGTGCGAGAGGCTTTGGCAAACCTGTAAAGTTCTGTTATTAATATTATACGTGATGTCAGCGCCTAGGCAGAGAAGTAACATATTTTTCAGACTATAAATCACTCCGGAGTATAAGTCGCACCAGCCAAAAATGCACAATGAAGAAGAAAAAACACGTATAAGTCACACTTTTTGGGGGAAATTTATTTTATAAAATCAGAGACCAAGAACCGACATTTCATCTTGAAAGGCAAGTTATAGAAGTTATAGTAATAAAAACAACCCAATAGAGAAGAATCCATGTATCATTTGCTCATTCGTTTTTCAATATAGAACCAAAAATAAGAAAATGAAAAAACAACTATCTTTTTTTATTATTTGTCTCCAAAGCCAAAATGAAAAAACGGATAACGATTTGTTTTTCTCATTTTTGATTCATATATACGATTCATGTATTTGGTCTATGGGCTGTCAGCGTGAAAAATGTTACCTATAAGTCGCAAGACCACCCAAACCCTGAAAAAAGTGCGATTTATAGTCTGAAAAATACGGTATCTTTTATTTGAACCTGTTTTTGTGTCCTTGGGCAAGAGACTTAACTTGTTGTGCCTGTTGTACTGGTGTAAAATCATGATCATGGTTCTTTGGTGTAAAACACTTTCAGTTTCAGTTATGAGTTTCTAAACAGTATCGTAAAAATGTATTGTTTTAATAATATGATATGAAAAAATGTCATTATCGGCTTGGGTTAAAGGTCCTATATTACACAAAACTGACTCTTGTGAGCTTTAAGTCATGTTAGAATATTGTTGCCTCCTCAAAAACGTACCTGGAGTTGGAGTCTTTTATTTCACACATGTTTGAGTAACCCTTTATTTACCTTGTGATGTTTTGAAGTGGTAGTTTCAAGTTTGCAGCTACCTTTTACCTTTAGTTCAGTAGAGAGTGGCATTTCCAGGGCTGAAATTATCCAAATGATTCGAGTGAAGGTGTGCGGAGGTAAAAAGCACAGTGGAGCGCTTTCTGTAACTGAGTGTTTTCCGTTTGAGAGAAGAACTCAGCCTAAATATGCAGCGTTTGTGCGTTTAAAAATGCGTGGATAAAACAAAACGCAACTCCAGGTATGTTTGTGATGAAGAAACAACATTATAACGGATCAGAAAAGAGCGTAATATGGATCCTTTAACGTGCTTGTCATGGTAAATACACCTGGCTTAGACTCAGTATTATGATTTCATATAAAGACCTACAGAGTCCTTTTGAGAAATACCAAACATGCCTTACGTTTTTGTTGCCTACTAAAAAATTCACATTCTTATTCATACATTTTTATTACAGTGTTGTTATAGACCCTTTTAGGATATAATAAAAAATTAAAATAGTAATAAAAAACTGGCATTGTTCCCCATTCATTCCAATTCATTCAGACTGAACACGGACAGAAGAAGACGGAGATAAAAACATTTCCAGCACCAAAATGTCTGTTTGTTCTGTGTGTGGTTTTCAGAATCGATATTCTACCAACGGACTAAAGTTTTAAAGTTTTACTCACTGATCGCACGAGGGACCTGGCAGTCGGACACCGTTTGTCAAAGTCAGTTTGTTAAGGAAATATTCGCGATCTTTTGGCGATAATCCTTTCGCAGAGCTCGACAAACTGCTGAGTTCTGCCGTAATTCTGTTGCCAAAATGTGCGCGCAACCGAGCTTACGTCGTCACTGTTTACTAACACGAAAAGAAAAGGGTCTATTGCGTGAAGAAGAAGGTAGAAGCTTATCAATTAAATGAATGAAAACCAGTTTGTGCGCGTGTGCGTGTGTGTGTGAGCTGGTTAAACCTCCAATGAGCCTAAGTGAATTCAATATACCACCATTGATTATCTTCCATTTGTGTCCTCCATCTATATTCCTGCTTCTACTGGGCCCAGAGTTACTACAGGCTACATATATAGTGCATAACATTTATTTATATATGAGTCAGTTGAATTATTTAAACAGTCTATAATAAACCTATACAGTATTCACACCAGGGCGCAGACTGCTGTGCATGCATCATTATGTAAATAGCCTATAAATTGTCTTCCCCATAGCGATGGCATATGAGATTTGAGCTGTAATGTAATACTAGTGTTAGCGTGAATGGAAACTTTGAATCTAAGCTCTAAGATACTACGGTCTTAAGTGTATAAAAAAAACTATGTCAGCATCTCCTGTTCACATTCCTATAGAGAGCTGCATGCGCCTATAGTTAGGAAGGACATTCTGTATAGATTAAAGGGCCCATATTACGCTATTTTCTGATCTATTGTGATGTTATGATGTTGTTTCTTAATCAAAAACAGAGCGGGGTTGTGTTTTGTTTCATTCACGCATGTTTAACACGCAAACCCTGCGTATTTAGGTGGAGATCTTCTCTCAGAACACTGGAAAACAGTAGATTTTCTTCCACTTTATGGCGTCATAATACAGGAAGTGTAATACAGGAAGTGTTCCGTTGTGTTTTTGAACTCCATAAACCTTCACAGGCCCGGAAATGCCAATCTCTACTGAACAAAAGGTGAAAGATAGCTGTTAAACTGAAAACTACATGACAGCACAAGGTGGAACAGAGCATTTTGAGCTTTGGACTTGCACACAGACTAATGATAAAGTGTTACTCGAACATGTGTGAATGAAACAGGAAAGTTTTGATGAACAACTTTCTAACATGACTTAAACATCACAAGAGTCACGTAATATGGGACCTTTAAAAGTGCTGCAATGTCAGAAACTTCCAACTGAGCTATTTTTCATACTTATAATCTGTCCATATGGCTTCACTTTGCGCAGAGCTACAATTTATAAACTTTTTGCACTTAGACTTCGTACATTTTTCTGCCTGATTTTCCTGTCAGACGAGTTATGAAAGCACAACTGGACACAGCGGACCAATCTCCCAAAGGCCATGCTCTAAAGTTTTTCCTCATGTATTTGAGCTAAAATTGTCCTGCCCCAGTTCAGATATATTGTATAAGCAGCTCTTGAGGTCGAACTAAATCAGCTGGTCTGAATCTAAATATAAAGAACACGCGTTAGCATACTAGTTGTTCTTAGCTTTCCCATGAATAATAAGGATGTTTTGAATGCATGAGGTAATTCACAAGCAAGGACCACGCCACAGCAATGGAATACGATGAACATTTATTATTGACGATGGGTAGATGTGATGGCGATTAGGAGACTCAGGACGGGGGCTCTGTCTCAAGGGGTCAGTCTGGCCGATTCAGAACCCCCCCCTCCCGTTTGTAGATGATGTTTTCAGGCTGAACAAGAGATATGTAGGAAGTAGGGCTGTGCATTGCCTTGAGTCTGAAGATACAATACATCATCATAATGTGCATGTCACGATTCGATTAGGGATGGGCATTCGATTAAATTTTCTTAATCGATCATCGGGAAAATTAACGATCAGTTTTCGATTAATCATTAACATTTTTATATTAACATTATCATCACAATTATTACTATTACTAATCTGCATAAATAAACTCAACTTTACAACATATAAACCATAATCACTATAGAGCCACATCAGTGTGAGATTAGAATGTGTTTAATGCAGCTTTAGCACATTTGTTTACGACTTACAGAAACAAAACTTAAAACCACATGACTCATTTGCATAAACAGTAAGTGAAAAAAAGCCGCTCTTTCCTTGTGCTGATGTGGTTTAGCTTCTGTCGTTCTAAAGGACACGACTCAGTGGAATATGAGTGTTCTTTCTGTGACAGAGGATGTGATGAGGCTGGTGAGTCTGTTCTGTGCGTATGTCGCATTGGAAATACTGTGTAAACATGCGAAACTGGGATACTCAAAAAACCCGATCATACCCGGGACACTGATGAGCTGATAAATGCACTCTGGGTGATATCTCAAGGAGCCAGAGCTGAGACTTGGGACTGTGGGGCCACAGCTCCAGTGTTTGTGCTGTGAGACGCAGCCTCGACTCCTTACGCTACGTTACACACAGACACCTACATTCAGTTTGTCGATTAAAATGAACGTGATCGACGAAATTCTTAATGATCAATTATCGATTAGTCGACTAATCCTGCCCATTCCTAGATTCGATATATCACGATATATCCCAATACTGAAACAACGCATGATATATAATTTGGTGGCCATACCGGCTCGTCAAAGCCTGATCCCGTCAGATCTCAGAAGCTAAGCAGGGCCGGGCCTGGTTAGTACTTGGATGGGAGACCACTGGGAATTCCAGGTGCCACAGGGAGGCGCCAGTGGCAGTGTCGTCGTGTCCTTAGGCAAGGCACATTACCCTCATTGCCTAGTATGAAAGTGGTGTGTGTGTGAGTGTTGGTGGTGGTCGGAGGGGCCGATGGTGCAGATTGGAGCCTCGCTTCCATCAGTCTGCCCCAGGGCAGCTGTGGCTACAATAGTAGTTTACCACCACCGGGTCTGGAGTGAATGAATAATGCTCTGTAAAGCGTCTTTGAGTGTCCTGAAAAGCGCTATATAAAACTGATGCATTATTATTATTATAATTACTTTTAATCATATTGTCAACCACACCTTCACAAGAACCAAATTGTATAAAATATAATGTATTACCTTTTTTAAATCATGAGAACAGTGAAAGCGATCAATGAATTTTACTGAAAAATATTATTTAAAAAATGTATTCAGATGCATTTTTGAATTGATTCGAGAATTGTGCAATGAAGTATCACAAAATATCACGATTCTTTTTCTTACACCCCTAGTAGGAAGGAGGTGGTCGAAAGAGCGGAGACAGACGGTGTTGTCGGGATAGTAAACCAGGAACACGTTTAGAAACATGCGATGACAACTTCCGGTGTAGTTCCTGACACTGGACTCGACCGACTGTGATCAAACCCACTGAAGTAAATGTGATCAGCACTAAAATGAAGACTGCATACGTATGTGCTATTTGGCGCCCTTGTCTCTACTAATCGGAGGTACCCAGTGCGCTTGGAGTTGTGCGTCAGTGTGAAAATGATAAAAACTGAGGTATGAGGTAACATAACAGAACGCTACAATGACATGTAGATAAAGAAAACTGGGACATTTTCTCATTTTGCCTAGACTTATTACTGCAAACAGAGCCCACCAGAAGTTGTCACCGCATCTTTCCAAACATTGTAAGTGTGAATAGAGCGTGAATCATATTAAATCCACATGAGGAATAACAAGACAGTTAAAAAAAAAATCAAGTATAACACCTTTAAAATTGGACCAAACACCTAAACTCACAAACTGCAACCACAAAGGGCAACAGTGGCTCAGTTGGTATTAAGTGTTCGTCCACTGATCTAAAGGTTGCAGAAAATGACTTAAACGTAGTGAAATTATCTTGCTGCATGGACAGATCATTTTACTTGACAGGTTTTCTTAAAATGAACTACCTCTAGACTAGAATGAACCAATGTTGGATTTTTAACGGGGGCGCTGAAGTGTTTTCTGACTTTCCGAGTAGAAATTCCAAGATCACGGAGGGAACTTGGAACTATTCCACCACAACCATAATTAGAAAAACATGAAAACCTGTGAAATTGTAGGGCGTTTGTCCACTGATGCGAAGGTTGGTGGTTCGAATCCCGCTCTCGACGCAAATATCATCGGTAGAGCGGGCAGATAAATGCTGTCGCTGTGTCCTTGGGCAAGACACGTAACCCACCGTTCTCCCACCAGTGTAAGAATGTGTGTGTGAATGGGGGACTGAAGTATAAAGTGCTTTGAGTGCCTTGAAGGTCGAAATGTGCAAATAAAAATGAGTGATCATGTACCATTTACCACAAAAACGTTTCAAATAGAGCTGCCAAACTGGACATTACCGGGGCCGTGTCTCAATTCTCCTTCCTCGCTTCCTTCTCCTTGATTCCTCTCCTCGACCCTCCATTTTACGGCTGCCAATCAAATGTGTCATATTAAGTGGCGTCCCAAAGAAAACCACGGAAGGAAGGAGTAAACATGAGGGATGCTTCAGGAGGCAGACACCAGATAAAAGGATCAAACTTTACTGGTCAGTGAGGAGTTTATATCGTCTCTCCTCGCTGTGTCTCCTCTGTGGGCGGGACTTCCTCGCCCATTTCATACAAAATTGAGGAGAGGAATCAAGGAGAAGCAGGCGAGGAAAGAGAATTGAGACGCAGACCTCGAGGACTAAGTTCAGTTCAGTTCAGTTTACTTTATTTGTACCCGTAGGTAGATTTGTTGTGCAGCAATTTTGAGGTTGGCATCAACACATGAACAATAAAAACAATAAAAATAACATGGCAAACAGTCAACTCATTCACATTGGCTCACAAAATTGGATATTAATAAATACGTGAATCCCTAAATACAAATTCCTATAATTTATTCAGGAGGATGACAGCTGATGGGACAAAGCTGCTCCTGTAACGCTTTGTTCTACTGTTTGGCACTTGGAACCTGCGCCTTGATGGGAGGAGGTGAAACTCCTCAGAGGGTGGGAGTCAGAGCTCACAGTGTTGGAGGCTACACGTTGTACCTGCCTGGTGTACAGGGCCTCAAGAATCAGCTGGGGCTCACCATTTAGCCGACTGGACCATTTAATGATTTAACTGAGTTTATTCCTATGTTTCAGTGCCAGACTGCCAGACCAGGCCACCAAAGTAAAAGATAAAATTGATTCTATAAAAGATCTATAAAAGAGAGTAAGCGTTGTCTTGTCTATATTAAAGTATGACAGTTTTCTGAGGCAAAAGAGGCGCTGGTTTCCTTTTTTGTACACAGCTTCAGAATTGTCCTCAAAACCGAGTGAGCTGCCAATTACAGTTCCCAGATATTTATAGCTCTGCACAAGCTCAACATCTTGTCCCAGGATCGTGGTGGCCTCTGGTGTGTCCTTTTTCTTTCTAGTCAAGGGCCATGTCTTTGGTTTTTGTTGTGTTCAGTTTCAGGTTGGACTCTTCACACCACTGAACAAACTGTGCAACAAAAGGACCATGGCCATTTTCATCTCCTTGAAGGAGGCTCACAATAACGGTGTCATCAGCATATTTCAAGACAAAGTGATTTTTAAAAGTGCTCTGACACATGTTAGTATACAGGATAAAAAGCAAAGGAGAAAGCACACACCCTTGTGGTGACCGAGTAGAACTACACAGTCTATCAGAAAACTCTTGCTCTCTGTGTTCTGTTTGTTAAAAAATCTAAAATCCAGCCAACAATGTTCTTACTTAAGTTAAAATGGTCTAAAAGGGGAATAAGGAGCAGTGTGATTGGGCTATCTATCTATCTATCTATCTATTTGCAGTCCTGTGTGATGTCGTGTAGTACTTGAAATTGCAGAGGCCAATGGAGACAGCGCACATTTACATTTAGGCATTTTTGAGCAGAAAGCAGCTGATTTACCCAGTTTGCACTTAGGGCTGGGCGATAAAACGATAACGATATGTATCTCGATAGACACATACTCGATATCAATACAAAATGCGTTCGATAGAACATTTTGATAGAATTTTTTTGTTTATTTTTTTTTAAGAAACTGGCGTAAGTTTAGCCAGAGCTCTCTCTGGTTTAGCTCCACTTTAAATCTTTGTTGCAAAGCGAGCTTGGTTACATGAGCAAAGGCCTCGTCCTCTGGTACGTAGCAAATCCTGGGACCACAGACAGTATAAAGAATATAAACAGTCTTTGATCAGGACCCGACCTGTACATTAAAACTCACATGTAGCGCTCCACTGCAGCGGCCGTAGCATCTGTGGAGGCGCCTTGCGAACACGCGGTTCTGTTTGCGTGACAAATCACCCTTTATTTTGCTATTTACACTCAAGTGCACCGTTTAGGGCCTGTCTGAAATGACCCACTCACTCACAGGATTTACCGCACACAGAAGCTTTCAGTGGAGTTTGTGGTTTCGATGCATAACTATGAAATTACAGTATTCACGCGTCTCCTCTGTGCGCACGGGACACCAGGCGCCTTTTTCTTGTCTCTTGCTGTTTTCATTTGGCAACACATGCAGAGGAAGGTTAAGTTTAAAATAAAAATGCTTAAATTAGTATTTTTCCCTCCTGGTCCCTATTTTAAATAGGTCAGACAATGTTTCGATAATTATTGACATCGACCGATATGAAACACTTATATCATGATAGAGATTTCAGCCATATGGTCCAGCCCTATTTGCACTCAAGTTGCTAATTGACTGAATGTATTTAGTGTTTATTTAGACAACAGTGATTTTCAACATTAAATCATACTAATTTCTTTTATATTTTCCTGCGGTCTTATATCTGTGTAATCCCTCAGTGGTCCATGGGCGTATATTAGTCTATGTGCTCTTATACTTTTTCTGAAACAGCTCAAGATCATTCTAAAACTATTGAGGAAAGGTTCATTTGTGTCCTGTGAATGTGACTTTTTAGTATTGATACCTTCTCACATAAGTATCTAGTTTCAAAACAAGTTTTATAATCGATCAGTATCTTGATTTGTGATACTTTTGACAACCTTTCTTACATCTAAACTTTTAACAGCAAGCAGCTATTTTACGTAATTTGCACTCAACTTGCTTATTGATTGCTAGAATTGATTTAGTGTTTAGTTCTACTTTTCTCTAATTGTTTTTTTTTTCCCAGGAACTCCAAAAAGGAACTGAATGACATCCGTTTTGAGTTCACTCCCGGCCGAGGTAAGCTCCAGTGTCCCTGAATGATCTGATTATATATTTTGTTTCGTGATAAGGTCCAGCTATTTGCGTTTAATGGATAGTGACATGGAGAGTATCTGATCCAATATCTTAACAAAATTACAGGCTAAGTGAACACAGCCAGCCAATATCTGCCATGTTTTTCCCCTATCAGACACAGCAGAGGGCGTCTCACAGGAGCTGGTGTCTGCAGGCCTGGTCAACGGGCAGGACATGTTAGTGGGTGAGTACAGTAAAAAGATACCAAAAGGTTCAGGTACTTTGAGTGAAATTTCATATTATTTTTAGCCATTAGTGTTTTTTATGTTATGTTTATGCTAAAGTCCGTTGCTAGAGGTGGTCGAATTCTGTCAGAAGGCAAAAAAAACAGCACAGATCAGTGTTTTCTAGGTGGAGATCTCACTGTGGCAGTGAGTCTGTCAAGGCAACAAACAAACAAACAGTGTAGTGATGGGGGCAAGTTCTTAACTTCTACATAAAACGCCAATTTGTTTCACACTGAAGAATCTTAACACCACTTTCTAACCCATCTTACAACAGCCACAAGTCTAACAAACAAAACGCTCTGCCTGGTTCACTCATGAGTGTCTGGAAACATTATAAAACAACTTTATAAGCAGCCTTAGCTTTACCTTTGTTGATTTCCCACTGCGCATGTGAAAGCCCAAAAGGCTCGATCACTGATGTCGTTTCTAATCCCATTTATTTATGAGTGAATTACATTTTTAGAAAAAGTGAAAAAAAAAAAATACATTCCCAAACCATTTTCTTCCAACAACTTTCAGTTTCTATTTTTCTTCATCGTCAGCAGTCGATCATCACTTGTTGCTTCTGGCGGCTCTAGTCGAGTCTTTTGGGCAGTGAGAAATTGAATCGGTAAGGCTAAGGCTGCTTATAAGTTGTTTTATAATGTTTCCAGACACTAATGAGTGAACCAGGCAGAGCGTTTTGTTTGTTAGACTCGTGGCTGTTGTAGGATGGGTTAAAGTGGTGTTAAGCTTCTTCTGTGCAAACTGGCATTTTAGGTGGAAGCTAAAAACCCAGTTCACTCCACTAGTTTGTTGCCTTGACAGACTCACTGCCACAGCGAGATCTCCGCCGAGGCAACACTGATCTGTGCCGTTTTTTGGCTTCTGACAGTATTCGACCACCTCTAGCAACGGACTTTAGCTTCAAACGTTCCACTTTCTAACGTTCCACTTTCTAACCCATCTTGCAACAGCCACGAGTCTAACAAACAAAACGCTCTGCCTGGCTCACTCATTAGTGTCTGGAAACATTAGAAAACAACTTTATAAGCAGCCTTAGCGCAGTTTACAGCAGATGACTTTAAACTACATTGAACTGAACAAATTATCTTCAGTATTTAAATTATAAAGGTAAAAAACAGTGACAAGTGTCAAAGCTGCTGAGGTGATCTTTCGAGCACTGAAATAATCAATAAATCACTTCAGCGCTAATGAAGGATTTAAAACAGGAGCCTCTCAGATTACAGCTGCTGATACACATTAGTGGAAGCTATAACCCAACTCACTTAATATGCAAGATTACTGAAAAGTCTGTGAATGTAAAAGGTATGTTTCAGAGGGTTAGGGTAATTAATAAAACCTGAATAACAATGGAGATTCAGTTTTTTCTAATTGCCAGTGATCATCTTAGGTGCTTTTAATGGAGAGGTCCTCAGCCCATCCTCTGTCACTAAAAATAAGCAGTTTGGAGCTGAGTTTAACTCCAAACTGCGAAGATTTGACTTGATTTTTGTTAAATTGCAGTGTTTATAAGTCTTTGTAATTTATGTTCTGGAAATTCATTTTGACAGATCAGACCTAGTCTCAGATGAGGATACAATTTATATGGGACCTTTATTTAATAGAAACTACTTTTAATCATTACATAGTTGGCCCCAAGGAATTAGTGACAGGTTTCTGAAAATTGATAAGGAATTTCAACAAAGTGATCCAATGTTCATATAGTTGTCATGTTTTTGACCAAAAGTTTTCCTGTAGAACCAATAGGGAAACTCTTAAATATGAATACATAAATAAAAAAAATATATAAATAGTTTTTGATCATGTATTTTTCTGATCTCTGAAGTCTAAAAGCCGCCACACACTGCAGGCGAATTTGCCCGATCTGCTTCTCCCCGAGTTCACGGAGGCGTGACCCGACTTTGTGTCTTCGTGTGCGATTTTGAAGCCGCTGCTCCTCGTGTGGTGTCAGTGAGCTGCTCTGTCAGATCACAACCACCAAACATCAGAAACGCTACGATAACAGCCAATAAAACAGAGCGTCAGGGGCAGACGGAGAGATGGACACAGAGACGCAACAAACAAACTCGGGAAACAGCGAAAATAATTAGAAGACTTTATTGTAAAGTGGAACATTTAAAGTGCAGCGTCTCATCCACATTATCCATAGAAATCGTCCTCCGCAAATAATGACATCCGGTCCACAAAACTGCGCTATTAATCCAGTTTGAGACGTTGTTTGAAAGTAAAAAGGCGAGATAGTTCTTCATGTGTGTCTGTTTATATCCACACAGATTCGTGCTACTGACTCTACTTCCTGTATCTGAAGTATTGCACCACATTTCACAAATAATAATAACACAGTTCTGACTTGTATCTAAACTAAAGTGCAGAGCTCTGATTTTTGAACACTTCAGAGTCTCAGAGCGACTTGTTTTACTGTAGACAGGAAACAGCTCGAAACTTTACCTCTGGTCTTCAGACAGATCCCGCTGAAGTCTTTACGATCGGAGATTTTAAGTCTCATAAGATTCTCCTCGTGTCCGTGGTGTGCGCTTTTTGTCGCACGTTTAAAAATGGTTTAAGACCAAAAAATCCTGTAGTGTGTGGCGGCCTTAAAGGGACAGTTCGGAATTTTGGACATAGGGCCTCATTTCATAGTGAGCGTTGGAGACGTGTGGAGACACTTTTTTAATATTCCATCCAGTCCTTGTATTTGCAGAGGTTGCTGGTGCTAGACTAGTGCATGTCAATGGCCGTAGTTTCCACTAAAATCAAGTCTTACCCACTCCACAGGGCACCTGAGGTAAAACTATTATAACTCCAGACTGTCCACGTAAATGTCTGTGTCGATAGAATAATTTTAGAAGTAAAACCAACTGTTGCATTTGAAGGATTTATGTCTGAGCAGCAGCAGTGAGTTGTACTTCCTGATAGAAAGCTCGGCAGCGGCGGACTGATATATGAGAAAATAGTCTGTCAACATGCGACGATTCATGCGATGCTTATGTCTAATTTAGAATAATATGCATGGGATTGGAAAGAAAGAAATAGAAGTTGCACTATGGTAAACAAAGCATACATAGATAGAGAGATTTTTAAAAAGGCATTTAAAGATTATAACAAATCCATCTGGACAATGCAGACAGTGAGCTTCAATGTCTGGACAATTTACTTTTTTTTCAAGCAAAAGTATGTATAAAAAGTATATTAGTTTAACTGTATCTTAAATTGAATTGAATCATAAAGACGTACAGTAACACAAAATACATATAGTGCAAATACAATACAGTAATTACAAAATGGAAGCACTTCATACTGTATAATTATAAGACTGTGTAAAACTATCCTTGCTTATTTCATTCTTTCTTTCTTTAGAATCATAAATATGGTATTTGGAGATAAGCAGTTAAAAGAGGCCCAACAAGATTGTAACATGTACTACATAATGAGCTTCAGTGTGGAAGTCAAATGAAGTAATTTAATTTAATGACAAGGTCATTAAATGTACCTCGAAATTACATGAACAAGAGCTTTCTCCAAATTGCTTTCTTAGGATTTCTCAGTAATAACATCTCCTTGGAGAAAAGCAATTGAAGCACCCTCCAGCTGAAGAACACTTAAAAGGGCATTGTGTAACTTAAGAGTTTCTTTTTTAAAATGTTATTCAGACTTGTTATTTTTATTAGAATTATTTTAATATGTATTTTCTTTATATACTATATGTTCAGAAGGAACCACCATACATTCAGCTAGAATTTTTATATCTATATACTGTAGATCGATAGATAGATATTTTCTCATATATATATATATAATACATACATACATACATATATATATGAGAAACTAGAGAAATACCATATATACACAGCAAAAAGGTCTATCAAAAATAAGAAAAAAAATACCAATTTTGAGGTAAAAATGCCCTATTTTAAGTGAAATTATCTGCCAGTGCAGTAAGAAATTTTCACTTACCAAGTTTTCTTCAAACAAGACAAAATACGAATCTTATTCTAAGCAGAAAACACTAGTTTCAAGTATTTATGGCAAGATTTTTCACTTTATTGGTTTGAGAAGGAAGTTAAAGAGGCTTAACCTGGCTTGATTTAATATTAAAAGTGCTTAGAATAAGTTGTAATATCTAGATAAGACACATCAGGATGGAATGTCTTGAAGCAAGTAAAAAAAATCTCATCTTATTAAGTAGAAAAATCTTAAAATTGATCTATTAAGATGAATGTGCTTAATTCAAGTCAGTTTAACTATGCTAGAAAATCCTTTTTTGCAGAGCAACTGTTCCTTTGATCAGGGTTTGGGGTTAAGCCTCGCTTCCCTGCAGCATTTAATTATCATTATGGAATCTGATGTGGTACTTACAGATCTTTAGAGATGCTTAAATGGTTTTTATTATCAAAAACACAATAAATATGGCTTTGAAACGTAAAATATTTTATTAACTTGGATTTCTGTCACAGGGAACAGTCATGTAGTGACATCCTTAATGCTTTGAAGTTTAGAAAAAATAGTTGTTCAACATTACAGAATTGATAACTAAGCAAATTAGACTATAAGAAAGGGATTATGTAATGTTTTTTATGCCCGCCCTGTTTTCATATAGTCCATTTTGTGACACGTGCAGTTCTCAGCTCCAGTGTTACGTTAGACTTGGTTCCATATCCAGAAATATTAGTCCTGGGGGTGTTTTGATCTGGCAAAGTTTTATGCTTGTACCATAAAAGTGAACTATTTTGAACAGCTCCACTATATTGAATGCAGTTTACCAGTACTACCCTCTCCCCCCTCACCTCCATGTGCCCCCTGACCCCTCCTCACCCGTCCCTCATCCCGCCCTCACCTTTCCCTCACCCCTCACCCCTCTCCGCTGTTTGTGGAAAACAGACTCGTGATGTGTGACTGACGTTTTGTTTTCATCCTTCTCCAGTTGCTTCTAACCTTCAGAGGATTGTGGACGACCCGGCCACTTACAGAGTGTTGACCTTTAAACTGGTGAGTGCCCGTCTGACAGATAGTGCCCCCTGGTGGACTCCGGGGTGACAATGTCGTACCATAAACAGCGGCGATGAGAGGTGAGGTGAGGAATGAGCGAGGAGGACTTGTTTAAAGCCATGGAGACAGACAGGAGCTTAGCCACGAGCAACTGCAGCCGTGATGACAGAGTTATTCTGGGATGTGTATGTAAAGAGTGTGTGTGTGTGACAGGTTAACCTGCACAATTCACTAAAACACAGTTGGTTGGGGGTCCGTCACCTGCTTGTTTCTATGGGTATGTCATTGCTGTGAATGGAATGTTCCACAGTGCGACATTAAACAGCTCTAACTTACATTTATTCAATTATAAGTCGTTTTAGAGCTTAAAAATACCTAGAAAAACAGCCGTTCTGACTGTGAGCTCGTTCGCCTCTCCACAGATTTGACCTGTAACTTGGTTTAGTTTGGCCTCCATGAAGATAGAGATGTTTAATGCCGTACTGTGAAACATTTCAGACAAAGCCATAACATTTCCATGGAGAAAAGTACCGCAGCTGACGGGCCCTCCACCAGAAAAGTTAAGGTTATTATATTATAAGATTTAAGCACAGTTGTTTTCGCAATTGGGGTTTTTTAATTTTTTTGAACTTTTTATTTTCATTTTCACACAAAGTAAAAACAGAACATTCCCCGAGACAATAGTAATATATATTAAGAGTAAAAAATAAATAAATTATACATAGTAATAGAAGATAATAATAATACTAACAATAATAATACAATTGGGCAGTTTTTTGAAGTTTAAAACGTTTTTTTCTGGATTTAAATCGTAATATCACACAAGGGTTTTTCATAGCTACTACCTAGAACTTTATATATTTATTTTTATTTATTTATTTAGTTTATTTATGACACAGGGACAGTGCACAATATAGATACAGTACAATATAGCACTACCTGGCACAATGCCTGTAGTCCCTGGTCCATGTTTTTTAGGTTTAATGTGCACAGAAATTATTATCTGACAAATACAAATATAAAAAAAAACACCTTTATTTTATTTACATAAAGTAATAAAGACTAGAAAAGCGATTCAGTGATCCAAAATGGGGAATCCAATAAGTTCATTTGAAATGAATAAGTTCATTTCTTAACATTTTACGACATTAACGTGTGAGAGTTTGGACATTAGTCCAGTTTACACGTTTGCAACATTAACATAACGAAAAGTAACAGCAGCGCAGGAGCAGGTCCACAGTACAATCCATATTTTAGCTTTTATTTTTCATCACACGCAGGGAGCCGAAGTGGATTTGTAACTGGGGCTCTGAAGCGTTCCCGACTTTCCGAGTAGAAATCCTGAGACCACGAGGCACAAGTTGGAACATGGAACTATCCCATCACACCAATAAGTAATTAGAAAAACATGAAAACCTGTCACTTGGTTGGGTGTTTGTCCACTGAAAGAGCTTTGAGCGCCTTGAAGATGCATTTACCATATTAAAAACACAGTGTAAGTAGCAAATGTTTGAAGCCTACAGACATATTTTTCAAACACATATATTTATTGTGGATTGCAGAAAACCAATATTGACAAGGACTTGCTGTTCTCGGTTGAGGAATTTCAAGCTCTTGGTTGTTGTTTCCAGTTGAGTGAGCAGATTATTCACTTCAGTTAATATCGACAGCATCATTCTTAGACAGCGCTACAGAACATTAGCTGGGACTTTAAGCACAAATACGGGATACAAACATGACTTCACATTTATGTTTTAGTTCAAAATGTAGTCGTTATTACATTTATGAATAGTCTCTTACTCGAAGACCTGCGACATCGTATACGATTCCAAGGAATATGTTTTCTATAACCGTGCAGAACTTTCTAACCGTAAAAGATAGAAACTTACTTTTTCCCCTCTGAAAGTGCAGACATAGAGGTTTCCGTACATTTCTGCGGCTTTATCCTACGTCACACTCACGCTGTGTGATGACGTGCGCAAAACGAGTGTCCAATAGGAACTTTGTTTTCTGCCAAACGTGTGCACTCCAGCCAATTTGATCGAGCCAAACTTTGCCAAAGATTGAAGTGAGTCAAGATGGTCGACTCCTCTCGAGCGTGTGTGTTTATTCCAACTGAAAAAGTCGCTCTAAGTGGAGTTTTTTCTGAAATAAATGGCCAATTACGCATCTTGGTCTGTGTGATTGCGCATCCCTTGCTATTTTTATTTGAAAGGTTTATTTCACTTAAAATGAGCAAATACAAATGTAATAAACGCCCTGGAAATGCAGGAAGTGATGTGGCTCTGGCCCTGGACCTGACAGGAGCCGTTTCCATGACTGGGCCAGGAAAGTAGTGGAGCGATTACACTTTTTTTTTGTTTTTAGGGCAATAAGGAGATTTTTAATTTACTTACAGACTTAATATTTTGCATTTTTGTAGCTAAGGCCCTAAATTAAGTATTTTTTATGTCCAAAAAGTTGTTTATACATGTTTGCTGTGTGTTGTGTGTAAAAGAGTGCAAATTTTATTTTCAGTTTTTTTTTTTTTCATCTCTATTTCTGTGAAATAACAGGCTGTACTGAACAAAAGGATGTATAACACTTCATGATAGGGTAAAAGCGGCAGTTTTAAAAGCAAAATTAAGAAAAAAAAATCCAGGTGAGGACAAATGTACTAAAATTGTCCTTAGGTGAATGAAACAAAACACAACTCCAGGTATGTTTTAGATGAGGAAACAACATTAGAATAGATCAGGAAATAGCGTAACACTGTTTAATTGTTTTATGGTAGCTGTAGGAGGAATATTTTAAATTTTAATAATAGGTTCTTGGCTTCGAAAAGAGCTCGTGCTCTGAAATGTTTCTAGTTTTCTCATTACAGAGTTTTAAACAGAATATGTGGCCATGTTTACATGCCCGCCAAAATCTGATCATGATGTGAATAATCTGATTTCTCTCCGATTTTCACACCTGAGCAGGTTTGGACACAGAACATTATGCGGTGTTAAAGATTATTTTAAAACACATTATAATTACAACTTTGTCACTTACTCTAAAAGAAATGCATTGACACATGTCACCTGGTGTTTTTGATCATCAGATTTATTTTGTGCATGAAAACACACAAAAATTATATGTAAATTATAAGTAGAAATGCACCAATCCATCTTTTTCAGTTCCGATACCAATCTCGATACTATAGCTTTAAGTATCTGCCAATACCCTATAGCAACCGATACTAGTGCAGAGACTGAGAACAGCATTTATTTCCCTTAAAACTCAAATGAAATAAGGCATAAGACTGATCCAAATTTGTTATGTAGCTGTTTTTATCTCTCAAGTAACAACAGAAATGGTCATGGTAAATCTCACAACATTATACAGCACTTTTCCACTTTCAAGGCACTCAGAGAACTTTACAAGGAACCAATCGCCCATTCACACACAATATATAAAAACTAAAATATTCTGAGACTTTCTCGGCCAACTACGACCTGTAAATAGTCTCATTACATCAATTTACATGACGATACGACCAGATATCTGCACCAATACGGAAAGATTTGCGTCAGGCCAGAGATCCCACCACAGTTGCTTCGGACACGGGGCACAGCGCCGACTTCCTCCCCTCCGCACTCTCTCCTCTCCAAACGTCGTTACGCTCGGAGATTTCCATCCACACGCAGCGAGGAAGAAGAAAAGAAACCTGACTGACAATTCATGTGTGATGTTGAACTAAAAAGTTTGCGATGGAGACGTTTTATTGAACGCCGAGAGTCGAGAGGGGACGCAACGCTGAAGAGGAGAAAGTTCCCGCTCGAGGCCGAAGTCAGACTTTCACGGAGGAGACGGTAACTTCTCCGAGTGCCGAGAGCGCAGGTCTGTCAGATACAACATGCTGCAGTGGGAAATATCACACACCGTGGACTGTCGCCTTTTACTTTTTACTCCAGAATCTGCCTCTTCTGCGCTTTTCTTGTCTCGGCGTGTCCCAGATCATTAAATAGAGGGAGATACTCACTGGTGAAGTTTGGTTTGATCAGAAGTTGCACCACATCTTGAGATATAAAGCTGCTATTCTGTTTATGAATGGTACAAGCTACAAAATACTTCTTAATTAATCACGGTAATACTGTATACTCCGGTAAAATGCTGAGAAGGTTTAACAGTATCAAAATTTGGATACCGCCCAACCCTAATCCCTCTATCTAAGAATTGTGTTTTTTTTTTTAAACCTCTCTATCTGCTTTTTACTGTCCCACTGTACGCACTATAGTCCATAAAACTGTCATAAGCAGCTCTAGCTCACACTTTCTTTACACCTATTATTCATCTACATCACACTCCACTTTCTGCTTGAAAAATGCCGATATTAGAAGTTGGCGCTGAGCTCTGTATAAACACCATATGTGCTCCGGAGCGCGGGTCATCTCTCTGCCTCCTCAGCACCTCGCGGACACTCGGGGTTAGCGCGCGGGGCTAGCGAGGACGTTTTCATTTCCATATGTTGGCGCGTTAGCTCGGCAGGTGCTATGTAATACTCCCGGCCTGTTTAAAGACTTATGAGAACGTGCTGAATAATTACGCCTGTCAGGAAAGCGTTTATTATGATTTCATGCAGGAGTTTTATGGAGCGGGTGGTGGGCGGGGGCGGCGGCGGGTGCAGCTGGAGGACGACGTTGATCAGGTCGGCGTCGAATCGGCGAGTTTATAGAGCAGATTTTTTGATGTTATGTCTCTATCTAGTGAAGTGCACGGGTGTGGTTAGTAATTAAATGTTTATGAATAGTTAATATCAGCTCCTCTGTATTCTCTTTGAGGACTGTGCGTGCTTGGGGTGCAGAGAGCGAGACACTGAAATAGTAAAATTAGCAATATATTCTGCAATTATTGGGGCAATATAAAATTGCTAAGTTTTTATGATTGTAGTTTTATGATGGTATAATAAAGGACTTTCAGATTCTTTATGTTATTAGGTTATTTTTTCAGACCTTCAGACCTTTTTTCAGATCTTTTTGGTCTGAAAAAGGAACCTAATTATAATTATCGGAAGACAAATTAAACCTCATTGGATTGTTTCAGATTCTTATTGTAGGTACGTGATGTTTTGAGGAATTTTCGCCATTCGAAAGATATTAAGGGTTTTATTATTTGTTTGTTTATTTCATTTATAAAGTATAAAAAGACATCAGTGACGCAGCATCAGACATACAAGAAATGAATGAAAAGGAGCAGAAGGAAGAGTTATGTTAGGTTATCTGCCCCCGTTTCCCTTTTCCGGACAATAATTCAACACAGAGATTTACTTTAAAACAAATCAGCACATTTCATTTCAGTCACAATTATTAATCATTGCAAACAGAGATCTTCACTTTTATGCACAACTTAGTCTCTTTTTTCATACATTGCGCTGGATTTTATGTGGTTTTTAAATGCCGTTATTGTACTCGATCCTTTTATATATCTGTCAACACTCTTCCACAAATGAACTCCTTTCACTGCGACGCTTCGCTCCATAACCTTGGTTCTGAATCTAGGTTTTTTTAAACACGTAGCTTCCTTTAAAATTGTAGTGTCTTGTTCTCAACTCAAACAGTCTTTGAATATTTACAGGTTGCACTTTGCTTTGCGTCCAAATTCTCATGAATAGGTGATAGTTTGAAGGGATAGTTCGGAACGGGGGCAAACTCCGCAAAACTAGTGGCGATAAACGATCTCAGGCTGTGGAAAAGTCTGTATTATTATATAAAATATGAATCAAAAGCAAATTACTAAAGACCGATACTTCTCTGCAGCTTGAGATCGCTTGATTTATCTTCACAAGTTTTGCCGAGTTTTGCTAAAGTCGCCACCGTCAGCTGAGCAGATTGATGTTATATAATTACCGCAGAAATAATAATGAACAATTTTAGAAATATACTTGTACAAATGAAAATTGTCACAACACAAGACAGCACAAACGAATTACAAAAGTTTTCTTTAATTTTCTCCCTGTTTTTAGCTCTATTTAACATTTTGAGGGACTGGACGACGTCATCGGCCCAAAATAAAATCGCAAATATCTTAAGAACCAGAATCGCACAAGCAAAACTTTTTGCAGCAGAAACGACTGACTCCATTTTGGATGTTTTAGAGCATTTTGAAGCTTCCTGGGGACTGACCCCAATTTGACCCATAAAAGAATCATTCATTTCTCCAAAACTAAAGCAGCACAAACGAAACTTTTTGCAGCACAAACGAAGCACAAACGATTGACATAGTTTTTGTGTAGGTTTGCGCTTGATGGGGGCCAACTTCACTTCACGCAGGTTTGATCGGAGGCTCCTGAAAATGTGCTGTTTAAATATATTTAGTTTTTTTTTCTTGCGTTTGGCCTTGTGTTTTTGTACCTGTAGATTAAAAACAGACGCGTTTCCTGATAACACAAAGCCACTGTCCCTGTGTGTGTCGGGTTTGTTGTGTGTGGACGTTTTCTGATTGGATTAAGGATGAATTGAATTTGAAGAGACATATGGTGCCCTGTTGACCATATCTCTCTGTCTCTTTCTCTCTCTGTCTCTCCCTTTCTCTCCTTCTCGTCTGTTTCTCTCCATCCCTCGTCTCTCTCACACACCTGTCTCTCTTTCTTTCACTTGTCTTTCTCCCTCCTTTCTTTCTCACATCTCTCTCCCCTCACCTGTCTCTCTGTGTGTTTCTCTCTCTATTCCCTTTAACTCCCTTTCTTCCTGGACCGGCTCTCTCTCTCTCTTTCTCTCTGTTTCTCCTTCTCTCTCTCACTCCCTCTTCTCTTTCGCTCGTCTGTCTCTCCATGACCCCTCTCTCTCTCTCTCCCTCTTTCACACTGGTCTCTCATCTCTCATCCTCTCTCTCATTTCTTTTTGTTTATCTCTTCCTCCCTCTCTCTCCCCTCCCTAACCCTCTCTCTCACTCTCTCACATCCGCCTCTCTCTCTCTCTCGCATCTCTGCCCCTCTCTCTTCCTCCCTCCTCCCTCTCTTTGAAAATCTCTCTACCTCTCTCTCATCTCTCCCATCTCTCTCTCCCTCTCTCATTTTGATCTACCTCTCTTATCTCTCCCTCTTTCTCTCCCTCCCCCTCTCTTCTTCTCTCTCACACGCTTGTTTCATTTCATCTTTCTTTCTCACCCATTTCTCTCTCTTCCTCTCGTCTATTCCCCCCTCCCTCTCTCTCTCTCCTTTCTCAGGCGTCGGGCTGTGACGACTCGGAGACTCCGGACGAGGTCAAACTGATCGGCTTTGCCCAGCTCAGTGTGAGCTGATGGCAGCTGGAGACCGCGAAGACCACAGAGACCACAGAGACTAGAGAGACCACAGAGACCATAAAGACCACAGAGACCGCAAAGACCACAGAGACCCCGAGACTAGAGAGACCACAGAGACCGTGAAGACCAAGACCCTCGAGACTAGAGAGACCGCAAAGACCACAGAGACCAGAGAGACCACAGAGACCGCAAAGACCACAGAGACCACAGAGACCGGAAAGACCATAGAGACCTAAAGACCACAGAGACCATAGAGACCGCAAAGACCACAGAGACTAGAGAGACCACAGAGACTAGAGAGACCACAGAGACCGCAAAGACCACAGAGACCAGAGAGACCACAGAGACCGCAGAGACCGCAAAGACCACAGAGACTCCGAGACTAGAGAGACCACAGAGACCGTGAAGACCAAGACCCTCGAGACTAGAGAGACCACAGAGATCGTAAAGACCAAGACCCCTGAGACTAGAGAGACCGCAAAGACCACAGAGACCAGAGAGACCACAGAGACCGCAAAGACCACAGAGACCACAGAGACCGGAAAGACCATAGAGACCTAAAGACCACAGAGACCATAGAGACCGCAAAGACCACAGAGACTAGAGAGACCACAGAGACCACAGAGACTAGAGAGACCACAGAGACCGCAAAGACCACAGAGACTAGAGAGACCACAGAGACCGTAAAGACCACAGAGACCGCAAAGACCACAGAGACCCCGAGACTAGAGAGACCACAGAGACCGTGAAGACCAAGACCCTCGAGACTAGAGAGACCACAGAGATTGTAAAGACCAAGACCCCCGAGACTAGAGAGACCTCAAAGACCACAGAGACCAGAGAGACCACAGAGACCGCAAAGACCACAGAGACCACAGAGACCGGAAAGACCATAGAGACCTAAAGACCACAGAGACCATAGAGACCGCAAAGACCACAGAGGCCAGAGAGCCCGTAAAGACCGAGACCCCCAAGACTAGAGAGACCACAGAGACCTAAAGACCACAGAGACCGTAAAGACCGAGACCCCCGAGACTAGAGAGACCGCAAAGACCACAGAGACCATAAAGACCGAGACCCCTGAGACCGCAAAGACCACAGAGACCACAAAGACCACAGAGACCGTAAAGACCGAGACCCCTGAGACCGTAAAGACCACAGAGACCCCTGAGACTGTAAGACCGAGACCCCTGAAACTAGAGAGACCAGAGAAACCCCTGAGACCGTAAAGACCACAGAGACCGTAAAGACCGAGACCGGAGAGACCACAGAGACCGTTAAGACCACAGAGATCCCGTAAAGACCGAAACCCCCGAGACCAGAGAGACCCCTGAAACCATAAAGACTGCAGAGATCACAGAGACTATAGAGACCACCGAGACCCCAGAGACTATAGTGACCACAGATACACCAGATACCACAGAGACCACAGATACCCCAGATACCACAGAGACCACAGAGACCCCAGAGACCACAAAGACCCCAGAGGCCACAGAGACCCCAGAGACCACAAAGACCCCAGAGACCACAGAGACCACAGAGACCACAAAGACCCCAGAGAAGGACACAGAGGGACATTTCACCACTGCAGCTCCTCCTCAGCTTTAGTCACTCCACATTTCACTCATTCTAGCAACACGAGAGGCTGGAGTTGTGTATCTGGACTTTTGTCGTCACGATACTAAAACTTTAAATTCAAATTCAATACTAAAGAAAACACTTGATACTCAATACCGATTCCAATACCACAATGACAATAAAAACACTCCTTTAGACAACAGAATGTGATTTCCAACATTAAACCAAAGTACTTTCTTTTAGCATCTGGTCTTAAATCTGTGTAATCCCTGTGGTCCATGGGCGTATACTCGTCTATGTGCTCTTATACTTGTTTCGATACAGCTCAAAATCGCTTTAAAACTATTCAGGAAAGCTTAATTTCTGTCCTGTGAATGTGACTTTTTAGTATCGATACCTGCTCAACTGAGTATCTAGTTTCGATACTGGTTTTAGTGTAGCCTAGTATCTGATTTTCACTACTTTTGAGAACGCTGATCTGTACAAAGAAAATACAATCAGACATAAATAACATGGTGATATATTAGTTATAGTTATGAAGTCTGCCCTTGAAAATCTCTATAAACAAGAAATACAGAAAAATATATGTGACATAAAATAGCAATTCCCTAATGGATATTGGCTTGGAGCTTCCTGGAAGAGTACTCAGGCCTGAGACTACATAGTTATTTTTCTTTAACATTTCTTTGAGTTAATGTCATCACTGCGAGCAAAGTCTTGCCTTTAGTGGTATAATAAAACAATTAAAAATGTTAAATGTCCTCCCCTGGGCTTTGGGCTGAATCCACATTCAGTTTTTCCACATGGCTCATGAATAGGCTCTGCGGGGGAACTATGAAAAGACACTTTCTGAATGTATTTTGTATTTTGTACTGTGCCTACAAAACAAGCACAACTCAGAACCAAGCTCAAGGCAAATGTCTGATTCGTCAGCGCGGAGAATGTCAGAATTCTGATAAATTAATTTTTTCAGATTTTAAAACGCAGAGGTGGGTAGTACTCACTTACATTTACTATATATTTACTTCACTTTGTTTTACTCCTGCTTAAGTAATATTTTTATTAAAGTAACAGTACTCTTAAGTAAAGGTTTTGGTGACCCACTGTGAGTCTAAAAAGTCTAAAAATGACCAAAGCTTTATGTTGATAATATGAAATTATTTTAACATTTATGTTTCTTGCACCGCTCCTTTAGATATGATTTCTTTTTTCTCATTTTTGTATCTAGCCTTTGAAAATACCAGATTTTTGTTTTATTTAATGTTTAATTCTTTGATTCACATTCATTTCAAATTATAAAACAGATGTTATGTCCCCATAGTTTCTCTTTAAGTTACTCTTACTAGTAATAGTAGTTGTCCCCAAACCATTTTTCTCTTACTTTTCTTGGACCATTTTAACTTTATTTTGAACTAACAGTACTTTTACTTTGAGTACAATTTTTGGCTACTTTTCCCACTTTTTTAAATAGTCTACGCAAAAGAACAAACATTCTAAGCAAGCTGTATTGAAGTGCAGTTAAAAGTCAAGGTGTTGTGATATTTTAAAAACTCATAAAGGGGAACTCCGGCACGTTTGAAGCTAAAGTCCGTTGCTAGAGGAGGTCGAATTCTGTCAGAAGCCAAAAAACAGCACAGATCAGTGTTGCCTCGGCGGAGATCTCGCTGTGGCAGTGAGTCTGTCAAGGCAACAAACTAGTGCAGTGATGGGGGCAAAATCTTAACCTCCACATAAAACGCCAATTTGCTTCACACGTAAGAAGCTTAACACCACTTTAACCCATCTGACAACAGCCACGAGTCTAACAAACAACACGCTCTGTCTGGCTCACTCATTAGTGTCTGGAAACGTTACAAAACAGTTTTATAAGCAGCCTTAGCCTTACCGATTCGATTTCCCACTGCGCATGTGAAAGCCCAAAAGCCTTAGCTGCCGACTCCAGCAGCGGCGAGAGGCTCGAGTCGCCAGAAGCAACTGCATTTGAAGAATAGAAACTGAAAGTTGTTGAAAGAAAATGATTCAGGAATGTATTTTTTTCTGTTTTTAAAAAATATGATTAATTTGTAAATAAATGGGATTAGAAACAACATCGGTAATCGAGTCTTTTGGGCTTTCGCATGCGCAGTGGAAAATCAATCGTTTTGTTTGTTTGACTCGTGGCTGTTGTAAGATGGGTTAAAGTGGTGTTAAGCTTCTTCAGCGTGAAGCAAATTGGCGTTTTATGTGGAAGTTAAGATATTGCCCCCATCACTACACTAGTTTGCTGCCTTGACAGACTCACTGCCACAGTGAGATCTCCACTGATCTGTGCCGTTTTTTGGCTTCTGACAGAATTCGACCACCTCTAGCAACGGACTTTAGCTTGAAACGTGCCGGAGTTCAACTTTAAAATGTTTGAAATCTCATTTTTTCTAAAACTTCATCAAAGTTAATTACAAAATAAAAAGAGGGAGAGCTTATTCATGATGACAAAGTAAACTATATATTTATAAGTGCAACATAAATACACAACTCTGATTCTTAAACGTCTTGCTAGAATGACTCAATAATCTTCCACTTGCCCCAAAGGCTGCGCTGCACCAAACCGTCTCCCTGCACTGCTCCTAAACGACCCTTGATCCTCGACCTTTTCCAACATTCCACCGCCAGCACACGCCGCGGATCAGGACGACCCCCCCGGAGAACTCAGGTGTGAAGGGCCGCCGTTCACTTGTAGCTCTTTGAATGTGGCACCATTGGATTTGTGTTACCTCTTCATAAAACGCATTATTTATTTAAACGAGACACAATTTTCATTTTATTTCACTCATTTCGGTTTCCCATTTTGAATTTGCTTTGACACACGTCTCATCGAACCCATTTACTCACGACGTTTTCCCTGAGGTCACGACGTAATCTCCGGTAATTAGAAACAAAAGCACATTTATTACACAAAGAATGTCTTGTAAAATATGAAATTCTAGCCACAGTTTTTCAAAAGAAGGGAATTATTCATTATTATTAGTTTGAATGTGCAGTCAAATCGAGACCCGGAAGCTACTGTGTATAATTTGCTGCCGTGGACAGTGTTAAAAATGCTAGAGGTGCCTTGTTCATTTTTCTGTGCCTAAGAAAGTAGCTAGTGACAATGTAAGAAAAAATCCTCTTGAAATCCATGTTAGAAATGTATTACCACAGCACTGACACCGTTCGAGTCATGTACACCAAGTTACAATGCACTTTTGGGTTGACGAGCTAATGCCTTTAGCCGTTAGCGCAGGTTAGCATGTTTGCTAATGTCTTCAGATGAGTTAAAGTGCCTGTGGCAGGTTTGGATGATCGCCTAATTTTGTTTTAATTTGGTTGGATGAATATACATTATAGTTTTACACAAATCAAGAAGAAATTTGTGGGAAAAAAGTTGAAAAATATGTTGAAAATTACAGGAAGTATTAATGATGTCACGCTAGGGAGAATTATGTCCAAAAGTTAGGCATTTATACACAAGAAACGCATTTTTCTGATATTTTAAATCATATTTTAAGTTGTTTTCTTATATTTTTATTTGTCAAATTATAATTTCTGAGGCGTTTTGACCATAGATTGTATAAAAAATTGTACTAGCCAGGATCCATATTTGGGAATCTGATCGTGTGTATCATAGCAACCACAAGAGCCAATCATGATTGAGGTCGTTAAATGTGCCCGCCCACTCACCGTGGAGCGGGAAGGCGGATTACTTAGCAACGGAACGCACTAGCTGTCAATCAAACCCGTTGCTAACGCTGGTGGGAGGGACCTCGGGGAATGAAGGCGTCTGATTGGTCCGTTATTTATGTTCTTGATTTAAGGACAAAATAACGAAATGAAAAATTCAGGATCATGTAGAGCGGGTTAATACGAACATTTTAAGATCAAAATGACGAGGCTCGGTCCTGCAGTTACAGAGAGGAGACAATATTCCAGTGAAAGTCTATAGGCTCTATTCACGCTTGCGTCACAAACCTGGAAGACGTTTGGAAACAGGCGATGACAACTTGATAAAACTGTGATAAAACCCACTGAAGTAAATGTGATCGTTGGTAAAATGAAGACTGAAGATGTATGTGCTGATTGGAATCATCTGGAATTTGGCGTCCTCATCTCTTCTAATCGCATGTACCCCGTGCGCTCGGAGTCGTGCGTCAGTGGGGAAATGATGAAAACTGAGGTACGGTTGGAATTTTTGATTTGCCGAACATAACAGAACGATATAATGACATGCAGATGAAGAAAACTGGGATATTTTCTCATTTTTCTTAGATTTTGTCAGACTTGAACCGTGAACAGAGCTGCCGGAAGTTGTCATCGCATCTTTCCAAACGTCTTCCTGGTTTGTGACATGAGCGCGAATGGAGCCTATAGACTCTTTTAGGACGGAAGTGATAAAAAAAAAAAGCTGTGTGCGCACTTTGGCAACGGAAGTGGCTTTATTCCCCATTTATACCGATTCATTCAGACTGAACACGGGCAAAAAAAGACAGAGATAAGGACATTTCCAGCACCAAAATGTCTGGTTGTTCTGTGTGTGTTGTCAGAATCGATATTCTACCGGCGGACTAAAGTTTTAAAGTTTTACTCACTGATCGCACGAGGATCTGGCAGTTGGACACCATCTGTCAAAGTCAGATTGTTGAGGAAATATTCTCGATCTTTTGACGATAATCCTTGCGCAGAGCTCGACAAACTGCTGGGTTCTGCCGTACTTCTGTTGCCAAAATGCCTGCACAACCGAACCTACGTCATCACTGTTTACTAACCCTAAAAGAGTCTATAGGAGCCAACCAGGAAGTACAATTTTAAAGAAATTACAAACTGTGAAAGGGTTTTAAAAGATTTGTTTTTTAGAAAAGAATGTGTTTAAATAAAATGAGTGGTCTAACCTGTCATAGGCACTTTACGATAATTCTCCATTTAGGTTGCCCTCGCACACAGAACATATATTACTACTATCCTGGATAAATAAAGGTCAATAAAATAAAAAAATGAATACTCCTCTGATATAACCATTACTCAACAAACTGCACTGTACGCCAATGCATCTGAAGACACCAAAGGCAACTATTAAAGAAGTGTGTCATTGAGCCATTTTGTTTGTCCCAAAACAATTTCCGTAGCTCAAGATTGTTTTATTGAAGTAATATATAACTTCTGCTAAATTGTTTATTTTATGAAGTAATTTATTGTGTTTTCTATGTACAGTATGTGTATCATTTCAGCGTATTATTACCTCTGTCCTCTGTAATCAGCTGATGTCAAATTTCCAACAAAGAGCAACATATAAAGAATTATTGCTATTTCAACCCGCTTTATGTACTTTTTTAATGGTGTTTTTTTCTTGTTGAGAGGATCTAACCCAACCAACTTGTAGAAAATTCACTTCACAGTACAATACTAGATAAAATGGGCAAAAAAACACAAATAGACTAAAAATATACGTATGTACACGATTGTGCCTTGAGGTTTGTGGTTGTAGTCGTCTCACCAGCATTGTGAACTGTACGCCAAAGCTGAGTGGCCTTCCCTGAACAGAAGGTTCACTCTTTGGGTGACGTTGGTCTATAAGACTCTCCTTGGTTTGGCTCCACCTTGTCTATGTCCTCTTCTTCAGAGAACCATCAGCCACTTACGGTCGAGAGGCATTTACCACTTGCAGGTTCCTCATGTTCGGACTGAGTTGGGAAAACAGGTTTTTGGCTTCTCTGCTCCATCTTGGAATTAGGGCTGGGTATCGATTCAAATTCCAAGAATCGATTTGATTCAGAATCGATTATCACGGTTCCATTCGACCTGATCTGATCTCGATTCGGATTAGTGTTATTAGAACCATTTTTGAGCCGTTACCTGAGCTGTTCCAAGTGGTTCCTGAGGTTGGTTGTATGTCCGCTGTACTTCACCTCCATTTGGCCTCGCAAATCACTTTAGTTCTGTCAAGCGCATCTTTGTCTTTATCGTTTCTGAACCCGAAATGGAGCCAGACGGAGCTTTGAGTGTTTCTGGCGTCTTCAAAGCTGGGTCTTGGCCCATGTTGCCACTAGTGTCCGACGCCATGTTAACGGTTTTGATATAGTCAGACCTGCGCCTGCATAAATTCAGTGACGCAACGAGTGGGGTTAACGTTTACCGGGGAAAAATCTATTAAAAATTAAATTGATTTTTGAATGTACTAATCAATCTTAAGGAATTAATATGCAAATCGATTCAGAATTGGAAAATCGATTTTTTCAAAACAGCCCTACCTGGAATACCCTCCAAACTGAACTGAAAATATCTGAACTTGTCTCATTTAAAGCTTTTTGTTCTTTGTTTTGCAATAGGCAAAAAGCGTCCATTGTCTATCTATTTAAGATGTCACTGCAAAAGTGCCTTTTTGTCACCCTTTGCCTCTTTGTAACAGATTTTATTGTATTTTATCATCTATTGTTTGCAACTAATGCACTTTATCTTTTTGGACTGTTACAACTTCTGCACTGTCGAAATATTTTCTACATTCATTGCACTTTACCATCATAATTGATATTTATCTTAATTGATGTTTTCTACTCTTGACGTGCGCTGTGACCATTTGGCCAGGTCACTCTTGTAAATGAGATCTGGATCTCACTGAGTCTTTACCTGGTTAAGTAAAGGTTAAATAAATTAATAAAAAAATATACAGTTTAGACATTAACTAGGGAGTCCCTCAAGGCACATTTCTAGGACCTTTACTATTTATTTTAGTCGGTGTTTTCTAAGATGCAGTTGTTTTCTATGCTGAGAACTACAAAAACAGCATTTAGTCACAACTCTGTGCAGAATAAAGCCAGACTGATCAAACCTGTCAATACATTTTTGTTATCCGATATCCAATAAAACATTAGCCCAGTAAAAGCAGATGTTTAACTTTAATTATTCAAGTATTCTTTAATATAAAAAACATACAATATACAGTGACAACCCCATGTGGGATAGATGTTTTCACAGTAAATGTCACATTAGCTTTGACGTTGAAACAAAACTACAAAATCCATGTGAAGACAAAAGAACAAATACCGCCACATTGTGAATAATCAATCAAATGTCCACCATGTCGTCAGCAGGGCTTATGCTAGGAACATGTGAGGATACATCCAAGTATATTAAATATTATGGACAGACGTTATAGTGAGACATACATACACCTCACTGCAGCTGTAGTAACGAGACAGAAAATAAGAAGTATCCCGATGCAAACAGAAAAAGGCATATGTCAAAACACAGGCATATTCAAGACGCAACTCCTGTAATCAAACTGAAGCTTGATCTCACTGAGGGCAGGAGGTTAAATGCAAGAAAGTAATAGTGACAAAGAAGTTGTGGTATTTTAATTGGTAAAAATATGATACCAATTGACCAGCACAGAGACATTTTATAGAAAAAGTGAACAGATCATCAACATGATTCTCATATTCTTTTGTTTTACTCTGCAAAGGAACTGTATTAACATAAGTTACTAAAGTGACATGATGTTCTCAACAAAAGACAGTTAATATCCCGATAATACATAACTTAATTGTCTCACGTGTCCAAACTGATGAACTTTAACAGACAGTCAACTGATTTTTATTGTCCGGAACCAAACACATGATACTGGTGTGTCTCTATTTGTGGGGTACATAATCTTACTATTAATAATTTATCAATTTATCCAAGTCAGCGATTACTATCTCTCTGTTGCCTCTTGTTGGCCTTGATATTACTAGTTATACTGCACAAGCTACAAGTATCATTCTTAAAGAAGAGCTTTCAGATGCTGAGATCAGAGGCTGACCAGATGAGACGCTACTTCTTTCCTGCTTTCGGCTAGTTGTTTGTGAGCTAAATAGTACTAGTGTAAAGCACTCCAGAAAATCTTGCCCGGGTGAGTTTAAAATCCCTACATCAGTAGCCTTATACTGTGTTCTTGACAATGTAAATAAAATGTCCATGTGTACATATAGTACTCCATATTGTCTGTACAACACAGGATGATGATGGAATCGGCGACTGCAGAGCTGTGGGTTTGGTGTCTGGCTCAAGGGCACTTCAAAAGGCAACACAAATCAGAAGGCAGGATTGGAATGACAACACCGTGTGGTCTGCATGGCCTCACATGTTTTAACAATCATAAAGCGTCACATTTAACAGAGGATGAATGTGGACAACACTGTGTCCTGCAGACACAGCAGCAGCCCTCTGTACAGAGTCCAGTGACTAAACAAAAGGCAAACGGCACCAGTCTTAGCAGCGCAGGTGCTTCTTGCTGGACATGTCGTTCCAGATACGGTGCATCTCCTCTGGGGAGATCTGGTGCACGGTGATGACGCGGCGGTAGCGGCACAGGCTGTAGGCCATCTTCCAGTGGTTGAAGCCGCTGTTCTGATACGGGTGGATGTTGAGTTTGCGCAGACACAGGCCCACGTACACGTCCTCCAGGTGCAGCAGTCTGGTGTGGAGGGAGGTCTTATAGATGAGCTCAGCCACATCTGCAGAGAACACATACCCAGTGCCCGAGCAGAAGGGCGGGTACCGACTGTCCGGGTACAGGTCCCGGGGCATGTACCACTTACTGCGCATGTCCCGGATGGGACCCCCGTTTATCACATAGCCTGTGAAGTACCTCCTGCGGGGCTTAGTGTTGGGCTTGAGCAGTTTGTGGATGAGGTTGTCCATATTCACAAAGATGTCACTGTCCGTCTTCATCACATACTGGGCCTTTGGGCAGAAGGTGGCCACCCAGCGCATGCCCATGATGGTCTTCAGAGTCAGGTTGTGGTACGAGTCGATAAAGTTCTCCACCACTATGTCGTGGAAAATCTGGCTCTCCTGCTCCACCATCTGGTTGAGGACGTCGTCAGTGTTCCTGCCCAGGAGGAAGATGGTGAGGATGTGGATGTCTCCATAGATGCTCTCATCGCCCCAGGTCTCCCTGATGGACTGACGGGCATCAAACTCTTTATGAGTGGTGCTGATAAGGATGACCAGGAAGGGACTCACATTCTCACACTTCTTGGGCTCATTGATGATAAACTCAAAGGAGTGCGGGTTGAGAGTGCGCGAGCGGATGTTGGTAAAGGTGAAGTTTTTGGGAGTTTTGACAGTCTTGCGTATGGGTATGTGTCCTTCATAGGAGGACGTAGGCCGAGAGATACTGAGGTACCACAGTGCACTGGCCCAGCACAGCACTGTCAGCAGGTACAAGCATGACACTTTGGAAGGCATTATGCTTCATTTGGGACGGTGGAGAGGGGAACAATCTTCTCTTCCATCAGAGCAGCTCCTCTGAGCCCTGCAGCCTGGAGCTGCTTCTGCATGTGCCCAAACATGAACTGTCAGCGATGGAGGGCGGAGGAACAAGTGGGACTGTTTGGACATCAAACTCCTCCTGATGAACCTCGCTGTGCTATTTACATCTGAAAGAGACAAAAGACAAAAGGAAATGGCTTAATAATATTATGGAGGTATATTTCATAGACCTGTGACTAGATTTAATGGTGAATAAGTCCAAATAAGCATTGCACAGTTTCAAATGTTACTGGGTCAAACGGCACTTAGAGCAGAACAAAATGTCTAACAAACCAAGACAGATTTAGTTTACACTGAGACGCTTGATTAGGCACCCCACAGTCTTGTATGTTATGATCTAATATCTGTAATGTCTCCTCCATTCATCCGACGGAGACCACAGAGCAGTGTGTGCCCAAAAACACTTGACTTGATTATGCCCAACAAATGCAGCTGTAATCAAATTATATTAGCACCATAAATATCCCACAGCCTCTGCAGAGGACTCACTTCTGCAGAGAAAGTCACCGGTCATCAGATTTCAGACACATCTCCAGGTCAAACTGTGGAACATTCGGCTCCACTGGGGGAAAGTTTGTGTTCCTAAACGGTCCAAACAGTGATAGTGTTGTTACAAGTTTGGGGAATAAATGCTCTGCTCCACCTTGTGACGTCATCAAGCAGAAGTTAACAGCTACTCAATATGTTTTTTCACTAGAGATTGGCAATTGCAGAGCTCAAAATTATCCAAATGATTCTAGTGAAGGTGTTACACAGGTTAGAAACACAGTGGAGCGCCTCAGTGTTCAGTTTGAGAGCCTAAATATGCAGGGTTTGTGTGTTAACCATGTGTGAATGAAACAAAACACAACCCCGGGTCTGTTTGTGGTGAGGAAACAACATTATAACACAGATCAGATAATAGCGTAATATGAGCATTTTAAAACTCAGTCACACTCTGAAAAATCCTGACACATGAGGAGACCCCAAACCTGTGCCACTGTTCTAAAATCAGGTCCAGTCGCGCCCTGTCAGCCTGGATTAGTGGGTGGATTATATTAAAAGGCTGGAACGTTGCCATGGAGCTGCAGCCCCTCTGATGAGAAGACAGTGTTGGTAAAAAGCGTCCAAAACAAATCATTGTTTCAAATTTACTGAGCATGTGGTGCCAAGAGAAACAGTGATTTTGCAGAACCTCTGACACAGTGGGGAAGTATGTACTCTCGCACTACTACCGCAGCCATAACAAAGCTTCTAATGGCTTGTAATTTGTGTTGAGTAATGGTTTAGTATTGATTCCCTGCAGAGTCGTCATGCTCAGGGTGTTTTACTTTATCAGTGATGGAAGGAAACAAAGCACAAAAGTAAAAATATAGGTATCTGTGCATTTTACAGTGGATACTTCTTACTTTCACTTCACTGCATTTAAGAACGTGTATTGAAAACGTGGTTTGAGACCTGCTGGAATGACTGAGACTTATTTTTAGCACATTTAATTGGCGTTAACGTCCCAACTTCGAGCAACACAAAATGCAAAAACAGCCAGAAAATTATGAAATCATTTGAATCACATAAAACTAACCGAAATCTTATCAAAATCACTACATTTCATCTTTTAATTGTTCTAAAAATCTCTGCAAAATACAAATCTTTAAGTACAGTTTTGAACAGATACTTCAACAGTTTTACTTAAGTCGATTTTCTCATGTTATACTTAATCTTTTGCCCCTGTATCTGTGCTTTTACCTAAGTAACAAAACTGGGTACTTCATCCATCACTGATATGTACAGTATATGTTTTAGTGTTCACTAGTTACCGTGTAGAAGCACATTAGCAAACACGGCCCAATAAGCTTTAAGATGGTCGAAAACTGCATAAAAATGGATTTAAAAACACATTTTCAAGAGTCTGTAAACACTTCGAGCATTTGTGGTCTTTGTTAGGTGTTTGATTTTCAAAAAAAAGGTGAAAAACTGCTGGCTAACATCTTATTTGCTGTCAAGATCTGCAGCCCATGCAAAATAATACAACACAAAAGACACTGACCGTGCCCATGACAAGTTCTGGAATAAGGTGGATATTGAGTATCAGGATGCTCGGAAAGCATAAGGTAAGTGAAAAATAACTTTGGACCACTGCAAACTGTTTATAAGGAGCTAGTTTTAAGGGTGGGTGGAGAGTCTCTGCCTCAAGTGGAGGAGTTCAAGTATCTCGGGGTCTTGTTCACAGTGAGGGGAGGATGGAGCGTGAGATTAACGGGTGGATCGGTGCAGCGTCGGCAGTGATGCGGTCGCTGTATTGGACCGTTAGGGTGAAGAAGGAGCTGAGCCGAAAGGCAAAGCTCTTGATTTACCTCAGGCTACGTTCCTCCCCTCACCTATGGTCATGAGCTCTGGGGAATGACTGAAAGGACAAGATCGCGGATACAAGCGGCTGAAATGAGTTTCCTCCTCAGAGTGGCCGGGTGCTCCCTTAGAGATAGGGTGAGGAGCTCGGTCACATGGGAGGAGCTCGGAGTAGAGTCACTGTTCCTCCATGTTGAGTGGAGCCAGCTGAGGTGGCTCAGCATCTGTTCTGATGCCTCGTGGACGCCTCCCTCGGGAGGTGTTCCAGGCATGTCCCACCGGGAGGAGGCCCCGGGGAAGACCCAGGACACGCTGGAGGGACTATGTCTCTGGGCCTGGGAACGCCTCAGCGTCCCTCTGGAGGAGCTGGAGGAAGTGTCTGGGATGAAGGAAGTCTGGGAGTCCCTGCTTAGACTGCTGCTCTCACACCACACCCCTGCCCCGGATAAGCAGAAGAAAATGGATGGTTTTAAGATGTAGAAAAATCAAGTACAGCGCCTTTAACCTCCTGAGACCCGAGCTTTTGTCTGGTGTGCATTTTTCATTTCTTCTTGCTATTTGGGATAAGTAGGACCTACTAAGTAAGTCTTCTGTATGACACCATTGGTTAAAAAATGTAAAAACATTAAAATGTATAAATAAATTACAAAAAACAAACAAACAGCAATTAGCTGTTTATTTCAAGCCCTAAACCTGCCAAATGTGACGTAAGTCGACTGTGAGCGGGTTGGGGTTCAGTGAGTGAGGTTAAAAACACACAAAAAGGCCTGAAAATGTGGTCCACAGTTTTAATTTTTTCTGGTTTTCAATCGTTACAAAAAAAAGTAGAGGTGCAAAAAGTGGAGACAGGCAGCAGTTTCCCTATAGCAGCAGAAACGTCCAGCAATTTATAACTGTAAACTCATCTAAATATTCCCAAGTTTACCTAACAACATGTACAATCAATAATATAACACAGTCCCAATGTCTTCAGACGAGGACATGACATTTCCTGATGCTCTCGTCTGCTGTGGTCAATAAAATGTGTCAAATTTTAATGCCAAATGAAGATACATGAAGAGACATTATTGTACATAAATACATTGGTTTTATTCATAAATTTTGCATCTAAAATTTACCATGCAGTTTTTTTTTACTTTCGGGAGCTGCTGTAGAGGTTTTTAGTTGATTACAGGTGAAAGTTTAAAATAATTGAAAATCATGGTGCTAAGAGGCAAAAATGTAATGTCCTCGTGTGGGGCCACAGGGTCTCAAGAGGTTAAACATTCTTAAGCTTAACTTATTTACTCGTCCTCTTTTATCCACAGATTCCAGAGTGATGAAAAGGGCACCGCAGCATTTCCCAGAGCCATGAACAATATTAATAACGAGGCAACAAACCGAAAATATCCGTCAAAACAACTGCTAATTATTCACTGTTTTGCCAATTCCTGTAGCTCCATTCATTCAGCCCTACAGCAAAACTACAAAATGGCCCCTCCACCTCTCCTCCTCTCTCTCCGGCAAACCTCCACCAGCTCCAGTCTTTTTCAACCGCTCAATGAAAAAGCGAGAGTGGGTGGTGCGGCTTCACAGCAAAATGACCATGATGCATCACTTCTCCCTCTTCAAAAGCTCCAGACAGTGTACGGCACACAGAAACAACACAGAGCCCGAGCCCGTTCTCCGCTCGCTCCTTTACCTCCTCCTGAAAAGAAAACATGGCCCAGCGTTTGTTGTGAATCACACAAAGCTCAATAGGAAATCGCCAGCTGGTCTGCTGCACTGTTTGTCTTATTTGGAGTGTTTTGACATGCCTGTATATTGCTTTTCTGTTTTTTCTATATCAAACACATTTCACGTCTCATCTCGAATAAAACTGCAGTCTGTGGTAGCAAATGTACACAGGCAACTTCATTTCACTCGCCTATGCGGTTTGAAAAGGAAATACAAACGTTATAGTATGAAATGTAGTCTTATAAAGTGTTTGGTTCAAAAATGTATGGCTTTAGATGATTTTTGAAAAAGAAATATTGTCAAAAGTGTAAGAAGGGGCAATGTAAGAAGCCTTACATGGGCCCCCCCTCAAGCATGGGCCCCCCTCAAATTTAAACTGAATTTATTAACATTTTCAGTTCAGAACAACACAACGACACAACACATACAATAAAAATTTGTATAAATTAAATTAACAAAAATGAATCAATACATTTAAATTCTATATGACTTGGATAACAAAATAATACTAACAATACTAAATACAATTAATCAATTAAATACTGTCCCACTTTAACTGTGGCTTTTAACTGTATGTTTTAATCGTACTTAATTTGTTTATTTTGTAGTAAGGCGAACTTGGGTGTCCAGAAAGGCGCCCAATAAATAAAATGTATTATTATTATTAAAAACATGCGTAAATATAGTAATTCAATAATAATAATAATAAAAATTATTATTAAAAATAGATACAAAATAAAAATGTAAAAAAATTGAGGGTAAAAATAATATGAATTAATTAATTTATTTAAAAAACCCACAAACACACCATGGAGTATACATATACAAAAAGTACAGACTTTAAATGTCCACAATTACGTCAATTGACATTTTTCAGGGGTCAACTACAGGTTCAGATGCTCTAGAAACGGTTTCCACACTTTCTGAAATTTTTGAGGCCTGCCTGACACCTCATATCTCAGTCTCCCATCATGCAACACTCCCATTATTCCCATTAATTCCCTGAACTGAGGTGCAGAATCCGATTTCCACAGTTTCCCCTCATATAAATTAAAAGGAAGAGGGTCCAATTTTGGGGCCCCGGGACAACAGATCCCTTTGCCCCCACCCCCTGTTTACTGCCCTGCCTCCAAAAACCACCAACACTCACCACATTCACACCAGGCGATGTGGGTGAAGTGTCTTGCCTAAGGACACAACAGCAGTTTTTACCACTGTGCCCCACTGTGGTAAGTACGGGATGATGTTGAAATTTGGTGTTGTAATTATCATGGCTGAATTAATTGCATTTAACAATTATGTCACAGTATAATTTAAGTTGCTGACAGTTTAAAACGTTATGAATATGAATAATTATCATTTTAATATTATGAATGGGTTCCATATTTGAACAAGTGTTTTTGTACTTGGAAACAACAATGATCTGGAAGAGAACATCCTGGACAAGCAGCTTTTTTCTGAACATTCAGGTGATAAAATGACTAGACTATTTTTGTTTTCACAATTATATGCAACAGACATCTTGACCTGGATGATCTCCTTGGAGAGGTTTGATACCAAAGACATATCTCACTGGAGACAAGCAGATGACACCAGGCGATAGATAAAGGGGTCATTTATGTTGACAGTCATTTATTCTGAGGCTGTACTGGGGAGGGGCCGATCCTCGTCTGCGATGGGCCCCCAAAGTGCCGTGGGCCCCTTTACATCACACCGGCTGCACTGCCTAAGCACACAACCACATATCCGCAGTTTTACCGCAGGTTTCTTTAAGTTAAATTTAAGACCTTTTTAAGACCATTTATATAAAAAGTGGTGCTGTCAAACGATTAATATTTAAAATCAGATTAATCACACGTTAGAATTTTGATTAATCATGATTAATCGCAGTTAATTATTCTTCAAAAAAAGACCTAAATATTTTGACAAAAATGCAGTCCATTGCTGTTCAGCTTGTTAATGGTACAAGTAGCGTCGTTGCTGCCGCTGAATCAAACCCGTGTTTTGCTTTAAGATGGTATTTTAAACTTGTTGTGCTTCTGTGGAAAGTTCATCACTGCGATATCTGCAAACTGCCTTAGTTTTATCTAAAGTCCCATCGGGCAGTTTTTTGAAGGGAAATTTGCCGCTGAGCAAAAGTCACAGTCTCATCTGTCGTCTTCACATCTGCGTATGGACCTGATCACTGACCTAATAACCTGCACTGCCTTTCAGGACCATCGCGCTTTCCATAGAGGAGCGAGTGTGTTCAAAATAAATAGTGTGATTAATCTGCGTTAGTTAGTGCAATAGTGCAATATTTTTTGTGATTAATCGCATACGTTAACACGTTAACGTTGACAGCCCTAGTAAAAAGTTACTGCTTATTTCACGCCGTATTCCATCGAGCTTCCGGCAATTATCCATCCATCCATCCATCCATCTTCTCCCGCTTAATCCAGCTGGGTCGCGGGGGCAGTTTACTGCCCAATACTCATAGCACCTGACCCCCCTATGAACCCCTCTGCAGGTGGTGAGCCCACCTCCTGTGGGCTCACCACCTCCTGTGGTGAGCCCACAGGAGGCCCGGCAATTAAATTCTTGAATTTGTGTTCATTTATTTCTCAAACAAAGGCATCTGGGGAGTAGCGACTCTTCGCCATAACTCCAGCATGAAATGTGTCGCTCGGTAACATAAAACCAACATTAAAAAACAACATAATGGTGTTAATCAGACTTTGTGTCCTGCTGAGATGGTCTTTGATTTTACTTTTCTGCTGAGCTTGTTTCTTGTGGTTCTGTAGCTCGTGATCTTCAGTGACGTATTTGGAAGATTTTAACCCAGTTGTGTTCTTAATTATTGTTTCCGCTGCTCTTTATTTAGGCGACGTTATTTAACCAAATAATGTTTGACAAATTAAACTTTTGAGGGGAAATGCGATACGGAGAAGTTACGTACTGCACAAATTTTAAGGCCCAGTTATAAAAATTCAAGACTTTTTCCAAGTCTTTTAAAGGTATTACTTCCATATTCATAAATTCAATGCTTTTAAGACATATGTACAAGTGAAAACAAGAGAACATCGTGGAGAAGTAGCTTTTTTCTGCATATCCTGATGATAAAATGGAGATTATTTGTTGTTGGCAATTTTCACAATTATATAAAACGTCCCAGGAAGTATTATTGTCGATCACGATAAATTATATTAATGTTTATGGTCCCATCCTTACACTGTGCACCTGGTATTCCAAACAGTCTCCTTATTCCAGGCAGTTTCCCATCAAAGCACTAACCAAGTCCAGTGCTGCTTCTGAGATCTGAGGAAATCAGACTTTCACAGGGAGGTCAAAGTCTGATTTAAAAGAAATTTAAAAAAAAAAAAAGGATCGATACTGAGAGAAAAACAAAAACAAATCTCAAAAATAGGACAGAATAGGGCTTTTTGTGAGTAGATAAAGCTGCTGTGAGTCTGTGTAATTCATTCGCACAAACCAAATCAAACACCAGAGTACAAAGACCGAACACAATTGAACGTCTGATTCAAACATGTTTCTTTAATTAGAACATCAGAACCCAAAACTGAAATGCAGCAATACTGGTCTAATTACAACCAGTCAATCAATATAACTTCATTTATTTATTTAGATTTAAAAGGACATTGTGTAATTGAAAGTAACAGCTGCACATTTAGGTTCCATATTATATAAATTTACTTTTGAAGCTTTAAACATGCTTTCGTAAAGATTTTCTCCTGGAGGGTTCGTCAAATTGCTTTGTCTGAAATGTTTCACATCTTCTGTCTTCATGGAGATCAAACCGGACCAAGTTACAGGTCAGATCTGTGGAGAGGCGACCCCGCTCACAGTCAGAATCCCTGTTTTTCTAGGTATTTTTGAGCTGTAAAACCACCTGTAATTGAATAAATGTTGCATAATACAGCTGCAGCATTAAACCTATCTCCAGCGGGGTCACCTCTCCGTAGATCTGACCTGTAACTCGACCTGGATTATCTCCTTGGAGAGGTGTCATGCCAGACAAAGGCATATCTCCATGGAGACAAGCAGATGAGGTGCGAGTTAAAGAAGATTAATACATTTTTGTCAAGTACGTATGTCTTTATAAATGGATTCATTATTTTTTTAATAGAGAAATACAGAGTTGAGTGGTTTATCCTTGAGTCCGTGATAAAAAGGGCTGTGAATGCAGATAAAATGAAAGAGACATACTATATTATACACGATTTGAGCCAAGAAAAGTTCATTTGGTCAAAAAATACGAGTGATACTTTGCAGCACTAACCAATGTTCCCTCTATTTTTTTCCAGCACTGAGCAAATTGAAATGTGTCTGAGCCTCCAGAACTGTACCGTCTGTGATCAGCATAATGGAGAGTAATAGATCATCATGCTAATAATCATGTCAGCAATATGTATTTCTTTATATTTATTATTAACTTGAGTTTGGTATGTGTGTTTAACAAGAGGTTTAGAACTGGGATTGTGTTCACTACATTGAAATTTTAACGGTCTGGGCTAGAAGAGAACAGTAACATAAATCTTATATCAGCAATAAAGTCTCTGTGCTCTACACTGACTTCCCCAGGGGCCCAGGTAAAGACAAAGGGACATGACACACGTCTGAAACTGTGACACAACATGCATTAAATATACACAAATGTTGGCAGCTTTAACCTCGAGGACCTAAGGGCAATTTTAGTACATTTGTCCTCGCATGGATTTTTCTCTTAATTTTGCTTTTTAAACTGCCCCTTTTACCCCCTAATGAAGTATTCTACATCCTTTTGTTCAGTACAACCCGTTATTTCACAATCTGCTGCTGTAGTTGTGTCACGTGGCTGTAATAAAAGCTACAGGACCAGAAATAGACATGAAAAAAAAGGAAAATAAAATTCACACTCTTTTATACAAAACACACAGCAAATATGTATAAACAACTTTTATTTTAGGGCCTTAGCTACAAAAATGCAAAATATCAGTCTGTCAGTAAATAAAAAATATCCTTATTGCCCTAAAAACAAAAAAAGTGCAATCGCCCCATTATTTTTCTGGTCCAGTCATGGAAACAGCTCCTGTCAGGTCCAGGGCCAGAGCCACAGCACTTCTGCATTTCCCTGGTGTTTATTACATTTGTATTTGTTCATTTTGACTGAAATAAACCTTATTTCAATAGGACGAGTGTCCTATTGGGCACTCCTTTGCGCATGTCATCACGCAGCGTGAGTGTGACACAGATATGTACGGAAACCTCTATGTCTGCACTTTCAGAGGGGAAAAAATATGTTTTTTACGGTTAGAAAGTTATGCACAATTATATAAAACCTATTCCTCAAATTCGTATACGATGTTGTAGGTCTTTAATCCTCCGTTACACTTATATCAGTGTCTTTACATTAAGTTCAAATGAAAAAGAATCTATACAGAGGGTTAAATACTCTCTGGGCTGGTTTAAACAACTCTTAAACAGCTCTTTGTGAACCACAATCTACTGCACAGATCAAACCGAGCGTTTCCAAACACTATTGTACAAGTTCTACACTGCAGCAGATTCTTCAGTAAAATCGTCTGCAAATAAATAAACTCAAATTTACAACATATAAACCACAACTACTATAGATATAATTTGTAAAAAAGGTTTAAAAATACATTTTGGATAAAAAGATAAAAACTGTTTATAAATAGAGAAATTCATTGTTATATATTAGCAAAAAAATCCCCGTTGTATTTTTAAAAACATCGGCGTTAGTAACGTAATGACGTAATGCCGGTCAAGCGCACAGCGTAGCGGACCAGATGGAGAGCGCGCGCGGGGAGCAGGAAGCGATAAACTTCCGGTGTCGCGCAGAAAAGGACATTTACTCGTTACAAAACAATAAGTAAAGTTAATAAGTAAAGCTTGGCAGACCCGGAATCCTTCCCCTTGTTCTAGAAGATCGCGGAGGTCTTGTGGACGATCGAGAGGGTGAGTTTTGTTGGTTTTCCGTGGCCGTTAGCTGAAGAAGCTAAGCTAAACTAAGCAACGGTTGCTATGGCCGTGTCTGTGCTACTTAGACCCAGACGGGGAGAGACGGCGTGGCCACCGGAGATCTGCATTCACCTGCGGAGGGGAAGGCGGCCTGTGGAGAGGACTCCGTGTGCACATCCGTCTGCTCCTCTGACCGTGAGGACCGGGAGTTTCACCAGGAGACCGGTCAGATTTGTCCAAAAACTTTTCGTGTGGATACGAGCGCCAACGTAACATGCGCCAACATATAAACTTGCGTGAAGTTGGCCCCCATCAAACGCAAACCTACACAAAAACTATGTCAATCGTTTGCGCTTCGTTTGTGCTGTTTTGTGCTGCAAAAAGTTTTGTTTATGTGATTCTGGTTCTTAAGATATTCAGTTTTATTTTCGGTTGATGACGTCATCCAGCTCCTCAAAATGTTAAATGTTGGAAAAGTATGTAACAGTCTTTAGTAATTTGCTTTTGATTCATATTTTATAAAATAACAGACTTTTCCACAGCCTGAGATCGTTTATCGCCAATAGTTTTGCGGAGTTTGCCGCCGTCAGCTGGGTGGAAATGACGTCCTATAATTACCGCAGAAATTATAATTAATTATTTTAGAAATATACTCGCACAAATGAAAATTGTCACAACACAAATGAAATACAAACGTTTTCTATCATTTTCTGCCTGTTTTGAGGCTATTTCACATTTTGAGGGGCCGGACGACGTCATCGGCCGAAAATAGAACTGCAAATATCTTAAGAACCAGAATCGCACAAATGAAACTTTTTGCGGCACAAAACAGCACAAACGATTGACATAGTTTTTGTGTAGGTTTGCGTTTGATGAGGCCAACTTCACGGAGGTTGCTCGGTACTATGATATTTTTTCCTTTTGGGGCAACAAAAAAAAAAGTGTTTGTGTGGTTTCAAAAAAGTCAAACTCCTAAACAGTACCATGAACGCTCGTATTGATCACAGGCTCCTGAAAATGTGCTGTTTAACTCCATTTTGTAGTATTTTCAAATTTTTTGTCAGTCTTTGCTCATGATTGAACACACTGCCATACGTATACATGCAGAACACCCCCAGCATGATGTCAAATACATACATGTTATGTACAGTTTAAGCTTGGGGCAGCAGTGAAAAATTGGCTTTCCTTTTTGCATTCACCCATCTACCTGTAGGTGTGTTTTTAGAGATCTGGTTATGTTATTATTCTGCATAAAAATACAAAAAATAATTAACCTTTTGCAACAGCGTGAAGCATGAATCAGGATACTAGCTGAGGCAAAAATATCTGTCAAAAAATGGTGGCCTGAGCTTCCAATTACCTCTGCCACTGCAAGGCCATTTTGTACTACATCTTTATTTTACCAATTCTTGCCTGAAAGCGGCAGGTGCAGCTTATTCTCATTTCTTCTATCTTAAAAATAGCCTTTAGCTCGGGGCGCACTTACCACCATTGCACCAAATAAGCAGCCACAGAAACACAATACAAACGAATCATGATTTATATATAGTGCATGTCGGAGTAAATTTGATCAAAGACGGCCATTCACGAGATGACACCGGCAAAGAAAAAGCGTATTATTGTCGCCGCCGGTAATGTTAGCTTAAATGTTTTGATGCATGGCTTCGAGAGCGCCTATAGACGGCTCGCCAAAGTGTTTTTCCAAGGATTAGTGTGTTTAGGCTGTGAATGGGAACGTACCATCTAAAGCCAAATCAATTACAGGACAATATTGGTTGTGAATAATGTTGAAGTGTATTTGCAAACTCCTAAATGGACTCTTGTGAGCTTTAAGCCATGTTACGATGCTGTCATCGCATCAAAAACATACGTCGAGTTGTGTTTTGTTTCATTCACATTCATCTCCAAAGCTCAAAATGCTCTGTTCCATCTTGTGACGTCATGTAGTGGTAGTTTTAAAGCTACATTTTACCTTTAGTTCAGTAGAGATGGGCAATTCCAGGTCTGAAATCATCCAAATGATTCCAGTGAAGGTGCATGGAGTTATTTCCACATGACATAACAAGGTGGAACAGAGTGTTTTCAGTTTGAGCGAAGAACTCTAGAAGACTGAATATGCAGGCTTTGTGTGGTGAACATGTGAATGAAATAACTTGCAAAATTTTCAGTGTCACACTGAAACGTGCAGAGGAGGGATAATGAATGTACAAGCCGAAAAATGCAGGCGGCCTTGAGAAAAAGAAAAAAAATTAACAGATGAAGTTGGAGGAAAAGAGGAGGATGCAGAGTCAGATGGGTGCAGAGGAGAGGGTCGGGTGGGTGCAGAGGAGAGGGTCAGATGGGTGCAGAGGAGAGGGTCAGGTGGGTGCAGAGGAGAGGGTCAAACGGGTGCAGAGGAGAGGGTCAAACGGGTGCAGAGGATCAGCTAAACATATTGACAGAGGCAGTTAAACAGATGGTTGTGTAGCTTTAAACCCTCAGTGTGTAAACTTCACTCATTCGTTGTCCTTGGAGAAGACCCAGACTGTCAGGGTAGATTTACAGAGCCGTTAATAGCGTTTTATCACATTTACTTTAACCACCAGACACCTAACAAACCCCGTGTAAACTCCAACTGACAATTTAACAAATAAAACAGGCCGGACAAACAAGTCCATTGTGGTTTATCTCTAACCTTGCACAGGGAGGATGGATTCTCACGACGTCTAACCCGGACGCTGGGTGACGGACCAATCGCGTCACAGCGTTGAGGCTTGTGCAGAAGACAACGGGGAAGCGCCCAAACGAACCAAAACAAACATGGCGGCACAAACAGAGGTACTTCAGCCTGTTTTGGTGAAAGTACGGACTGTTTTGTTTGTGAAAAACACGCAGAAGGAAGCGCTTTGTGCATTTGTGGAGAAGGAAGACGTCTGTGCTTTTCTCCCTTTAACTAAAGTTTGGTTTTGGTTTTCCTGCTGTTGTGATGCTTCCACTTCAGATTCAGATATTTGTCAAATATCCGCACAGCTGTACAACAACTCACCCTTATGTAACAGATAACCCTATATTCTGTCAATCATCACATCATCTTTGCACTGTTTTCTTCACAACCTCTTGTCTATAGCTGAATACCTGAGATATACCGTAGTTATATTACTATATTTCGTTTTTTTTACTTTACTTGTACATATACATTTATATAATTATTTGACACCAGTCTCTTGCTATTTTTATTGCTTCTTATTTAGAATGAATTATTACCATTTTTATGTTTTTCACTCTTGGTTATTGTAATATAATGTGACGTGTGATCTACTGTGTGTAAGTAATTTCCCATGTGCGTCACTGAAGTTTGTCTAAGGCTACGTTTATGTGATGACGTTCTGAACAAAAGACGCAAAAGTGGCGTCGCGTCTTCGTGTTTTATTCCGCGTTTACACGAGCGTTTCCGGGAGGAAATCTGCGTGAATACGGTGACGTAAAAGTGTGTGGGATTCGACTGGGTGTATGTGACAAACTGGTGCATCCAGAATTTGACAGAGGTAACTGCAGATCCTTCTCTGTTCACTAATAGTTTCTATGCATATTCTGCACATTACAAGTTTATTAGAGCTGCCAGAACAACTTGAAGGTCCGATGCACAGAAATGATCCGACGTGTTTGTTTCTGTGCTCTGTATGTACCGGTGTGTGGCGTAAACTCGTACGCGACGTGAGCAGATCTGACCAGAGTTTTGCGTCTTGGGCGGTGTAGGCGGAAACGCTACGGAGGAGCGTATTCAGCTTTTCCACTCTGGAGGGTGGTTTCAGATGTTTGTGTTTTTAAGCCACAAAAACGGCATCACCGTCTAAACCAACTAAGCGGCACTTTCGATAAAATATTTTGTTTTTTTCCTGCAAGTGTTCTCGTGCAAACCTTTAGTCTTGTCATGACATTTCACATTTTCACAATCTCTTTCAGCAAGAGCCGTTCCAGAGTGATAAATGTGTTTTTTAATCAAATTTTTTGAGATTGATTGTGAAGAGGAGGAGATGAAGGGGCTGAGGTAGCTGTTCATTCTGCTGCTGTGCTGAGCTAAAAGAGGGATTTAATGAGGTACTTGAACTGGCAAAGAAAAGGAGGGGATAGAGAGTGTAATTATAGAAATGGCTTGAGGTGGGGAAATGTTTTTTTTTTCGCCTTCCCCCAACAAAACACCAGCAGGCAATTCTGAGTCTCAGAGAAGACTGTAATTACATTTCCCCAAAAATAACAGCCCCTCAATTGTCTCCACAGATCATAATTTTCAAACATAATTTCCCATGAACCTACTTCAAATTCTTTTCTCAACTCCAAAATAAACAAAGTTATGCATGAAAACACAATTATGAAAGTGCATATTAATGAACAATTGTCAGTGCGGGCTTCTAGTATAATTGATGCCCTTTCGCCTGTCGTCATTCACTGCAGAAAGAGCAGAAAAAGATCACGTGTCTGCTCTGGCCTTGTTTGTGGTGCTGTGTTTTTTTTGGTTTTTTTTTGCTTTTTGTTTTTTTATTATGAGTCGGTGGAAGATACAGAAGCCATAGGAGACAAAGGGAAAGTTTGTGCAAGACTCGAGCACAAACAGATCTCACGGTGAATATATGAGGCTGTTTGCAGAGAGGAGATTACAATAGCACCAGCATAACAAGCAAATATACGGATCTCAAGGCACAACAGAGCAACATAGCAACATTTTTATCAGATGTGTCCGTTCAAAAGTCTGTAATAATTAAATGTGTATATTTTGGGTTTGCATGGTAAGATGAATTGATTTTAAAGGTCCTATAATATGCAAAAAAAATACTTTTGTGAGCTTCAAGCCACGCTGGAATGCTGTTGCCGAGTAGCGCTCCAGACAAACCACCTGTCCCCCTGTCCATTCACAAACGAGTGAGGCGCGACAGGTCGGCTGCACAGGTTTTCTACAAACTATCGTTTATATTTCTCTTTATATAATTTCATGTATGTTCTAAACGCTACATGATGTTAACTTGTAGGAGTCCAAATCGCTACTACACCCGCGACGAGAGACCGTGTGCTCTGATTAGCAAAGGGAATTGGTGAGTCTGTTGTTTTTGTTTTTCATTAGCATATCAATACACTGTTGTACCCATTTACCTGTCTATACACCGTGGTGCATTGCTATGCTAATGTCGCTATTTATATGACGAATATTGCTTGGCTAAAGCCATCAAGCCCATATTAGCCCAGTATGACTAAATGCTGTCTGTTGTTGTTTGTGTGATGCACTTTAATCCAAACCAGAATTGAGTCTATTTATTTATTGCTGTATTTATGTACCCTGTTGATACTTGAGGTTTATGTGCGCACTGCTGAAACGATGTGGATAACTAAATGGTTCACTATTGAATGTTTATTGTTAATTTTATGCTAAATCTGGTGTGTCAGGAGTGATTTAAAAACAGGTACAGAGTCTGTCGGTCTAATTTCTAATGGAAACTGGTTCCACAACTGTGGGGCAGCAACAGAAAACACACGGTCCCCACGAAGCTCAAGTTTAGTCTTTGGGACGCGAGCTGGAGCTGTTGCTGACCTGAGAGTGTGAGAGGGGGCGTAAGGGTGGATCAGGTCAGAGGTAGGAGGGCGCTAGGCTGTGCAAACTTAAAAGTAAATAAAAGAATTTTAAAATGGACTCTAAAACACACTGGGAGCCAATGAAGAGAGGCTAAAAGAGGGGAGATGCTCTCGTGCTTCCGGGTTCCAGTTAAAAGTCGTGTTGCTGAGTTTTGGACCCGCTGCAAACGGAAAAGTGCATTTTGATTGACGCCAACATAAAGTGCATTACAATAATCCTGCCTGGTGGTCAAAAATGCATGAATGACAGTTTGGAAATGTTCTGCTGACAAAATGGGCTTAATTTTGGGCCTTAGCTGGAAAAAACTAGACTTTACAACAGCACTAATTTGAGGATCAAATTTTAGGTCAGGGTCCGTTTTGACGCCTAAGTTTGAAACAACTGGCTTCACTAAATGATTCACTTTTGGGGTGTTTAAAGTTCACGCTGGAGATCACAGACAAGTCGCATTTAATTGGAAATGTGAACGATCTCGCAAAAAAAACTGCTTTCACAAAAAAATCCGAATTGAGCATTAAGCCCTGGAGTCTTAACGTAGCTGAAGTGGACTAAACGGCTCCAGTCAAATGAAGCTCACGAGGCTAGCAGTTATAGGGGTGAATTTGGAGCAGTATACAGGGGAGTCGACAGGGGTGAGTCTTCTTGCCCCGGGCCTGACAGAATATATATTTATGCAGTAAATACAGTCTATGGTTTGAAGGGACAGTGGAGGTTTAGGTTTATGGGCTGCCATTGTGTTAAGGGGCAAGACACTTCAATTCACCACCGCACTTGTACGATTGTGTTGTATATTTCTGAAGAGCCGCCATATCTCTCTTCACTCGGCCCTGGGTCATGTGCGGCTCTCTGTATAACTCCCCAGCCCAGGCGTTTGTAAATTGTACTGCATTATATAAATTTACATAGTTGACGCTCAGGGCCTCTTCTGAAATGATGTTGTGCCATTACAGTGAGACAAACAGCGGGCTAAATCCATACCGGGCAATTAGGGAGTGAGGCTACATTAGATACAACAGAACTTTTGACAGATTGGAAAAGTGTCAGAGCTGATTCTCACAGATAACTCACAGGAGATATGAGCCCGGCAAATGAGAGAGAATAAACATGCGCAGGTTTAGGTGTGGGGGAGTGAGCGAGTTCTGTTTGCAAACTCAATTAGACAATCCAGAACTTTTTTTAACCAGGTCCATTTATCTGAAGTAAAGAGACACGCTTATGCATTTTGACGACTGTTGAATTAGTTAAATAAAAATAAAACCCAATCAAATATTGCACAATTATTATTATTATTATTATTTATTTAACCAGGAAAGTCCCATTGAGATTACTCTTTTTCAAGGGAGTCCTGGCCATACACACTCCACTTTCATACTGGGCAATGTGGGAGAAGTGTCTTGCCTAAGGACACAATGGCATTTTTCCCCCCTGCGGCACCTGAAATTCCCCGCGGTACTACCCAGGTCCGGCCTTGCTGAGCTTCTGAGATCTGATGAGATCAGGCTTTTGACAACTCATATACTATAATTAAAAAAACACTTTATTTAAACAATATAATGTAATTTCCAACATTAAATCATAGTACTTTCTTTTATATTACACTGTAAACCCGAATAAGTTACCAGAACTAAAAAAAACTGAGGCAATCGATTGTCTCAATTATGTGATTAACTTAAAAGTCACAATCTTCCAGAGCTTAAAAAGTTGGACTTGCTACTTGTACCTTTTGAAAACAGCTGAATTAAAAGTGCTCATTTACCTCAACTCAAATATTTGCAGTTTATATGATTCATAGGTTTCTGTAAATCATTTCAAAATGTACTATTTAAATTAAGTTTATTTTTAAATCATCCCGTTTTGAAACAATAGAAATAACAGGACTTTTAATGACTTAAGTTGTGCCTCATCTATGTTTTGAAGTTATGCTCAGTTATATCCACAATAGTTAAATATGAGTTAAAATGACTCAAAAAGAAGAGAACTTGACATAATTAAGTTAGTAGGACTATTTCTAAAACTTTTGAGTGTACAGTGTCATATATATAATTGCTTTGAATATTCGGGTTTACAGACATATCTGTGTAATCCGTTGGTCGTAGGTTCCACAGTGAATCACAAACTGTGCGCTCTTATACTTGTTCTGATACAGCTCAAGCTCATTTTAAAACTATTCAGGAAACGTTAATTTTTGTGACTTTAGTATCAGTACTTGCTCAAATAAGCATCTAATTTCTATACTATTTTAAGTATAGATTAGTGTTTTTGATACTTAAGTGTCTGGAGCAGTCGCAGTGCTCCGCGTGGGTCCCATCTCCATCTCCTGAGCTGGGTTTGTTTGGACCATTTTAACTATTTCACATGTTTTGGGTTAAGCTTGTGAACACGTTTTTGGTTACAAGCGTAGTTGCCAAGTCTGTTTCTTTTATAGTGAATTGGAGCTTCTTTTCTGGAAAGTTGCTTGCAAACTTTAAAAGTTGTGCATTTCAGCTCCCAAGAGGCAACTTCACATCACCAGACAGAGGTTATTTTTAGCTTTTTGGCACATCTCAAAAAAAAAAAAAAAGACTTAAGAATGACTAAAATATGGACTGCTGATGTTTTAAAGTTCATGATGTGAAATGTGTGATTTCAAAAACTGTACATCTCTGTCCTGATGTTCTAATAACTTATTTTTTGTGATTGTATTTGTGGTTGTATTTTTATGAACCCGAGGTCACTTGTTTTGGCTATTTTATGAAAGGCTTGGTTGGTTGCTGGCAATTTTTCCAAAACAGTAAAACACAGCTCTTATATTGTGAGGCCACGGTGATTTTTATCAATCAAAATAAGAAGAATTTGTGATGATTTGTTCAGCTAGTTTTAGCACCTATGATTAAGCTCTCAATTATATGGATTCATTATACCAGAACACTGCTTTTATATATCGGGCTCAGTAGAACGGCAAATCCACGAATTTTATATACAGTATTTCATTATAATCACACCTTTTTACAGTTCAGAAAATTAGCTAAACTGTTATTAAAATGTACAATACTGAACTTTTGTCATTTCTAATTTCAAGCCCAGTGTATCCTAAGTCTTGCAACAAAAGCAGCTCTTATAGCCAAGGTCACACTGGAAGACAATCCATTCATGAGACCCTTATATCCCCATGTATGGACATTTAATACACTGTTCTAAAAATACTGTAGTGTCAATTACAGATCGATCTTCTGAGGACAGTCACACTTCCTCTACAATGAACCTCCTGAGGGCATTTCCAATATGCTACTTACATAACCATAAAGGCCAACAAACTCCGCTGTGAACATGAGCTCGGCAACAATTAATCCCCAAAGAAATAGTCAGAGTAATAATGTGGTTCCTCAGAGATGGGCGGAATAAATCAAAACCCACACGCTCATTTAGTGTGGAGATATTTCACTAGAATTTCACTGATACAACACAACCATCCAAGGGGCTGGACTTAAAGAGAGCACATTCTGAAAAAATCAACTTATAACGGGCTTACTAAAGTTGTATTTCGATGTGTTCATGCATGTTTAAGTAACTCTACATCCTGCATTTGAGGCTTAAGTGGTAAGAATAATGTGAAGCAGAGTCCGGCACGGATTCGCGGATACCTGACGGGTGAACCGCAAATTTTAATGAAACGGGTGGAAAATGCTGTCCTGTGTCAGATGTGGGTTCAGGTCGGGTTTGGGTCGGACGCAGGAGAGCGCAGGATTAATCTGCGGTTTACAAAACATCATGTGCGAACAAAAAACAGGGCTGTATTTTAGTTAAATGCAAAAACGCCATTGTTTTTACAAGATGATTAAATGTAAAATCCATGTTTTTGCTGCATGCGCATTCCCAGAAATGTCTGCTACTTTCATTTTCAAACCACGTATGTGATGTCCTGCAGTTCAGACGGACTCCTGAGGAACTGAAAAGAAAATTAGCGAGCGGAGAGTTCAAAGTTGTGGCTCTTTTTTGGCTCTCGGGCTGATTTTCATTCGGGGGCAGTTTGGGTGTAGGTATGTATTTATAACGGGTCGAATCGGGTGCGGAATTTTATTTCAATTTTGTCGGAAAAAGGGTCGGGTGCGGATTGAGATATGATGGGTACGGGCGGGTGCGGTTTGTCAAAATCAGACCCGTGCAAGACTCTGATGTGAGGTGCTAACCCTAATTCCTGTTTTCACCTACCCCCTATCTACACATCAAACATCCATGGAAACAAGGAGAGCTCTTCACCTTTTCTTTTTAATTTCATTAAAAAAAAGAACATTTTAAAAGGAGAAAAGACATTTGCTTTAAATTAGATTATTCTTGATGTGCAATAAAGCCAGTACTGGATAAAGTATTGCAACAGAAACACTTGTTTAATCTTGCATAATTGTACCCTTGCTCATTCAAAATAAATGCAACTACCCCACCTGGTGCCCTTTGGCTAACCATCTAAAATAAACCCCACATTATTTTTAATCGTCCTCAACTAAAGAACCCAAGTCACTTCCTCTTCCACGCCTCACCGCAGGGACAATCTGCCCCCTTCGACCGGCATTTGTTGCAGCGGTAGCAGAGTTTTCGGTCCTCCCTCCTCCTCCTCTGCCTCCGCAGCAACACACGGGCACATCAGACAGGGACTTGGCTTGGCTCCAGCCCCATGCCAGCACTATTTCTCCCCGAACAGATGCTGCCCAGCCCCAGCTCCCTGTTCCTGCCCCCAGTGTCGCAGACTGAATGAAACACCTCACCTTGGCTCCAATACACGACGGGCTACACCTGTTATAACTCCAGTCTGATTCAAGTTCTACTTTGAGCTTTGTTTATTTTATTTGTTTTCATTTATTAGTTTGGTTATTTATTTGACAGGGACAAGGCAGTCGTATATAGTCATGGGCAGAGCATGCAGCTCAGTGTAGCCAGTACTATTCTTCAACTTATGTTCCCGGTGGGGCTTTTCTACAGAAGCCGGGGGGCTCACAACAAATATAAACGCCGTGACAAACGCAAATGCCTCGACAAATCCAAATGCTGCAACATGACAAAAAGTCACAACTCACCAAAAAAAGCCAAAACGAAAGTGATCGGCGGACTCTATTTTCCGGCCCACAACAAATGCAAACGCCGCAACAAATGCTAATGGCGCAACACAAATGCAAACACCGCAATAAATGCAAACGCCCAATAAATGCAAACGCTGCAATAAATGCAAATGCAAACGTCGCAATAAAGGCAAACGCCGTAACACAAATGCAAACACCGCAATAAATGCAAACGCCGCAATAAATGCAAACGCCGCAATAAAGGCAAACGCCGCAATAAATGCAAACGCCGCAATAAAGGCAAACGCCGCAACACAAATGCAAACGCCGCAATAAATGCAAACGCCGCAACACAAATGCAAACGCTGCAACACAACAAAAAGCCACAACTCAAAAAAAGCCACAACTCAAAAAAAGCCAAAACGAAAGTGACCACAGGACTCTATTTTCCAACCAGGGAGGGCTCATAACAAATACAAACATCACAACACACCAAAAATAAAACTCAACCGAAGTGGCTGCGGGACTCTATTTTCTGACGGACCAAGCGAGGAGGATCAAGCGGGAAGTGAATGGGAAAAGTTGAAGAAGAAAGTAAAGGAACTGAGAAGAGAACGGAGTTGGAAATCTAAGTAAAAGTTATTTATTGTTTTGTGGCCAGGATCGATGTCACTGTCTGACTGTCGTAAATAATTTCCCACTTCATCCCCCTCGCTTGATCAGACAAAAAATCCCCCAGCCACTTCCATTGGGGCTTTTTGTTGTGTTGCGACATTTGCATTTGTTATGATCCTTCCCGGGTCGGAAAATAGAGTTCCACGGTCACTTCCGTCATGACTTTTTGTTGTGTTGCGGCATTTGCATTTGTGTTGCGGCGTTTGTATTCATTGTGAGCCCTCCCTTCAGTACCTTTCCCCTTCTTACAATAAACAATTCAAAACACTTTATTCTTACAACCGTGCAATTTCCCTTTTCAGCCATTCCCACATTCAAACACACAATACAGCATGTGCAAGTGTTTCAATGGAGTTTTGATAGGCTTGTAACAAATAAAACTGGTGAAATTGGGCATCCGTGTCGTGTAGATTTTAATTATGTAAAATCTCGTTTCATCTTTATGGTTTGTTGGTAATTGTTTAAGTAGCTGTAAAGTTAGCTAAAATTATCACAGCTAAAAATATACACATACACTTTATACTGGGTGCTTCAAGCCTGTGAAAAACAAAACTAGTTAATTTGAAAATGGAGCGACAGTCCTCTTCCTCTGTTTGCAGAGTTTGCAACTTACGCACTTACATTATGCATTGCAAGCATCCTAATGATTCACTACAATGAGTTTTTAAGTGCTTTTCTTAACTTCCAGAGGCCAGAGCTGAGTTTTGCCTTCACAGTAATGCTAACAGAAACTACTAGCATGCTAACAGAGCACTTGCTCATTTGCTGGCAGTAAAATGCTTCATAATTCGATGCAGACAGACAGCGCACAGAAGTCTCCGTTTGACCTTAAGCTGAGCTGTTTTACAATATTCTGTATTGAGGAAAGACACATATTCCTTAACCACATGGAAAAACATTATTACAATATTTATAGTAACACGTAAATCAACACAAAAGATTATAACTTCTGAAAGGGCAAAAAGTCTTCAAAATATCCTATAAACAAGAAGTTATGCCCCATGAGTAGCCACTTTTCTACTGCACATAAATGTTGCACTGTCCAAACTTTTAACACGTGGGAATTAAACTGTTAAAACAAGCATTGGTGAGTCTCTTTATCCAGGGTAGTCTGGTAAAACAACCAGCAATCAGAGCATTTTCCAAGCTTGTCAAGATCATACAATATTCATATTTTAATAAGACTTTTAGCTTTTTGCATCTCAGTGTTTCAGCATTTATCAGTTGTTTATATGTTACTGTTGAAGCCAGAGCTAGCACAGTAAACGGTGAACTAGTCTAAAACAAAATTTGCTAGAAAGTTGGTTTGCAGTCTAGTGGTGGCAAATTCAGCAAACAAAATATATTGGTGAATGTGAAAGCGCTTTAAAAACCAGAGAAGCACTTCTTGGAGTACTTGTGAATGAAATAAAACTGCATCTTTATAGACGACTGAACGATCTGAGAAAAATAAAAATTCTCAGAAGCAAATTAGCAATTTATTTTGTAGGATGATAATAGAATTCAGTTCAAAGACTCAACGTGTCTCGGAGAATTGACAAATAGATAGAAATAGACCAATGAACTGACAAAATAATATATGAAATCTTTGTACTGATCTACACTACAACCATAGCATTTTTTATTATTACATTTGTGATTAATCTTGCAGCCCCTAGGTACGTTTTTGATGAATTCTTAAAGATGGATTATGTAAATTTTCTGATGGAGGGTCCCTCAAAATGCTTTTCTCCATGCAGATGTTATTGCGTTGCCTAGAATGTCTCACAGTGTGGCATTAAACCCTTCTGTTTTCTTGGAAACCAAACCAGGCTAAGTTACAGGTCAGATCATAGGTATTTTTGAACTACAAACCCACCTGTAACTGAATAAATGTAAGGTTGAACTGTTTAATGTCATACATAGATATGAACAGCTGATCTCGCATTGAAACGAATGCATGAACAAAACAGCCATCTTGGTGCAGGGTAACGCTGCTTTAAATAAATGAACATCAATCGGGGACAAAGCGAAATCACTGTTTCCCACAAACCAAGTAGCATTGTGTTCTTTAGTCCTGTTTTAGTTCTGGTTCAGTCCTGGTTCGGTCCGTATGCAGTGCAAAGGTCCAGTGTCCTGTCGTTTTGAGCTACCTGTCGATTTGAGCTCCCTAGCACTCCTGCGACCCCCAAGCGCTGTTACAGTTTACATGCCGTCGATTTGAGCTCCCGAGGCAGAAGTTGAAGAACAAGTCACATTTTAAAAGTGTATTGGTGAAGCCTCTACGCAATGACATGTGCATGTTGGATTCACGGCAGAATTTAGAGGATTGAATAGTTTGGATTTTATAGTTGATTTGATTATCAGTTTCATTACGTCATATTTTATTTAGTTTGCAAGTGTAGAAAACGTAACTTTCTTTAAAAAGGTGCTGTCTAAATAAAATATCACTATATTATAGTAGGAAAGTCACACTGTAGCTCAGAAAGCTCAGGAATATACATTTACAAAAAAAAAAGACTGTCAAAACCTCAATCATTAATAATTCATTCCATCCACCTGAACCTTAACCTTTTGTCTTTATTCCCTAATGAACTTTTGCTCGTTTAACCAAACAACCGGAATACGCAACCAGCTTCACAAAAAGGTCAACTTTCTTTGGTGAAAAAGGCATCCGATTTCTCCACAGCTGGACCCCTCTGAAGTCTCCCCACACGATAACCGTAGCATACGGCTACGCTCATGGAAATTTAATGGCGAGGCAGCTTGCGGTCCACCATGGCAACTGTAAATACTCCTCCAGCCCTAATTTATGACGGTGGGAGGAGAATGAAAACGTATTACACAGTTTATTAGAGGTAGTTGATGCAATCCCACCTCTGTGCAGGAGAATGCTACTGTTCATTAGCATGGCTCCACTGCGCCTTGTGATTGCGACATTAATCACGATAACTGTTTTCCAAATGTATGCTGGATGATCTCTGCACAGAAACGGGAAAATGGCCCTGGCCTTGGCCGGAGTACAGGCAGAGGCTGAGGCTGGCGCTTTCACATCCATCTGTAGTGGTGATATGAGGTCAACAAAACAACTCAACGGAAAAGCAAACCATGTGGCTATTGGGGAAAATAGAAATGGGATGAGGTCTAATAAAGTGGCTATTTTGGGTTGGAGTATCCTGGCTCGGAGGTAAGTTTGGAAAAAAAAACATTAGGGAGAAAATGTTGTGCCAATTGCAATATACTGGGTTTCGGATGATAACACTGCATTCTTACAGGCCAATAATATTTATATTTAGGTGCTCTGCGTGACTTTTTGGTTTGTTGTTTCTTTGGAGATGTCATTGCTCTGCCTGGAATGTTCCACAGTGTGACACAAACAGATTTACCTTACATTTATTCAATTACAGGTGGTTTTATAGCTCAAAAATCAGGCTTGGTCTGGTTTAAGATAGAAAGGTTTAAAGTAGAGCCAGACCGATATATTGGTTGACCGATATTATCGCCCGATATGGGCACCTGGAAACATATCGGCTATCGGCCTAAATCTTGCCGATATCGGCCGATAGTCCATGTGGATGTTTTACCTTGTTATAAAGCTCAGACTCTATATTCTCCCCGTTTAAGCCCATTTACAGACAGATAAATGTCCTGATATGTGGCGCCGCATCAGCATTTATCTGCTGAGTCACTTGTCTGTGTCCGTACTGTCCCTGAATGGTTCTTTCTCATTGGTTAGCGATTATCTGCTGTAGCTCCCACACATAAACAGGCTGTTTTCTCTTCTATTAGTGACTAAAGAGAAGTGTGAATTATTGGCATTTAGCAGATCGTTAATTACCGCGGCACGCACGCATTTACTGCTAAAAGCTAATAGCGGTAGTTTTTACTTTGTTTTTTGGCTAGAATGTCATACAAAAATGCCATTAGGCCGACCTACTGTCTTTAAATATGACGTAAAGAGGCAGAACAATAATTGTCGCCTAAACAAACCCAATTGCAAATCCAATAGACCCAAACCTAAGTTAAATAAACAATTGAAGATTTACAGTGAATTTTTACATCATAAATATATTGCGATTATATCGGCTATCGGCAGCTCCAACTCCCATTTTATCGGTATCATACGCAACAAAATCTATATTGGTCGGGCCCTTGTTTTAATACAACGCGTTCTTGCGTCTAGTCAATAATAGAAAGGATCGGGTTCAACATTTGTTTGACATCAGAAGTTTCATGGCAAAGCACAGTGTAATCAAAGCAAAAACTGGCTCCTGTCCCATCTGGGAGTGTGAAACTCGACTCTGAGAAAAAACAGATTTGTTTGAGTTGATTCTTATCACGTAGACCTCCACAAAGTCAGCGGAGGAAGTACATTTACATGAAAAATATTTGGATCATTAGATCAGGAAAGGAGTAAAAGAAAATAGCTGTGCTTTGTTTCTCCTTACGACCTCTTGTATATAACTGCCTTTTTTTGTATTACTATATTTCTATTTTTTTTTATTTGACACCAGTCTCTTGCTAGTTTTGCTACTGGATTTATTATTACCATTTATATTTCTGCTCTTTGTTACTATATTGTAGTGTTATGTGTTGAGCTACTGTGTCCAAATAATTTCCCTTGTGGATCAGGAAAGTTTGTCTAAGTCTGTGGAGGTTGAAAATTCTTGTAATAAAGAGAAAGATCAAACTGTGCTGTTATTCTAAAAATGACACTTCACCAATGAGCTCAATAAATTCAAGGAATATCGGCGCACAGTATAACGCTCATTCAAATCAAACTTTAATTACAAAGTTTCTAAAATGTCACACTTTTACACTTTGCAGTTATTAGAAGCAATACCACATGACCTTCCAGCTACCACATATTTTGATCCAAACAAAAGCCGAGTCTAATGTTTGCGCTGGAAGACAGAAGTCGTGCTGCAACAACAGGACGCAGGACTGATGCTCGCGTCGTCTCTACAGAAACTAAACTTAAAACCACATGACGCTTTTGCATAAACACTTTCAAATGTGGGAAACTACCCGCTCCGTAGATATTTTGTTGTAACATTTCAAATTAACTCACCTACGTCTGTACATGGAAATAACTTGTAAGATTTACTTGAAAAAATACTCGTAACAATATTCACTAGCACTTTTTAAGTAAACATTACTGCTGTAATATCAGGTACGATTTACTTGTCAGTATTAAGTAAAATGTACTTACCACCACTGATTAAGTTATGAATTTACCAAGTACTTTTTTTTAAGTTAGAAATCATATTTGTCATAATTAAATGCATTGCTGTGATGAAATAATTAAGTTAATATTATACAGTATGTCTAGTATTTATAGTAACATTAATAATAATAAAAATATGTTTATTCAGATAAAAACACCAATACAATTATTAATAGCAATAATAACACCAATACAAATAATAAGAGGTTATTATTATTATTATTATTATTGTTATTATTATTATTATTATACCATATTACACCATGTAGCAACAGATAATGGCCAATGACAGTAAATTTGGCCAGTTTTAAATGTAATAAGCCTGTAATGTGAGTTTCCTCTGTGGGTTTCCCCCATCAACTCGGAACATGCAGCACCTGAACTAACATAAAGGACCCTGACGTCCACCCTCCTGTGAGCACCACTCACAGAGGGGTTCACAGGGGGGTCAGGTGCACAGTGGACTGGGCAGCAAACTGCCCCCGCGACCCAGCTGGATTAAGCGGGAGAAGATGGATGGATGGATGCCTCTAATGTATTATTACATTATTGGCTGGGTAAAGGGAAACATGTTAAAATGTAATAAATGTGCCCAATAATGTACATCCTTGTCATTTTTTGTATTTTGTCATTGGCGCACTCAAGTTATTACATTAGTGGCCGGTTATTACGTTACCCAAAAATTGAATTCCATTATTGGCCATTATTCTACATTCTAAATCGGTGGTTCTTAACCTGGGTTTGATTGAACCCCAGTGAGTCAATCTCAGGGGTTCAGCAGGGGTCAAGGCATTCAACTCATATGATTCATGTGACACGCCCCAGTTGGCTGTTATTGGCTGCAGGAAATTTTGTGCGCGCAATAGTCTTGTGACTGTCGTGATGTTGTTGTGTAATTTCTTTCTTAATATTTTCCCTTCATACTAACTATGTCGAGCAAAAAAAGAAAATCAACAGCTACGCCTGATTTTTAAGAATTAATGAAAGAATTAAGCAGAATTAGTACAGACTAATGCAGATGTGCAACTGAAGAAAATCTCAAAATACACTCAGTTTTGAAGTTTTGTACGTCACATTAAAGTTTCCTTTGAACGATAACCTTTTTGTCCAAACACAAACTCATCCCCGACTGTTTAGTTTGACAGCAAGGAGACAAAAGGTAAACAAAACGGCCACCTGTTCAGATGCAAATCCAGCTCATTTTGCATCCGAAAACCGCACAATGCTCGCATAAATTCACTTTGCCGTTTTGGTTCGTAGTTCAGAATGAAAATAGTGTTTCTTTTCACCGGCTCGATATACGGGCCGGACTGAATTCTGGTCTAGTCTCGGTGTGGGGTTAAATGTACTGATGTGATGGATGGAACAGACAGCGGCGTCACAGTCTGTCAGTCACTCACTCAGGTAGACTCACAGAATACAGCCTCCTCGGACCATAGCCTGATCCAGAGTGTTTCTATCTCCTCAAATATATCGACTCTGCTGCGTGGGAGCTGCAGCCATCAGAGAGTTATGGTGGAGTGAAACTGAAATACTAAAACACTGCCCTCCTTTCAGTCATTTAAAGGGCAAATTTTACACTGTTTTCTTATCTACGTTATTGTCTTTCCTTACCAAAAACTTACATAAGAGTGTTTTGTTTCATTCACAGATTTTTAACACACAAATCCTACAAATTAACCTGTTTTTCCACTATGTTTTACCTCGCACACACATTTACGAGAGTCATTTGGATGATTCAGCCCTGGAATTGCCCATCTCTACTAAACTAAAAGGTAAAAGGATAAAAAGTGTAGCTGTTAACCTGAAAACTACCATTTCATGACATCACAAGGGGCTTTTTGAGCTTGAGATTTAGACAAACTAATGAATAAAAGATTACGTACTCAAACGTGTGAATGAAACAAAACACAACTTCAGGTATGTTTTTGATGAGATCTGCGTAATACAGCTCTGGAAAAAAAAGAAGCCACTGCAAAATGATCAGTTTCTCCGATTTTACTACTTATAGGTTTGTGTTTGAGTAAAATGAACATTTTTGTTTCATTTTATAAACTACTGACAACATTTCTCCCAAATTCCAAATAACAATATTGTCATTTATTTGCAGAAAATGACAAATGGTCAAAATAACAAAAAAGATGCAATGTTTTCAGATCTCAAATAATGCAAAGAAAACAAGATCATATTAATTTTCAAACAACACAATACTAATGTTTTAACTTGGGAAGAGTTCAGAGGTCAATATTTGGTGGAATAATTAAAAAAATAACCTTTTCCTCTTTAAATCAGGTTTGGTTCAGGTGATCTCCTCAGTGCCTCATGAATGAGGTGTGTTTGTGTTGGAATTCAACAGACAAATTTATTCTTGTAATTTTGTAAATGTTTGTGTTACATTATAGAGTTTCTTGTTTTCCACTTTATTCTATTTTATTTATTGCATGGTTAGTAGTGTTTGTCTTATGTTTTGCTCCAAGTACCGCGGCAATTTCCTAATGTGAACCTGTTGGCTCATACGGCAATAAAACCTTTCTGGTTCGGATTTGGATTCTGAATGGAACGGCTGTCATACATGTAGAAATGCTGATTTCAGAAAAAAAAAAAGCAGACAAATGCAGTAGTCTCTTGTCTCTTTGCTCCAGAGGCTGAATGTGACTTTTTAATTTGTGCATTTTGTTTTTCATCTTCACAAACTGTGGGACTGGCACTTGCTTAATTGTCACCACGGTGTTGTATTTGCTTGGCCTCTGATGTTTCACAGTTTGGTATTAAACTGTTTACTTTGCATTTATCCAATTACAGGAGTTTTAATCGATAAGTCCCCACTCCCATTGCTCTTCGCACAAAGTCACCCTCCCCCAGAATAATCAGCGAGTGTGCATCCCGCTAATGAAACCACCGCGCATTGCCTCAGGTTTGTGAAGTTGTGGTGTATTATTTTGTATCACGCTGTTGTACGTTTGTGGTATGTTGGTGCGCTATGGGATTATGGCTGACGTTGGCTTGGAAAAACTTGGAAAAACTGGAACAAGGATTCAAATGAGATCACAGGATTACTCAAACATGCATGGATCACATATAAAACCACTTCAGGCACGTTTTTACACAGTAGAAAGCTTCAAAAAGTTGATTTTACATAATACTCCCTCTTTACAAAGCAGGCGTTTCCAGAGATCTGACCTTTAACTTGGCCTGGTGGTAACATCTGTTTGTGTGCAAGGAGTTAGAATAATCTGAACCTTAATTGAAAATGGCAAGAATAAAATATAGGTTTGAATGCAAATGTATTCAGTGAAAAAACATTATTTGTTCTCCTGCCAGTGTCTATTAAAAAATAATAATAATAACTGAAAACTAAAGTTGTTTTGTGCATAATTACAGGCGAATAAAATATCCTCTATAATTCTTTGCCAAAAATAATAATTATAGTTTTCAAAAATACATATTTTAACTTTTCAAAAACAACAACTAATTTGAACACAAAATGAACAAAGAGCATCTTAGGACAATATTGACAAAAATATCAATGTTTTTGGATTATGTTGGTAAAGATAATCAGGAAATATTTTGGCTCTTCAAATGAAATTTAAAGAAATCATATTACACATTTTTTAATCTGTTATAATGGTGTTTTCTCATCTCAAACATACCTGGAGTTGTTTTGTTTCATGCGCACTGACAAAATGGTCTGAGAGGAGTTGCTCAAATTGCAAACACAAATTTGACAACAATAAAATAACTTTTTTACAATTCTCTGTCCAGCATGTGTAAAGCTTACAAAGGTGGTTTGATTGTGGCCGGTGTTTGACCTGCAGGTTTTAATCAGGCTGAGGAAACACGACTTTGTTATGATCCCTGAGAAGCTTCTCCCTCTGGAATTACCCAAAACTTTGGGAGGGAAAATTCAGCTTTTTCTGCAGCATTTTTAAACATGTTTCTAATCCATAATAAACATTCCAATATTCAAATTGCACATGCATTTGGGTGATGAAAAACAAGCCATCCCTTCACTACATCTTTTCAAATCTAAAAACACTTCAAATTTGCCCATACGAAGCTATCAGAAGACCAAATACACACACTTCCCCTTTCAGTGCACGTTCAAACGGCGCCAGCATCGCCCCTAATGATCGCATATCTATAGAACGAGCATCAGAGTCTGTACCACCTGACAATGGCACCTTAATGAGAGTCCGCTTTCTCAACGGCGCCCCCATCCAACCGTGTTATATCATCACATCCAGGCTTCTTATTGGAGCGACAGATGTGGCTCAGGCCGGACTGATTTGAAGCCGTCTCAATAAAGAGCACAGATGCAAAGTACCGTCCATATCCAGTCGGCAGGAGGAGCTTGGATGCGAGAGAATGTGGTGGTGATGAAAAAAGGCTGCAGTGAGCGGGGCATAACGGGGGGCTGAAAACATGAATATGAGTGAGAGATGTCATTTAAATGTCAAGGCCAGGTGGAGGGACTGGGCATTTGGCATTAACATGAATATTGAATTCTGACAGGAGGTAAACAAGACAATCTGACATCCTAATTGCAAAGTACAGTGTTCCATCCGAAAAGAGTTAGTTTGTGTGGATCTTATGTTGATCTAGTAGGTTTAGCAACGGCTCTCAATCTTTAACTTTACATTTATAAAAGTCCTATTTTACTCAAAAGTGACTCTTGCAAGCTTTAAAGGGGAACTCTGGCACGTTTAAAGCTAAAGTTCATTGCTAGAGGTGGTCAAATACTGTCTGAAGCCAAAAAACGGCACAGATCAGTGTTTCCTCAGTGGAGATCTCGCTGTGGCAGTGAGTCTGTCAAGGCAACAAACTAGTGTAGTGATGGGGGCAAGTTCTTAACCTTCACGTAAATTCCTTCAATTTGCTTCACACTAAAGAAGCTTAACACCACTTTCTAACCCATCTTACAACAGCCACGAGTCGAACAAACAAAACGCTCACTTATTAGTGTCTGGAAACGTTATAAAATAACTTTATAAGCAGCCTTAGCCTTACCTTTGTTGATTTCCCACTGCGCATGTGAAAGCCCAAAAGACTCGATGCCAATGTTGTTTCTAATCTCATTTATTTGAGTAATTTACTGTTTTATTCTTTATTTTAGTTAATGATTCTTAATGAAATTCCTTATTTTAAGACAAATTGCAACACTCTCCTAAAACTTTCTTTCTTTAATCATTCAATCTTTCCATCTCACAAACAGAAGATATAGAGATTATTTTTTAGAGAAAAAAGTAACTGAATCTAAAATACTCTTGTTTTAAGAAAGGCTTATTATGTCTTAAAGACCATCTTCTTTTGCTGGTTTTGTGTGGATTCTAACTAGTTTATAGATATAAAAACTAAATAAGAAAAAAAAAAGTTTTCTTGAAATAAGATTAATAATCTTACATATTTAGCAGTCATTAAGTATATCCCTGAAAATAAGACAAATATGATTTTATGTCTAGATTTAAAAGAATAAATCTTGGTTAGTTTTAATTTGCAGTGTACATTAAGGTAAATGCAACTCGAAATTAATTGATTAAAAAATCAATAAAAATGGATGATGCTGGCTGAATAGGCTCAGTATGTGGACGTAGACAATAGGCCATGTGTTAATAGCCACACATCCTCCACTGACCTCTAATTCGAAGAGGTCAACATTTTGGATTGCCTCTAACTTTCTTGGGGTGACTTCCTAAAACGACACCGTAAAAGCACATAGGAGGAGTGAGAAAACAAAATCGATTTCATGACAGAGGCCCCTGCTGAGTTATATCTGGCAACATTTCAACAGAAAACAGCTTTCCGGGTAAGAATAATTGCCAAGGTCAGATGGAAAAAGCATGAATCACTGGAACATGAAGGAACTGGAGCTAAATAACATCAGATGTTGTTCAGCGGCCCTTAGATCCATTTGTGATAAGAAATGCTTAAAGAAATGTCCAATGTTCTAAATAAAAGGTGAGGCCGATGAGATCTGTCATTTCTAGAGACGTAACGGCATCCAAATCTCAAATATTTTCACGATATGCAACTGAAAGTACGATAATTATAGCAATATATTTGAGTGATAAACAGAATTGTGGATATGTTACTTTTTCCTATTAAAATGCAATGACAAATCTTCAGTGTGAATCATTATTGTTATAAAGAATTAAGACTTAAAAGTGCTTAATAACAGTTATTTTATCACACAGTCTGCACTAAAATGAAGCAAAGGATCATGCTCTATGTGGTTCTCTCTTTTGTAATACGTTTAAGTGAAAAACCTTTCAATTTAATGTTTTGTGAGCGTACAGTATCACAATATTTCGGCTCTTGTTACATTCCTATTCATTTCACATAGCAACTGTTAATCTGAGGAGAGAGAAATGTGTTTTTGTTCTAAATAAAAAGCGACCAATGAGATCCTTCGTCTCACAAAGCTAACAAAAAATGTAATTCTGTCAGCTGGACAAAAGTTGACAAGTTGTGAAGACTTTTCACTGCTCGTCCAAATGGCTTCTTCAGCTCTCGTCAGATTACCGATGGAATTGCCTTGGTAAATGGTCACATTCAGGGCACTCAGGGGCTGACACAATGACAATATCCATTTATGAGAGTTGGAATCGCACCGCTAACCTGTGTTCAACCAGTGATGTTAATGCCAACCTTCGCATCAGTGGACAAACACTCTACCAACTGAGCTACTATTGGCCCGTAAAGTGCCTATGATTTTGACTTAATTTGGTGAGATAATACCTGCTGTAAATATAAATTATAGTTTTAGATGGATCAAGAAGCAATTTGTGAAGAAAAGTTGAAAAATATGCTGAAAATTACAGGAAGTAGATTTTCTGTTTCAGAGAGTCCCACATTGGGGACATCTCATTGCAAAAAAACACTTAAATCTATCAGAAAATTAATTAATCAATCATTGCATTTATAAATCGCCTTTCAAGACACCCAAAACGCTTTACAGTTCTTTATTCATTCACTCCCACAACCCACACTCAGTGATGTTAACTACTATTGTAGCCACAGCTGCTCTGGGGCAAGTGACATAACCGAGGGTCCAATCTGCACCATCGGCCCCTCCAACCACCAACACTCACACACACACACACACACACACACACACACACACACACACACACACACACACACACACACACACACACACACACACACACACACACACACACACACACACACACACACACACACACACACACACACACCACTTTCATACTAGGCAATGTGGCTGAAGTGTCTTGCCTAAAGAAGTTTCTGCAACTAGCGCTTCCCTGTGGCACCTGGAATTCCCAGCGGTCTCCCATCCAAGTACTACCCAGGCCCTGCTGAGCTTCTGAGCTCTGACGAGATCAGGCTTTGACAAGCCAGTATGGTCAAAATGACTTAAAAGCAGTGAAATTATCTTGCTGCATGGACAGATAATTTTACTTGACAAGTTCTCTTAAAATAAACGACCTCTAGACTAGAATTAAGCCGTCTCAGAACTAGTAAGTAGATAATAAATCTGAAAACAAGATGAATAACCTCATATAAGTTTGAAAATCTTGGCCAGACCAAACAAATTTGCAGTGCGCATTTGGAGGAATTCTGATTATTATTATTCTATTATTTAAACAAGGTAAAGGTGTTTTCTTATGTTTTATTTGTCAAATAATACTTCCTATGTACATTAGAGGAGTTTTGGCCCTGTGTATTGCAAGGTAACCGTTATGATGTCTTGATTTCTAAACATGAAGTAAAATTTGAAACCTAAAAAATTGCTTTTTTTTTTTTTTACATTTCTTTTGGTAAAATCTTAAATATAATTGTCACCGGCACTTTAAATCTGAAAGGAGGGAACTATACATGTATTTTTTTCCGTTTCTGTTTGTTTACAGGGTCTTTTGAACTACACTAAGTCTGAACTGCCCCCGAGTCATACTTTGTGTAATCGCTCAGTCCCCTAATGGGTAATCTCATGATGTCTAATCTCCCCGTTTGTTCTGGATGGATTTTCTTTCCTAACAAAAACTGCCTCTTTAACTTTCACACGCGCCACTGAGATGAACAAGTAAGACTGGTTCTGGCTCAAGACTCATCTCACATTAGTAGCAGCTAAAAAGCGACTTAGTGGAAACAGTCACCACAGCAGGAAGGATTTCACCATGTGGGGCCTTCGACTGTGGAGTGTGTACGTTTTCCCAGAGGCAGAGTTGCTCAAAACCAGCACAGTTGTCTAAAGCTTCGAGATATCCCGTACTCGAGGTTCTGGAGAAGTGTCCCTGGGTGCTGCACTGCTGCTGATACTTCTGAGCCATAACTTTCCCAGGTGGAGATTTTAAACACCTTCATGCATCAAAGCTAAAATACAAAAACTATACTTAAAGGAGCACTATGCAACTTTTCTAGTGTGGGCTCCGTCACCTTGTCTCCATGGAGATGTTTGGCCGGCATATTCCACACTATTCGGCTTCTAAGTCTGACGTCACACACGACTTCCGGGTCCAACGAAACATTTGTTCAATACGGTCTATGGTTCAAAATGACAAAACCAGAGAACATTTTCACCATCACCTCCTTTTTAGTGAGGTTTCAACGAGAGCACGGAAACCCGACAGAAACCTGACGTGTTCGGGTGGGTATGGACAAATATTTAGAGCTTCATCAGCGCTTCACCTATTTCCTGTTGACAGTAAAACCACTCGCTCTGAGACTCTGAAGTGTTCAAAGGTCAGAGGTCTGCACTTCTAGTGTAGAGACAAGTCAAAACTATTATTATTGTTTGTGAAAGGTGGTGCAATATTTTAAATACAGGAATTTAAAGCATAAAATATTGGAGATAAAGTCCACAGGAAGTTACTATCTCTAATCTGCAGCTTCACCTCGATCCGTGCGCTGTGTGGATGTAAACAGACACATGTGGGACTACCTTCGCCTTTTTACTTTTAAATAACGACTCAAACTGGATTAATAGTGCGGTTTTGTGGACTGGATGTCATTATTTGCGGAGGACAATTTCTGTGGATAATGTGGATGTACCACTTTACGAGAGATGAGTAGGGTAAAGAAAAAGTCTTATTATTAATTTCGCTATATCCCAAGTTCGTATTTTGCGTCTCTTTGTGGTAGCCTAGCCAGAAATGATAAGTTAGCGAGTAATTTCTAAGTTAATACAGTGTTAGGGTTTAGATATTTCTCTATGTTGTGGACATAAATCGTGATGGTAGATCATGTAGCGCGGCAGTTTAGAAGAATAGCTACGGCAGATATTCATCAATTGGAAAATGAAAGAATTTGTATTGGTTTGTGATCTGTTCAAACAGTGGGTACACAACATTGCGGCATTTTTACATGTAGACCCGGAAATAGAATGATGACATAGCGACTTACAAGCCGAATAGAATTAAATTAGTCAGTCTTATATTTATTTGGTTGCAGGTGTAATATTAGGGGTGGGACTTGAAAAAAATAATCTAATTAATTACAGGCTTTGTCATGAATTCATCTCAACTAATCGCATAACAATATTCGCCTTTCTCATTTACTAATTTTCTTCCTGAAGCCTGTCATTTTTTCGAGTTTGGACTCTCCTGTTTGTACTCGGACCAGAAATGCTCCCGCCAACAGCTCCAGCAGTTTCCGTACTCGCTGTGACAGTAGAATATCGATTCTGACACCCACACACAGAAAAAAAAAAAACATTTTGGTGCTGGAAATGTTTTTATCTCCATCTTCTCTGTGTTCAGTCTGAATAAATCATAACGAATGGGGAACAATGCCGCCTCTGTTGCCAAAATATGCGTGCGGCTTTTTGATCACTTCTGCCTTAAAAGGATCTATATAGACACATAACCCCATAAACATACAAATCTCAAACTGAACACACTTTTAGACACATCCACACACTATATACGAATACAGTTTTTCCAACTACATAAATAAACTCCACACAATGCCTTCAAACAATCCAAAAGTTCTAGAGCCTCCTAAATCCTACAGAACAACAAACCCAGAAGCTTACATATGCAGGATGTAGAGTTGTGTGCGTGACATCCAGTGGGACCACAATCAAAATCCTTCTTCTCGACATTTAATCCTCTGTGTGTCTGCTCCATCTGTCCCTACGTCCAAATATACAAGTATGCAGTACAAGTGCGCCCGTCACAATAATTACTATACCGACTTATCGTTCAGTATTTAAAAGTTTGTACAATATTTTTTGTGGTTAATATTTATCGTGTGTACATTTTCTTTGCACTGTTGGGGAATTTGTGGTTATTTTCATGGTATGTGATCAGATTTAAGCCATAAAAGGTTGAATTAATAACGTCTATGATCCATTAAAAATGCACAGTGTAACTTTCTTTTGCTTGTCTCCATCGAGAAGTAAGCACTTGGCCTGAAATGTTCCTCATTTTTGCATTAAACTTGTGTAATGCAATTTACTCAATTACAGGGGATTTGATCGTTTTGAAAAACATGTATTCTTACTGAGAGCAGGGGCGCCTCTCCACAGATCTGACCTTTAACTTGGCCCAGGAGCTTCACCTGCTTGACTGACATGAGACTGACATTTTCATTGAGACTTTCTACTGCCAAATGTAACAATTATTGGAGGAAATGGGCCAATTACACCAAAGCGTTAAGTATTTGACAGTTTATATCTTGGCTTTGACAGGCTAATACTGTTAAGATAGATATTTATTATTTTACTCAGGAGATACTTACACTAGATGCTCTGAATATTATTTAGTTTTATTGTGGCCTGCTTTTTTTGTTTTCTTTTGTTTTAGAAATATATCAAAATTTTCCAACACATACAAAAATAAAGTTGGTGATGGTCTGGCAATCCGTGTATCATTCGTTCATTCGTTTTTCAATATAAAACCAAAAATAAGAAAATGACAAAACAACTGTTTTTTTCATTATTTGTCTCCAAAACCAAAATGAATAACTGGATAACATTAGTTTTTTCAGTTTTTGATTTTGTGTTTAAATGAAAAATGGGGAAAACGGATAACGGCCGTTTCCCGTTTTGTCCAATTTTGATCCTTGAGCAAGTTACGTAAACCGGAGATGAACCTTTACTCGGAGCATAGACACACACGTATATGACGAGTGCGCAAAACAAACATGGCAGCTGGACTTGAGGATCTGACCTCAACATCATGGAGTGTGTCTGGGACATGAAGGAACAGAAGGATGTGAGGAAGCTCCATCCACACAAGATCTGAGCTTAGTTCTTCAACATGTTTGGATCAACCGACCAGCCCAGTTCCTTCAAAAACTGTCTGCAAGTAAAACCTGGAAGAACTGAGGCTCTTCTGAACGCAAAGCTCACACCAAATATTGATTTAATTTAGATTTCTCTTTTGTTCATTCACTGCATTTTGTTGATTAATGAAAATAAATGATCAACACTGCAGCTTTTTTCCACACCAGCATATAACTTTTGCACAATCCTGTAAATGAAGAATCCCGAACTTTCACCACCTCTAAGACTGAGCGCTCTGCCGTACGGCCCGAGTCTGAGCCGCTAATGAAGAAACTGTCCCCAGAGACATGAGCTGTAATCAGTGTAATGTCAAGAATCATCTTTATTTCAATTAGTTTTTCTAATGAGTCTGGTAGCTGCAAAACGTCCAGAAGCTAAGATAAAAAATATATAAATTTAACAGTCTGTGCTTTACGAATGCCTCAAAAGAGTTGCATGATTTACGATAAAATACATTTAGTCAAAAAAATTCCCTGTGCCCGATTTTGTTTAATAAATTTGTCTTGCCCCAGTACATATATTTTGTATAAGCAGCTCTTGAGGGCAAAATATGTCCGCTGTGGACTGTGGGCATTTAATTAGACACGGTTTTATTGTCCAATAATCAGAAAGTGCTCGCTAGCATTCCAATAACCCTGCTCAGGCTTCTTTTTGCATAAAGCGCCGATAAACATATCATGGTGAATAATTATGAGGTTAGGAATGCATAAGGTAAGTGAGGGAAAACTTTGAACCACGGCAAAACAATGAAGAATTTATTTTTCTTTGTAGTTTTTAGATTTTTAGCTGAGGAAGGCTGAATAGCGAACTTCGCTGACTCATAGATACTGACTGTGTTTGATGTTTATTTGTTAAGCTCATGTTTCTTAACAATATTATGAATTCTGAATATTTTGTGTGAGGGCGTAATCCGTTCAAGGTTATTTTGTGAGTGGTGTACGTTATGCTAATAGGAAAATACTGTTGTTTATCATCTATATTTACATCAGCAATATATTACACTTCAAAATGTGTTATAGTGACAAACCAGCCGGAATACAAAGTGGCTCCAGTGCAATTTTGCTACTAGCACGTGGTGTACGTGAGTGTTGGTAGTAGAGAACTGCGCAGGACTGTTTTTCCATCCCACTCCCGCTGAATTTCTGACCATTACCGCCCGCACCCGCAACATGTGCGCTACGTGACCGCCCAGTCCCGTGATGTGTATGGCCACTCCCGCCCGCAACCCGCGAAACTCTGAATTATGTCCCGCAGGAGAAAACAAGCAATTTATTTTATTAATAAAGAGATTCATGGGGGTTATCTGTGTCGTTTCCCTCCCTACATGTCTTTGGACGCACTAGGAAACGCGCTCCTGTTTCCATGTGATTTTTAAAGCATAAAAGATTGGAGATAAAGTCCACAGGAAGTAGAGTCACTATCGCTAATCTGCAGCTTTACGCTCTGTGGACGTAAACAAACACACGTGAGGAACAACTTTCGCCTTTTTACTTTCAAAGAACGCTTCAAACTTAACAGCACGGTTTTGTGGACTGGATGTCATTATTTGCGGAGGACAATTTCTATGGATAATGTGGATCAGATGCTGCAGTTTAAATGTACCACTTTATGGGAGGTGAGTAATAAAGTCTTTATTTTTGCTCTATCCCGAGTTTGTATGTTGCGTCTCTGTGTCCGTCGCTCCTCTGCCCCTGACGCTCTGTTTTATCGGCTGTTACCGTCGTTGTTGTTTGGTTGTTCTGATCGGACACTGACTCCACACACGAGGAGCAGCGGCTTCAAAATCGCACACGGAGACAAAAAGTCGGGTCACGCCTCCCCGAACTCTGGAAGAAGAAATCACAGCCAAAATCGGGCAAATTCTCCTATAGTGTGTGGCGGCCTTTAGCGTAGTGAATACATGAATACTTACTTCTTGCGTTAATTCATCTGTTTTAAATAAATAAGCCAGTGAAATGAAATGCATCGTATGGAGGTCTTGAGAAGTGCTTTATATAAACCTAAAGCATTACCAGTACTCTAAATAAAAAGAATGAAATGCTATAATCAGCTATAATCCACGGACGCCACACATTCCTACCGTTCTAATGCATGAATTATGAAAACCATTGATTCCACATTAGTCAACGACGGATAACTGCTTGTATTGATCACTTCTTGTAAAATGCATGTTTGGTCCCCCGCTGCACTGAGTAAACCAAACCCACCGTAATGTCATTCCAGGGCGTGGGTTTGCGGGGTCCAGTAAAACGCGTGGAATATGAAGCTGGGAATGGACATATTGATGGACTAAAAGCTTCTACGGCATAGACACAAGCAACCGGAAGCTATTAGATGTCCATTACTACGAGTCGGACCATTAAAAAGCTTGGGAAAGGTTTCAGGGAGAGTTAATGTAAATAGCCAGCCTGACCCCTCCCCCGCTGTAATACCATGGGCTATAGGAGTGAATGATTATGCAGGAGATTGTGGTGTTTAGTCTCATTATCTGGCAGGCTGAGCTCCATGTCAGCCTCACTCTCTGCTGTCTGAATAATATTAGCCCGGGTCTGCCTCATGGACCTATGCTAATGAGATGTTAACTGGGAAGCACCTGCATGTGTCCAGACTGAAAACGGTTAGAGATTACATAAATAAAAAATGCATTTTTATGAGTGAAAATAGTAAAAAGACTGGGCATAATATCTGTTTTGGCTAGTAAGTTTTATTTAGTTTGGTTTTATGCCTTAATTATTTATTTTGCATAAGAATTCATTGTGATCAGAGAGGAAAAATATAAAAACCTACCATACTTTTCTCAAAAAGTGTGCCTTATGTATTAATTCTGGTTGTGCTTACTGACCTCAAACCGATTTTATGTAGTCCATGGCACTCAAATATCTGTCAAAATGTTTTAGTACGACTTTGTTAAGCTATGAAACCGCACCACTGGATGGATTGTCGGAGCATTACGGCGACCGAAGTCAGGAGCCTCGCGGAGTAATACGTACTGTGCTTCAACATCATATTACGGTGTGTGTATAAGGAGCCCAAAATTGCACCACTTAACAGACATGTTGACTGCAATGGAAATTTATATTCTCAATTTGTCTTTGTGTAATGTGATCCACCTAACACCAGAGGAGTCATTAACGTGTAAAAGCTCAGTCAGGAAGTCCTTTGTCGTCTTAGCTGTCCTCAAACGTAAGTTAAGTTGCACAAACCTCTGAACAAAACTCTGCTTTGATATGTATGTAACTTGTATTTCTGTATAAATACTCAGAGCTCAGATGCTCTGGGGGGAATTTGGGGCAGAGACTCGAGGAGACGCTCTGGGGTAGAGACTTGGAGAGGCTGTTGGTCTGTGGCCAGGGCAGGTCGAGGCCTTGTCCAAATCTGCTGAAACAATAATACACCTTTATCTGTATTCCAAAAACTCATCGGGCTTTGCAAATGGATTATTTATTTTTTCTTCAAGATCTAAATATTTTTTTCCACAACACTGACTTACACACCCAAGTGAAGCAAACTAATTTGGTGTTTGCGATCATTCCGGGTGGATTAACCAAAGAACTCCAACCGCGAGACATTGGTCAGCAGGTCGTTCAGAGTTAAATTGCGAACTGTGTGGGAGCGTTGGACGACAAAAGCCACATTCACACATTCACCAAGACAGGGAGGCAACGCCGGGCCAGTTACAGCACGATCTGCCAATGGATCGTGGACGCCCGGGCTCAGGTATCAGTCTCACTTCATGCGCCTTATAATCTGGTGCGCCTTATGTATGAAAATAGACCCGTTCATTGATATTGCGCCTTATAATCCAGTGCTCTTTATAGTTAAAAAAAAGAAAAGATAAATAAATAAACGCCACTGTTTCAGAAATTTGCAATTCAAGTCCGATAAGTAAAAACACTGACTTCTAATCAGCTACTGTAAAAAGAAGTGGACTAGAGGGAGTGTGAATGAAGCTCACTGAGGCTTGCATATGGGGAATTTGGAGCCGACTTTCATATTAGGAATAGGAATTGATTTACCATACCAAATTTAATTATAAAGCAGTTTAAAAACCGCTGGCCAAAGTGCTGTACACAAACAGAATAGACAAAGACGATCGCAGTACAACACAATACACAAGACAAACACAATACGACTACTAAAAAACATACTCAACAACTAAAAATGTACATCTCATTATTTAAAAGCCAGTGAAAAAAAGGTATGTTTTTAGGAGTGATTTAAAAATGGGTACAGATTTAGGGACAAAATAGCGAAATAAAAACACCAGGATCATGTAGAGCGGAATAATACGACTATTTTAAGAGCAAAATGATGAACCTGACAGCAACAGCTACAGAGAAAAGAGATGTTTTTTTAGTATGAAGTGTACTGGAGCTGAAGTCAATGGAGCCCGAAGCGTGAATATGCTCACTTCCTGTTTATATTCCCATTTATATTTATTGTCTATGCTGGTAACGTATAAAAGGACCCAATATTACCCAATATTTTCCCAAAACATACTGTATCACCTCACTGCCTCACTATAAGCAGCTCTTGAGGTCAAATAAGTCAGTTCTGTCCTGTCCGCATCTAATTACATAAACTGTTCTATAGATTGATAATCAGGAAGCACATCTTGGCATCCTAGTTGTTGTTTGCATTACGGTGACGCCAACGCTAACAACAAAAACAAAAAGCTTGTCTCTGATAGTTGCAAAAAGTTCTGTTTTTCACATTTTTAAGACAATATGAATCAGGTACAACGCCTTTAATATCCACCCCGGGAAGGAATTTATAATAAAAACACTTCAAAAATAGTCATAATGGGAGCAGAAAATGAGATAATACATTAGAAACATTATAGCACCAGTATTGTTGCAGCAAATGAAGAGACGTATGAATCAGGGCTTGCCAGACAACTGAGGAAAATTGCAAAAACAGACGATGAAATAAAGGCCGTGCCCATAATGCAATATCTGAAACAAAATAAGATGGTTTCAACACAAGACTCAGTAGAATTCTTATTAAGAAAGAGCAGCTACTACATTAGAGAAAATACACATTACTTTATGACTGTTTGTAAAGTGCGTATAACAGATTTTTATGATTCTCTAATTTTGACTTTATTTGGTGTGATTATAACTATAGTTTTACACCAATCAAGAAGCAGTTTGAGAAGAAAAATATGTTGAAAATGACAGTTCTTAAACACCGTTGACTTCAAAAGTTCGACACGGTAATAAGATGAGATGCGGCCTGGGTTATTGCCTTTTAATACGCCATAAATATCAAAATCAGACACATGCAATGAAAAATCCTCTATAACATCTACCCCACTAATCTATTCATGTCTAAAATGATCAAGAATATAACGCCAAACTGTACTTTTTGCCTAAAACACCTATTTATTTATTTATTGTGCACTTTGCAATCAGCTTCGGAAACAGTTAAAACATGACTTAAATCAAAAATCCTCTCAAAAATGACTATTAATGATCACAATATTATAATTTTCTTCAATCACATTAACAAGGAATAGAATTTATCGTCAATTTATTCCAATTTATTAACATCCTATCCATAAAAATGAAATATACTGAACAACACTTCTTCAAATTATATTATTGAAATACAGAATTACTTTACATTAGTTAATAAAGGTAATCCATTAGAAGACTAAAAATGTATATATAAAAAAACAAATTACACTGGATTGAATTGAAAAGCAAAAAACAAAACATTGCTTAATACACTTTGAGTCACTTTGTTTTCAAGCCTCTATGATTTTTATGTTATTTTTTGCTTAACTTTTGTTATTATCATGTTTATAATCCGTCTATGCTTATGTCTCATGCGCAAACTCCTTTCTTTATGCAAATCTTATTATAAAAAAAAGTTGATGACACAATTTACACACAACAAGCAATTTTTTTTATATATATTTTAAACATTTCAATAAAATAAGCTGATTTCTTTCTATTTGTCTTTGTCAGATAATAATTATTGCTTGGTAACACTTATGAATTCCCTAGTGTGATGTGATGAGTTCCAATTGAAACTTAAAAATTGGCCAAACTGGGAAAACAAGTGGATGTTTTTTGCATAAATTTTAAAGGGGAACTTCGGCACGTTTGAAGCTAAAGTCGAATACTGTCAGAAGCCAAAAAAACGGCACAGATCAGTGTTTCCTCGGCGGAGATCTCGCTGTGGCAGTGAGTCTGTCAAGGCAACAAACTAGTGTAGTGATGGGGGCAAGTTCTTAGCTTGCACGTAAAACACCAATTTGCTTCACACGTAAGAAGCTTAACACCACTTTCTAACCCATCTTACAACAGCCACGAGTCTAACAAACAAAACGCTCTGCCTGGTTCACTCATTAGTGTCTGGAAACGTTAGAAAACAACTTTATAAGCAGCCTTGGCCTTATATTTGTTGATTCCCCACTGCGCTGCACTGCGAGTGAATTATATTTTTTGAAAAACGCTGTGGTTAAGTATTTAAATCCGTGTTCCCCTTTAAATGTGATGCTCTTCACTGCGTTTTAGTAAAGGGAGTAGTCTAACCTGTCATGGGCATTTAAGTATTCAGCTCCACTCAGACTATTTTTGTTCCTTCTGTCCCCATTGGTTCTTTAGGCTACCTCTGCTCCCAAACTCCCAAATGCGCTGTCATGAAATATGTATTCACTTTCAGTACGTTTGCATCAACTGCCACAGGAGAGGCGAGGGAACCGTCCACTCCGCTCGCCAAAGCCTCGTCATCCATCAGCGTTTTCAATATCCCCCCAAACCTGCACCTTAAAAAAACAATCAGTGCAAAACAACTAGAAAAATCTATTACCAAAATACTTTAAAGGTGCAGCGTGTCACGTGTGTGGTGGAGGGGCCGTCAAATGCTTTTCTCCATGGAAAGGTTAGTGCTTCGTCTGGAATGCTTCACAGTACGGCATTAAACCTTTCTATCTTCATGGAGACCAAACCGGATCGAGTTACAGGTCAGATCTGTGGAGAGGCGACCCCGCTCACAGTCAGAACGCCTGTTTTTCTAGGTATTTTTGAGCTCTAAAACCACCTGCAAGTGAATAAATGTAAGGTAGAGCTGTTTAATGTCATACTGTGGGATATTCCAAGCAGATGATGTGACGTATCCATAGAAACAAGAAGGTGGCTGACCCTAAACGAGAAAAATTACACAATGCACCGGTAAGAGGCTGTGCTATTTATTATAAAGTCAAATGTATCTCAACACAGCGCAGAGGTTAAAATGAGACTGTTGTTTGCTTTTTCGGACTTAAAATCCATTAATGTTCTCAAAAATCAACAATCCGGTGCAACACGTCAGCTGCAAAGTATCAATAAAGCATTTTTATCATCCGCGAACCAGAGAGTAGATGCTGTAATTACCATCACAGCGACAAAAAAAAACTCCGCTCCAGCCTCAGAAAGTTGTGAAAGGTGCGTAATTTTGGTGAGTGAATAGGAACGTATGAGGTAAATGAGGAATAACTCTGGACAAATTAACTTAAACCACTTCCGTTTTCCTGTTTTTTTTAAGATATGATATCAGGTTCAGTTCATTTAAAGGTCCTATATTGCACAAAATTGACGCTTGTGAGCTTTAAGCCACGTCAGAACGGTGTCACCTCATCAGAACAGACCTGGAGCTGTGTTTTGTTTCATTCACACGTTTATTATCAGTGTGTCTACATCTTCAAAGCTCAAAATGCTCCGTACCATCTTGTGACGTAGCGGTAGTTTTCAAGTTAACACGACTACCTTTTACCTTGGGTTCAGTAGAGATTGGCGATTCTGGAGCTGAAATGATTGATTCTAGTGAAAGAGTAAAAACACAATTCCTGTATTATCACATGACATGACGAGGCGGAACAGAGTCTGAGAGAAGAACTCGGCCTAAACATGCAGGATTTGTGTGTTAAACATGTGTGAATGAAACAAAACACAACTCCAGGTCTGTTTGTGATGAGGAAACATTATAACACAGATCAGAAGATATAAAGCATAATATGAGCCCTTTAAATTCCTTGGATATGCTCAATAAAATGTGTTTTTTTTTGCACTTATACACATAGAGAAAGCTGTACTGAAAGAGAGTTTTCAGGTCATTATCACCAGGTGGAGCTGAATGCTGCTCATTTTAGCACGGCCACATCAGACGTTTCAACCAAACTCCAAATTTTGTACATAATCGCTTTTTAAATATTCAATCCAAGTTCGATTTAAATATAAATGGTGGTAGACTTTGCAGAGTTACCTTGAAAATGGGAAAACTTGTAATGAAAAGAGGCTTGTTCAGTCTCAAATTCATTCGCTGCCTTTCAATTCACAATTTTAAAGAGCGCTGCGTAACTTTTCTGGTGGAAGGTCTGTCTAATGCTGTGCTTTTCTGGAACGTCTCCATGTGGGGAAGCTGCCCGATGTGGTCTCAAGCAGGAGGCAGACCCAGAAAATGTTCCTTTTCACCCCCAAAAATGTATTCATAAGTTCACCGCGGTATCATGGCAAACAAAATAATACATATTTATATATTTTTTATTTATGTTTTAATTATTTGATTGCGTTTATCTATTTATTGCGATTCCATGGTTTCGCGCTTATCTTATTTGAATGGTTTTATTGTTTTACGACTAGTATGATTTAATTTGAGCATTTATTTTTATTTTATTATTATTGTTCTAGCCAAGTTAAGATGACTTCAGTTTAAAAAGATTTATCGTGATTTGAGTACATTTCTCTTGACGAGTAAAATGATCTGCCAGTGAAACAAGACTTTCTTGTTCTTAAAATATGAAAATAAATCCTATGGCACATAAAATAAGAAAAACAACTTTTGCACTTAAAATAATCAAATGTTGCTTGAATTAAGAAAAAAAACACTTCTACTGGCAGATAATTTTACTTGTCAAGTTAGGCAAAAGCAACAGAAATGAACGAAACTAAGAAAAAAGAAAGAAAGAGGCTGAGCTGAACTGTTTTCATAGCTCCTCCTTACAGGAAGGACCTCAATTTAGATATGAAACGTCACTTTTCTAGGCCCTAAGTCTCCTTTAAACTGTAAACACTGAAACATCTCAATCAAATATAAGCAAAAAGAACTGAAACCAATTCTCCCTCCACATGGTCTGGCCCAAAACCTCCCCCCAGAGGCTTTAAATATCTGTCTCACCAACCTGGCCTCCTCTTTTGTCTCCAGACCATGTGTAACAGGTAAGTGAGTGTCTGGAATAACTAAACTGAATCAATTTAATCAAATAAAATATATTTGAAGTAACTTAACTTAATAAAACAAACCCGGAGTGGTTATATTTAGTAGTTGAGTCGATTATGGAGAAATGAAATTAAGGTGAGTGCACAGTATGACATTAAACCTTTCTATCTTCGTGGAGAACAAACCAGACCAAGTTACAGGTCTGATCTGTGGAGAGGCGACCCCGCTCTCACTCAGAATGCCTGTTTTTCTGTATTTTGGAGCCGTTAAGCCACTAACAGTGAATAAATGTAAAGTAGAGCTGTTTAATGTCACACTGTGGAACACAATCCAGACAGAGCAACGACGTATCCATAAAAACAAGCAGGTGAAGGACCCCCAGCCAAACAAATTTTGAAGGGCGATATTGCTGAAGAAAATATAGACAGACACTAGAAATATACAGATGTAGACCGACACTGGAATGATTATGTCTCAGTCTATTTCGTGCTTTTTATCCGTGTGAGCAGTATTCACGGCCACAGCTCAATGACAGAAGCAGACGATGATGAATGGAGAGAGCAGTGAAGGAGGACGTGACCTTTGAAATACAAGCCTTCAGGTGTTATTCAAATCCACATGAACCCAACGTAGAATACTGGAAATAAAAGATTTGCTGTCACTCAACTCAAAATACCTTGACTATGTAAACCTTTTCTAAACATTTCTGCATCATGAGCGATTATTTTGATATGTGCAAACAGAGAATGCACATTTTCATAACTGTAGTCCTGATAAAGCTGAAGTTTTCAATTGGCGAGGCGCGACATACACGTGAAAAAAATATATACAATGGTCCACATGTGTACACATCTCCAGCAGAATTGATATCTGTAATTGTGCGTGTGTGTATTAGCTGTAAAAGGCACCGTTTTCTGATTCCGTCTCAACAGAAATCAGCAGCAAAAGAGGAGACACAACCAGCAAAAGTAGGAAATATGATCCTGATTATTTAAAGTTCGGTTTCACCTGGTCGCGTTCTGAGACTGCACCTCTGCCACAACATCATGTAACCAGCGGGAGAAGCTCTGGTTTGGGCTGGGCTCCGGTGAGCTCCCCGGGAAAGCGTTCGGATCGCTCGGAACAAGATATAACGAACCAGACCGGATTCGCGCTTCTGTCCGGACACTTTGCACCACCTCGGAACCAGCTGCAGTCCTCGAGCACAGAGGATCGGAGCAACTCGCCCGAATCTATATTCCACTGCGGATTCTCGCTTTCCCCACACGGAACCAGCGCAGAGGACGACACGGACCCGCTCAGACCCAGCCCACGGAGCACTGGCCTTGCTCATCCCCGTCTGGAACCAGCACATGGAGGAAGGAGCCTCCGGATCGATCTGACCGACGCGCTCGGAGGCACAAGACCAAGGACTGGACCCCCAAACCAGGTCCGGGGAACAGTGGTAGTGGTTAACATAAGGCACAGACACATGATGATTTCAGCATCAGGCGTCGTCGGCGGGAGTTTTGGCACCAATTCCAAATGTTCAGCATGTTCTACTGACTTGGATCGACCTACTGATGTTAAGTGATGTTAAAAGTCGCCTCAGTTTGGCCTGCCTGAAGTTGGAAATTATTTGCTGTTGGAAAAATGGTTTATGAATGCACTTAAAAAACATGAAAAACAATATTAACATAAAAGATGCATTTACTTCAAAGGCCTGTGTGGGGTGGAGCAGGACGGGATTTTGGGGAAGAGGGAAAACTCTGCTGTCTTTACCTACTCTAAGGGGAGGCTCACAGTCACACAAACTGAAAACCCCTGTGAGAGAGCTGAAGGAAAGGATGCTAAAGGTGCATTGTGTAAGGTTTCCTGGTGGAGGCTCTGTCACCTGCTTCTGCCTGACCAGAATGTTTCACAGTTTGACATTAAACAGCTCTACCTCACATTTACTGAATCACAGGTGGTTTTATAGCTCACAAATGCCGAGAAAAACAACATTCTGACTGTGAATGCAGTCGCCTCTCCACAGATCTGACCTGTAACTTGGTCTGGTTTGGTCTCCATGAAGATAGAAAGGTTTAAAACTGTGAAACAATCCAGACAAAACAATAAGATCTTCATGAAGAAAAGCATTTGACGAGCCCTCCACCAGAAAAGTTACACAATGCACCTTTAAAGTGAAAATAATATAAAAACAAAAAATCCATAAACAGATTTTGCACAAAGCCAAACAGCTGTTCCCATTCGCATTTTTCAGCACATGAACATGACTTTTTGACCTCTGCAAAGGTACAGAGAATTTCCATCTGCTAACGCCTACAAAAGTGTCTTTTGATGTTCACAATATGTTTAAGCAATACGTTTAGCATAACAAAATAGCATTTATTTTATTTTATATTTACAGTTTGTACACTGCAGTGGTAGAAGGTGATGAAGTACAAACATTTTAGGTATTTGTACTTTACTTAAATACATTTTACAGAGGATACTTTTTACTTTTACGTCATGACATTTAAGAACATGTATCTGTACTTTCTACCCCACAATATAATATTTTAAATCTGGGCAGAAAAGTAAAAAGTACTTTTGTTTATGGTGTGAGACCTGCAGAAACGATTGAGACTTAGTTTTAGCACATTTCTTTTGAGTTTCCATTACAACTTTGAGCAACACAATACACAAATACACAAAAATGACTAGAAAAATTAAGAAATCAACTGAATCACTTAAAATCAGCTAAATTCTTTTTCAAAATCACTACATTTGAACTGTTAATTGTTCTAAAAATCTCTGCAAAATACTTTTATTTTCTACTCTAAGTACTTTAATACTTTTAAGGCTGCTACACAGTACAGGTTTTTTGGTCTTATATTATTTTTAAATGTGCGACAAAAAGCGCAACCACAGACACTAGGAGAAACTTGAGACTGAAAATCTCCGATCACAAAGACTGCAGCGGGATGTAAAGCTGTGAGCGCGATCGCGTCGGCTGTTTCCTGTCAACAGTAAAACCACTCGCTTTGAGACTCTTAAGTGTTCAAAAGATCAGAGCTCTGCACTTTAGTTTAGATACAAGTCAAAACTGTGTTATTATTTGTGAAATGTGGTGCAATACTTCAGATTTTTAAAGATTGGAGGTAAAGTCCACAGGAAGTAGCGTCACTGTCGCTAATCTGCAGCTTCACCGTGCGCTGTGTGGGTGTAAACAGACACACGTGAGGAGCTACTCTCGCCTTTTTACTTTCAAAGAACAAACAGGATAAATAGCTCAGTTTTATGGACTGGATGTCATTATTTTCGGAGGACAAATTCTATGGATAATGTGGCTGAGATGTTGCACTTTAAATTGACCACTTTACGAGAGGTGAGGAATAAAGTAAAATTTCCACTATATCCTGAGTTTGTTTGTTGCGTCTCTGTGTCCGTTGCGCCTCTGCCCCTGACGCTCTGTTTTATCGGCTGTTATCGTTGTGTTGTTGATGTTTGGTGGTTACGATCTGACACTGACAACTGCACACATGAGGAACAGCAGCTTCAAAATCACACACAAACACAAAAAGTCGCCTCCAGGAACTCAGGGAAAAGAAATCACAGCCAAAATCGATCATTTCTCCTGTAGTGTGTGGCGGCCTTTACTTAAGAGGAACTAAGAGAAGAGTTATTATTTGGTTATTTGTTCATCCATGTAGACAAAATTGTAGTCTAATTGTACTAATATAAGAAATTTCAAGGGGCAAAAACATTGAACATTTTTCCTTGAAACCAAAATTGTTCAAGGTGAATCTTTAGAGAAATCGTCACATTAACAAAAGAAATTGTAGCCAAAATCGAGCAAATTCTCCTGAAGTGTGTGACGGCCTTTACTTAAGTAGATTTTTTCATGTGATACTTTTACTTGAGTAATGTTTTGACCCTGTATCTGTACTTACAAAATATAGTACTTCATCACCCACTTGTGTTCTGCTACTGTGAGTAATTGGATGGATAGCACTAACACACACACATACACACACTGCAAAAACACAATACAGCGCTGATTAATAGCAAATTAATCCACTTGACAATTTGAATGAACAGATATTCATAAAAGATGCCATTTTGAAGTAGGTTTAAGCACTGATGAATCACGGGATGTCCAGGCCATAGACTGTGTATATAAATGGACATAGCCGACGCACTCGCCACCGCGCTCTAAATAGGAAGCTCATATGTGGGCTTTTCCAGCTCCTAGTGACTAGTTTACATTGAAATATTGTCTGTAACTGCTGCTGTGAATCTCGTCGTTTTGGTCTTAAAATGTTTGTATTAAGGGGACAGTTTGGACTTTTGGACATAGGGCCTCGTTTCCTCGTGAGCCAGAGCGTTGGAGACGTGTGGAGACACTATAAAATATTCCATCCAGTCCTTGTATTTGCAGAGGTGGCTGGTGCTAGGCTAGTGCATGTCAATGGCCATAGTCGTCCTGCCACTAAAAACAGTCTTACCCACTCCACAGAGCACCTGAGATAAAACTATTATAACTCCAGACTGTCGACGTAAACATCTGTGTCGATAGAATGCCTGAAATAAAACTAATGTTGCATCACATGAATCGTCGCATGTTGAGGGACTATTTTCTCATATATCAGTCCACCGCTGCCGAGCTTCTATCAGGAAGTACAACTCACTGCTGCTGCTCAGACAGAAATCCTTCAAATGCAACGGTTGGTTTTACTTCTAAAATTATTCTATCGACACACACGTTCACATGGACCGTCTGGAGTTATAATAGTTTTTCCTCGGGTCTGTGGAGTGGGTGAGACTGTGTTTAGTGTCAAGACGACTATAACCATTGACATGCACTAGCCTAGCACCAGCAACCTCTGCAAATACAAGGACTGGATGGAAGATTTAAAAAAAAGTGTCTCCACACGTCTCCAATGCTCTGGCTCACGAGGAAATGAGGCCCTGTGTCCAAAATTACAAACTGGAGCCGAACGCTTTGGGTGACGTCACACTCGTCCACTTTTTTATACCGTCTATGGTCCCGATTCATTTTTTTGACTCTGATCCAACACCGATTTTTTTTCGCTGATACGATCTGATAATGTTCTTATTCCAGTATCGATCTTCTCATTTTTAATAATTATATTTACACGATTTAGGATGAGCCTTTTAGAAGTAATTAGGCCCGAGCCCCTACAGGGCGTAGGGCCTATTGCTTTCGCAACGATGATGCCTGGGCGAAGCTGAACTTCGTCCCTCGATCGCTCTCACCGTGAACAGCAGTATCCTAGCAACCCATGCCGAAGGCATGGGACATCCATATTTGTTCTTGCTAACAAGTCATCGTCAATGTTGACAAAAGTAGCGCGAAGCGCCTTCTGTTCCCAAAACACACTCCTGACATCAAGCTGTATCCAAGCCCCCATGCCGAAGGCATGGGCCATATTTATAGCTGCTAAAATGAATGGAAATCAATGGGGGGTCAATGGCGGACCCCGACGAGATGGTGAATGACGGGCGCGTAAGCGCCCGTCATTCACCAATGACCCCACGGTGACGTGGGGAAGCTCGAGAGCTTTCAAAAAATGTATAATATGTCTTTCCTATGTAAAAGGATATATTGTTTTTGCTAAAATTATTATTATTATTTTTTTTATTTATTATTTATTCTTTTTTCTTCTGCTCTTTGAGCTCTAATTTGACCCCCTGAACACGCTCAAAAACTCACCAAATTTTGCCCAAAATTCAGAAGTGGCGAAAAATTTGATAAAATATATGTTGCATGTGTGGGTATAAAAAAGTGGCGCGACAGCGCCACCTGCAAAAGTCAAAATACATTGCGCCTATGGGAGACGTCCCGACACAAAGTTTGTCGTACAGTCACGAAATTCGGTACAGACATTCCTCATGTCAAGACAGAAAAATATTATTATGGCCACGCCCCCTGACAAACCAGAAGGCAGCCATCTTGGATTGAAATAAAAAAGTTGCTGAGTCAGCATTTTCGCTCACGTGGCGCTTCACCCACAGGGGTCAAAATCGGAGTACATCAACTAGAGAAGTGGGGCATCAAACGATAGCTGAATTTTAAAAATAACTGTCACGGTTTACGCGCGGCGAAGCTGCAAAATTTGTTCAGATTTTTGGCAATTTTCTAACGTCAAAATTTGCTCCCGTTCGGCCATACAAAGTCCGATTGGGCTCAAATTTGAATCACTTGTAAAACTTTCGTGCCAAAGCCGACTAATTGTGACACGAGCAAAAATGGTGTGATAGCGCCCCCTGCAGGACAGAATTAAATTTTGCATGGATGGTCAAAATTTTAGTTTTTAGAAAATGTACCAAATTTTGTACAAAATTACTTTGGGCCATCTCAATCAAAAAAGCCAATGTAAACCATATGGTATTTTTAACCGTGTTGCCATGGTGATGCACGAAAGCTCCAATGTTATCCTAATGGGAAATATCAGATAAATTCCCATTCATGAAAAATATTTTACTTTCACAGAATATTCTCAAATTTGGCACAATGACTCTTCATGTCATCCCGATCAAAAAAGTCAATGACAACCATATGGTATATTTCACTGGGTTGCCATGGCGATACGCCAAATCCTCCATGTTATCCTTATGGGAAAATTTCAACAATTTCTTACTTTTCAAGGTGATATAGCGTCTTATTAGTTTCATTCAAGAACGTGAAATTTCGCACAGTGATTCTTCAGGTCAGTCCGAACAAAAATGTCCGGGGGGCCAAAGTTGTATTTTGCACGGTGTTGCCATGGCGATGTCCCAAATTTCCCATATTCGTCAATGTTAACACATCAGTATCTCCAGTGTGTGTGGACTTTATGTGTTTAGTGACAAGTTCAGCCCAAAGCCACAAACACACAGAGACAAGAGGCTCATCAGCGCCACCCGGGGGAGCGTCAGCGCCACCCGGGGGAGCGTCGGGTCGGCCGAGTGCGATGCGCGGCCCGCGAGGGCCGTTCGATGCCGCTTGCGGCTTTAATTAAGTATTTAGTCTCAGTTGAAACAAATTATTACCTGATATAAAAATGCCTACTTAAAAAGGAGGTAAAACAAATAGTATCTCTGTAAATTCGTATGTTTTTAGCTGGTTAAGTGGAGCGCAGAGGCCTTTATTCATTGGACAGCTCGATCTATTCACCAAATCCAAACCGCTGCTCTGAAAAAGCCTAAATCTGTGGCCGATACCGACACCAGAATCAAATCAGGACATCCCTAGATACATATTTCCAAAACACGATGCTATAATAACAGCAAAAACACGAAATACAACACATTATGATATTGCAAAGTCAAAATTGTGAAGGGGATTGCGAAATAAAAATGCATTGGACTCAATCTCATGTCTCGTCTTGTGGAAAGTTTAAAAAAAAAAAAGTGATCTTCGTCTACCTGCACTATTCCATCTGTGCTTTATAATCTGAAGGCCAATTTGTTCAGTCACATCAAAACAAAAACCACGTATTTACAGGCAAAACTCAATATTGTCAAAGCTGTCATGAAAATGCATGCGTTTTTCTGTTCTCGTCACACGTGGCAGCGTCTGTTCTGAGCAAAGCCTATTTATGTGGACGATGGAAATATGTGAGAATAATATGCGCCCGATTCAACTGTGAAAATCTGTATCCGTCACAGCAGGAGAATGAGAATGGACCACAGTTTTCAGAAGAGAAACTACAAAGGAGCCAACAAGAAGAAACCCAACAAACATCTTCATCCAGGGGCGGCACCGGGGTCACGAGGAACCCCGAGAATGTGTCATGTTTTTGTCATTTTCTTTTTTCTTTTCTTAAGGTGACCAAGTGAATATAATAATTACAAACAAAATTATCTGTTTTCATCGTGCTACCACATGTCCATATATATAGTTTTTTTTAATTTTACCTATAATTTCTTGACTCCCTTTTTATGCTTTTGATCTCATTCACAAATCTTATGTCTTTCCTTCTTTTTTATTAGCATATTTATTTACCAAATTTCATATTATTGACTAAATTTTCAGAGAGAATTTTTTTTTTTTAGTTTGTTTGACAGGGACAATGTGCAAATACATTAAAGATGCTTTACACCAGATTATAGCTGAAGCTAGTTTCCATCTGTCGTCCCTGAGCAGGTGAGAAATACCACATAAGCATCTACGATGCAAACAATATAAACAAAACACATTCACACGCTGGGACTATAAATTATTACACAGTAAAATTATACATTAAAATCTCACTAAGACACATCAAACCTGTTACAATTCTTAAAGCTGACACTGCTGATTTTCCAATAGTAATTTCTTGACATTAAATGAAAAGTTTTTCATGTCAGAGGAAAGTTTCCGACTCTGGGAGTATATTTCATTCTTTAATGGCTTTGGAGGAAAAAGCAGAACTCTGTGTAGATAATCTGCCGTCACTGTGACCTGGAGGTCCTGACTGTTTGTTCAGAGCAGAGCTGCACACATTTTTTCAGTGGCTCTGCATTATTTATGATTTTAAAGATTAATCACACATTTCAATAGATAATTAAATTAAACCCTAACCCTGCTGTGCAAATATTGGACAATGATGATATCGCAGTGGCTTTTTGTCCAGTATTTTAACAGCTTGATTATATAAGGACTTTAGAGGTTTTGTTGTTGTCTCACATGCTTGAGACCAGCAAGATATACAATAATTAATAGTGCTGCCGCGATTATTCGACGTTGTCGACGTAATCGATTATGAAAATGAGTCGACTACAATTTTTTTGGTCGAATATTCGCCTTTATTTATTTTTGGTCTCAAACGGCTCGTCCAGAGACCTTTTGCTTGCCTGAGATCAGGTATTTCCCCTCCACACCACTAGTCGTACTACACTCGAGGCCGACACCGGTGCGGCAGGCAGCGGCTACACCCGAGGCGGACACCGGCGCAGCTAACAGCGGCTACACCCGAGGCGGACACCGGCGCAGCTAACAGCGGCTACACCCGAGGCGGACACCGGGCGCGCTAACAGCGGCTACACCGAAGCGGACACGGTGCGCGGGCAGCAACTGCGCCGAGGCCGACACGGTGCTGCTGACAGCGGCTACATCCGGGGTTGACGCCTTGAGGTGGCTAACCTCGGCTTCACCAAAGGCTAACAGCAGTGGTAAATAATGGCACCGCCAAAGAAAACAAACTTGAGGAAGTATTTGCCGTGCGCACTCTGCTGGCTGGTCTCTCTCTTTCTCGACCACGACCACGATGCATGAGGTATTGAGAATACCGTTGCATATGCTGCTCGTGCAAACTCGTTAAATTGTGTGTGCATATCGTTGTTCAACATTGTTGAATGAGCACACACAACAGACATAACAGCAATAACCTTTGCAACTCGCACGCACAGCACACACAAGGTAAAATCTAACACACACACTTGTGTGTGTTAGAACCGCTTTTTTTTTTATTAGTCGTTTAGATTAGTCGACTAATCGAAAAATTAGTCGAGAGATTAATCGTTAGAAAATTAGTCGTTAGTGGCAGCACTAATAATTAATATGTCAAATAATCATTGCATCAAGGTTCACTTTTGCAGCATCATGGGTCAATTTGTTTCGAATATTTCTAAACACAGACAGACTATATTTTAAAGTATTAGAAACTTTTTTAACATGCTTTTAAAACAAAAAATTAGATCCAGAACAACTCTCAAATGTTTGGCCAATGTGCCACCATAGCTCCCTAAAAAATGTTCATAGCACATCCAATCTCAACTAAAATGTTCAAACGGCAACTACAGATTCAAAATGACTAATACAATAAAAAAAACAATTATTCTGTATTAGCTTTTATAAATCACTACAGGGGCTAATTACATTTAAATTAGTTTAAAACAGCAACACAAACATGGAGGGGATGTTAAAGGTCCCATATTATGCAAAATTGACTCTTGTGGGTTTTAAGTCATGTTATAATGTTGTTACCTCCTCAAAAACACACCCGGAGCTGCGTTTTGCTTCTTTATTAACACATGTAATCCTTTATTATATATTATTTATTATTTCCTTTATGATCAGAATCAGAATCAGAATTACTTTTATTCATACATTATATATTATTTAATGCAGTGGTCCGTGGGTCGTTTGGTACCGAACCGCACAGAAGGAATAAATAACTTTTGAAGAGGGTCCTGGCCAAGACAGCGGCACAGTTCAGAATATTACAGGACACATTTCAGCAACAATTTCATATTTTTACTATTTAAAACATTTACAAACCATGGATTTCATTTCCAAACCTTTAAGCAATAGTTTAAACTGTCCTATTGGAACCAGTTCTTTTAATTTCCAGTCTTTTTGTACATTTTTCCATGTTGTGAGGACAGAATATTGAAACGCCTCCTTACCAGCTTCATTATTTACGTTTTTTTTATTATCCGAGTCTGAACCAGGTTTTATTTTGAAAAATGACCAAATTCTCTCCGCTACATCCATCTGTGACTCACTCTTGACTCTTGTCTCGGTCACGTGATACATTAAAACACTAATATTAAACCCACAAACTGCAAAATGCAAAAAAACTGATGTCTTCTGAAACATTTATTATTATATTTACAAAGTACCACAGTTTTTGTGTTGGTCGTGTCATGTTATTTTGTCGTATTTATCCGCCACACCTTAAAAGCCAGTCTGTTGAAATATTGTCTGACATTAAACAGGTCCATGGCACAAAAAAGGTTTGGGGTCAACTGATTTAGTCTGTCTACATCTCCAAAGCTCAAAACGCTCTGTTCCACCTTGTGATGTCATGTAGTGGTAGTTTTCCAGTTAACGGCTCCTTTTTACCTTTAGTTCAGTAGAGATCGGCAAGTGAAGGGCCGAAATGATCCAAACAATTCAAATGAAGGTGTTTTGAGTTTACGAACCCGGTGGAGCACTTCCTGCGTTACCACATGACATCACAAGGTGGAACAGAGTGTTTGAGAGAAGAACCCAGAACCCTAAATATGAAATGAATGAAACAAAACAACTCTGGATTATATTTTCGGTGACGGTTTGGAGCTTCAGTGACTCCGCTGAGGCGCACGGGCACTAAAACACTAACATGAAACAGGGAAACAGTGCGTGTTTGTGAATTACCGTTTGGTTCAGAGCAGTTGGAGAGTCAGTGGGAGAGAAAGAGCTTCACAGGCACAGTTAAGGATTCACTGTGGAAGAGATTCACGCTGCATCCGCTGGAGACGCTCGGGCTGGGAGAGAGGGAGAGAGAGGAGGAGAGAAAGAGGGGGAGAGAGGGAGAGAGGAGGAGGAGAGGTGGAGAGAGGAGAGGTGGAGAGAGAGGAGGAGGGAAAGGAGGAGAGGGGGAGAGAGAGAGAGGAGGAGAGGGGGAGAGGAGGAGGAGAGGGGGAGAGAGACGAGGAGAGGGGGAGGATGGAGGAGGAGAGAGGAGGAGAGGGGGAGGAGGGAGGGGGAGAGAGGAGGAGAGGTGGGGAGAGAGGAGGAGAGGTGGGGAGAGAGGAGAGGGGAGAGAGGAGGAGGGAGAGGGGGAGAAAGGAGGAGAGAAGAGAGGAGGAGGGAGAGGGGGAGAGGGAGGAGAGAGGGAGAGAGGAGGAGGAGAGGGGGAGAGGAGGAGAGAGGGAGGAGGAGAGGGGAGAGAGGAGGGGAGGAGGAGGAGAGGGGGAGGAGGAGAGAGGGAGAGGAGAGGAGGGGAGGAGGATGAGAGGTGGAGAGGTGGGGAGAGAGGAGGAGAGGAGAGGGGAGAGAGGAGGAGGGAGAGGGGGAGAAAGGAGAGGGGGAGAGAGGAGAAGAGAGGAGGAGGGAGAGGAGGAGGGGGAGGGAGAGGGGGAGAGAGGAGGAGGGAGAGGGGGAGAGGAGGAGGGAGAGGGGGAGAGAGGAGGAGGGAGAGAGGAAGAGAGGTGAAGAGAGAGGAGGAGGGAAAGGAGGGGAGAGGTGGAGAGAGAGGAGGAGAGGAGAGAAAGGAGGAGAGAGGAGGGAGAATAAAAGAGAGACGAAGAAAGAGGATGAGAGAGGATGAGAGAGGGAGATGAGAGGGAGGGGAAAAGAGGGTGAGAAAGGAAAGAAGGGGAGAGGGAAAGAGAGGAGAGAGACACAGAACGAGAGAGAGGAGGAGAAAGATAGAGAGAGAGAAAGGGAGATGAGAGCGCAGAGGAAGGGGAGGAAATGAGGGAGAGGAAAAGAGAGAGAGAGGAGAAAAGAGGGGTAGAGAGAGAGAGGGGATTAGGAAGGTAAAAAGAGGAAAATAGAGAGGAAAAGAGAGCGAGAGGAAGAAAGAGGGGGAGAGGAAGAGAGAGAAGAGGAGAGAAAGGGCAAGAACACAGAACATATGGTGGATTAATATAATATTCATTCTAATCTCCGAGGACTCCTCAAAATGGACGTCATCCAACTGCGTCAGGATAAGAATTGGTAGAAAGAATAAAACGGCTCGAAAAGTCCAGATGAAACTCTTTGTATTTTTCTTTTGTATTTTGTCTTGCCCACAATCTTGCAGATGTTACAAGCAATTGCATGAAAAGAAATTGTACGAAAAAGTCAAAAGTTTTATTCTGTTTTATTTGAGAGAAAAACATTTGCTATTCTTCGTTTTGCCGCAGCTCACGTCGACTGTAAAAGCACCAAAATGCATCAAAATCAGACCACTGTGCGCTGTCTGCGATTAATTATGAAGCGTTTAATTGTCTGAGAATCAGGAAGTGCACTGATAGCATGATAGTTCATTTCAGCTTTAACGTGATGGCAAAGCTAAAAGTTGCTAAAAGTGGTTATTTCTCTCCGTTGTAGAAAAGCGAGGAGAAATATTCGCGTGCATAGGATAGAAATTATTTGGGAAATTCGTGCATATTTTGGCTGTAGTTGAGCATAAAATAAAAACTCATAAATGAGTCCAGTCGTACGTAAAATGTTTTGTGTGTATTTTATCCCTCAGAATACGAACTGAAAAGTTACGACTTCAAGAATTACAATCAGGAAATGAAAATTTAGGATTATGTTTCTTCAGCACGAATACGAATTCACAAAAACAAAAACACGACTGAACCAGGTCTAAACCAGGACTGAACCAGGACTAAGAGAAGAGAACTAAACCAGGACTAAACCAGGTCTGAACCAGGACTAAACCAGGACTAAGAGAAGAGAACTAAACCAGGACTAAACCAGGTCTGAACCAGGACTAAACCAGGACTAAGAGAAGAGAACTAAAACAGGACTAAAACAGGACTGATCCCAAGACTGAACCGGTAGAACGAAACCAGGACTGAACCAGGTCTAAACCACAAATGAACCAGGACTGAATTTGGACTAAACCAGAACTAAACCAGGACTGAACCAGGTCTAAACTGGGACTGAACCAGGACTAAACCAGAACTGAACCAGGACTAAAACAGGAGAACCAAACCATGACTGAACCAGGTCTAAACCAGGACTGAATCAGGACTAAACCATGACTGAACCAGGTCTAAACCAGGACTGAACCAGGACTAAAACAGGACTGAACCAGGTGTAAGCCAGGACTGAACCAGGACTAATACAGGACTGAACCAGGTCTAAACCAGGACTGAACCAGGACTAAATCAGGACTAAACCATGACTGAACCAGGTCTAAATCAGGACTAAACCATGACTGAACCAGGTCTAAACCAGGACTGAACCAGGACTAATACAGGACTGAACCAGGTCTAAGCCAGGACTGAACCAGGACTAAAACAGGACTGAACCAGGACTAAAACAGGAGAACTGAAGCAGGCTGAACCGGGACTAAAACAGGACTGAACCAGGTCTAAGCCAGGACTGAACCAGGACTAAACCAGGTCTAAACCAGGACTAAACCAGGACTAAAACAGGAGAACTAAACCAGGGCTGAACCAGCTCTAAACCCGGATTAAAACAGGTCTAAACCCGGATTAAAACAGGTCTAAACCCGGATTAAAACAGGTCTAAACCAGGTCTAAACCAGGTCTAAACCAGGACTAATATTTATTTTATGCTCAGCTACAGCCAAATATGCCCAGATTTCCCAAATATGCACGGATAAATACACAAATATTTCTGAAAGCTTTCGTGCTCCGTAAAAGGTCCGGTGCTGCACCTTTAACACCATTTACCATTATTAGATCACATTCACCATAGCAACGTTATTTATTTATTAGCTTGGAGGAAGCCGTAAACATTTATCACAAATACTCCGAGTGAACAAAGGGTTACTGGGCAAAGTTTTTTCTTCTTTAAAAATACAGCAATGCACCAAGTAGATGTGCACATACTCATAAATCACTCCAGCCAATTCAGTCCAACAGTGTGACCGTCCTAGAAATTACAAAACATCTGCGACCGCGCACACACAGCTCATCCTACGTTCGCTAAAACTTACAGGCGCTTCTTTTGTTCTGCATTACAAATCATACCTCCAGAATTTGCAGAAAAAAGATACTTATCCATGGTCTTTTCTTCTAGATCATTGTTGTTTACGCTTATAGCAAAGTAGGAGGGTCCATCAAACATACTTTTGTTCAGTACAGTCTGTTATTTCACAATCTGCTGCTGTAGTTGTGTCATGTGGCTGTGATAAAAACTACAGGACCAGAAATAGACCAGAAATGAAATACTCTTTTATACAAAACACACAGCAAACATGTATAAACAACTTTTTGGACATAAAAATGCTTAATTTAGGGCCTTAGCTACAAAAATGCAAAATCTCAAGTCTGTAAGTAAATTAAAAATCTCTTTATTGCCCTAAAAACAAAAAAAAGTGTAATCGCTCCACTACTTTTCTGGTGCCAGTCCTGAAAACAGCTCCTGTCAGGTCCAGGGCCAGAGCCACAGCACTTCTGCATTTCCAGGTGTTTATTACATTTGGATTTGTTCATTTTGACTGAAATAAACCTTTCAAATAAAAATAGAAAGGGATGCACAATTACACACACCAAGATGCGTAATTTTCCATGTGTGTGAGAATTAACTCCACTTAGAGCGACTTTTTCACTCGTTATAAACACACACAGTCAGAGGAGTCGACCATCTTGACTCACTTCACTCTTCGGCAAAGTTTGGCTCGATCAAAATGGACGGAGCGCATGAGTTTGGCAGAAAACAAAAGTCCTATTGGACACTCGTTTTGCGCAGGTCATCACACAGCGTGAGTGTGACAGAAACTGCTAAGTCTGCACTTTCAGAGGAAAAAAGTAAGTTTCCATCTTTTACGGTTAGAAAGTTCTGCGCGGTTATAGAAAACATGTTCCTTGTTATCGTATACGATAACAGGTCTTCGAGGGTTAAACAGCTCTACTTTACATTTATTCAATTACAGGTGGTTTTATAGCTCAAAAATACTTAGAAAAACAGGCTTTCTGACTGTGAATGAGGCAGTTTCTCCGCAGATCTGACCTGTAAGTTGATAAAAAGGCTTATTGCCAACATTCCAGTTGTTGGAATGTTCCACAGTGGCCACGTTTACATGAAGTTTTTTAATTCCGCATTGATTGTTCTGAATTAAATAGTTCGGAATTAAAATATTCTCCTTTGAGTTCACATGGAAATAATAATTGTGAATTGAGGTTTACATTGAAAACTTGTTAAATCGTCTTTATTTAATTCCGCTTAACGTCTGGGGGTGGGGAAGGGTTCTGATTGGACAGCGACACGAACGTATTTACATCGATCGGAAGAAAACACTTCAGCTGCTCCCGGCTTTTCTGTCATCTTGGTTTGTCGTTACGCCGCCGACACAAACACGATCCAAACTTTTTCCGCGGTCGTTCCGATGATAATGAAGCAGCAGCTGGAGAATTCTCTCCTCAGGCTTTACGTCTGCGAGCTGAGGAGGAGAAGGGAAGAGTGTCGGAGAAGGAGGAAGAAGACAAACTGAGTCTGAGGCTGCCACACCTCAGCCCACTCCCACATCCCGCTCACAAATCCAAAGAGACGTGGAGGAAAGTCCGAAGAGGCGACTGGGGAGCTGGATCGTGTCAGAAGGACCTGCACAGGTCTGATTTTGACAAACCGCACCCGCCCGTACCCGTCATATCCCGACGTGTTTTCCGACAAAATTGAAATCCGATCCAACTCGCTGTAAATACACACCAACACTCAAATTTCACCTGAATGAAAATCAGTCCGAGAGCTAAAAAAAGAGCCACAACTTTATACTCTCCACTCGCTAATTTACTTCTCAGTTCCTCGGGAGTCACTTTGAGCTGCAGGAAGTCGCATGCGAGGTTTGAAAATGAAAGTGGCAGAGATTTCTGAGAATGCGCAAATGCTAAAACATGTGGATTTTACATTTAATCATCTTGTAAAAACAACAGCATTTTTGCATTTCACTAAAACACAGCCCTGTTTTTTGTTTGCGCACATGATGTTTGGTAAACCGCAGATCAGACCCGCGCTCTCCTGCGTCCGACCCAAACCCGACCCGAACCTACATCCGACACAGCACAACATTTATAACCTGTTTCATTAAAATTTACGAGCATGTGCTGAACGACGGGAATTATTTTTGAGAAGAATAAACGTTTACATGATCAAGGAATAAATAAATTAGGCTTTAAATCTGCATAAACCACACACTTATTTCAGGATGAAGTTTAATTCCGAATAATCATTTTCATTAGGATTTAAGTGTTTACTTTTTAAAGCGAAATTAATTTGTATTCAGAATTAAAGCTCTCTTGTAAACGTGGCAACTGTGACATTAAGCATCTCTGCCGTACATTTATTAAATTACAAGTGGTTTTACAGCTCAAAAATACTACTCATAAATACTGATAAAAACAGGTGTTCTGACTGTGAGCGTCGCCTCCATCCACTGCACACACAGAGTTCATCTTGTGTTGACTAAAAGTTATTGCGGCTACATTTGTTCATTATTGCAAATCGTATCTCCTCGACATACAGTGAACAATTTGGCACAAAAGTTAGCGTGGAATTAAAAATAGCTGCGGCAGAGTCGGGACAATGGGAGGGCGCCAGTTCTGTGCAGCTTTTAATTAATGCCTCGTTTGGAATGTGTCCAAACGAGAAGTCTGTTTCCATACAGATCCTCTAGTCAATACAGTCTGCTCGTCGACTGTTTCTCTGAGGAGTCCGGCGAGTGTGGAGGGAATTTGCATATTTTAACATAGTCGCAGTGACCAGATGGATGGACCAAAGAGGGCATGGATAACTCCGTGCTACAAAATCTGAAAATATTTGTCAGGACGGTGGCGTAGTCAAGCAAAAACTGGACAAATTCAACCTGGAGAAGAGATGGACACAAAAAGAAAGGATTAATAGTTTCTCAGACCCGAGCAGAACAATTGCAGTGAAGGGCCTGGTCGATTATGTGATGTTTCAGAGATATCACCCCCCTAGAGGATGAGGAGAGTGAACACTGGAAAAAAAAAACAATATCTAGGTAAGATAAAATGACTTAAATTAAGAACATTTGACTTTATTTGAGTAGATTCATCTTGACAAGTCAAATTATCTGCCAGTCGAATAAGTGTTTTTTCCTTAATTCAAGCAACCTTTCCTTTTTATTTCTTATTTTAAGTGCAAAAAGTTGTTGTTTTTCATATTTTAAGTACAAAAATCTGATCATTTTACTTGTCAAGTTAAATTTACTCAAATCATGGTAAAACTTTCTTAATCCAAGTCATTTTAGCTTGACTAGATTGTGTTTTTGGCAGCGAAGGGGACGATGAGAAGATGAGGAGAGTGAAGGGGACAGTTGCCACGTTTGCATGATGTTTTTTAATTCTGGATTAATTATTCAGAAGCTCGGAATTAAATTATTATTCTCCTTGCCATGGACATAATGATTCCGAATTAAGGTGGAAAACACATTAAATCGCCTTTATTTAATTCCACTGAACGTCTGGGGGTCGGGAAGGCATTTACGTCTACTGGAAAAAAACACACAATAGGCTGTTATCGGCCTTTTTTTGTCATCTCGGTTTGACGTTACGCCACAGGCACAAACATGATACAAGGTTTTTTTTTTGTCCACCAAAGACTCGGTCAGTCCATCCATCATTTTCTGCTTTATCCGACTGGGTTGCAGGGGCAGCACTTCACGGCCGCCCGGTCCTCTATGCACCCAAACCCTATGAGTGATCCTTAATGTCACTTCATAGGGGTGCTAGGATGTTTTGGGTTGATGGGGGAAACCGGAGTGCCTGGAGGAAACCCGCCCAGGCGCAGGGAGAACATGCAAACTCCACCAGTCTCTTCATAAAATTAAATATCTGATGGGTCCGAGCCGCTTTTGCCGTCGTGCGCCTTTGCTTCGTCCTACTCCTGCTTCAACAGTTTCCACGCGTTTTTGATCTGCGCAGCGTCTCTGTCCACTTACCCTTCATTTTCAAACCTTTCCCCTACCTCTCTTTAAAGGTTAGTGTTTTTTTATGTTTTCTGTCATCCACTCTTTTCATTATTTGCGTCATCGTGTCAACCCGACGCGCGTGAACGACCGGAATTACTTTTAAGATCAATAAACATTTACACAATCAAATTAATTTGGCTTTAAAATCGGAATAAACCACCCCCTTACTCCAAAAATACCAGAAATACATTTAATTCCGAATAATCATTAAGTGTTTACATGGCCTTTTTAAAGCGGAATCAAGTTTTATCCCGAATTAAATTGCTCAGCTCTCCTGTAAAACGGGGCAAGTGGGAGAGGAGAGGCCGTGTATCTGAAACGGGGGTTTAAACTGGGCAGACTGGGCGCTGACTGGACGAGGAGGAGGTGAAGGAGGAAGGATGCAGGCTGAGGAGGAGGTGAAGGAGGAAGGATGCAGGCTGAGGAGGAGGTGAAGGAGGAAGGATGCAGGCTGAGGAGGAGGAAAACTCGGGAGCCAGGCTGAATTTATGCTCGCGCCATTTCATTACAGCTAAAACTCCTTGATTTTTTAAACTCCTCAGTCACTTTGCCATCCATCACAGTGTATTTCTGACAGTTATGCCATTCCAGTACAGCCCATACAAACGACTTTCCCACTCTTCACCTCTGTCTGTCCCAGAAATTTATCTCTCAACACAGTAACCAGCAGAGAGCCAAGATTTTGAGCCTTATATCAGGTTATTCATCTTGTTTTCAGATTTATTACCTACTTCCTAGTTCCTAGCTTCATTCTAGTCTAGAGGTACTTTATTTTAAGATAACTTGTCAAATAAAATGATCTTGCTGCATGGACGGATAATTTCACTACTTTTAAGTCATTTTCTGATGGATTCAAATGTTTATATCTTAAATTTTGGCCAAGCTTTGTTGGAGTTTATGTGCTGCAGCTTAGACCATTGAATACTGAGCAGCACTTGATAAAAATAAAGCTTGAATTACAGATTTTGCTAAATATTCCACGTCTCCTCTCATCGTTTTAAAAATATGTCGGCATTTTATCGCTTCTCATTCAAAGCTTTTACAGTTTAAATCAATTGCAACTCGTCACTTGTTTGTACATTAAACTGGGGAAGCTATTTGTTGCAATAATATTTTATTTCTATTGATCTATATGGGCAGGTTTTTGCCAACTCTTCAAACGCAATTCACAGAAAACACCTTGAAAAGCAAAAGATCAGACTGCTCCCGATGTGTGAATAGAAATCATCACTCAAAATCCATTTAACATCAAACGCTAGTGCTGCCTCTCGGTTCACAGATTTTGAAGATCGGTCCATCAGTTTCCTGTTAAAACCACATTTATACGGCGCTCCCCTACAGCGCTGAATGCTGTAGAGCCCAGGAGCACGCCCGGCTGAAAAACAAGTGTCTTTGAACGCGCCGGCTTTATTCTCAGGGCCTCTGGGGTGTTATAGTACAGCAGAGCCCTGAGCTGCACTGCCCCACGGGACCATGGGACATTTGATCAGCTGTGGCAGGAAGCAGAACTCTGTGATGATGAAGGTGCGACCCTGTCAAAAGAACCGCCACCGGAACCGCTGTGAGCCACGCTTTTATTCTGGTGCAAACGCAGAATTCAAAGAGTCGGTGGTTTCAGATGTAAAGTTTTACTATAAGATGAAATACGCGAAAGGACATGAGGCAACCACATGTGAAAAGTCGCTCAGCCATTAGTTTGTCTGGGATCCAGAATACAAAAGATGTGAGCCTGGTCACCTGTGAATCTCCCAGAGTTCAGATGGGCGTGATTGACAGGTGGATTAGCCAATCAAGGACACACGTGCTTCGCCGGTATCAAAACAAAAGTGACAGTTTAGAAGGACAAATGATAGTAAAAAAAAATCACAAGGGACTGAAAAACATGGCAAATTTCTATGGATTTAATGAGTTAAGCTCTAAACTCATAATCTGAGGTGAGAGAAATGTAATTTTGTGAAATCATAGGTGACCAAAGAGCACCTTTCACATGAAAAAACAAAACAAATCTTACAGCATAATATCCCTCTGTATAAAAAATAGGTTGGCACAGTTCACAAAATTCATGGTTTGGTTCGTATTGCGGTTCTTGTTATATTTTGTCATTTATAAAAAAAATTTGTTGCCAGTACAAACATTAAAGGCGCCAGCCCAGTAAAAATCAGTAATATTTTATGTTTTTTCTTTTACTCAAAATGACGCGTAATCATGTTATTAACAAACAGAGCAGAATATGGGAGGAGACAGTCTGTGCGGACTGGTTTAGTCCTGGTTAAATCCTGGTTTAGACCTGGTGTTAGACCTTGTGTTAGACCTGGTGTTAGACCTGATTTTAGTACTGGTTTTAGTTCTGGTTTAGTCCTAGTTTAGAGGCGCACAGGAAAGTCCATGTGCAAAACAACATACAAATCTATAAATATATACATAACCAAATAATAAAAGTATGGGATTTCCAAGACAATTTTTGAGATGCTTTACTGTGCATTTGCTGCATTCATACTGTTGCATCTTTTATACTTTAAGACATTTCCCAGTGGATTTTATGTATCAATAGCCTATATTTATTGTGCAATGTCCCTGTCAAATCAATCAATCAAACTGAGTTATGAACTGAGTCAAGTCGAGACATAATTGAACCTGAATCTAAATTATTGTCATGATGTAACAGATTCAGTTCTGCTGATATTAAAATACAGAAGGCGCTAATATTGCTGCATGTAGCACACAGCGGAGATTAGGACGGGCTTCTGGGCTGGACTTTCATATCTTAATTTAGCACAATATAATTCTCAAATAACTCTTTATTTTTGTAGTTGTGGAACAATGTGTGACACAGCAGCTCCTTTCCATTAAGATAAACGGTATAGTTCCCTCCACAGAGCGGCTCGACCCTTATATTCACGGGAGTTTCCTTGTATACGACTGTCAAAATGGCTGCCAAATCCTTTAACCTCATGCGAGTCCAAGTTATTATTTGTTGACAACTTTATTAGCGGGATCCTTGTCTAGTCGCAGCAAAGCAAAACAAGTGACTGGAGCAGAATACCTTCATGAGCTGAGTAAAAAAAATAGCCCAGTTAGCTTTAAAAACCTTAAAACTGCCATGAGGCTTTACTAATGACTGTTTCAGTGTACAAGTATGAATGAATCAGAATGGTTATAGACATTTAAAAAGAGATTTAAATCAAATGCCTGACTGACAACGCAGACACAGAGTAAAGTCAACATTTGTAATTACTTAGAATGTTAATTAGTAAACTCGGAAGTCAAATTAACCAGCTAATAAAAAGGCTCTAAACACAATCTGATAAAGTCTAATGAAGCAGACAACAAATTGCAAGTGGAGATCGACTGATGTGTGTTTTTCACGGCCGGTGCAGATGCCGATTATTTAGAATCCAGAGCAACCGATGGCCCATAAACTCAGCGGATATTTTTGAGCAAATATGTACAGTCGGTTTTGAGTTTCTTCCTCCTATTATGTAATTTAAATGTACTAAAAACTCACTCACAGCCCTTTTTTTCACCACAAACCTATAAAGAGCTGTGTAGTCACGTTATTTCTTTGCACTAAAAGGTTCAAATAAAGTTCTACGGACAAGTCTGCTTTATGGTTTGATTTTTATATTATTGTTTATCGTCTGTATTTACTTCAGCAACATATCGCTTTTCAAAATGTGTTATCATTATATTAGGGTGACCAGACGTACCTATTTACCCGGGACAGTCCCAGTTTTGAGCCCTGTGTCCCCTGTCCCAGCAGATTTATCCAAAACCAGTGATTTGTCCCGGTTTTATACAAGAAATGTCCCTGGTGTCCCTATTTTTGACCAGTTTGACCCCTGCCAACAGTAAAGAGAGATACACATTGTCATTTGTTGCGGTAAAATAGAGAAAAGCTGCTTAAAAATGATCAAAACACAAAGAAAATGACTATACTGACTCACATGTTAGTCATGAATGAGCCGAATACAGAACAGTTTTCCTTAATTACGCACTCGTTTCGCAATTTAATTATTACCAACCACCAAAAACCAGGGCTGTCCCAGTTTTTTTATTTAGAAAATCTGGTTACCCTACATTACAGGCCTAAAAAAACTCTACAATATGCCATGCCAGGACTTGGGATCCAACTGCCAACCTTCATTTTGGAGGTGGAAAGGACTTTTTTAGCTTTTCTTGATAGGACAGTATAGAATAAAACAGAGGTGAAGAGCGAGACACATTCAGAAAACTGTCTCCAAGACAGTGGTCTCAAAGCTCTATGGGTAGTTTTAGGCAGCAGGTTCCCCAAAACTAAATATTGGCCTATGTGGAGATTTAAGACCGATAGCTGAAACGCGAATAAGTCCAAATATCAACCTGATGTATCGGCCAATTGATATAATCTGTCTCCGGTTTCTAGCGATAAAGAAATGCACGTACTTTACTGAGTTAAAACTTTCAAACTTTCATGTTTAAAGGGGAACTCTGGCACATTTTTAGAGGTGGTCGAATTCTGTCGGAAGCCAAAAACGGCACAGATCAGTGTTGCCTTGGCGGAGATCTCGCTGTGGCAGTGAGTGAAAAGACTGGTTTGCCGATGTAATTTCTATTCTTATTTATTTACGAGTGAATTATATATTTTTTAAAAACGCTAAAAAATACATTCCCAAACCATTTTCTTTCAACAACTTTCAGTTTCTCTTCTTCTTTACAGTCAGTAGTCGATCTTCACTTGTTACTTCTGGCAACTCGAGCCTCTCGCCGCCGCTGGAGTCGACAGTCGAGTCTTTTGGGCTTTCACATGTGCAGTGGGAAATCAACAGAGGTAATGCTAAGGCTGCTTATAAAGCTGTTTTCTAACGTTTCCAGACACTAATGAGTGAACCAGGCAGAGCGTTTTGTTTGTTAGACTCGTGGCTGTTGTAAGATGGGTTAAAGTGGTGTTAAGATTCTTCAGTCTGACGCAAATTGGCGTTTTACGTGGAAGTTAAGAACTTGCCCCACTCACTAAACTAGCTCGTTGCCTTGGAAAAAAAGAACAAAAGACTCGAGCCGCTCGCTGCCGCTGGAGTCGGCAAACGAGTCGCCAGAAGCAACAAGTGAGGATCGACTACTGACTGTGAAGAACAATAGAAACTGAAACTTGTTGAAAGAAAATGCTTCGGGGATGTATTTTCAGCATTTTTCAAAAAATATAACTCACTCGTAAATAAATTAGATTAGAAATTACATCGGTGATTGAGGCTTTTCACTCACAGCACACAGCGCCACAGCGAGATCTCCGCAGAGGAAACACTGATCTGTGCTGTTTTTTGGCTTCTGACAGAATTCGACCTCCTCTAGCAACGGACTTTAGCTCCAAACGTGCCGGAGTTTCCCTTTAAGATCGGCTAAAGATACTGAAAGTTGGAACATTAAAATATGCATATCCATTCCACATGGTTTTAATTGCCTTTATATTTTGCATTAGCATAATTATGTATCCATCCCTGGCATATGCATTTTCATAATTGTATTCTGTGAAATTATATACATCTGCTAAAAGCTTCTCCCCGTGTCTGGTTACATCGTGCGTTGTCGTCTTTACTTTTAAAGGGCCCATATTAGGCTATTTTCTGATCTGTTATAATGTTGTTTCCTCATCACAAACACACCTGGAGTTGTTTGTTATTACAAAACACAGCTCCAGGTAACAAGAATCTAACATGGCTTATAGTGCACAAGACTCAATTTTGGGTAATAGAAGACCTATAAAAAAAAACATGATAAAAAATGCCAAAAATTCCCACAAAAACAAACATTACCAAGAATCCAATGAGAAGTCAAAGCGCGTCTTACAGTCTGCAGAATGTGACTTCTGTTAACACGTAATGAGGAGCTTCCGTCTCCTTGAAGCAGGTTAAATGGGCACTGGAGACTAGCTGTGCTTTTTAGTGTTTTGTTGGAGTAAGTAGTGCGGGTGGCAGGTGGCTCAGGTAATTCTCAGGCTGTGTTGAGACGCCATTAAAGAGCCAGAAGGCAAATTGGACTATTCAGGATGGAGGACGTCTTTATTCCAACACACATGGAAAAGACTGATAAAGGGAAGTGTACGACAAATGGGGACGCGGTTTTAACATGACTTGTGTAAATTGGTCAATGACATGACGCCTACATTTTCTGCACAATTGCAATTTCCTCAGTTAAAAGGGTTCAAATTTCATAATAATTCACCACATTTCTGTCGAACCTCTGGAACCAAATCATTTATTTAGAAATCATGAGTTATTCTGCATGTTTTTTGTACTTAAAGTGTTGAAATGTCATGTGGTGCAACCGTGCATCATGTGGTGCGACTAATAACGGCAGGAATTCTATGGCTGGAGTTTTAATAACAGATAAACTAGACTTGGGTGAATGGGATTCTTTAGGCATTTTTCTTCATTTGATGCAGTTTGTTTCTATACACTTCATGTTACTCAGAACTTAGATTAATATCCCAACCGTGTTTTAGAAAATAAAACAATTTTAAGGTTATTCTCGGGCGCACCACGTGACATTTTACACTAAAAATGATTAATATAAATGTTAAACACAGATTTATGCACCTGACACTGTAAATATTTGAAAAAAGTTAAACAGAAACTAATATTTTTTTATATTTTAAAATTTGCCTGTTGAAAATCCTCATAGGTCATTGATCGAGATACATTTAAATGAAGGGGCCTCCTCACCGTGTGCTTTGGATTAGGAATGGCTGATATGACTGAAATGAAACAGTGATCCGACCCGATCATAAACGATAAATTTTGTGCCTTCTTTGTCATTATTATTAGTTTGCACGACCATAAACTAAAATTTATTTATTTTTAATCCTTACATTATTCATTCTCACTTTGCTTATTTTGATATGATCATAAACGATAAACTTCTGCGCCTTCTTTAACATTATTAGTTTGTACGACCATAATACAGTACAATAGAAAAAAACAGAAAGAAATTGGGTTAAAATTATATTTAGTATGTATATTATGTCATTTATTTTGCGTTTCGTCATCAATGTACATAAGCAAGTTTCGTCATCAATGTACATAAGCGACCACATAAGTTTTGAATTTTTGAAACTATGTCATGAAGAGCGGTGGTTTAATATACGTTTTTTCTTCTTCCCACTCCTTTTCGGTTATTGTTTCTCTCTTGGCACAAACTCAAAATAAATACAAATCAAATCAAACCCTGATCCTGTGCCAGTCTGAGGAGAATCCGTTTTTTTCAGTTTTCTGCTTTTTTATTGGTCAGTCTGCTTTGAGTGACAGCAGATTCAACCAATCACAGTGCACAGAAGGCGGGCATAAACTAATAAAACCAACTCGTGACATTACTTTTTGTCATATTGACCAACACGACCCTTGAATTTCTTCCTCACAGACGCTTATCTCACGCTGCATTGTAAGATATGGCGCCACAACACAACCAAGAGGATTTACTTTTCACACGGCTAACATAATGGCAGCGTTAGAAACATTAGATTTATTCAGGTCACAGTCATCGTGCGCGAGCCGCCGCTGTCCTGCCAGAAAGATACTGTCATGAAGCGTATGCACGGGAGAAGGCAAATTCCCACGTTATGTATTACGTGCCACACTTGTTTCTCATGACAAACAACCCAGCATGGACAGAATGAGCTGCTTGGAGTTTAGATATCGGGGAAAATATTGATAAAGCAGAGTGGGCAACAGCCTGTTTAAAAGCTCAAACACACACTATCCACACAAGATTGAAATTCATAACACAAATGGTTAACGAGGACATACATAACCCTTGAAAAACCTAATACATGGTCCCCGGACATTCCAGGCACCTTATTTCACTGTGTACGGTTATGTCCTAAATTGGTAGCTTTTTGGAAAATGGTGTTTGCACATTAAGTAAAATTGCTGCCATTTGGGTGCTTTTCTCAGCAAAACTGTGTATCCTGGGGATATATAACTTTACCATCAGCTCTAAAAGTGAGACTCTGATTAACTTTGGCCTCCTGCGGGCCAGAGGATGGTTGGTTTATCGTGGAAAGAGACTGAAGTTTCTTCTGAACAGTCCTGGATCAGAGAAATGACTGTGTTACACTGGAAAAGCCGGCGTTTATCATTAGAGATAAAGCACAAGAATTTGAAGAGGTATGAACACACTTAACGGACTTTCTCAGGAAACTATAGTTCTGTAATTAGAGGGTGACAGTTAAGTTATTACTATTATTTATTTTATTTGTTGTTGTTATTATTATTATTAGTAGTAGTAGTAGTAGTAGTAGCAGTAGCAGCAGTAGTAGTAGTAGTAGCAGTAGTAGCAGTAGTAGCAGTAGTAGTAGTAGTAATATTGGTGTTGTTTATTTTTTGCATTTTTGGAATTATTATTACTTGTTTTAAATTGAATCATGATTATTTATTTTATATATTTGTTTTATATATATATATATATGGTATACCATTTGCTGTACAATTATAAATATTTGAATGAAAAAAAAACTATTAAAAAAACACTTTGAGAAAAAATAGTTACTCAGGTCACAATATTGTGAAATATATGAAATAGATGAATAAAAATGTGAGAAAAAATAAGTAATTTCACTTCAACTTAAGCTCCAAAAAGGCAGACGCAAAGTGCTTTTGTATGTTACAAAATATGTTTTGTTTTTATTCAGAAAGTTTGATTTCATAAGGTTAAGTGATGTGATTTGTTCTCACAAAAATGGAAACACTGAAATAAATAAAATTATAGATTTGTGCTCCTGTTGTTGTTGTTGTGTTATGACTCTTTTTCGGTTAGAAAAGTAAACCATTTCAGACTCTCAGACCCAATACTCCCTCCAGTTTTATTATGTATTATGCACAGTTTTATTATACATTGTGGGGCATTTTGCTGATTAATTCCACATTTCTTTTTGTTGTGCTTATAGATTGCTACGTTTGTTCTCAAAATCCATTAAATCTCTTGTGTAGTTCTGAGAGATTACGATTTTGTGCACAGTCATGTCCTGTGGCGTGTAATGAGATGTTGATTTAGTGCAAATTTCCAGTTCCTTTGTCAGGTACAACAACAACCTCGATGCTGCGAAAAACTTTGAATACATTTTAAAACATCAATAAATATCAATTCATTTCTGATTACAACTTCCTGTTCTATATGGCAGGTATGGGATAACCACATACATATTTACCCTTTTAATTTGATTTTTCACAGTTTTATACAAGAAATGCCCCCATTTTTGGTCAATTTGATACGCACCAAAAGTAAAACCGAGCGTTATTTATTCAGCTAAAATACAGAAAACAGTGCCATAAGTGCAGTAAGACCATAAGGCAAAAAAGTACACCAACAAAAATCCCTGAGATTCTGACTGTAACAAGTGAGTCGAGAACGGATTATGGAATGCTACGTGTTCTTTTCTTTATACCATCCCAAACTGGCGAGCTCCAGTTTTTAATTTTGCAAGTCTGGTCACCCTAGGCAAGAAAGTAAAGGCAGCGAGTTCTCTGTTCGCATATAAAACCAGCTTGAGTGCTTTTCCAGACAAGGACAATTTTCTGTAGTTTGTGCCATTACTGAAGATGGGAAGAGACAAGTTGCAATTGGCAGAAGAAGTTAATGCACACATGTCCTTCACACTAATTACATGGTCACGCAAGAAGCTATTTGTCACATGGGCTTGAAAGGTGGACATCAGTGATAAGTGTAAAGTTTCCATTGTACTTCTTTAAAAAGTTGGATTCTTTTTCTTTTTCTCTGTTGTGTAACTTTTCTGGTGGAGGGTCAAATGCTTTTCTCCATGGAAATGTCATGGCTTTGTCTGGAATGTTTCACAGTACGGTATTAAACCTTTCTATCTTCATGGAGACTGCACCAGACCAAGTTGCAGGTCAGATCTGTGGAGAGGTGACCCCGCTCACAGTCAGAATGTCTGTTTTTCTAGGTATTTTTACGATAGAAAACCGCCTGTAATAGGGCTTTTCGACTACACTACTGGCACGGCTCAGCATGGCCACTACACGGTGAAGCTTTTCCATGCAGTCGTTACCACCTGGAAGTGGGTGGAGTAGCGGGGTCGACACTGCCTTGACGTCATTTTTAGGCGACATTATCGCTGGCCTTCCATCTTCACAATCTGCTCCGTTGTTTATCCTCTGCTGACCTGTACGCTGTTGTCTGTGTTTTTTTTTTACACATGGCGGGTGATTATTTAAAGATCCTTGAGCTTCGTCAGACAGCAGTCTGTCCACGTCACGTTGTCGTATCGGTTCAGCGCGGGTTAGAACCGCTCTGAAACAGGTACGGAAAATCATAACGGCTCCAGGTCCAACACCCAGTCGAAAAACAAACAAAGCGTGTTGTGCCGTGCTGAACAGTGTCAGTGGAAAGACCTATAATTGAATACGTGTAAGGTAGAGCTGTTTGTCATACTGTCGAACTTTCCAGAGCAATGACAAGACAACAAACAGGTGACGAACTCTACACCAGAAAAGCTACACAGTGCACCTTTATTGTAAAATAGTTGGGAGAAAATATCTACCTTCTGTCCTTACTTAACTTGATATTATATTAGCTGTATAGGGTTAGCCAGCCCAGCGCCACCTAGTGCCTCCGCTCAGTTTCATTCCTCTCCAGCGACTCGTCAGGAATCAGAATACACTCGGCGGTTTGCAAGAATCCTGGAAATTCAGTGAAGCAGTGTGTTGGCCAGAACCAACCCGAGTTGCGACAGCAGGCTGTATACACCATCCTCCTTTTGAACTTCCTTTGTCAAATAATAACTTTGCATTTTTTATCGTACCTTTAATTCGCAAGTTCACTTCGCAGAAATGACAATGCTCGCTGACAGACATGTTCACTCTCTGCTTTGTTTGCTGTTGCATAACATACGTCACGACCAAGTAGCAGCGATTGGTTAAATAAAAAAAGTACCCGCCTGTTGTCGAGCGAACGAATCCTAACGCTGTGAGGTCAGACGGTTTCCACAAAGTGAAACCGGCTCAGGCTAACGTGGGTATGGTTGAAGTGAGGAATTTTAGTCTGACCCATAGACGGTATAAAGAAGTGGACTAAGGGAGTGTGACGTCACCCATAACGTTTGATTCCAGTCAAATGAAGCTCACGAGGCTAGCAGTTATGGGGGCAAACTGGGAATATTAATACATTTAGGGACAAAATAGCGAAAAAACAAACAAACAAGCAAACAAAAAGACCAGGATCATGCAGAGTGGGTTAATACAGATATTTTAAGATCAAAATCACAAGGATTACTGCAGCAGGTACAGAGAGAGGGGCAACGATTTTTCAATGTAAAGTCAACTGGAGCCAGAGTCGATGGAGCCAGAAGCGCCCCCATAAACACTTCCTATTTGTGATGCGGTGGCTAGCGTGTTAACTATGTCCATTTATAAAAACAGTCTATGGTCTGACCAAGTTGACAGCGGCAGCAAAACAGAGACACAGTATTTTTAACTTTTAATGACCAAGGCGGATGGAGCTGTAAAATTTAACCTATTCGAAATCGCTTTCAATATTGTTCAGTCCAAACAGTCCAAAAAGAAAACTTCTGAAAAGCTCTAAATAGAAGCTAATCGAAGCTAATGACGCATTCAGGAGCTAACGGTAAACAAATATTCAAGTAGGCTTTCCTTATCTGCACACCTTTTAACTTGAGAGCCAACAGACTGGCTCTTATGGCCTTTTCTAAATGTTATGAGGATGATCTGTTTTTTCTATTCTTGTAAAAGGTCTTATCATTACACAAAATTGATTTTTATGAGCTTTAAACCATGTTATAATGCTTTTGCTTTTGCCCTCCTCAGAAACGTACCTGGAGTTATACGTCATACACATGTCTATAATCGTTTATTATTAGTCTGTCTACATCTCCAAAGTTCACAATGCTCTATTCCACCTTGTGATGTCATGAAGCGATAGTTTTATGTTTATTTATTAAATATGGGACAGTGCACATTAATCAACATGTGTTAGTACGGCATGTAAATGTGCCAGGATCATTTTCATCCGTAGTCCCATTGGCAGGTTGTACCTCCATGAAGTTGGCCCCACATAAAAATCAAACTTAAACCTACACAAAAACTATGTCAATCCTTTGTGCTGTTTTGTGCTGCAAAAAGTTTCGTTTGTGCTTCTTTAGTTTTGGAGAAATGAACGATTCTTTTATTGGTCACATTGTGGTCAGCCCCCAGGAAGCTTCAAAATGCTCGAAAACGTCCAAAATGGAGTCAGTCGTTTGTATTTCATTTGTGCTGTGACAATTTTCTGCTCAGCTGATGGCGACAAACTCCACAAAACTAGTGGCGATAAACGATCTCAGGCTGCGGAAAAGTCAAAGTTTTGTGGAGTTTGCCACCGTCAGCTGAGCGGAAATGACGTTCCTATAATTACCGCAGAAATAATGAATAATTTTAGAAATAAACTCGCACAGATGAAAATTGTCACAGCACAAAAAAATACAAACATTTTCTATAATTTTCTTCCTGTTTTGAGGCTATTTAACATTTTGGATGACGTCATCGGCCGAAAATAAAACTGCAAATATCTTAAGAACCAGAATCGCACAAACAAAACTTTTTGCAGCACAAAACAGCACAAACGAAGCACAAACGACTGACTCCATTTTGGATGTTTTAGTGCATTTTTAAGCTTCCTGGGGAAAACTTTCTCCAAAACTTTCTCCAAAACTTTTTGCAGCACAAACGATTGAATAGTTTTTGTGTAGGTTTGAGTTTGATGGGGGCCAACTTCTCAGAGGTGCAGGTTGTTGGCAAGACAAAAAAACGGAGATAGGCACAAAAACATTCAGTCCATCACACATGACAAAGACATTAAAGATCAGTGAATATTAATAGTAACGTATTAGTCAAATGGGATCGCGCTAAAAGCACATACAGCACATAGATCAAAGACAATAGACATAAATCACAATCATACAACAAGACAGAGACTTTTGCTGTGATGCTAAAACATACAGGTTAGTTATGTTCACGTCTATTGTCCAGAAGCCGCTATTTTAGATCTACTAAAGCTCTGAATCAGAATCGGAAAGGTTTTATTGCCACATTAGGAAATTGCTGCGGCACTTGAAGCGAAACAGACAAACACTACTAACCATGCAGAAATAATATAAAATAAAGTAGAAAACAATCAACTCTATAATGTAACACAAAAATGTACAAAATTACAAGAATATAACAGTGCAGGGAATGGAGGTGATGTGTCTTATTTCTGTAGGGACCAGATTCCAGGAGTGTGCGGCACGAACTGAAAACGCTGACGGTCCAAATGAACTCTTTCTGAACGGGATTTTACAGTCTCCTCTACTCGATGCTTTAGTGTCTGTACTTAAATTTAACTGTATGATGTATGTTTTCAAGTTAACGGCTCCTTTTTACTTTTAGTTCAGTAGAGACGGGCAATTCCAGGCCTGAAATCATCCAAATGACTCCGTGTTTTCTGTTTTGAGAGACGAACTCGGCCTAAATACGCAGGGTTTGTGTGTTAAACGTGTGAGTGAAACAAAGCACAACTCCAGGTGTGTTTGTGATGAAGAAACATTATAACATCCATCTGAAAATAGCTGAAAACGGGTCCTTTAAAGCATCGCCACAAGACATCGAGGAAAAACGACATTATTATTGCTAGTTTTTCCTTGAATCCACCATTTGTCCGGTGCCAAACATACGCAGAGGGCCGTGTCATTAGGAGCTGTTGTCGGGGCTTGTTCAGGTTTACACGGACTTCCTAATCAGGGTTGACAGGGACACGCTGGAGAGAAAGGTTAATCACTCTGTCCCGGCGCTCAAAGGCCCAAATCCTGTGTGTGTTCAGCTCTTTGTATTCCACAAGTGCACTTCATCTGCGCTGTTATTGCACGACAAAGGACAAAGAGATGAGACATGGTTCTGCTCTAATGTGGGATCAGGGGCGAATGCTGAGAACTTTCTAAAGGATCCTAAATTTAAGCTATTTTCTGCTCTTCATCACAAACATGGCCGGAGGAGGCGTCGCCGTTACACGATCGCCTGGCGACTGCTTTGCCTACCGTGTCGGCACGATTCCTGCCAGCCTTTCCTCGCCCCCTTTTCCACAACTTTCCTCTTACGCCACAGCAGCTACGATGACATTGCTGCTTCCTCCAAATTGCCAAACTGAAGTAATATTACCAAAACTCCTCGAAACGGCTTCAATTTCCTGCCTGCTATGTTGCGCCATCTCTCTTTTTATTACGAAGCAGGGAGTTCACAGCAACGTCATCTGTTCCGCCACTTTTTCAGGGCGGTGAGGGTAATCGGACGCAGCGCAGAGAATATAGTCTGTCCATTCCGACTCACATAACCTGTCTCGTAAAGGCAGGACTGAACTGAAGTCACACTGGTAATATGTCGGCTGTAAACATCAAGCTCTCTATGGTGTCGCTGCCTACGAATCATGATATCCTGGGTAAATAAAGCACAAAAAACAGGAAATGGGAGTTTGCACTGGAGAAAAACAATATCTAGGTAAGTTAAAATGACTTAAATTTTAGTTTATTTGAGTAAATTCAGCTTGACAAGTGAATTTATCTGCCAGTGGAAGTGTTTTTTTCTTAATTCAAGCAACATTTGATTTTATTTCTTAGTGCAAAATGTTGTTTTTCTTATTTTAAGTGTAGCAAGATGTATTTTCATATTTTAAGTACAAAAATCTTACTGCACTGGCTGATTATTTTACTTGTCAAGTGAAATTTAACCAAATCATTGTCTTAATCATCATCTTAATCCAATCATTTTATCTTGACTAGATTTTGTTTTTTGCAGTGTGAGCAGCCTCCTCTGGGTTCAGGTAACTGCGGATACCCGACGGCTGAACCGCAAATTTGAATGAAACGGGTGAAAAATGGGTCGGACGCAGGAGATCGCGGGTCTAATCTGCGGTTTACAAAACCTCATGTGTGAACAAAAAACAGAGCTGTATTTTAGTGAAATGCAAAAACCCCATTGTTTTTACAAGATGATTAAATGTAAAATCCATGTTTCTGCTGCACGCGCATTCCCAGAAATCTCTGCCACTTTCATTTTCAAACCACACATGCGACGTCCTGCAGTTCAAAATGACTCCTGAGGAACTGAAAAGTGGAGATTATAAATTTGTTCCCCTTTTTTGGCTCTTGGACTGATTTTTATTCAGGTGCGGTTGGGGTGTAGGTGTGTGGTTATAACGGGTCGAATCCGGTGCGGAATTTTATTTCAATTCTGTCGGAAAACCGGTCAGGTGTGGATTGAGATACGACGGGTACGGGCGGGTGCGGTTTGTCAAAATCAGACCCGTGCAGGACTCTGTGTCGGCATTGGCTACTTTCTATGCAGACGTAGCCTAGTTAATTAAACTCGGCGTTTATTTGGAACCGGCAACTATCAAAAACATACACCTGCACCCGGCGTTTAAAGGGGACCCGGCGGTTAATCGAAATCCAGCTCTTATTTGGTATTTTACGGTATAATTTAACATTACCGTAATTTCACGACCATACGGCGCACCGTACGAAAAGGCGCAGTCTCAGTTTTGTGTGCCATTACTGTATTTAACACACACATAAAGCGCACCGTACGAAAAGGCGCACAAACAAGCATGCAAATGTGCGTATTGAAAAATATATAGGGAGCAAAACTGAGTTTGGTTGTGCTTTATTTAAGTACTAATTACAACAATATTAAACAATAGTCATTATTCAAATCCGTCAAAGTCCTCATCCTCTGTTTCGGAATCGAACAGCTGCGCAAAATCCATAGCAGGTCCACTTCGCTCCTCGCTGTCGGAGTCACTGTCTGTACCGTGCGGCTCCTCAGAAATTATACCGGCTTTTGCGAAAGCTCGTTTAACAGTACCAGCAGACACGTTAGCCCAAGCATCTACAATCCATTGGCAAACTGTAGCGTAACTCGCCCGGCGCTGCCTTCCACCCTTCGTGAAGCTGTGGTCTCCTTCGGTCATCCATCGCTCCCATGCCGCTCGCATCCTTACTTTGAACGGCCGGTTCACGCCGATGTCCAGCGGTTGGACTTCTTTCGTCCAGCCCTCCCGGAATCACAGCAAGCGTGGCGTTCATTTGCTTCACTTGTTTTTCACGTCAGCAGTGAGATGAGCATAGAGTCATAAATTAGAAGCGATGGTGATGCGTGGAAAAAACCACCCACTCTCCGAACATACACCTCCCTCAGCCACTGTTTCATCATTTGCTCGTCCATCCAACCCTTTTCGTTTGCCTTAACAATGACTCCCGCTGGAAACTTCTCCTTAGGCAAAGTCTTTCTTTTAAAAATCACCATCGGGGGCAGTTTCTGTCCATCGGCGTGGCAGCCAAGCACAACAGTAAACGAAGCCCTTTCGCACCCCGTTGTGCGTATCGACACCGTGCTGGTCCCCGTCTTCTCTACCGTGTGACTATTCGGGATGTCGAACGTGAGCGGCACCTCCCATGTACCTCCGCGTAACTGATCGCCGTCAGTTTAAATTGAGCTTCATAGGCATGTCTCTTTGCCATTTTCAGGGTTGTTAAAACAGCAATGTTGTGCATAAAGCACATACCTGTTCTTTTATACACAAGCCACGCCCACACTTCCCCCTTTAACGTTCTCATGCTTTTTCTAACACGTCCGCCTCACAGGGCGCACCCCTTTTTCTATCACGTCCGCCTCACACAAGGCGCACTGCACGAAAGGGCGCGTGGCTCATTTTGAAGAAAATCTAAGACGTTTATATGCGCCTTATGGTCGTGAAATTACGGTAATCATGACTTAAACCTCACAGGAGTCAACTTTGCGTAATATAGGACCTTTAATACAAAAGATCTTTCTGAGTAAAATACATCACAACTATAAAAAAAAAAAGCGATTTAGCCAACACTGAACTTAAAACCAGGTCGGCATCGCACCCAGTAACAAAAAGATCTCAAGTTTTATCCCCGATGCTGGTGACTTCCCTTGGTGCAGTAATTAAACCTGTAAAATATACTGTGGACTCACTTTCCTTACTCTCCAAATTAGGAATCGGGATGTGAAGTTTTGCAATAGTGTTGGTTTAAGTGAAGGCGTAGCAGAAACCTGGAGGGGAAAATGTATGTGTGGGTGGATTCTATACTGTTTTATAGGTGAAAACTTTTGGCACTTTTTGAACCTTAACAATCATTTCACTCTCCAAATGAAAGTGATCAGATGTCAGCACTGCAACGGGCTAAACCAGGACTAAATCTGGACTAAACAAGGGCAAAGTGTCTGAGTAGATTCATTAGAACGCACACCGCAGGCTGAGAAACACTGCTCTATAGCTACTAGGGCTGTAAAAGTATCAAAAGTAGTAACTGTAGTAGTGATAGTAGTAGTTTAATCGGCCGTCTTACAACATTACAAAACAAAACATAGACTACAATCCCATAGATCACGGCTGAAAGGGTTTAGGCTGAAGTAAAAGTACTTCTGATGCCTAATCCTGTTAAATAATGACAGAATACTTACGACTTACTCTATATATAAAAGACAAATATAAATTAGAACAAACAAAATTGAATGCATAATTAATTCATTTCTGAGCTCTATATCTTTCAAAACATAACGCTTTATACATTTTTTAAAGGTTTCTGTAGTGTTAGACTTTTTAAAATCATCACTCGGGTTGTTCCATAGACTAATCCCTTTAGCAGAAATACAATCACTTTTGTTCTTAGTTCTTATCTTCATTTTTTTTGTTTTTTGTAAAGATTCCTGTTCCTCTAAGGTTATACTGTCTTTCTCTCTGCTCAAATCATTATAGGCCTTGTACATCACCACGGCTGTACTCAGGTCAACAAGATAAAAATTTAAGTGCATTTAGCTTAACAAAAACAGGATTTGTTGGTGCGTAATAATTCACATGATTAATAATCCTGATAACCTTTTTCTGGAGTAATTAACTATTAATATTTGATGAATTTTTTGTTATCTAGTATCGAAAATGGATACTAATTTGAGCAGGTATCAATACTAAAAAGACACATATACAGGAGGCCAGATGGAAATATAAAAGAAAGTAATATTTAAAGCTGCACTGTGTAATTTGTCTCCATGGAGATGTGCCTAAAATGTTCTATATATGACCATAAACTTAAATTTGTGGAGAGGCGACCCCACTCACCGTAAGAATGGACGTTTTTCGAGAAATAAATAACAGTATTTCTGTAAATAGTTCTGCCATCTTGTATTCTACTCTATATGTTAATAAGATTTTGGCAAAATAAGTGTTAAAACTTCAGCCAAAACCCCTACGATCTATAGAGTAACTTTTGGGTTGCATAATTTCTGTGTTAAATCACTGTAATATGATTAAATACCCATTACAAATTTATTTATTAACCATTACAAATGTATTTATTACCGTAAGATACTGTAGCCACTTTAAAGATTGAACAATATTTATACTGTACAAACTGTAGCCACTGTATTCAGATAGCAATTTATTGTATATAGAATTCTATTTTATTTTATAATCCTTATCTTTATAGAGTTTGTCTATTTTTAAGTAATTCTGTACTTCTGCTGCTACTGTTTTCTTGCTGTTCTCTTAACTGTGCTTTGCAACACTGAAATTTCCCCATTGTGGGACAAATAAAGGATATTTTATCTTATCTTATCTTAATTATTACATAAACTGCCTGAAGAAAAAATAAACTAACTACTGTGGACAATTTAAACTACATGGAAACAAAAAGTGACAAAATGCAGCTTTCATGTTGAAAATCTGATTCTATTGTCTAAAAAAAATGCTGTTTTTAATTATCTTTGTCATATCAGAATCAGTATCAAGCACCTTAGTGTAGAAGTTGAGTTGGAAATTTTACTGTCGTGACAAAATCTGTGTATTATTCGTTCATTTGTTTTTCAATATAAAACCAAAAATAAGACAATGAAAAAAAACAATTTTTTTTTTCATTATTTGTCTCCAAAACCAAAATGAAAAAACAGATTTGTTTTTGATTTTGTATTTAAATGAAGAATGGAAAAAATGGCTCTTTCCCGTTTCCTGAACCATACTCCTGGTCCTGATGTCCAGTGTGGAGCGTCTGTGTACAGAGGGTCATTAAAGGACCGCCGAGCCGATCACCAGGACCAAACCGGGACAGAACCAGGTCTAAACTAGGTCTACACCAGGACCGGGGGAGTAGTAGTTGTGGTACGCGGGAGTACACAGTCCACCCACTTCTCCCGACGTGAGATATGAAAAAATAACAAAGATAAAATAGCCTAAAACCACAGCTACTGGCAATGGTGAAAACAACCTGCATAGGTCATATAAACCTGACTGAACCAGGTCTAAACCAGGACCGAACCAGGTCTAAACCAGGACTGAACTAGGACTAAACCAGAACTGAACCAGAACTGAACCAGGACTGAACCAGGACTAAACCAGGAGTAAACCAGGAATGAACCAGGACTAAACCAGGACTAAACCAGGAGTAAACCAGGACTGAACCAGGACTAAACCAGGACTAAACCAGGACTGAACCAGGACTAAACCAGGAGTAAACCAGAACTAAACCAGGACTGAACCAGGACTAAACCAGGAGTAAACCAGGACTGAACCAGGACTAAACCAGGACTAAACCAGGAGTAAACCAGGACTGAACCAGGACTGAACTAGGACTGAACCAGGCCGCCAGTCGAGTGACAGTGGGCAAAAGGACAGGGTTCTCTCTCGTTCTCAAGTGCAAAATTAGTCCTGGTTTAGTCCTGGTTTAGTTCTGGTTCTGTCCTGGTTTAGACCTGGTTTGGACCTGGTTTAGTCCTAGTTCAGTTCTGGTTTAGTCCTGCTTTAGTCCTGGTTTAATTCTGGTTCAGTTCTGGTTTAGTCCTAGTTCAGTCCTGGTTTAGTCCTGGTTCAGTCCTGGTTTAGAACTTGTTTGGACCTGGTTAAGTCCTGGTTTACTCCTGGTTTAGTCCTAGTTCAGTTCAGGTTCAGTCCTGATTTAGTCCTGATTTAGTCCTGGTTTAGTCCTGGTTTAGTCCTGGTTCAGTTCTGGTTCAGTCCTGGTTTAGTCCTGGTTTAGTCCTAGTTCATTTCTGGTTTAGTCCTAGTTCAGTCCTGGTTTAATCCTGGTTTGGATCTGGTTTAGACCTGGTTCAGTCCTTGTTTACTCCTGGTTTAGTCCTGGTTCAGTCCTGGTTCAGTCCTGGTTTAGTCCTGGTTTAGTCCTGGTTCAGTCCTGGTTTAGTCCTGGTTCAGTCCTGGTTCAGTCCTGGTATAGTCCTGGTTTAGTCCTGGTTTAGTCCTGGTTCAGTCCTGGTTCAGTCCTGGTTTAGTCCTGGTTCAGTCCTGGTATAGTCCTGGTTTAGTCCTGGTTTAGTCCTGGTTCAGTCCTGGTTCAGTCCTGGTTCAGTCCTGGTTCAGTCCTGGTATAGTCCTGGTTCAGTCCTGGTTCAGTCCTGGTTCAGTCCTGGTTCAGTCCTGGTTCAGTCCTGGTTTAGTCCTGGTTCAGTCCTGGTTCAGTCCTGGTTCAGTCCTGGTTCAGTCCTGGTTTAGTCCTGGTTCAGTCCTGGTTCAGTCCTGGTTCAGTCCTGGTTCAGTCCTGGTTTAGTCCTGGTTCAGTCTTGGTTCAGTCCTGGTTCAGTCCTGGTTCAGTCCTGGTATAGTCCTGGTTCAGTCCTGGTTCAGTCCTGGTTTAGTCCTGGTTTAGTCCTGGTTCAGTCCTGGTTCAGTCCTGGTTTAGTCCTGGTTCAGTCCTGGTTCAGTCCTGGTTCAGTCCTGGTTCAGTCCTGGTTTAGTCCTGGTTCAGTCCTGGTTCAGTCCTGGTTTAGTCCTGGTTCAGTCCTGGTTCAGTCCTGGTTTAGTCCTGGTTCAGTCTTGGTTCAGTCCTGGTTCAGTCCTGGTTCAGTCCTGGTTTAGTCCTGGTTTAGTCCTGGTTCAGTCCTGGTTCAGTCCTGGTTCAGTCCTGGTTCAGTCCTGGTTCAGTCCTGGTTTAGTCCTGGTTCAGTCCTGGTTCAGTCCTGGTTCAGTCCTGGTTTAGCAGGAGCAGGAGTTTGATTCGGGAAACGGTCATTTTTTCCCCCATTCTTAATTCAAACACAAAATCGAAAACTGAAAAAAAAAAAAAAAAAATCATTATCTGTCTTTTCATTTTGGTTTCTGGACAAACAATGAAGAAAAGAGTCGTTTTTTCATTTTCTTATTTGCGGTTTTATATTGAAAAACGAGCGGCCGACTGACAACACTAATCGTGAATGAAACGTGACAAAGTGTTTTTTGTTTAATCCTTTTTAAAACAAAACGTGGAGCAGGGTCGGATCGGCGACGACGCTTTTGTGAACAAGAGGGAAATTTGGGTGCTTTTGTTCCGTCTCTTTCCTCACCGCCGAGTTAAATCCGAGAGAATCCGTCCGTAACAGGCTTTCGAACCAAAGGGAAAATCCTCCTCTCGGAACGCGTTGATCCCTGTTGTTCTGACGGCTTTTAGCGTGTCGGTATGCTAACCCGGGCCGCTTCACGTATGAACGCGCTGAAAATGTTAAAACACGATCTGTCACGAAGCCGCCGAAGCCGCAAGGCTCTCGGAATTGCGTCAGAAATGTTCGGAAAAGGCAAAATAGAATAGGCTTTTTGGCAGCTTGTGTCACGCCAGAGGGATCGGTGGAGATATCCGGACACCGGGGACGCGAGCTCCACGCTGGATCGACCAAAAAAGCTTTTCGTGGCTTTTTCCGCTTAGACACTGACATATAACAGAGAGAACCCGCTGTTTATCTAAGAAATGAAAGCTTAAAGTCACTTCAAAACAGACTTAATACTCCGTTAATGCATTATTTCCTTTTAAGTTTAAATTAGTTTGGTTATTATTAGGGCTCGACCGATATTGGCACTTGGAAACATATCGGTTATCGGCCTAAATCTTGCCGATATGGGCCGATAATCCACGTGGACATGTTTTACCTCGTTATAAAGCTCAGACTCTCTATGTTCTGCCCATTTAATCCAATTTCCAGACAGATAAATGTCCTAATATGTGGCGCCGCATCATTATTTACCTGCGGAGTCATCTGTGTCCATACTGTCCCTGAATGCACCCCCACGTTCGTTTGTTTACATCCGCAGTCCTAGATCCACGTGCGCAACACTGAGTTTATTTTCTTTTTACGGACGATCGGTCTGAGTCTGGATTAAAAGGACAGTTCTTAGTGCTGATCTGAGAGGAGCCTGTGTGAGGCTGAGTGTTGAAATGTGTCGGTTTTGAAGCTCGTTTTGGTTCTTTCTCATTGGTTAGCGATTAGCTGCTGTAGCTCGCACACATAAACAGGCTGTTTTCGCTTCTATTAGCGACTGTAAAGTGACTATAGTGGCCGTATATATGTTACTGGACATGCACTGATATGGAAATGAGCTGTGAATAGAGGTGTGAATTATTGGCATTTAGCAGATCATTAATTACCGCGGCGCGCACACACACACAAGCTAATAGCAATAGTTTATTTACGGCACTTTCTTTACTGGCTAGAATATCATGCAAAAATGCCATTAGGCCGAACTACTGTCTTTAAATATGACGTAACGAGGCAGAATAACAATAAATGTCGCCTAAACAAACCCAACTGAAAATCCAATAGAGCCAAACCTAAGTTTTTATCAACAATTGAAAATTTACAGTGAATTTTTATGTCATAAATATATCGGCGATTAAATCGGCAGCTCCAACTCCCATTTTATCAGCATCATACCGGCCACAACAAAATCCATATCGGTCAGGCCCTTGTCATTATACTGTCTTAAAAGTTTAGTTACAGAATACTGAACATGCATTAAAAGGTATTTTGTAATGTACTTCAATACATGGGACAATTAGAGTATTGCATTCTGAATACTTTTATAATAATAATAATATAATAATAATATTTTCACACAGAGTATTAAAACAGATTTATTATTGTTTTGCCATTTATTATGCATTTCCTATCACTAACTAGTGCAGGAAAAATCACATGAAAGCAATGTTTTCTATTTTTCCTCACTGATTATGTGTAATTTGAATTGTGTGATCAAGTTTTTTGGGGTATTCTGAATATCACCAAATGAAAAAGTAACTCTACTGCAAAACAGAGACTCAAAATTCTGAGTACGTATTCTCGGTACATGTATTCAGCTACTTCCCAACACTGCATAAAGCAACTAAAGCCATTTCTGCATTTTATACAAATGGTGACATAAAACTGAAAACTTAAATGAGTTGTACCCAATTTTGTCATGTAATTTAGTAAAATATGTTTTGCTCTCTTCATAGCTGTTATTTTCATTTACATTGATGGCAAAATCTGCTCTGGTCTCTGAAAGTGGTGAAACGAGCCTATAAACGCATTGCGGTGAATAATTCTGATGCTGTGAATATGTCAAAGTTGTGAATAACTTTGGGCCACTACAAACCAAACCAGTTACACACCGTACCAAGATGCAGTAACTTTTATGTTCGCCTACTCGTTTTCATGCAGATGTAATTGCTTTGCCTAGAATAGGGTGACCAGACGTCCCTATTTACCCAGGACAGTCCCAGATTTGAGCCCTGTGTCCCCTGTCTCAGCAGATTTATCCAAAACCAGTGATTTGTTCCAGTTTTATACAAGAAAAGACCCAGGTGTCCCTATTTCTGACCAATTTGATGCCTGCCAAGAGTAAAGAGACATATAAATTGTCATTTGTTTAGATAAAATACAGAAAAGCTGCTTAAAAATGACAAAACCACAAGAAAATGTGACTATACTCACTCATGAAAGGTCTCTACATAACAATTTTCCTTAATTACGCACTCGTTTCGCTCCTTGCCAAAAAAGGCGCGCTGATATGAGGCAAATGGACAGACAGCATGTTTTAAAAAGTTTAACCTGCCCCATGAAACACGCTGGTACATGAGTGGACACGCTCTTGCGGACAAGCTCCGCTCTGTCTGTTTGTGATGCGCCGCGGGCTCCAAACAAAAGCAAAGGCTGCAGATGACGCCAAGTTTACAAGTTTATTACCGACAGCAGCGGCTGTAATGAAATATGATCGCACTCGTCGAGTGTCAGACGAGTCCGAGACAACTCTGAGTGATGTACAGTACATTCTACAGTGAAAATGCTGTGCGTGCAAACCCTTTGTTTCATTTTTTTCTCTATCAGTCTGATTTTACTCAGTAATGAGGGTGGGTTCCAGTATAATGAAGGAAAATACTTGGGTCAAAATGTACTCAAGTAAAAGTAATTTAAAGCATTTCGAAAACTACTTAAAAATGACAAATTACCCATAAACTGCACTCAATTACAGTACCATGAGTAAGATAAGATAAGATAAGATAAGACAGGACTTTACTGATCTCGCAGTGGAGAAATTCAACAGTCACAGTAGCTCCAGGACAGTTTAGTGCAAAAAAGGAAAAGAAGTGTGATGCAATTAAGATAAACAATAATAATACAAATAGAAATAATAATAAAAATAATAATAAGTAACTGTAACTTGTTACTTTCCGCCCTTGAATGCACCTTTTAAAATGAGCTACTTCAGTTTTCAGTTCTATTTTTAACATTTTTAAGACTGTAAAAATCAAGTACAGCACCCAGTCCAGATTTCTCATGTCCAGCGGGGTGGCACTGGCAAACCCGGAGATCTGACACATTGTCGATACAAGTACATGTTGTGAGCCTTACAAAATCAATGGGCCTGACCTCTCCATGTGCAGTCTCCCTGGGCTCTGTGTGAGCTTTGACTTCTATTGTCCAAACTTTCCCTGAGTGAAAACAACAATATGGCAAGATACAACCACAACAGCATCTGAAAATGGAGAAAAAGTTAGAATGAAAAAGTTAGAAATACAGATTATTTGTATGCAATGTGTGGTCTGTGGTCTCTAGTAAAAGTAATCTTAAAGTGTAACAGCACCGTCCGTTATAATGGGGCTACAAGATTAATCGTAGCTATATCAAAATTCCTTGACGGACCCCAACCTGCTGGAGTTTAGCCCTTTGAAAACTGTTCTGAAGTAAATGCAATTCTTATAGTTTAGTAGTTCATATTTTAGTCCTCTCTTAAATGTCAGTGTTCCTCTACGTTGTCAGGTACCGTTTTCCTGAAGAATAGGGATTTTAAACAGCTCCCGTGGGTAAAAAATACTGTCAGTAGGTTTGGCCACAGCTATTTTCTGTGTAAAATGTATTGATTTTAGAATAGTCCCAGTGAATGACCTGAATTTTGGTGACTTGTTTCATATTCAAAGCCATCAGCACCTTGTAAGATTCGGTTTATGTGAGAGAGGCGAGGGACTGGGGCTGTGTCACTGTAGGAGGGCTATTTTTCATTTTTTCAGATGCTGTTGTGCAGGTTGGGTCGTTGAAACCTGGCAAAACTGATGCTAAAACTACCATATTTTTCGGACTATAAAGCGAACTGGATTATAAGGCGCAATATCAATGAACGGGTCTGTTTTCATACATAAGGCGCTCTGGATTATAAGGCGCATTAAAGGGGAACTCCAGCACGTTTGAAGCTAAGGTCCATTGCTAGAGGTGGTCGACTATTGTCAGAAGCCAAAAAACGGCACAGATCAGTGTCTCCTAGACTGAGGCCTTGTCCACACGTATCCGGGTATCTGATAAACCGAAGATGTTTTGCTGCGTTTTGACCTGTCATCCACACGAACACACATCAAAAACGAGTATTCAGGGAAAACTCCGGCCAAAGTGAAGATGTTTGAAAACTCCGTTTATGCCTGTTTGTGTGGACAAAGATCACTGAGGTTTTGCATTTTAAAACGTCACTGTCTGCACCAAAAAATATGAATCTGCCCTGACGTCAAACGTGCGACATTTGTTTAGGCGACTGCAAAAGCCAAAGCAGACTATGGATCGGAGTCGTTTCTTGAGAGCTGTGGTAGCATTAATTATTGTGCAGGTGCTATGTACATGTTTAATTGCAGAACACTGTGTTTAGGAGCAATTCTGACTCCGAGTCTGTCCAGACAAAGGAGCCTGGTGCCATGTTTTCTGTTGTTTAAGTTTAGGCGGAAGTGACGGCGAAGTGAGGGCTCAATGGAAATAACGCCATCTACAGGTTTGGAATGCGTATGAATGTGGTTGAAAACGCAGATGTTCAGTTATGTGTGGAAGGTATTTTTTTCGAAGACGAGGTGGTGTGGATAAAACTATTTTTATAAACGGAGGGGGGGAAATGTTCGGTTTTAAAAATACCCGGCTACGTGTGTACATGGCCTGAGATCTCACTGTGGCCTGTTGACACCAATATCTAGCGGTTGGACTTTCTTGGTTAATCCACCCGGAATGATGGCAAACACCGAATTAGTTTGCTTCAGTTGGGCGTGTGAGTCTGCATGTCCATTTTGGGCTCTTTATACACACCAAAATATGATGTTGAAGCACAGTACGTGTTACTCCATGAGGCTTCTGACTACGGTCGCCGTAATGCTCCAACAATCCATCCGGTGCGGCTTCGTAGCTTAACAAAGTTGTACTAAAACATTTTGACAGATTTTTAAGCGCCGTGTACCACATACAATTGGTTCGAGATCAGTAAACACAATCTATCTTTGAGAAAATGAAACGATTTTCAGTGATTTTCGGTAGTATCGAAACTAGATGCTCATTTGAGCACATATCGATACTAAAACGTCACATTCAGAGGACAGAAATGAACCTTTCCTGAATAGTTTTAGAATAATCTTGGCTGTATCAGAACAAATATAAGAGCACATAGACTAGTGAGGGATAACACAGATATAACAAGATAATATGAAAGAAAGTACTATGATTTAACATTGAAAATCACATTCTATAGTAAGAGCATTTTTATTATCCCCATAGTATCTGTATTAAGTCTATTGCTTAATGTTAATGTTAATGTTAAATCAAGTTTGAAAATTTAATATTGTGACAACAATACAACAGAATCCAACAATTAAAACTGAATAAATGCAATGTCTTTTTATCCTTAACAGATGAAGCTATATATGTAGCTATATATATATTATTATGGATGACTCAGTCTGTAATAATTAAGAAGCAGTATCATGATTTTAAACTTATAAACCTTATGAACTTAAAAGTGTAGTGTTTAACATTTTCAGTAGAGAGTCCACCACCTGTCTCCATGAAGATGTTATTGCTTTGTCTAGAATGTTCCACACAGTTCAGATCTGTGGAGAGTCGCCCCTATTCACATGAGGAATTATTGTATTTTTGTGCAACACAAACACCTGTAATGAATAAATACTAGAAGGAAATGTTTAATGTCACACCAAGGAACATTCCAGGCAATTTGTATCATGACAACACTACTGCAGAATCTAACAATTAAAACCTAATACACAAATTTAAATGCAATGTGTGTTTAGCCTTAACAGATGAAGCTATATATTTATATTATGGATGTCTCAGTCTAAATAATTAAGATGCAGCATAATAACTGTAGACTTAAAGGGCCCATATTACGCGTTTTTTAAAAACTCTGTTATAATGTTGTTTTCTCATCACAAACAGACCTGGAGTTGTGTTTTATTTCATTCAAACATGTTTAACACACAAATCCTGCATATTTAGGATGATTTCTCTTGGATGATTTCAGCCCATCTCTACTTAGCAAAAGGTAAAAGATCGAAAACTACCACTACATGACATCTCAAACTGAAACAGAGCATTTTGAGCTTTGGAGATGGACACAGACTAATAATAAAAGGTTGTGAATGAAAGAAAACACAGCTCCAGGTATGTTTTTCAGGAGTTAACAACATTTTATCATGGCTTAACGCTCACAAGAGTCAATTTTGCATAATGTAGGACCTTAATTCAGCATAAGACGTTAAAACAAAATGAATCCCTCAGTCTACCCTCTTTATATACAGCACTGTGGGCTGTAAGCAGACACTGTGCGGCAGAGGGTTCCTGTCTGTAGATGGGAGCTCTGCAGCTGACTCAGGTGAAGCTGACCTTCTCTGTCCTCTGAGAGACAACAGGCCTGGAATAGCATCCTGACCTCCACCACAGACACACAGAGAGGGTCACTGCGCACAACTGGCGACAGGGGCATTAGAATAGGGAAAGGAAATATCTTGGTTCAGACGGGAGATAATAAATAAAACAACAATTCATAAAATATTTGGCAGTTTGGTAAATGGTCGCGTTTTATACAGCGCTTTTCCACCTTCAAGGCACTCAAAGCGCTTTACATCAAGGAACCGCTCACCCATTCACACACGTTCATACACCAGAGTACGCGGACACTAGGGGGGGTGAGGTGGGTTAAGTGTTTTGCCCAAGGACACAACAACAGCATTCATCTGTGGGAGCTGGAATCGCGCTGCCTACCACTGTCGAACAATGATGTTTTTGTTGACAGTGGGATTTGAACCACGAACCTTTGGATCAATGGACAAACACTCACACCAAATGACCTACTGTCACGCCACAAACTGAAATAATGATAATGCCTCAATGCCCTGCCCCAAGTGGAGGAGTTCCAGTATCTCGGGGTCTTGTTCTCGAGTGAGGGGAGGATGGAGCGTGAGGTTGACAGGTGGATCGGTGCAGCGTCGGCAGTGATGCGGTCGCTGTATCGGACCGTTGTGGTGAAGAGGGAGCTGAGCCCAAAGGCGAAGCTCTCGATTTACCTCAGTCTATGTTCCTACCCTCACCTGTGGTCATGAGCTCTGGGGAATGACCGAAAGGACGAGATCTCGGGGTCCTGGAGGAAGTGTCTGGGGTGAAGGAAGTCCGGGAGTCCCTGCTTAAACTGCTGCCCCCATGACCCGGCCCCGGAGAAGCAGAAGAAAATGGATGGATGGATAATGATAATGCAAGATTATTTTGAAGCACGATATATACTAGAGAGAAATACTGCGATAAACTCTAATACTGAAAGTACTTTATGCTTCTGACAAAAAGCAAAATAATCCCTGCGAACCAGTTTTTAAATAGATGGTATCATTAAAAGGCCTGAACTGCAACAAATAAATAGAGGAACCAATCAATAAGTAGCCAGAGAAGTTATTTATTCACCCTTTTACAGCTCAAATCTTATATTTCATCAAAAATGACCCCAAATCGACTGTACAAACGATAAATACTGAGCCCCAAAATGTATGCTCCAGCTTTCATATGTTGAGTTATAATAGAGTCAAATTACAGTGACAAGCCTAGCAAGATCTCTTTGGCAAATCACAACAACAAAAAAATCAATTCAAAAGCAAAATCAGAAAATATTAGCCAGTGAATAAACGCCTTTTAATAAACCCATTAGCCATTTTGCCAAGAGGAGTTTGGTTTTAGACCAAACACCACAGATCTTCACATCTGGACCATAATCCTTCAAAGTGATATCAGATTCAACAAAGATTATAATAGTCTTGTCTGAAAGGAGCTGCAGCCGTTTTTCAATTTAATAAAGATAGAAATAGTCTTGTCAGTACGGATTCATAATAAAAGTTGCTCTTAGGCTGTCTGCATCTAATTATATCTTTGAACAGGAAAGTGAGGACGTGAGTTGTCGTTAGTATTATAGTGATAAACAAATTTCATTCTACCCTCCGAAAGTCAAGAAAAACGTTTTCTTTTTTTACATTTTTCAGACTGTGAATGTATAGTACAGTGCCTTTAAAGGTCCTATATTACGCAAAATTGATTCTTGTGAGCTTTAAGTCATGTTATAATGTTGCTACCTCTTCAAAAACAGACCTGGAGTTGTGTTTTGTTTCATTCTCACATGCTTGAGTCAACCTTTTTTATTAGGTTGTCTCCAAAGCTCAAAATGCTCCGTTCCCCCTTGTGATGTCATGAAGGCGTAGTTTTCAAGTTAACAGCTCCTTTTACCTTTTGTTCAGTACAGATTGTTTCCCGCAGAAAATTGGTGAGGCAAGGTGGCCGCCTTAACTATAAAGCGCTGCGGGAAACACTGGATTGTTAAAGGGATAGTTTGGGTTTTTTCACATGAATTTGTAGAGTCGTGCATCAACACTGACTTACTGTACCTCCCGACAGCGAGAGAAAATAGTACCAAGCGATTATCAGGTCTGACTTTTTCGTGGTTCACCGTTTTGTGGCGCAAATGTATCACTCTTTTGAACACATATTGTTTTGAGAAGAAAAACACTTTATTTTCGTGACCTCAGCCAACTTGCCGGACACTTTCATCAGCAGCGAAACCGGGGAAGAACTCGGCTCACCGGACGCTGTCGAGAGGTAAGTCAGTGTTGATGCACGACACTGCTTCTAGTAAGATGTGTGGAGTTTAAAAACACAGTGGAGCACTTCCTGTATTACCACATGACATCACAAGTTGGAAGTTGGAGTGTTTTCTGCTTGAGAGAATAAATGAGCGTAAATATGTAGGTTTGTGTGTTTAACATGTGTGAATGAAACAAAACACAACTCCAGGTACGTTTGTGATGCGAAAACAACATTAAAACAGCATAATATGAACTCTTTAACTGCTTTGTCAACTGAATATAAGTCGACTGAAAATGAAAAAAAACAAAAAAAACACGCCATTTCAGCACAATTTATTTTTATGAACTTAAACATGTCATGAACCCCGCGGCTCTTTAATCGCAGGTGTACGGCGCCGCAGTCTCCACACAGGCCTCGCTTCAGTAATTGGTGTGGGCTTTGGAGAGAGCGATCACTTCCCCTGCTCGGTGTGGAATAAGTGTCACCTTCGTAGGACGTCCTGACGCCGCGGTCCTCAGAGGGAGGAGAGGAGAGAGGAAATCGCATCCACCTCATCCTGCTTCCCGAGATAATGGCCCAGACTCAAGAATAACAAGCTTCAGTGGTACTTTTAACTCAGTCCGGATGTCCACGGGTAATACCAACTAGACGTGTTTATATGCACTTCACACAGCACTGCACAAGCAACTTGCGTGAATGTTTGGCCACCCGATACTTTGCAGCTGATGTCGTCAACATTCCCTGGGAGTGTGATGCTAACTGTTGGCACGGCTCTGTCTAAAGGTCTGTTTCACTTAAATCTGACCATAAAGAACTGACTTATCTGAAAAGTCACGTGAGCTGATTTGTGCTGTTAAACACATAAAACACACAAGCCTACAGTTTTTCAGTTAATCACGCTCACCTTTTCGTTGAAAATCAAACACCTAAAAAGGACCACTTGTATTGATCACAGGCTGTTGAAAATGTGCCGTTTAAATCAATTTTCTGGGCCCATTTTTTTGCCGTTTTTGCTTCTTTGTGCATTGTGTCACCCTGATAATTGGTGAACATTCCTGCTAATTTCACGAGGCTTTTGAAGGATTTTTTCATATAATTACATCAGCTCCCACAGGTGAACGCTGTTGTCCTTGGGCAAGACACTTAACCCGCCTCGCCCCCAGTATCTGCGTACACTGTTGTATGAATGTGTGAATTGGGTGAGAGGTTCCTTGTTGTAAACATAGTCCGTATATATGAGTGGACTAAGTGAGTGTGACGTCACCACAGCGTTCAGCGCCGCTCAAACGAGGCTCACGATGCCACGGTTACAGAAGCGAATCTGGAGCCACCGCGAGTATCATAGCAACCACAAGAGCCAATCATGAGTGAGGTTGTTAAATGTGCCGCCCTCCTCAGAGCGGCGATACTCTGCACCATTCTGCACGGACCGCTGTATTTCAGTGATTCTTGAGAATAATAAGGAAACTTTTAGCTTTATCATCAAACTTTAAATAGTAAGTTTAACTCATTGATTTATGTTCTATGTTCTGTTGGCAATTTAACGAAATTCACTTTACTTTATGCTACTTAAGTTATGCTAATTAAGATTCTAGTAACGTTTTACCACTTGTTAAACACATGAATCTGGTTAAAGCCCAGAAAAGTCACGCTGTCATTGGATAAATATAAATGTCATTCAAAACCTGTCAAAACAGGGTGACCTCCCCTGGCAGAAAGGGCAGGAAGGCGAGAACAGGGCTTAATTAGCTACGAAACGTGCTAGCTGTCAATCAAACCTGTTGCTAACGCTCGGCGGCAGCGACCTCAGGGAATGAAGGCGTCTGATTGGTCCGTTATTTATGTTCATATCTTGATTTAGGAACAAAACAGCAAAATGAAAAATTCAGGATCCTGTGTCGTGGGTTCATACGAACATTTTAAGACCAAAATGACGAGGCCACAGCAGCAGTTACGGAGAGAGGAGCGATAAGATCTCAGTGTAAGTCAATGGGAAAAAGGGAAAGAAGAAGCCAGAAGAGCCTCCTGGAGCACTTCCTGTTTGGCACGCGGCGGCTAACGGGTTAGCTTTGTCCATTCATATATACGGTCTATGGTTGTAAAGCGCTCAGAGTGACTTGAAGGAGGAAAATGTGACCAGTGACAAAATGGACAAAAAGAGGTCATGCTACTAGAATGACAAAACAAAATTAAAGCTGCAAGCGGCATCAAACGGCCCTCAAACGGCTTCACACTTGACCGACCCGGCACTCCCGTTAACTCAGTGTTGACCACTACTTGTTTGCAATAATAGTAGTGGTCAACACGCCCTCAACTTCGTAAGACAGCTGTGAAAGCAATAGAAAAAAAAAAACTAAAATTGTGAGGCCAAAAGTGGAAACTAAATGACACAATTTACATATTAGGAATTATGTCAACATCTTGTTTTGTCTCATTGTTATGGATCCAATCTATCTCCTCTCATTTTCAAGAAATTAGGTCTCATTACTAAATAGTAAATAACAAAGACAAGCCTGACTATAAAGCATGACAGAAAATACTAACCAAAACAATCGTATTGCACCAAATAGAGTCTTAAACTTCAGAAGATCTTGAGTTATACCATTATTTATCCTTTTATCGCAGGTTTAGAAACAGCCAATTTATCTATCTTTTTATCTATATCACTATCTCATTGTAGCTAATTATAACCATTATCCAGTGTATTTTCTTTATTGGGAATTTAAAGAAACATCTGTCTTCGCTTTGAAATGGAGCAAACCTGGAATAAAAGCACATTTAACGAACTTTTTCTTTGCTCTGGTGAACAGCTACAGACTGAGAAGGCAAATGCTATTCCAGTAAATAGTCCAAGCCATGCTCTGTTGGCTTTGTTGATATTTCGCTTTAGCATGCGAGTCCATAACTGCGCAAGTTTTAAAATGAATATAGCGCAGAATATAGGGACCCTTTGTGAGCGTATGGTGTGGGAAGTTTTAAAAGGAAGCCAGAAGTTGTTTCAGAGTGGAAAACAAGCTTCACACTGACAGTAAATACATTTTAGAATATAATATATGTATAATGAACTGATTAGACAAACATGAAATGCAGAATTGCTATATTAATGGGCCCATATTATGTTCTGATCTATGTTATAATGTAGTTTTTTCATCACAAACAGACCTGGAGTCGTGTTTTGTTTCATTCACACAACAAAACACAACTCCAGGTCTGTTTTTGAGGAGGTAAGAACATTCTAACATGGCTTAAAGTTCACGAGAGTCCGTTTTGCGTAATATAGGATCTTTAAAGTGATTTAAATATACCTTCGAGATACATGTGAGTCATTTCCCTGATGAATATGTCAAGTTCATCGAGGAGTGGAATTACTTACCGCAACATAATTAACCATCCAACGCTCGTTACAACACGAGAAAGGCCCTTCTGCTTATATACTTATATGCTGTATGTATATATAGATTTAATTTAAAGTTTAGACCTTCCTGGGATTCTTGTACTAGTTTTAAGGTCTTATATTATGCAGCATTGACTCTTGTGAGCTTTAAACCGTGTTAGAGTGTTGTTACCTCATCAAAAACAGACCTGGAGTTGTGTTTTGTTTCATTCACACATGTTTGAGTCATTCTTATTATTAGTCTGTCTACATCGCCAAAGCTCAAAATGCTCTGTTGCACCTTGTGATGTCATGAAGCAGTAATTTTAATGTAGTGCTGCCGCGATTATTCGACGTTGTCGACGTAATCGATTATGAAAATGAGTCGACTACAATTTTTTTGGTCGAATATTCGCCTTTATTTATTTTTGGTCTCAAACGGCTCGTCCAGAGACCTTTTGCTTGCCTGAGATCAGGTATTTCCCCTCCACACCACTAGTCGTACTACACTCGAGGCCGACACCGGTGCGGCGGGCAGCGGCTACACCCGAGGCGGACACCGGCGCAGCTAACAGCGGCTACACCCGAGGCGGACACCGGCGCAGCTAACAGCGGCTACACCCGAGGCGGACACCGGCGCGGCTAACAGCGGCTACACCCGAAGCGGACACCGGTGCCGCGGGCAGCAACTGCGCCCGAGGCCGACACCGGTGCTGCTGACAGCGGCTACATCCGGGGTTGACGCCGAGGTGGCTAACCTCGGCTTCACCAAAGGCTAACAGCAGTGGTAAATAATGGCACCGCCAAAGAAAACAAACTTGAGGAAGTATTTGCCGTGCGCACTCTGCTGGCTGGTCTCTCTCTTTCTCGACCACGACCACGATGCATGAGGTATTGAGAATACCGTTGCATATGCTGCTCGTGCAAACTCGTTAAATTGTGTGTGCATATCGTTGTTCAACATTGTTGAATGAGCACACACAACAGACATAACAGCAATAACCTTTGCAACTCGCACGCACAGCACACACAAGGTAAAATCTAACACACACACTTGTGTGTGTTAGAACCGCTTTTTTTTTTATTAGTCGTTTAGATTAGTCGACTAATCGAAAAATTAGTCGAGAGATTAATCGTTAGAAAATTAGTCGTTAGTGGCAGCACTATTTTAATGTTAACAGCTCCTTTTACCTTATGTTCAGTAGGCAATTCTAGCCTCAAAATGCAGAGTTTGTGTATTAAACATGTGTGAATGAAAGAAAACAAAACTCTGTATGTTTCTGGTGCAGAAACATTGCAACATAGATCAAAAAAGAAAAGAAAAAACAGCACCTTCAGATTTCAGTCTTCTCTGAAATGCTCTTTGAACTCTGAACAGAATCCTGCTTTCTAAATCTCATATCGAATCAGCTACGAGACAATAACCTTTTAAAAGTCCTATATAACGCAAAATTAAGAGGTTTACATCATATTATTACCCCATCTTCATCAAAACATACCTGGAATTGTGTTTTGTTTAGGGCCATCAGCGTTAACGTGTTAATCGCGACTAGATTAATGCAATCCACAATGTGATTAGAGTTTGCCAGCCTTTTGTCCCTTCTAAAAACGCGCTGATTTATTTATTTTTTTTACTCGTGGTTAGAGTTCGCCGACTTTTCCTCTTTTCTACACATCCGCAGCTCCTCTGGCTGTTTCGCGTTTGAACTTCAGAGCGTCATGCTGTAGTAAACTTACCGCTGTGATGGAGAAACAGGCATTTCTGGACTTTTGAACTGCTCATTTGACTTTAAAAAACTTCCAGATGCTACAATTTACAAGTCAAGAGTTAAATGCAGCCTGTGTCGAGCAGAGATTCAGCACCAGCGAAGTGCGTCTAGTCTAAGTCACCACCTCTGAGCTAAACCCCCGGGTGCAGCGACCGGAGCGTCCGAGCCAGACCTCAGATCGGATGAACTACTGTTTGGCAGAGTCGCCTCAGACCTGTGGATAAACACACGGCAAAGAAAATAAGTACAGCAATTGCTAAATGGATAAGTACTGCTTTACATTATGGCTTTAAAACGGTCTTGAAATGCAAAATAACACAATTTTAAACATGCAATTCAATATGCGATTAATCACGATTAACTATGGAATTTCTGATCTTAATCGCGATTAAAAAATAATCGTTTGACGGCCCTAGTTTTGTTTCATCCACACAGGTATGAATAATACTTTTATTATTAGTCTGTCTACATCAAGAAAAAAACACAAAACGCTCTGTTACACCTTGTGATGTCATGCAGTGGTGGTTTTCAAGTTAAGAACTACATTTTACCTTTAGTTCAGTTCCAAGTGTGAAATCGTCCAAATGGTTCTAGTGAAGGTGTGTGGAGTTTAAAAACACAGTGGAGCACTTCCTGTATCACTTCCTGTATCACCGCATGACATCACAAGGTGGAACAGAGTGTCTGGGTGTGAATGAAACACAACACGACTCCGGGTATGTTTGTGATGAGGAAACAACATTATAACATACTGCAGTTCAGAAAATAAGAAGAAAAATACAAAAAACTTGTACAAAATCCTCACAAATACAACTTCTTTTTTCCACTGTTTTCTCCTCCACACACACTCACACACACACAGGCTATAAACAGTGCTAATGTGTGCGTCAGTGTGGTGCTGAGCTGTGTGAGGTGTGAGTTTGGAGCAAAAGTGTCTCCGTCTCTGTTGTCCCTGTCACTGTAGGGGCTGCATTATGTATGAGATCGCGCTCACTCTAAACTCCTTTCTGCACATTATCATCTCATACTGAGGCTGCCAGTCAGACCAGCCACACACATTCACACATGTTTAGCAAATGCCTCCATAAATAGAGGTAAGTTATAGACTAAGATACTGGACTGTCGTCAGAGGAGCTCGATTTTATATATATACTAGACAAATGACAGGAAAAAAACAAAACACCACTATTTATGTTTCAATACTAGAGACAGATTGACCAGCAGAGATGGGACGAGACACAATTTCCGCAAAACAAGACAAGAACATTAGTTTCTATAGAACTTTTACAAATATTTACAGTGTCAGGTGCATAAATCTATGTTTAAAATTTATATTAAGCATTTTTAGTGTAAAATGGCATGTGGTGCGACCGAGAATAACCCTAAAATTGTTTTATTTTCTAAAACTTGGTTGGGATGTTAATCTAAGTTCTGAGTAATATGAAGTGTATAGAAACAAACTGTTGGTGTTTCTTTATATTTTTAATGCATATTGATATTTTCTTTTGCTCCACTATGACAGTCTCCTGCTTGTGTTTAATGAACAAACTACTGCCCTGGAAAATGCATCAAATGAAGAAAAATGCCTAAAAAATCCCATTTACCCAAGTCGACTTTGTCTGTTATTAAAATTCCAACCATAGAATTACTGCTGTTATTAGTCGCACCACATGACATTTTAACAATTAAAGTACAAAAAACATGCAGAATAACTCATGATTTCTGAAAAAAAAAAATGATTTGGTTCCATGGAGGTCAGAGGCGCTACAGAAATGTGCTGAATTATTATGAATTTTGAACCTTTTAACTGAGGAAACTGCAATTGGACTGAAAATTTAGGCGTCCTGTCATTGACCCATGATAAATAAATAAATTGTTCAGTCCAGTTCCCAATTTTGACCTCACCACTTTTGCTTTACTTTATTTCTTATTTTTGCTGTCATTGTAGCACCGCTTTTTGGGATTACAGCTTCTCAGAATATGTAACTCACCGGTACTTCATTTTGTTATCCACTCCAAACGTAAAAACACGGGGGGAAAAAATCTCACAAGATCATTTTCAGCCCGAGATCTTGTCCCATTCCTTTTGACCAGTGTTTCACATTATACTATATTACCACCTCCACCATAGACTAAGATACACTGGACTATATTGGCAACAGAATTAGACGTTGTTGTCATTGTATTTTCATAAACTTATTAAAGAGACTACGCTGGTCAAAAATCCAATCCAATCCAATCCACTTGATTTATACAGCACATTTCATAAACAAACGGTTGCCAAAATGCTGCACAAATAACAACAATAATGATATAATGATCAAATAAACGCTCAGATTTAATCATACTAGTCTTAAAACAATAAAACTAGTCAAATAAAATAAGGGCAAAACCATAGAATAGCAATAACTAAAGAAAAACAATAAAATAAATAAGTAAAAGGTACAGAGGAGAAGCCTGGCCCCCCCTGGTTTTAAGTCTTGTCTTAGCCCCACGGGTCCATCCAAAGCTTTAAAAACAGACAATAAAATCTTAAAATCAAATCTAAAATGAACAGGAAGCCAATGCAAAGACGCAAGGATTGGGGTTTCTGTTCTTTTGGTTCCTGCTAAAAGTCGTGCCGCAGAGTTTTGGAGTGACCGTAGTCGGTAAAGTGCAGTAAAGTGCACGACAGTAATCTCGGTGTGATGAAATAAAAGCGAACACGACTTGTTCCAAAAGTTTAAAAGAGGGAAAGACTGGTTAAAGATTAAATATAAGCAGAGAGTGACTTTTATACTCCATAAATTGAATGGGAAATGATTCAAATAAAAATGATTTGTGCTACTATAGTCTTAACAAAATCTGTCGTACATTTATTCAGCTACAGATGGGTTTTATAGCTCAAAAATACATAGAAAAAAAGACATTGCGGCTGTGAGCGCGGTCGTCTCTCCACAGATTTGTCTCCATGAAGATAGAAAGGTTTAATATCACACTGTGAAACATTCCAGACAAAGCAATAACATCTCCACGGAGAAAAGCAGGTGATGAACCCTCCACAGAAAAGTTACATAACGCACCTTTAATCACTGTTTAGCGTGTGTTATTTGTTGTGTCCCGGCCAAACAGAAGCACTGGCTGATTCATACAAGTGTACACTGCAGCGGGGCTTACAACAGGGACACAGAGGAGCAAACAGAAACAGCAGCAGCAGCAGCCGACGACATGTGTGAGAGGTGAGCCAGGCCAGCACAGAGACAAAACTGCTCTTTTCAGACAAAACAATGGTCCTGTAGATTTATTTTCAGCTGTTCTTCTTGAAAATATAAGACAGGCTTCTACTTGATATGTTTAAAAGGTACATTTTTGGTACAGATTGTATTGTTTTTGCCTTAATTGTTCCACAGTCGCCATAAACATATCTATCTTGCATTTATTCAATTACAGGTGTTTTTATTGCTTTAAAAAAAAAACATGGGTAGTGTCACCTCTCCGCAGATCTGACTTCTAACTTGGCTTGGATACCACAAAATGTTGCACAGTGCACCTTTAAAGTCACATGTAGCCTGTATTTTTTGAGTCTTCATGGTTATTATCGAAACTGCTATTGACTCGACAATGTTATGAAAAAGATGTGTGTAAGAAGTTTTGTCCCTTAATACAGCCATGAACTAAAGCAGGCATGTCCAAACTATGGCCCATGGGCTAAATGTGGCCCACAGACCTACTGTTTTGGCCCTCAGGCTTCCAGGTGAATTGGCCCATACTCCCACAAGTCGTACTTTTTACTGCATGTTTCTGAAATCTACCTTGATCAAGCAAATGTAGTGTCCTTTTGAGGGTCTAAGCCTGAACAAAGATCATTCAAACCTGTTATAAACGCACAGATTTGAATTACTCACTGTTTTGACCATCAGTCTATGACCCTCGATCAGCCTCACGCTGGTCTGTGTTTTAATATGTGGCTCTTGATGAAAAAGTTTGGACACCCCTGGACTAAAGATAGAATAGCTCATAACTAATTGTAAGTCAATTAATTAAAATACTGTCCAATACAACATTAAATGCTAAATAATAAATTCCACAAACTAAATAAAATGCTAAATACAATAAATCAATTAAATACTGTCCCACTTTAACTGTAGGCTTTTAACTGTATGTTTTAAATTGCACTTAACTTGTTTATTTGTTGTAAGGCGACCTTGGGTGTTCAGAAAGGCACCTAATAAATAAAATGTATTATTATTATTATTATTATTATTATTAAAGGACTTAAATGACTGCCTTGGATATGTACTTGACTGCTTTACACCAGAGATGTCCCAATCAAGTTTTTTGGGCTTCCAATCCGGTCCAATTTTTTTTTAAGGAGTGCTCTTTCCAATACCGATCCGATATCCTTTTTTTTTTATAGCTCTGGTAGCGCCGTCTCTGTAATGTAGTATCATGAAGGAAGTTCGTACCTTAGCTCCAAAAAGTCCATTAGACGCCAAAAGCGTTATCTACCTCACCTCCGCCAGCGTTTGCTGCTGTGGCTTTGTCCCCTTGGGGTTGTAAATCTCCAACTCCCGTGACTGAATCCAGTACTGTCCGATATTCATAAAAGAGCCGGATCAGGAGCCGATACAGATACTGAATATGTTTCTAAATACCATCTGGCCACATCCCAGCAAAGCACCTCCAAACTACTCTCTTGACCTACTAATGCACGAAATTTTTTCATTATTATTATCATAGACTGTAGTAAAACGTTCCCAAAACATATTTTCTTGACCACAGTCCTTTTCCTCATAGCGTATACCGTTGCTCAGGCACAGTCTCTGGAGAGCAATTTGTTTCCCCAGCATAAACAAGTGATGGAAAACGCGCAGGGCTGTGAAGCTGTGTACACTTTTCACAGACCGTTTACATTCTCGAAACAGCAGGCCCGCCAGGCAAAAAGCACACTTTAAAACACAAGGCAAATTTGAATAAATGTGTAAAAAATTATAACTGTCAAGGCTGTGTCCCGCTAGGTCGCAGCAGAGTAAAACCAGCTTTCGAACTTCGCCTTTTCTTTTTGATGCCCATCTCTTCTGCTCCAGTCTGCGGCACACGTCCAAGGCCATTTTAGTCAGCGCAATAAAAAGGATTTGGTCGGTCGGGCGTTCACTGGGGAAATCAGGCCCAACTTCAAACCGGTTCTTCTAATAAGGCCGGCAAACCCAGTCAGACGCGTTACATCAGCCTACCCACAATGCCCCAGTCATCTTGGTGCGGATAGACTTGGGTTTGTCTTGGATCAAATGATGACAGTGTTCAACAAGAGATTAAACATGACGACCGGTTATGAAGTCATGCTGTGTTACTAAAGTTTTAGCTCCAAACTTTGAGAAATGTTTTTTTTTTTGAGCCGATACTGCTTGGCGATCCGATATTTTTCTTGCTTTGTTGTGGCCAGTGACCGATATTTGCCGATACCTTAGCCAATAACGTCATTAATCTTTTAAAATCCTCTGCAAGGACCAAATTTTGCGAAGTCAGATTGAAATTTACACATTAACTTAACAGATCAATACCGATATTTGTGAAACTCCCACAATATTACCCATTTCCGATAACCGATAAACCATTCGTAAGAAAAATAATAGAGCTGCTCCTGTCAGCTAATCAATATAATCAGCTAATTGCGCAAAATGCTTTCACTGCTGGGACATAATTAATGAATACAGAAGGGGGTTGGTAAATTTAAATGTTAAAATTCTAAATTATGCTGTAACAGGGTGAGTTCTGGGGCTTAGTCACTAATTGAAAATACCAGGTTCCACATTTGTGAGTTTATCTTTTGGATATTTCATGCCAAAGTACAGTGTAATCAAGAGGGAAATCTGGCTCTTGTCCCCCTGGAGTATGAAACTGTAATATTCTCAAATCTGAAACTACCAATTGCACAAGTATAAATCAAGCTGAAAGCAGTTCGTGTAGGAGTCTCAATTATGGAAAATGCACATAATAACTATAAATAAATAATATAATAAGAAATCAGCTCTATTGGCTAGGGCCTGACCCATATGGATTTTTTTTTTTGTGGTTGATATAATACAGATAAAATGGGAGCTGGAGCTGCCGATATATTTAGTGATGTAAAAATTCACTGTAAATCTTCAATTGTTTATAAAACTTAGGTTTGGCTCTATTGGATTTTAAATTGGGTTTATTTGAGCGACATTTATTGTTATTCTGCCTCTTTACGTCATATTTAAAGACAGTAGGTCGGCCTAATGGCGTTTTTGCAGGCATTTTCTAGCCTGTAAACAAAGTAAACTACCGCCATTAGCTTTTAGCAGTAAATGCGTGCAAGCCGTGGTAATTAATTATATGCTAAATGCCGATGATTCACGCTTCTATTCACAGCTCATTTCCATGTCAATGCAGGTCAGTACAACAACACAGACACAGACAAATGACTCCGCAGATAAATATTGAAGCGGAGCCACATATTAGGACATTTATCTGTCTGTAAATTGGATTAAATGGACATAAGCTTTATAATGAGGTAAAACAATGTCCACGTGGACTATCTGCCCATATCGGCAAGATTTAGGCCCTACTATCGGTCATAAGTCTCCAGCACAGGCTGATATTTTGTTTTGGCCAATCTACTGTCTACAGAGTACACACAAAGCTTTATTTGAACAGTTTAATGCAAATAGATAACTGCTCAAAGCTACAAAACTGCATAGCCCTCCTGAATGCTTGTGCCAAAAAAGGTACTGCTTGTGAGTTTGTCGTAAAATAAAATAACACTTTGGTGATAATAACCAAAAATATCAGCCCCAAAATATCGGTAGACCTCATCGGCCAGTGGTTGCTCTGGATTCTTCACAATCGGTATCGGCATCGGTCATGAAAAAAACCCATATCAGACAATCTCTAACCTTAAGTCAAAAGCAGACGCCTTAAACTTCGCAGTAAATAAAGTGTCAGCCTATAAATGATCACTGATAAGAGGCTGCACATCTGGTCACCAAAGTTAATGTGCTGACGTGATTCATGGTCAAATAACGGATAAATGAGCCGCCATTGTTCATTGTCAAACTGGCCAAACTTTTGCAATAAAATGACTTGTTCGTTATAATAACACATTTGAGTGACAATGTTATCAACTCAGCAGCAAGAACTCATATTTGTCATCTGAATTATTAATGGTCCAGAAGAACTCAGCCTTAATACGCAGGGTTTGTGTGATAAACATGTGTGAATGAGACAAAACATAACTCCGGGTATGTTTGTGATGAGTAAACAACATTATAATTTAGATTAATAACATAATATGGGCTTAGCTTTTACAGAAATCGCAGTTTATGGCTAGTTTTGTGCCTTGAAGAGGTAGATTAGCAGCATCAGCCATAGTTACGCAACATATAGACTAAATGTTTTGAGCAAATACAATAATTTAAATATGTGCCGTGCATATTTTTACATTTACAAAACAACAAGACTGTCTGGAGGCAAAAGATGTTTTTTGTGTGTAGGAGTCAGATCTCCGTAACAGGCACAGAAAATGTCTGAGTGTATGAATTAGTTCTGACTTCTTAAAATGAAAATGTCTTTATTAACATTATAATAATTTCCTGATAGCCATTACATAAAATGGACTGGCCTATTTTTCATCAGAGCATAATACATAACCAGTAAGTATAGGAAGGGAAGCCAAATGTCTGAATTATGTAAGACTATCATGACCTATAAAAGCTCTTCAAACCAATCCTGGACTTGTTCCAAAAAGGCTAGAAGCATTATTCTGGTACAGAGAGCCTGGATAACAACCTGAGTCTTGGTATAATAAGGTTTGCACAAAACTCTTTTCCTTCTAGCTCACAACATCAAACTGACCATGCAGGTAGACCGAAGCGGGCTAATAATGTGCTCTGAGTCAGCTAAGGGAATCAGAATTCAGGGCAGAAACAGGAAGTAAAAAAATCATAATTAAAGGAGACATCGTTCGCAAAATCGACTTTTTGAATTTTTAACCATTGTGTAATTGTTTTCCCTGTTGATTTATCCACTTATATTGAGAGTAATTTGTGCATTTTTGAGTCTTTCTTCTCCTGCCACCGGTACACACCCTCTGCTCTGTACTGACATTCATTCATTCATTCCTTTTATTTGTTTGAGTGAGGGACATTACAAACATAAAGACATGTACATGGACAAATTTGGGACCATTTCTGTCGCTCAGAAGGAGTAGGTTGAAGTTTAAATAACGTGTCCAACGCCAATTGTTTTACATTAACATTTTTTTAACCTCTGGAGAGCTTACTTGTCGTATACATTGCGTAAATATACATATGTGAACACTAAAACTTTTATTGTATTTTTGTAATGTTATTGTACATTTGTGTAATTTTTAATGTGTAAGTTTTTAAGTGTATTTTCTTTTAGGATGGCTTTTTGACATCTGGCAAAGGGACTAGTGATGCAAATGAGCTCTTATCAGCTAATGCGGCACATTTACATTGTTTTGATGTTGATTAATGTGCATTGTCCCCTTTTCAAATAAATAAATAAAATATATATGTACAAATATATATTCATTCACATGTACATACATATATACACACACACATATATTTATATACATACACATACATATCTAAAATATCCAGTACATATATTCAGTATAAATGTACATACACACATACATATGCATAAACATATATATATATATATATATATATATATATATATATATATATATATATATATATATATATATATATATATATATATATATATATATATACATGCACAAATATATTTTCATTTATGCTTGTACAAACTAATAACGATAAAAAAGGCACAAAATAAACAGTAATGAGAATGAAAAATACAAGGACTTTTTGTTTTCATTTTTGGTCGTACAAACTAATAATAATGATTAAAAAAGGCACTATTCGTTTATGATCGTATCAAAACAAAATGAGAATGAGGAATGTAAGGATTTTAAATTTTTTTTATCATTTATGATCGTATTAAAATGAAATGTAATAATAAAGAAAAGCATGGGTATAGTTAATAGTGGTGGTTTACTTGTGAAGACAGTGTTTCTCGTCTTCTAGGTATTTTTCTTGACTTTGATCTCCAATTTGATCTTATTAAACTGTGATGGAAAATTTCTGGCCTTGCTAAACTAACAGTATGTATTGTTTGGGTTTAGATAATTAGTAACTCACAAGTGCTAAAGCATCTCTGTGTTCATGGTCACAGGCAGCGGTGTGATCTGCTGTGTCTGGGCTTCCTAAGACAAGACATTATGTTCAGCCAATATCTACCAGGGTTAAGACAACAGGTTGTTGTTTTATTCATTCTCATCATTTAGACTTATTGGTACACTTGAGTTCATCTAATCCATGCCCCAGTTTAACCCAGATAAATCGTCTCCTTCCGAAGGCTGTTTAGACTAAATACTATTGTATGTTTTCTCTCATGTTGATATGATGACATCTGAAAACTGTGTAAGAGCCTGTTTTTGTTTTGCCGTTCATTCAGATTCGGGACAGACGGACCTCGCGTGAGGGACAGAAGGTTTCTTTTTCACTTTCTCTGTAATTGTGCACAATTGCTTTAATCAATCCAGACTCTTTGATTGAAGACAACTTCTCTCCAGTTTTTATTCTTCTCAGATTAAAAAATCCACAACACTGCACGTGACTTGGCAGTGTCATGTCGCCATTCTGACTGATCCAGCTTTTTAGGCTCTGATTCCGATATCGATACTTTAGCTTTAAGTATTTGCCGATACCCAGCATTAACCGATACCAGTGTCAGGATGGAGAATGGCCTTTTTACCCCCAAAAAACACAGTAAACAATTACTGTATTTTTTGGACTATAAGTCGCTCTATACGCCAAAAAATGCATAATGAAGAAGAAAAAAAAACATATATAAGTCGCACTTTTTGGGGGAAATTTATTTTATAAAATCAGAAACCAAGAACTGACATTTCATCTTGAAAGGCAAATTAAGTTATAATAATAAAAGCAACCAAACAGAGAACAATCTGTGGATCATTTGTTCATTTGTTTTCAATACAGAACCAATAATAAGAAAATGAAAAAACTCTTTATTATTTGTTTCTAAAACCAGAATAAAAAAACAGATATCGATTTGCTTTTTCATTTTTAATTCATACATACGATTCATATATTTGGTCTATGGACTGTCAGTGTGAAAAATGTAATATATAAGTTCATTAAGAGACATTTCGAGCCTACTTCAGCCTGTAAATATCTGTCTTATTACATCAAATTAAAGATCCAATCAGGATATCGGCCGAATCGATGCCCGATCCAGCCCTGGTTCAGCTCCAATATTCAACACCAGTATCGGTATCTGTGCGTCCCTAATGTTGGCACGAATGTAAAAACCGTCTGCTCCTCGCTTAGTGCGATGGTGTGACAGCGCAGTCCAGCAGAGTTGTAAAAATGACAGCTGAGTGAGAGTTGTTCCGTAATCATCTCCTAATAGCTCATTGGGCTCTGCAATTTTCTATCAGCCAAACTGTTTCTTTTATTAAGTCCTTTGAGATCAATGTTTAGCTCAATATTGCAGTTTAAAATAATGATCCACGGGTGTCGGGTTACAACTATACAGCTGACAAAAGCACAATGCGTCTTCTTTAAACTTGCAGAATATCATTGGTCATTTGCTCCAAACATCATCATCGTTTGTTAGTCTCTGTGATGGCGTCCGGTTGGCAGTCTGGTCTATGCTCTAATTTGATTGACCACATTACAATCCGACAATTTACTCAGGCCTGGTCACCATCAACTTGGCTGCATACAGTAGTTCAGTATTGTTTAGAGCAGGTGTGGGCAAACTTTTTGGCTCGAGGGCCACAAAGGTTCTAAAATTTGATGAAAGGGCCGGACCCGGAGCAGATGGACGGAGTGTTCTAGTCTGACGACATCAGCCCAGCAAATAAAATGAAAATAACTTGCAGGATCCAACGATTTACATGTGGCAGATTCAAACGTCTCAATTCAACTTGTGCACCATATTTACGGCCAATGATTTTCCGTTTCAGAAGTTTTGAATTCCGTTTCATTGTGACACATTTGATAATTCTGTTGACAGTGTTGGGAAGGTTACTTTAAACTGTATTCCCTACAGATTACAGATTACATACCCCAAAATGTAGTTTGTAACGTAATCCATTAAATTACTTAAATAAGTAACTGGATTACTTGATATTGTCACATTTTTTAAAACTACATGAATGTAGCAACCACCTCCTGCAAATTCTTGTTTGGTTTTAGACCTGGTTTTAGTCCTGGTTTAGACCTGGTTTTAGACCTTGTTTAGACCTGGTTTAGACCTGGTTTTAGTCCTGATTTAATGTTTGTTTAGTCCTGGTTTTAGATCCGGTTTACACCTGGTTTAGACCTAGTTTAGACCTGGTTTAGACCTGTCTTAGTCCTGGAGTTAGTTCTGGTTTAGAGGCGCACAGGAGGATGCATGGTCCACTCAGCGTACGCAACAAGACACGATCCACGCGCAGTGTCCACGCCGTAAAAGAGGAGATGCGGCGCGCTGTGCGGGAGGAGGTGCGGTGTGCGCTGTGCAGGAGGAGGTGCGGTGTGCGCTGTGCGGGAGGAGGTGCGGTGTGCGCGGCACACTAGACATATACTTAGTCGCAGTGCTTTATGGGAAGGTTTTCGGACCATGAGTGAGGAAGTCGTGTTCAAGGTATAGTTCTACACCCGGGCACTGTGCCATGGGCCCATGTGGATAATTCGGTTTTATGTATCAATGTATCTAGAGTCCGCCATCTATTGGGAAACGCCAGAATTGCAGTGAAAATAAAACTAATACATTTTATTGCAGTTCATTCATGCTTGGCGGGCCGGATTAAAAAGGTTAACGGGCCGTATGTGGTCCCCAGGCCGTAGTTTGCCCACCCCTGGTTTAGAGGAACGTCTTCTCAAAATGCCATAAGAAAGAAATTGCTTTGTTTTCCCCCACAAACATAAGATCTAAGAAGATTTGTTTTGACAATTCAAACATTTTAAACCAATTTTAGGTTGTCTCTGTGTTTCTGCCTGTCGTAATGGTCCATTGTTTGTCCATTGTTTGTATATTATATTCTATTATTATAAGGGCCCATATTACGCTATTTTCTGATCTGTTATAATATTGTTTCCTCAGCAAACACATAACCATTGTGTTTTGTTTCTTTCACACATGTTTAACACACAAACCCTGAACACACACGGGAAAAAAACAATATCTGGGTAAAGTAAAATGACTTAAATTGAGAACATTTTACTTTATTTGAGTCAATTCAACTTGATAAGTCAAATTATTTGCCAGTGGAATAAGTGTTTTTTCTTAATTCAAGCAACATTTAATTTTGTTTCTTATTTTAATTGAAAAAAAGTTCTTGTTTTTCTTATTTTAAGTGTAGCAATTGCAGATCATTTTAATGGTCAAGTGAAATGTACTCAAATCCTGATAAAACTTTCTTAATTAGTGTCATCTTAACTTGGCTCGATTTTGTTTTTTTTTGCAGTGCAGACTTCCTGTTAAACAGAAAACACTCTGTTCCACCTTGTGATGTCATATGGTGATTCAGGAAGTGCTCCACTGTGTTTTTAAACTCCACACACCTTCACTAGAATCATTAAATAATTTCAGCCCTGGAACTGCCGATCTCTACTGAACAAAAAGGTAAAAAGTAGGTGTTAACTTGACAACTACCACTTCATGACATCACAAAGTGGAACAGAGCATTTTGAGCTTTGGAGATGTAGACAGACGAATAATATAGAGTTACTCAAACATGTGTGAATGAAAAAAAACAAACAAACACAAGTCCAGGTGTGTTTTTAAGGAGGTAACCGCATTATAACATGGCTTAAAGGAGTTCATTTAGAGTAATACAGGACCTTTAAACCATGTCCCAAAAGTCGGAAGAAAATTGAATCCATGTGCAGGAATAATGCATTTAAAGTATAAAATGTCATCGCTTTTGACATTACTGTAAAATGCAATTACAAAACTGCCATAATTACAAGACTCTTAAAAAACTTCTATGTGACCTACATATCACCCGCCTAAAAAACACATTTAATTACTGTGGGGTTTCAGTAAAAATCATTACCAGTGGCAACTTAGAGCTGAAGAACTGAAAGGTGAAATTAAAAACCGAAAACACATTACAAATAAATCACTAAAATAATGGAAAGTTTAATCAAGACTCGACTCGCTCTATCAATTTGTGTGATTAAAAGCGAATAACAACTTTTTATTATTCTTTGAAATGGGCTGTTTTCTTCATTGTGGCGTCTCTTCTGGGAGATTATTACACTCACTGTTTTCAATGGGACTCAGTGTAATTAATGTGTTTGACTGCAGTCAAATGAAGCTCACTGAAGCTAGCGTTTGTAGAGGAATTTGGAGCCAGGTCCATATTAGAAATAGGAACTAATTTATGTACAAATAGGAAAATAAAACACACCAGGATCACGCAGAGGGGGTTAATATGAAGATTTTAAGACCAAAACGAGGAGGCTCCATGCAGCAGTTTCAGAGCGGGGGGAGAATATTCCAGTGTTTATGCTGCCTTCACGTGGTGTGGGAAGTGGAAATTAAGAGCGTGTTGTGTTCAAGTGCTTTTGTTGTCATAGTGAAGTGAAACATGGCCGACCCTGACCTGTTACTTGGGTAAAACAGTTTTAATATTACATTTTTTAAATATATATTTTAATATTTTAGTACTATCTTTTATATTGTATCATTTATTGTAATAATATGTGTAAATGGAGATGTTATTAAAATTATGTATGCTGTTCTATGATGCAACAGCATTATTCATGCTACACACCAACCAACTAACAGCAGCAGAGAACGTTTAACAGAATGCAGTGCTTAGGGTTTAGGGTTTAGGGTTAAGGTTTAGGGTTTCGGCTTAAGGCTTTAGGGTTTAGGGTTTAGGCTTAAGGCTTTAGGCTTAAGGTTTAGGCTTTAGGCTTTAGGGTTAAGGTTTAGGGTTTAGGCTTTAGGCTTTAGGGTTAAGGTTTAGGGTTTAGGCTTTAGGGTTAAGGTTTAGGCTTTAGGCTTTAGGCTTTAGGGTTAAGGTTTAGGGTTTATGCTTTAGGGTTAAGGTTTAGGCTTTAGGGTTAAGGTTTAGGGTTTAGGCTTTAGGGTTAAGGTTTAGGGTTTAGGCTTTAGGCTTTAGGGTTAAGGTTTAGGCTTTAGGGTTTAGGCTTTAGGGTTAAGGTTTAGGGTTTAGGCTTTAGGGTTAAGGTTTAGGGTTTAGGCTTTAGGGTTAAGATTTAGGGGTTTAGGGTTTAGGCTTTAGGCTTTAGGGTTAGGGTTTAGCATTCGGGTTTAGGGTTATTTAGTTAGTGCTTAACATGCACAACACTTTCGCTGCTCTCTAACATGCTGAAAGGTCAAAGTTTATCTCGGCAGTTAGTGTATCATAAAAATCTTCCATCTTTCCATTGCAAATTACGAGTGGGTGTTAATGTGCAACTTTGATGTCGGATTTTGGTATTTACGATAATTACCCTGGGACGTGAAGGCACCATAAGTTAATGGAGTTGAAGGAGCTCGAAGCGCCCCCAGGAACACTTCCTATTTGGAACGCAGCAGCGGTTGTCCATTTATATACAGGCTATGAATGCCAATTTGGGTTAACTGTATGATTTTCCCGTGGCTAGCAGTACCTTTAATATGCTAATTTAGTAAATATATTGTTCAGTTTCTCAGTCTATTGCTATGTTATTAAAGATTTAACATCTCTAAGATAGCTGCCATTTTGATATAATAGGAAAAGGCATCTGATGTAAATGTCAAGCAATTTATTGAGGCAAATGCATATGAACACACAGCTACAGAGCGGTGAAGTACCTTTCCAATAAACTGTATATACATGGACACAGCTTCCAAAGAGGAAGTGAACATGGGGGCATTTCCTGTTACGACTGACTTTACATTGAAAAATGATCGATTCTCTCTCTGCAGTGACTCTATTAATCTGCTCTACATGATCCTGGTGTTTTTATTTCACTATTTTGTCCATAAATAAACTCCTGTTCCTAATATGGACCTCAAAATTCGCTCCTGTAACTGCGAACCTCATGAGTTTCATTTGAGCCGAGCTGACGTCAAACTCCCTTAGTCCAGTTCCTCATACAGTCCATGGATTTAACGCAAAATCTTTAATAACATATACCTGCTGGCAGCATGAACACATATATAGGCTGGAGAGCGGTGAAGTATCTTGCCCAAGGACACAACAGCACCAGGTAGCAGGTGGAGCCGGGATTAAACATTTAAAAGCCATTTTTACCAGCCTGTAGGCGATTTAAGCAGAACTGAATAAGACAACAAGATCACTTCTCATTTATAGTCTGGAGTTGAACAATTTATTCCCATACATTTATAAAAAATGCATTATGGATATTAGTCTTTAGACTCTTAATATTTTAACATTTTTGAAAATTCTATGGGGAAAATGAAAGAGAAATGTACTTCCTTAACTGCACCAGGCTTTGAAATAGGATTGGGAATCACAGAGTCCCTCATGATTCGATGTAATACTCGATACATTTCTCACGATACGATACTATCACAATTAAGAATGGGACAATAAACAATAATGTCGTTTATCGTGCTAAAAAGGGTAGACAAAAATCAATCGTGGGACATTTTATATAATCGTGATAATCGCCAGCAACAAATAAATTCCCATAAATCACCAGGTTTGCAATAAAAAGAAGATATTTATCCATGATGGTTCCTTGTAGCTCATAGTTTCACTTTCACTAACAAAATGCAACACTATAGTTGTTTAAATAAAGAACCTATTCATAATAATCAATTCTCCTTGCTGATCGTCCATTTTTACTTTGTCTAATTTCTTTGTCTTGTACTGTATATATTGCCTGTTTTTAGTTAATTGTCTTTGTACGGTGTCCTTAAGTATCTAGATAGGAGCCTCGAAATAAAATGTATTATTATAAATCATCATTATTCATATCCATAACATTTTAAACTGTCAGAAACTTAAATAATTATTGTGATATAATTGTTAATCGTAATTATTTTCTGCATGATAATCGTGACACCACATTTCCATATCGTCCCATGTCTAATCTAATCCAATATATTATTACTGATGTATTACACATGATGCTCTGTGATATACTGTTGTTTTTTAAGAACCAAACACATTTTAGCAGCAATATTTCTTTGTTAAACGACTGCCTGTGCAAAGTTAATATGAAATGACATCTATTTTAATCATCAATCATCTCCATTTAACTGTTTTAATCAGATCTCACTATAATGTTTGCTGCTTTTAGTCCAGGCAGAGTTTACACAAGGCTCACAGCTCACGTGCTCTGAGTGCTCGTCTCAGAGTGGCCTGGTGAACAGAACGAGGCCCGGGCTCTAATCTCACGAGGTCCTTCAAATCACACAAAAAGAAAGATGACAATTTTGGTGCCAACCGATAATCTGTGAAAAGGAGAGGTTTAATCATCACCTCAGAACAATCTGAGACAATCTGTCGGAGGAGCAGGTCTTGGTGTTCCAGAGTGGTACGAGCCCGAAGGGAGCGTTTTATGAGGTACTTCTTTTCCATTTGATAAGCAATGTTTAACAGGAGCAGCCGTGTGTTTCTGATGGTAAGTCTGTCATTGCATTTGAATGGAACAGTTTAAAGGGCTCATATTACGCTATTTTCTAGGGGTGTAACAATATCCAAGTCTCACAATACGATATCGTCACGGTCTGAACCTCACAGCACGATATTTATTGCGATATCGTGGGAAAGCTCACGATATTATGATATTCTACATAACAACAAGACTGACATTATAAAATGCTTTGACCAGTCATTTGGTACAACGTTTATTGTCAGTCAGGATGTAACGATATCCAAATCTCTCTGTACGATATTTTCACCATATACATCTCACGGTACGATATTTACTGCAATATTTTGTGGAGGCAAAACTGTGAATCTGCTACTTTTTTTCTCTAAAAATGCCTTCACAAGACTTAATCCAAAGAATGAAGATTTCAAAGCGCTTAGAACAGTTATTTCTTCATGTCGTCTGCACTGAAACGGAGCAAAGGATCATGGTCTATGTAGTTCCCTCTGTTTTTTGGGGGTTTTTTTGCATCATAACTATTCATTTAAGCAAAGAGACTTGTGAATCGATATATTGTGATGATCCACGATATAATTGCAATACCTCTGACGATACGATATCATTTCAGTTATTGTTGCATTCCTACTATTTTCTGATCTATATTTTAATGTTGTTTCCTCATCAAAAACTCACCTGGAGTTTTGTTTCATTCACATGTTTAACACACAAATCCTGCATGTTTAGACTCAGTTCTTCTCTCAAACAGAAAATCTTATGTTTTTAAAATCCACACACCTTCACTAAAATCATTTGGATGATTTCAGCTCTGGAATTGCCCATCTCTGAACAAAAAGTAAAAGGAAAACAGATACGTGACATCACAAGGTGGAACTGAGCATCTTGAGCTTTGGAGATGTAGACAGACTAATAAACATGACAGACAGACAGACAAACGTGTGAATAAAACAAAACACAACTCGCGTAATATAGAACCTTTAACTAAAATACACATGGATTTTATACTAGAAACAATACACCTTTATTAGGAAAAATTGCTCTTGTTAATATTCGCAGATGTTTTTTCTTCACTGACGCTGCAGAAGATAAAAACTACGATCATACCATGTGAAACTGCACATTAATCACAATTATTATCGTTTCATTCTGTTGGCAGGTAACCATTAACCCTGGAGCAGCCTCGAGTGAACACAGATACGGGGATGGGACAATAAATAATAATAATTATCGTGATAAAAAGGGCAGACAATAATCGTTCGTGGGACATTTTATATAATCGTGATACTCGGCAACAACAAAAAAAACTGCCATCAATCACCAGATTTGCTTATCCATGATGGTTTCTTGCAGCTCATCGTTTTTTTCACATTCACGAACAAAGTACAACACTATGACAATCGTTTAAATATGGAACCTATTCATAATATTCAAATGATCATTATTCATTTCCACTCTTGTTAATATCGGTGTTTATCAACTGTAAACTAATGATGATTCAAAGATGTTTTTTCTTCACTGACTCTGCAGAAGATAAAAACTACGATCACACCAGGTGAAACTGTTCATTAATCGCAATTATTATCATTTCTTTCTGTTGGCAGGTAACCATTAACCCTGGAGCAGCCTACTCGAGTGGCCAGAAAGTGGACACACAGAGTGATGCTCAGTGAGTGCACGGCCTTGGGGAGAAAGATTGAAAAGTTCAATTGCTTAACCATTTTGTACTCAGATTCTCAGACTTCAGACTTACTATGTACCAAAGGTGAGATGGCTCCTAGTTCAGACCAGTGCATTAGAATTTTTTCAGCCAATAAATCATAAATGCAGATATAACATTCCAGCTTTTTCAGCTCTGGCTTTAAGTTTTTGCTGATTTATATTGACCGATATCAGTGTAAGGGCAGAGAATGACCTTTTCCCAACAAAAAAACGCACTTAACTCATTACAAATTTGATCCAATTGTGGTATGTAGTTGTTATTTATCCAGCAAGGAACTGAACAGCTTTTTCTGAATAAAAGTTTAAACATTTTGAGACGCTCTAGACCTAAATCAGCCTCTAAATAGTCAAATTAAATGCCGAACCGATGCTCGATCCAGCAAAATTTCCTGGATCAGCGTTGATATCCGATTCCAGTATCGGTGTCGGTGCATCCCTAGACAAAAATATGTTTGTTGTGGCTAAGAAGAGCTCAGCAATAAACGGACGCGACTTCTCTTTAATAATAATAATAATAATAATAATAATAATAACAATAATAATAATAATAATAATAATAATAATAATAATAATAATAATAATAATAATAATAATAATAATAATAACAACTTTATTTGTCATTGCACATAGTACAACAAAATTAAGTGCAATCCATCAGTGCAGATAGAAATAAATGAATAAATAAAAACACACTCATGCATCTCAAGTTAAAAGATTAAGAAAGTTAAAAAGTCATTTAGAATTTTGCTGTGTTTAAAAACGTGATGGTTCTTGGATGAAAACTGAGTCTATTTGTCATCATTTTTTCACATTGACTTGACATTGAAAAAATTGAAAACAAGAAATTAAATATATGAAAAGTCTCGCAAGCTCGCTCGGGGCTAATCAGCTAAGTGGGAGCCGAACTAGTGACCGAAAGAGCTATAATTTTATTTAGGGCTGAAACGATTACTCGAGTAACTCGGATAATTCGATTACAAAAAATATTCGGGGCAAATTCTTTGCCTCGAGGCTTCGTTTAATTCATGTCACCAAAGTCAATTTATTTAAAATGTCTCTGCTATCGTATCGCTCCTCCTTTGTAGACTGCTGCGCCAGTCTGGGATCACTGTTTCACACGGACAGTTATCAATGACGTACATGTCAAAGATTTGAAGCGGCGCGATTTATTCCACGGTGTGGAAATGGCAGATAATGATGTGGCCGGTGCCAGTGTGCACTGGCAAAGCCAACCTGATGTACCGCAACAGTACGTCTTCAATGCTGCAGCACTTAAAGCGAAACTTAAAGCGTGAACTGTACTTCTCTAAGCGGAGTCGGAGAATCTACGAGGTAATATACTTTTACGATTGCTCACTGAAATGAAAAGTAACGCCTATTAGAATGTACAGTATTTGTAATTATTTGTAACCTGTGTTATGAGTTGATAGTAACGAGGCATAATGAGCAGCAAGAGAGCAAATGATCTCACTCAAATCGCTCCCTTCCTCACGTATACACAGACACACGCACACACTCGGTGTTTCCCACATCAGAAACGTCTAGTTCGTTGTTCTACTTTTACCAAAAATCTGATTTAATCTAGAACCGCTGGCATCAATAATTCCAATATCAGAGAAAGGAAATATTTTACCGACGTTTACGAACACCTATGTGTTCGCTAGTTCTATATTTAGCTTATTAATGAGGCTAGTTAAAGGATTAACGTTGTCACTTAGAAAACTCCTGTCTTATAAGCCAATAAGCCAAAGGTTTTACACTTGTTTAAAAAAAATGTTGACTTTAAATAAAAACCTTTTTTGTGAGGAATAACAGCAATTGCTTGCTCATTTTAAGAGGCCTTTCATGTTGCGTTACACACTATTGATATAGTTGTATAAAAACAAAAAAGTGTAATTTATCCGATTACTCGATTAATCGATGATATAATCGACAGAATACTCGATTCCAAAAATATTCGATAGTTGCAGCTCTAATTTTATTTAAAAATATCTTTCTGAAACCTTATAAATAATGTTATGAACACATTTTTGACAAAGTTTAGGTTTAAATGTAATTACTGAACAAAAAAGAAAGATACTGATTAGCCGGTTAGCCTCTGTTGTGTCTTTAAACTCTTAATATTTGATTTTTTTTTTTTTTATTCTGTGGGAAAATTAATGGGAAATTTGCTTCCTGAGCTTTGAATTTGGCTTTGACTATTGAGCTAAAAAAGATCAACTCCAACACAGTATTTATTTAATTTTTTTTTAAACTCTGAGAGATCAATTCTTTGGCTTTTAACACTGCGTGAGTGGCGTGGTCCTCTGTATCTTTTATTTATTTTTATGGTTTTTACCTTTTTATTCCTTAGTATTTCTGCTCTTATTTGATTTTACTAGCTTCACTGTCTTAACGAGGACTAGTGGACTTTAAATAGAGCTTTTCTTTATATTCTATTCCCATTGTATTTTATTTATGTGTATTATGCAGCATTTTGGAAACCGTTTTGTTTATGAAAAGTGCTGTATAAACAAATCAGACAGGATTGAATTGGATCCTCATTCACTAGTATCACCGCAAACAAATGCACCCAAACGGTGACACTTTTACGTCATTCAACTGGCCTCTTTACAACACGTCTGACTGAGCAAAGCAAAGCCATCGGCGCACTGGCCTGGAGTTAGACTGCGGATTAGGGCTGCAGACGTTGGACTAATTACACCTTGCAGAATGTGATTAGCAGAGCGGTGCCGGTAACCAGATCACAGGCAAAGGCGTGGGCGCGCTAAACGTTCTGTGGAAGACTAAACTCAGCCAAACACTGTAGTGAGTTGAGCCAAACGCGGGACAGATGTGTACGTAACCGGAACCGTGACGTGAGGGGGAACAGAAGAAAGATTAACGATGGATAAAGATGTAAAATGTTCTTTGTCGCAGTCGTTCTCTGGGCAGAACTTCTTGACATTTAACTTCTGTGTCTAAAGGTTGATTCTTGCAAGCTTTAAGTCAAATTATAATGTTGTTACCTTATCAAAAACATGCCTGGAGTTGTGTTTTGTTTCATCCACACATGCTTGAGTCGACCTTTATTATTAGTCTGTCTACGTCTACAAAGCTCAAAATGCTCTGCTCCATCTTGATGTGATGTCCTGAAGCGTTAGTTTTCAAGTTAACAGCTTCCATTTAACTTTAGTTCAGTGGAGATTGGCAATTTCAGCGCTTCCAAGTGATTCTAGTGAAGGCGTATGGAGTTTAAAACACAGTGGTGCACTTCCTGTACTGCCACATAACATCACAAGGTGGAACAGAGTGTTTTCTGTTTGAGAGAAGAACTCAACCTAAATATGCGGGATGTTTGTGTGTTAAACATGTGTGAATGAAACAAAACAGAACTACAAGTATAGAGAAGAGGTGGAGCGCTTCACTGCGTCACAAAATAGCCAAAAAATAGCGGCGCATGTGCTCTACGAGGGTTAACGTGAAGTCTAAAACACAAATAGCCCTTACTGAAAAGCGTAAAAATGGGCGAGGTACAAACCCGAGGCACCGACTGAATATATTAAAAGTTCTTTATTAAATCGAGAGACGCCAAGATGGTCTTCGTCAGGGCAAAAGTGCAAGACAGGACCACAGACCGTATATAAAAGTGGACGTAGCGAGTGTGACGTCACCCACAGCGTTCAGCGCCGCTCAAACGAGGCTCCCGATGCTCACGGTTACGGGACCGAATCTGCAGCCAGGATCTATGTTATGAATAGGGTTTTTTTGACAGACAAAATCATTATAAAGCGGGCTCGTACGAACATTTTAAGGCTCACTGCAGCAGTTACAGAGAGAGGGGCGACAAGATCCCAATGTAAGTCAATGGGAAAAAGGAAGAGAAGGAGCCGGAAGAGCCTCCTGGAGCACTTCCTGTTTGGCACGCGGCGGTTAACGGGTTAGCTTAGTCCACTCGTATATACAGGACAGGACCCACAGGTGTCCTTAAGTATAGTTATATGACATAACTAAGGAAAAAAACACAGGAAAGTTTGGCCAAGCATGAGGAAAGTCCAACTCCAGGTATGTTTGTGATGAGGAAACAACATTATAACACAGACCAAAACATACTGTGATGACCAACGTGTGAAGAATTCGTGAAAACAGGTTTGCTCGTGGTTCGGCTTTATTTAAACGACTCAAATACGACAGTCGGCCTCACGTCTGCGGCACGGTGGCTGAGTGGCAACACTCAGGCCTCACAGCAAGAAGGTTGCGGGTTTGATCCCCGGGTCGCCCGGGCCTTTCTGTGTGGAGTTTGCATGTTCCTCCCCGTGTCTGGATGGGTTTCCTCCGGGTGCTCCGGTTTCCCCCATCAACCCAAAACATGCCTGCACCCCTATGAACTAACATCAAGGACCATGTTGTCCACCCTCCTGTGGGCTCACCACCTGCAGAGGGGTTCATGGGGGGGTCAGGTGCTATGAGTATTGGGCAGCACGCTGCCCCCGCGACCCAGCCGGATTAAGCGGGAGAAGATGGATGGATGGATGGATGGCCTCACGTCTCTAACCCTCTCCTAACTCGAGGCTCGAACAACATCCCGCCAAAAACAAAATGACCCCCTGTACCAGCTCTCCCCAAGGAAAAACCTTCCCATAAAACACTGCGGCCAAGTTTACAGGTCGCTACAATAGTGTAATATGAGCCCTTTAATTGCCACATAAATAAAACAAATTAAAAAGAAGAGAGAACTCCTATGACTACATCTTTATTATGCAGTCAAGTAAACAGGGCAACCTACAAGGATAAACTTTTTGTCCGAACTGTTTCTATGACAACATTTGGCATATCTTATCAGAGCGAGAGTTTTAATATTTAACATACAACTCTGCCTCACAGAACATCATCTATTATTTAAAATTATATTGTTATGAAAACAATGCCACACACTTTCTCTGCCTGTCGGATCGCTCAGTGGAAGGAAGACAAGAAAGATTTATGAGTTGGCGGTTTTATGAGCAATGCGTGAACAGAATGACAGTTCGCCTAATTAGGGCTGTGCGATTAATCAGATTTATAATCACAGTTTCATTTATTACTTATTCAGTTTCATTTATTACTTATTATCAATTCAATTACAAATATGTCGGAATAAAAATTGAATTTGTTCTTGCTCAGAAATACGAGTTCACTGGTCCTGCCACTCACAACCAGGAGCTAGGACACAAAAATGTATTAAAAAGCCTGTATTACTTTGTTTATAATGGTGTTTCCTCCTCAAAAACAGTTTTATAAGTTTTAAGAGTTTTATTTTTGTGTGTGAATGAAATGAATCACAACTCTGGGTATGTTTTTAAGGAGACAACAACACACTAATATGGTTTAAGGCTCACAAGAGTAAATTTTTCACAATAAAGGACATTTAAATATGGACAATAATATATATAATAGTATGATTTTTGCCATAATCAAGCAGGCAGGATACCCAGGCTTATTATTATTCACCACACCCACTCTTGTTAAAGGAACATTTTAAAGCAGCCTATGCATAATGAGTAAATGCATTAGATACAAAATAATTTACTGCACTCAGCTGCTAATAAAAACGTTTTGTAAAGAGTCGAGTTATTAGACTAAATTATAATCTTGACTGCAGTGTTGTGGATTTTTAAATCTGAGAAAAATAAAAACTGGAGAGAAGTCGTCTTCAATCAAAGAGTCTGGATTTATTAAAGCAATTGTGCACAATTACAGAGAAAATGAAACCTGTCTGTCCCTCACGCGAGGTCCGTCTGTCCCTGAACAAACAAAACAAAACAATCTTCTCATACAGTTTACAGACATCATCATGTCAACATGAGACAAAACATACTACAGTATATCTAAACAGTTCTCAAAAGGAGACGATTTATCTGGGTTAAACTGGGGCATTGATTAGATGAACTCAAGTGTACCAATAATTCTGAATGATGAGAATGAATAAAACAACAACCTGTTGTCTTAACCCTGGTAGATAATGGCTGAACATAATGTCTTGTCTTAAGAAGCCCAGATACAGCAGATCACACCGCTGCCTGTGACCATGAGTAGAGACATAACCCAAACAATGCATTTCTTTATCTTGACGAGTAAGAAATTTCCCTCACAGCAGCTAGCACTTAGTTTATATGTTTTCATTTCCAAAAACACAGAACAGCCTAAGGAAAAACACGATCCACTGTAAAAATGTAAAAACAATGTCAAAATTTGCGATGTGGCATTCGTGAATTTGCTCCTTAATGTGAATGGATGGATTTGGATCTCATTTTTAAAAGAACCAAATCTTTTTCTTTCCAATTTATATGCATTTTTACACGGATTAATACTGAACCAACACAAGAATCAGCACAGACGCAGAGCAGGCGACACCAGTGAGAGATTTGTGCACAAAAACATATCTGGCATCATAATAACTGAAGATAAAAATTATTTAATGACGTTATTGTTATTGTTGTGCAACATTTATTTTAGAATTCAACGCGTAAACTCTCTTCCACTCTCAGTTTGATCCATCATAAACAGATCTGAGCCTTGCAACTAGATCAAATAAGTTCTCACAATGGCTTCTGTCACATATTCAGTTATAAAATGATGAGATAACCAGACATCCTGATTTACGGGGGACAGTTTTGAGCCCTGTGTCCTCTGTCTCAGCAGATTTATCCAAAACCAGTGATTTATCCCAGTTTTATACAAGAAATGTCCCAGGTGTCGCTATTTTTAAAACATTTGACACCTGCCAACAGCAAAGAGAGGCATAAATTGTCATCTGTTTAGCTAAAATATAGAAAAGCTGCTGAAAAACCACCAAAACACAAAGAAAATGTTCGTCATGAATGGTCTCTGCAGAACAATTCTCCTTAATTACGCACTCGTTTCACAATTTTATTATTACCAACCACCACAAAACCTATTAAAAAAAGCGAATCAGTGAACGTCTCTTAACATGAACCAAAAGATTCGGATCCCACAAAGGAAAAAGAAACGAAAAATCCACTAGGCACGCATGCTGTATATCATTTTAACAGGCAATTAACATTAGGCTACTTTATTAATTAGCATTTTATTTCCCGCGTTTAATTTAGGTCTCGTGCTTTCCCTGCGCGTGCCCTCTCATAAAACAAACAAGACCCAGCTAAACATGCACAATTTAAGATAAAAACTAGCATTAAAACATCTCGTAAGGCGGTAAACGGGTAAGTCCACACGAAACTGAAGAAATACCCGCATAAATTTCGCATAACGTGACAAATTTCCTCTTTTTGTTGCAGAGCGAACTTATTTCAGCGTATTTATCGTCCTCCTTTAGCTACTTGCGGAGACTATGAGACCGTCGCATACACATTAGCATAGTTCACCGAGGAAAACGGGGGCTTTAACTTTTCTTTTTCTAGTGCAACTCGCCAACTGCACCGTCCTACGCCCCTGGACAACCGCGTACCGCATCCCGGACCTTTGCTCTCCCCGTACGCCCGGAGACGCACTGCCGATTCCCGGAGGACGGAGCAGCGGACTGGCCGATGCTTACGGGGACCAGCCGAGTGGACGAGGGGGGTAAGATCGACCCTCCAACCCCCAAAACGTGCATACTTCGAGGTAAGATGTGCACCGTGCAAGAAATACTTTATCACCCGAGTACCCTTTTGTAATCTGCAACGCCGCGTGCAATCCAATTAAACACGTAAATCACGCTTTTTGAGATAAAGGAAAGCCAGTGTGCCTACCTTCGTGTCTCCATCCCACTCAGACTTGTGGTCCTGATGATACTGGTGTGGTACTGCCTGCTCCAGCATCCTGAAGCGCTGTTATTCGACTGGGGGGCAGCGCGATGGTTGGGTTACTGCAGTGACGTAGAGGGAGGCGGCCAATCGCGACGTAATCCGACGCACGCTTTGCCAATCCGCTCAAAGGGGTGAAAGTGAGCACTGCACAAAGGCTGTATTAGCAAGGTAGATTGACGTTGTGAGAGAATTCGTGGCCAAGTCTAGCATTAGTGATTCACGAAAAAATAAATAAAATAAAAAGTACGAGCGCTCAGTGGGCTACATGGGGTTATCACCACAGAAAGCATGCAAATAGGCTAATTAAAATGATTACAGAGAGATAAATAAATAAATATCTGTGTATTTGTTCATTTTGTTTGTTCAAACGCTCAATTGGTCGTGTATTTTTTAGAGATGAGCGCAGCTGTTTTGTGGCTATCATGGTTCTATTTCGTAATGTGGTTAAACTAATGCGGTGTTGCCTTTTATAGGGGTTTAATTTCAACAGCAAAAATGCCAGAGGTCCAAACTGAGGAGTAATCAGATGACAACCGCATTTGGCAAGTATAAACTGTTACTAAAAACGTCTTTACAAGTTGTTCTACCCAGGGCGCTTAATGTCCTTGAAGTACTCCTCTTGTGCACTGTGGTTTGAGCTTTAAATCCTCTCAAGGGTGGGGATAACTTCAGAAGATTACGCTGACTGTATGTAAGAGATACTATACGCTGAGCTCACCAATCTGTTGCTAAACTCTAAATGTTCACCTTTTTAATATCAGAAGATTCCTGAAAATATAGACCAGTTTTTTTTTCTAGCTTCCAATGTTATAATACAGCACATCCTTTCAAACATTGTCATCCACAGTGAATGCAGTACGAGATTTCATATAATCGAAAACACCACTCAAACTCTTTTCATACATTTTATTGCCCTTAGATCAGCAATATGTGAACCAGCCTGACAGTATCACAGAATCAGGAACTTTCTTGTACAAACGGTCTAGTCTAAAAAATACATTTTTTCATTTAAAAAGTTGTTGGAAACAAATGTCCAAAACAAACAAAATTACCAATTTATCACTTAAACTATATACTTTCAATATTATATATAATATAATTCCCAAGATCCTTTTAGAAGCCTGCACACCAGGTGCTATAAAAGAAAATAAAAGATTAAGCCCTGACAAAATAATACAACTGCACAGTCCCCAGACTGGCCTTATTTCTATAAAATGAAATAACTATGATTTTATCTGTATAAAGGTGAACAAATGCAGAAAAGGGAAATAATAGGATTGTGAATTCTAAAAACTCTTCAAGTAAATCTTATTCCACTTACTGTGAACTGTAGCTTAATTTGTTTTGAGCAGGAATAGGAAACGTACGAGTGAATTATGAATGAAGAATAAATCATATACAACTAGGAGTGATATTTGTGGATACTTTGTTTTTTACAGCCAACTTGTTTACAACTTTTCACACGTCCATTTTGCACTACTTACTATTCAACCTGCTTCTCACTCCCACACCATTTACAAGTATATACAAAGTTCCTTCCATATCCTTACAACGTTCCCGTCTGTTACCTTTCAGCTCACTTGACCATAAACCATCTTCGAAACACCGTACTTTACACTTCATACTTGCATCTTTTGTTTTGCCATTAGGTTTTTCTGACCATAAAAAACTTCACAGGACACTTCTAGGAACAGCTTTTCTGTGTTGTAATGTGGGTGACTCTGGGGCATTGTCTGGCGGGGGCCACTGCGGTTTAGTTAACTGAATATCATCTTCTATTTTAAAAGATTTCTTTGGGTGGTCTGCCTGAGGGGGCCAAACAACAGATATTTTACTGCCGTGTGGCTTGTTTTGATCTAGATTTTCATAACTGCGTGTTTTGTGCTTGTCTACTGAGCTGAGGCTGCTTGTTGAATGTCTCCATTCATCCGAGGGGATAGGTCCACCAGAAGATTGCTGTACAAGTCCATTGTCATAATTCCCTTTGGATTTCAGAAGTTGCTTGTAATGATGTAAACAGTAGAAGCGTCCGTGGAGTGATACGTAATTTCCCACACTAAAAAGAAAAAACAAACATAAATTCACTTCATTATAAATTCAGCTGCGGTAGGTCTATGTCTTAAGGTCCTATATTATGCAAAATTGAGTTTTAAGACATGTTATAATCCTGTTACCTCATCACAAACCTACCTGGAGCTGTGTTTTGTTTCATTCACTCATTTGGGTAACCCTGTTCTATTAGTCTGTCAATGCTAAAGCTAAAAATTCTCTGTTCCACTTTGTAATCAAACAATCAATTAATCAAACTTTATTTATAGAGTGCTTTTCATACAAGAAATGCAGCCCAAAGCACTTAGCCTGTGATGTCATGAAGTGGTAGTTTCCAAGTTAACAGCTACTTTTTACCTTTTGTTCAGTAATAATTGGCAATACCAAGGCTGAAATGATGCAAATGATTCTAGTGAAGGTGTATGAAGTTTTATGGCGTATTAAAAACACAGTGGAGCATTTCCTGTATTAGCACATGACATCACAAGGTGGAACAGTGTTTTCTGTTAGAAACGAACATGGGGTTTGTGTGTTAAACATGTGTTTGTGATGAGGAAACAACATTACAGTATAGATCAGAAAATAGTGTAAAATGAGCCTTTTAATGGTGCCAAAAATTACCTCAGTCTATTCCTACAGTGCTCGCAGCGGAAACAGGATTTATGGTACTTTTTTTTGTCTACTATCAGGGCGTCCATCGGATAAGCTCTCCTCCGACAAACCGTGCAAAGCTCTGACTTCGGAACTCGAGTCTGTGAAAACAAAACAAAAAACGCTTTAATTATTAGTCTTTTATTTATCATTCCACACATAATGTAGATGCAAATACTCGTAATTCATAGCTATAATCAACCGTATTTTGTAAATTATACTTGCAAATCACACATATTATGGCACAAAAAGTGAATTGCGCTACTTTTCTGGTGGAGGATCCATCACCTGCTTGGTAAATCTGTCTTTATCAAGGGAGAAACTATAGGCTACATTACAGCTCAGATCTGTTGAGAGGCATTATTGGATTTTGGAGCAATAGAAACACCTGTAATGGATGAACGGCAGATACCGATAAATGTGTTTAATGTCAAATTTCCAGACATTTCCACAGAGACGAGGAGTGATGGATCATCCGCTAGAAAAGTTGGGCAATGCACCTTTAATGTTTTGATGCACAGCAGTTGTTTGAAAAACCATAAAGTCTACTTAAAAACTTTCTTCCATGCATTTCTGATTTGTGTTTATCAATGAATCGTTCCGCTGTATTGCATTTAATCGTGGTTATGCTCACACAAAGCATATCACAACTTATGCATTAGGATAACTATATTTTAAATTATACTTTAAGTTCACACTTGTTTATGTTTTTCATTTCAACGATGGATAACAGTGTTTGAAAACTGAAAATTCCACTTAAAACCTGTCTCCCGTGCGTGTGATTTTTGTCTCATAGAATCCACTGTATTTCATTTAACTGTGGATACTCTCACACAAAGCATATCTCAACTTATGCATTAGAAAAATATCCATTCATAAACCAAGGCCATTAGTTCACGTCCATGCCAGTCTGACGCATGCTTCTCATTTACCAGTGTGCTCCGACAGAACTTGTGAGCTCTCAGAAGAAACGGTGTAGCCAAGGCTCTTGAAAACTGTCTCGCTCTCTGTCCATGTTTTGTGGAAATTTCTCAGCAGATTCTCAGTGGCCTCTTCGTCGTATGTTTCTGTCCGCTTTGCCGCCTTTCGTTTAACTGCATCAGCATAGGAGAACGGCACCTGCTGGGAGCTCTCGGAGTGTTGGGTCACAGCTGTCAATGTTCCAGTGACCTTGTTGCCAAATTCATCGACGTTTGAGAAATTTTCTGTAAATGTTTTGGTTTCGGTAAAGCCTGATGGCTCAGCTGGCACGGTTTCCACTTGATTTTTTCGAAGAGGTAGGGGGCTGCTGTGTTGTGAGGTTGGCTTTTTCTCCTTAGGACTTTCCCACTTTGAAGTGTCTGCTGCGGTTTCCATCAGCCTTGACACAGACTCCTCCTGATCCTTTTTCTCATCTTTGAATACAAAACTTTGCTCACCCAGTTCAAAAACATTTTTAATAGCCCGAATGTCAAAATTTGGCATTTCCTGGTCTGCCTTGTTTTTGTCAGTGTTATCAGCATCATTGTGAAGCCGCTCAGCAAGAGGAATAGGGTCTTTTTTATCTACATATGTTTTCTCATCCTGGGATTCAAATTTGTTTACAAGACTTGAAAGGGCCGCCTGGGGAAGCTCAATTTGTTCTTTTTCTTTCACCTCGTATGCCCACTCCTCCTCCATGTCAGGCCCTAAACGCTCAGGAATAGAAATAGGCTCTTTACGGACATAGGTTTTATTCATTTTTGCCTTTTGAGCCTCTTCAAAAAACTCCATCTTTTCTCTAACAGATGCAAAGGTCAGCTCAGAGATCTCCTCATCTTCTGGGTCAGGTAGGTGAGAGTCAGCTGCACCACGGATACCACTCAGAAGCATTTCCTCTGTTTGTTTTGTGAAATCTTTTTCCTCAGTTGTGAAAGATTTCGTTTCCGTAGCCTGACTCTCAATTTTGATTTGCCGATGAAAAGATGCAGGGGATTCTACTATCTCCGATTTCTTTTCTGTTATCTGAGATGTTAATATTGGTGGCGGAGTTACACCACGTGAGAGCTTGGCTGTTGTGTCTTTTAGCCTGGCGAGATTTTCCGCTCTATCAAAGGTAGGAGAAGGTGTGATTCTTGTGAGGCGCGATGGAGTGTCAGACCTGCGTGGCGGCGGCGTTGGAGGTGTGAGTGGCCTGTGCAGTGGAGTAGGAGAGGGAGTGACTCTCTGTGGAGATGCAGTTCTTCGTGTTGATTCTATGGTGATAAATGTTGGTGATGGAGGTCGCATCCTCAGTGATGGCGAGGGTGCTCTCAGGTCCACAGATTTACTGACTTCCTCTTTTCTTTTCTCAGTCCTAGTCATTTGAGTTTCAACTTTAGTGGAGCCTATACTAATTTTAGATATTCTCTGTGATCCTTCACTTGAGGCAAGCTTTTCAGAGACCAGCTCACATTCATGCTTTTCCATTGCCTCATTATCATCCAGTTTCATAAGATAACTCTCCATGATTATTTTGACATGAGAAAGTAAATCTGTACTATCACCTTTATTCACAGTCTGCTCCAGCTCTGATTTTCTCTCGGGGCTAATAAGCCAGTCGGGGACTGTAGCAAGGAAAGTTTTCACAGATTTGATGTTACACTTTTCGTTTTGCAGCTCTGTGATACGAGTCATTAACATTTGAACCTGCTCCTGCGGTGATTTCACCAGTCCTGATGCAGACTTCAGCACTTTATTTTGTTCAGCCTTGTCTGTGACAGTAATCGGAACAGCCTTACTCTCTTCTGCTGATTCCTTTGTGCTCCACTCCAAAGCTGGCATTTCTTGTTTCTTCTCAGGTTCTTTAACCTGACTTTGGATTAATTTTTGCTCTTGCGATTTTTTTATTTCTTTTTTTACTGTGGTTGAAACATTTTCCTTTACTTCAATCTTCTGTTCTCGTACACTTGTGTGAACTTGAGAAACGGTTATACTTTCCTGAATTTGTGTTGATTTTTTGTTTTCTGCAACTTCTACTTTTGATTCAGTACAAACTTCTTTGGATTGAACTGCGGACACTGCACTTCTTGACTTTTTGGACTTCTTTTTCTTCCTTGGTGGAGTTGGAGTTTCCGAAGCAGTTATGGAGACAGTATTGCTAGACCCGGCAACCAGGGCCGTGTTGGCAACTTTTACTTCCACTTTTTTAACTTCCATGCTGCTCTCATCATGAGTGACATTCTGTTTATTATTCTCTTTTGTATCCATTTGTTTTTCTTGCTTGATGGGCTTTTTGACTTTTTGTTGATTTTTGCCTTTACCATTTGTATCTGTCTGTGGTGGTTGCTCCTTCTCTTGGTTTTTAGTTGGAGATTTATCATTTTTCTTCTTCTTGTCAAGTTGAGGGGAGGAGATTCCTCTTCCAGTTTTATCTGAAATATCTTTTTTATTGTTCCTACTCTCAGGTGTGTCTGTTATTTCAGGCTGGTAAGAATTAACATTCTGCATGGCTGCAATAGTTCCAGTTTTAACCGATTCTTTCTGACATGTGAGCTTTGTTTTTTGGCTAGTGTCCATCTTCCCTTCTGTAATTTGCTTCTGTTTGGTATCAGCTCTGACAGTCTCAGTTGAAGAAACAGAAACTGCTTTCTGTGTGGATGTGATGTGTGTCTGTTGCTTAACAACAGAAACAGATGAGGTCTTCTGAACAGACACAACTTTCGAACTCTCGTTAGATACACTTTGCTGTTTTGCAGAAGACATAATTATGTTTGTTACATTTTTCTCATTACCTGCAGTGCTTCTTGTATCTGCAATGACGACCTGCTTTGCTGATTCTTGAGATTTTTCATTGATCTCTTTTTTAATATTTGATTCATTTTTCCTAACCACCTCTGCATCAGTCATAGAAGGTGACTCAGTAGCAGTTATTAAATCGGGTGTGTAGCATGGAGGAGGAGTTGGCGTTGTTGGAGGTGTACTCTCCTCACGTAGCCGACGAAACTTCTCTTCAGCTTGCATTAGTGGTGTGTTAAATTTACTCATCTTACCTCTCATGAAAGGTGGAGGGGATGGCGGTGGTGTGAATCTTACAGGAATAATAACTTTCTTTAATGGCTGTGGAGATTCTGACAGAGGAGGGATTTCAGTGCGAATTGTTTTTGTTGTTGTTGTTGTTGTTGTTGTTGATTGGCTTGTCTCAACATCTTTTCCTGAAGTCACTGTCACCTGTTGTGTTTGGCTAACTTCAACTTTAGGTTCAAGTTTTGGGACTTGGTGGACAGTGGGGCCTTTAACCTTTTTCACGGTCATCTTCTTGGCTTTTCCTGGGGAAGGTGGTGCTGGCATGCTCTCCAGTTCCTGTTGAGATGGAGGAGGAGGGAGGAAGTCTTGTTCGCAGGGAAGTGGGGGCGGAGGAGGAGGCAGGTGATCAATGTCTGACTCAACGACTGCTGGAGGAGGAGGTGGAGGTGGAAGGATGTCAGCATCAACCACAGGTGGGGGTGGTGGGGGAAGAGGCATATCAGGCTCGGGCGTTTTTGATTGCAAGATGTACACGTCAGTTTTTACCCTGGTTTTATCCAATTTGATCATGCCCTTGGAGATAGAATTCAAATTCCTGAACTCTGTCTTGAGGGTTTTAATGCCGTGATTTTGCTGTATAGTTTTATGCTCAACTGACATTGATTTTGTTGTTTGACTTGTGTTAGCAGTTTTGATCTTTTGTACATTTCTCTGTGCATCAGTGTTGAGATTTTTAACAGGAGGACCTTGCTTTACTCGTACTCTTCTGTATTGCACTTTAGGAGTTTCGCGCTGGGCGTTTTCCATCAGTGACTTGATGGTGCCTTTGACGTCACCTTTTAACACCTCTTCCTTTTCCATCTGGTTCTGCTCTTCCTGTGACTCATATAGTGACTTAATCGACATTTTAACATCTCCCTTCAATTCTTCCTCAGTGCTTGCTATTCTTTGTGTTCTTGGAGAACTTGGTGCCTCCATAAACAGTTGAATTGTTCCCCTCACATCTCCCTGCACATCAATTTCTTGTTGACAAACCCTCTTTTCAGAAGATGCATCTTGTAGACTTTGCATAGCCAAATGAATGTCACCTCTTACTATTTCCTCCTTTTCAACTTCCTTTACCACTTGCTTTGCCCGCTCGAGAGACTTTAGAGTAGCCTTTACATCGCCCGCAACCAAATCATCAACAGCAGATTCAACTTTGCTGGTTGTAGACCTCTCCAGGGATCTTAAAGCTCCTCGAATGTTACCTGGAACAATATCTGGCTTCTCCACTTCTTTTTGCCGCTTCTGAGCCTTCTCGAGACAGCGCAGAGTTTTAGGTATGTTGCCTTTCACTACTTCCTCTTTCTCCACAACAACGGTTTGATTTGCTGACACTGACAATGAGTTTAAAGCAGCTCTTAAATCACCTTTAACTATTTCTTCTTTTTGTAGTTTTTCTAATGAGAAGCTTGGTTCCGACATGAAAACTTTCACTGTGTTGTGAACATCTCCAGGAATAACATCCTCTATGGTCCGTTCAATATTCACATGGCTTTGATTGAGGATGCGCTTTGTTCCTTTTATATCGCCCCCAATAATCTGCTCTTTTTCTGTTTTGTCAGAAGAATTCTCTTCAGGGCTTGAATGCAACTGTTTAAGGTAGTCAAGAGCCCCAGACTCAATGCATGTGGAGTAAAAGTTGACATTTCCCTTCTCAATGTCATCCACCTTTATCTTGACAGACTCATCTAGGCCATCTGGGTTGGTGAGTCTTTGGAGAGCACTTCTTATATCCCCTCTAACAATATCCTCTTTCTCAACAGAGGCAGAGTCCTGTTTATTCAATAGAGAGTATAATGTCATTTGTACATCTCCCTTTTCATCTTCCTGGATTAGTATTCCGTGCTTTGCTGACCCACCCTCTTGGAAAAGGTTGTTTATTGCTTCTTGAATGTCACCACGTAGGATTTCCTCTTTTTCGACACTAGTCTGCTTCTCTTGACTGAATAATTGTTGCACAGTTGAGCTAATATTCCCCATCTCCTGTGAGTCTATCACCACTTGCCTCTCACTTGTTTGTTGTCGATTCAACAGGTTCATCATGATTGTTTGCAAATCTCCCCTGATAATGTCTTCGCGTTGAATTTCAGGAGCCTGTTGATTCATGAGCTGGTATTTAGCCATCCTAACATCACCTATTTCGTCTGCTTCAATCAGTATTCCTTTGGATCGAACCATTTTTTGACTATAAAGTTCAGCAAGAGTTCCTTTAATGCTTTTACCCATTATTTCTGTCTTTTCCACTTTTGACTCGTTAAAGTCATCAAATGGTGTAGTTTCAAAGAGCCATGTTGTAGTTCTTACATCAGCTTTGGGGATTTCTTCGTGAATGATAGTGGTTTCATTAGTTTCATCAACTTCTTTAATATGATCAAGAGGGTTTTTCTCAAAGAGCCACACAGATTGCTTAACATCTCCCTTGGCGACATCCTCCTTTTTTACAGTTTCAATGAGATTTTCTTCACTCATACTTTTTATTTTATCAATGGATTGGGTTTCAAATCTCCATTTTGCTGATCTCACGTCACCTTTCTGTATTTCACTGACATTAACTGTTTTGACAGATGCCTGTGATGAATTGTCAGACTCAAACCGATGTTTATTCATTCTTACATTTCCACCTTGAATATCCTCCACAGTTCTTAGTAAAGCTTTCCTTTCTTCACTGATTCTATCAAGAGGCTGTGTTTCAAATTTCCACTTGGCAGATGTGACATCTCCTTTCTGAACATCTTGTTGTGTGACAGACTTTATTATATACACTTCATCTGTATCTTTTATGGCATCCAAGGGTTTTGTTTCAAATAACCACCTGGTTCCAACCACATCTCCACTTTTGACTTCTTCACTCGTCACTGTGGTAACCTCATGGTAATGGCCTTCTTTGTCCTTGATGGCATAAAGAGGCTGTGTTTCAAACATCATGGTATAATTTCTCACATCGCCCTTTTCCTCTTCATCACAGACAATTTTTTGTTTTTTAATTTCTTCAGTCTCATCTGAAACTTCATGAATTTTATCCAAGGAGCATGTTTCAAAAATAAAGCGACCCTGATTAACGTTGCCTCCTTGTATATCATAAACTGTGCGATTACCAATGTGTTCCTCCTCATTGTCATGTATCATATCTATTGACTGGTTTTCAAAAAGCCACCTGCAGTTCACCACATTTCCTTTTTGGATGTCTTCTGTCTGAACCCTCTTCAGCTTTTGTCTGGCTTCTTCCGAGGTAGAGGTCATTATGTCAGATGTTTGATTTTCAAATATGTATTTCATCCTTGATACATCCCCCGATGCAATGTCAATCTCTGTGATACGTTTAAAGGAGTCAGCATCCTCGCCTGTTAAGTTTTCGAGATTCTCAGTCTCAAATAGAAAACATGCTGTTCTAACATCTTTCCCTGTAATTTCCTCCTGATCCACAGTGCGGGTTTTCATAATTGTCTCTGTCTCGTCGTGGATGGTATCAAGTGCTTGAGTCTCAAAAAGCCATGTGCATGTTTTTACATCTCCTCTTGGCAGATTTTCACTTTCACCTTTTTGGTCTGATCTCTCATACAGGATATCCATGGGCTTTGTCTCAAACAACCACTTGCACGTCTTCACATCTCCTTTCATGACATCAGTATTTTTTGTGGATACAACTGCCTCTTCATCCTCGATATTACTGAAGTATTTGATTGCGTCCAGTGGCTGTGTTTCAAATAGCCATTTAGCAGTTTTAACATCGCCAGACTCAATTTCTTGTTTGGAAATGCCCTTGATAATTTGGTATGTACTGATATTTTCAAACTGGTCTATCGGTCGGGTTTCAAACATCCATTTGCACGTTGTCACATCTCCCTTAACAACTTCTTCTCGTCGCACTGTTTTTACCTCGTGAAAGTGTCCTGAGCTGTCTTGCATGGCGTAAAGAGGAGTTGACTCAAATAATGTTTTATTTGATTTCACTGATCCAGATTTGACCCCTTCAATTAATATTCTCTGTGATTCATCAATCCTTTGGTTTATTTCAGTGCTTTCAAAAATGTTTTTGTAGTTTGAAACATCTACTTTATCAATTTCTTCCATATCAATTGTACGAATGACCTCCTTCTTTTCTTCTCTGATTTGCTCCAGTGGTTGGCTTTCAAACCTCCATTTCTGATGGCGCACGTCACCTTTTTCTTCCTCAAGAGGCACAGATTTTTTCAATTTTCCAACCTCAGCAAGTTCTTTCATTTCCTCTGCTGGACCAGTTTCAAAATAATGTCTTGCCGATTTCACATTACCTGCAATAATTTCCTCTCTTGTTAAGGGGCGACTATTTGAATCGTCCTTTAAACGATCCATTGGCTGCGTCTCAAAAACCCAACAGTTCTTGCGTACATCGGCCCTGAAGCTCGTTCCATCTTCCTGGGTCAGGTCATCCTCGATATTTACAGTGCGAATGACCTCTTTCCTGGCCTCTCCGATGTGCTCTAAAGGCTGACTCTCAAATCGCCACTTTTGGTGTCTGACATCTCCCTTTTCTTCCTCATTCAGTGTTCGCTTTTTCAGTTTTCCCACCTCTGGACAGTTTTTTCTGGCTACTTGGGGACTGCTTTCAAAAAAGTTTCTAGCAGATTTGACATTACCACCGATAATATCCTCAATTGTCTGGGGTTTAGCATTGGAGTCATCTTTCAAAGTATCCATTGGCTGTGTTTCAAAAACCATGCAATGCTTGCGCACATCTGCTCCAATTATTTCTTTCTTCTCTAGTTTTGAACTTTCCCAATCAGTGAGAGAACTGAGCGTTTTTATTTCAAATAGCCACCTCCCCCAGTCGCCCTTATTGCTGTCCTCCATTGAGAGGCTGCACACGAGCTTGAAAGTAGAGCACTCTGTTTTGGTCAGGTCTAGTGGCTGGGTGTCAAAAAGCCAACGTGAGGCAATAGAGTTTTCCATTTCTGTCTCAATTTTGCGCACAGATTTGACTTCTAAAATCTCACTGGCTTGTCCCATGATGACACACTTGAACTGTGTGTCAAAGGTGCTGGTGATGGTTTTCATGTCTCCGTTGATTTCTTCCAGTACTGACCTTAATATGAGTAGGTGGCTCTCATCAATTGTCTCAGTGTGCCCTAAGGTCTGCATGTACTTGTTATCAATCATGTAAATGGTGGAATCTTCATCCTCCTCTGTGAATACAATTTCTTTAGTTAAATCCTCTTCCTTTCGCCTCTTGTTTAGGCTGTCCATGGTCTCCGTTTCAAAAAGCCACGCTGCTGCTCGCACATCTCCTTTGTCCAATTTATTCACTTTGTTTTTATATTCAGATTTATCCGTGGGCTTTTTCTCAAACATCCAAGCAGTGCGTCTGACATCTTTTCCGAGAATAACTTCCTGTTGACTTATCTTTCTGTTGTCCTCGTCCTCATCTGGAGATTCATCCTTGATGGTGTCCAGAGGTTTATTTTCAAACATCCAGCGCATTGACTGTACATCCCCTGGCAGAATCTCTTCCCATTCACCCTCTTCATCTTGGTTAATTTCCTCAACATCGTCTTCATAGGAGAACTCTTGGTTCTGTACCTGAACAGTTTCACTTTCACTGTAGTCAGTAAAGATCTCCTTCTCAATGTTTTTCCTAACCTCAGGATGAATGTGCTTGTACAGGCGTTTGAGCTCACTCTTGCTCCTCTGTTTGAAGTACGCCTCTCTGCTGAGGGGGCACTTGGAGGGTTGTGCTGGTTCTTCGGCCTCTAGAGCATAATGTACTGGCATATCGTGATTCTCTGGTGGCATTTGCAATAAGTCTGGAGGTGGGGGTGGGAGGTAGTCAGAGTCATCGGCTGGTGGGGGCGGGAAATCATCGTAATCCGTCATCGCTGCAGCTCCAGTGTTCTCCAGTGCCGCAGCAGCAGTTGTAGATTCAAACACTCCACTGGACACTGTGCTGTTTTGTGTCATGTTTGAAGCCCACTTACAACGATTGATGTCACGGGTAATCTTTTAAAGGACAAAAAATACATATTTCTAGATGAATTTGGATACATTCAACATTTCATATCCCAGTAATACAATATACTGTATATCTTAAAGGTCCTATATTATGCAGAATTGACTTTTGTGAGCTTTAAGCCAGGGTATAATGTTGTTACCTCATCAAGAAACATACCTGGAGTTGTGTTTTGTTTCATTCACACATGTTTGAGTAACACTTTATTATTAGTCTGTCTACATCTTGAAAGCTCAAAATGCTCTGTTCCACCTTGTGATGTCATGAAGTGGTAGTTTTCAAGTTACTTGCTGCCTTTTATCTTTTGTTCAGTAGAGACAGGCAACTCCGGGGCTGAAATTATCCAAATGATTTTATGGTGTGTGAAGTTTAAAAACACAGAGGAGCATTTCTTGTATTACCACATGACATCACAAGGTGGAACAGAGTGTTGGAGAGAAGAACTAAATAAGCAGGATTTGTGTGTTAAACATGTGTGAATGAAACAAAACACAAAAAACAACAGGTTTGTTTTTGATGAGTACAACATTATACCATAGATCAGAAAAAAGGGCCCTTTAAATACACAATTTAGAATTAAATTTTAAAAACTGTATGTGTAAATGGATGTGTTTATAATTTACCTTTACTGGTTTGTGAGGCGCGGCCTCTTCTATTGTTTTCTCAAAGTGATCTCTCAGCTCTTTGGTTGTGTATCTTGGAAACTCCTCATCTACATGGACAAGTGCAGTTAAGCAAATGACAGCATAGAACAGTTGTACTAAACATAGATTTAATGACTTACCTGTCTCATTTTCATGGTTTTCATAATTGGAGGTCAGGGCGCTGCCGCTGTAAGAGACCTATATTTAGAAATACAGACAAAAAGTTAAGATTTAGCGCATTAATAAAGTTTTGAAGTTGGTAATATAATAAAACAGACAGAATGAGAGAATACCATAGTTTCGTGGTTGTGGTTTAGCTGACTGCCTGGGAGGACCTGCCTGCTGCTTGACACCGTCACTTCAGAGTTAGACATTTCCTGTGATGAGGCAGACAGTAAGTTTTAAACACATTTCACAAACATGCACACTACATGCACACTCGTTCAAATCCAGACCGATTAGTCCAATTGTCCCACTATAGCTCCAAGCCATAGTCCGATATGAGTTTACTCCAGTTAATTATTCCTTCCGGAAGCTAGATTCACAACAAAATCACATGCAGAGAAGATGCAGGACCACATTCCTTAGCACAGTTTAGAACGAGAAATCACAGATGGAGCATGAAGGATCAAAACTATTTCAAGCTGTTCTCATCCCTGTTACTGATCAAACTGTAAATCTTAAAATTTTTGTTTACAATACAAAATGCAACACGTTTTTTCTCCTCACAATGGTGCTTGGCAAGTTTAGAACACATGCTACACAAGATGCAGCAGACCTATTTGACAAATTCTGCAATTTCTCAATAACCCAAGTGCAACATATAATACCTGAACTGCTCTGTGCTGAAAATGAAACTGGGTAACACTGTGTGATGATGCAGTTTCTTGAGTTTCAAATTGTCTCCTCACACTGGCAATTCCCCCAGGCAGGGAACAGACCTCTGATTCCTCCATGACCTAATGAAGCAAGAAATATCATTAGCAGCTTCCACTTCTACATAACCTGGAATCTAACTGATGCTTTAAAGGTCCTTTGTTCAGCCGGTGTGAGGCACATGCACCTTGGAAATGCGTCTCTCTAATGCTACAGTATATGCACTTTATGTCCTTTTTTTACAGCACATTAAAGGAGGCTTTTAAAATAATAGGCCATGCCATTACCCTATATACTGTCTCGTTTGAAGTACAGTATGTCTTATATGTTTTTCTATTTTTACATGCACACTATATGTACCCCAGCCTTCTGACTGTCATTTGTCAAACTTGCAAAGCTGTCAACCCCCCAGCTCATACAAATATTGCAGTGCAACAATAGAGGCACCGGCAGCTCCAGCTCAAGAGACTTTGTACAGACAATTTATGAGAGTAATTATGGCTGTAGCATTTTAGAGGTTTTGGACACTTTTCACACTAGCTCTTGGCACGTGCAGTTCGAGCGCAGTTGCTTTGACACTACAAGACAATTAATGTCTACATCCTGCCAAAGCCCATTAGACCCCTACACAGTTGAAAGCAACTTTTCTATTTTTCAGCAGCGTACCAATTTATATGTGCATAGGCATATGCTTAGATATCTATCCACTGTCTCTGAACAAGCAATTTAGCTACAGGAGCTGCAGTAGCAGTCAGGTCCATGCTCAGTACCCCGCTGGAGTTGTCTGCTCTCTTGGAGACAGCTGCTTGGTACATGGCCACACAGTTGGTCAGTGGGACGACCTTTGAGTGTTCAGAGTGAATCCGGTTCCTCTGGTTATGTTTCTTTCTTTTTTTGCCTTGGTGAGACTTTTGCTGCCAGCAGCTATGTGACAGAGACAGTGAAAGTATGACTCAGACACTTGTGTTGAAGAATATCAATGTACTACGAGTACTAGATCGAACTGTTCTCATATAGTGGATTTGTACTGTATAATGAAGAGAGGCTGTCAGCATAAGGACGCTTCAGCTGTACAGTAAATATATTTGAAGAGGATCAGTACATTTGTGTCTGTTTCAGAATGCTGCTATATTTGGCAGTGAGTGCAGTCAGTGGTTTACAGTTTTCATGACATGTACGCTATGTGAATCTGCCATTGCTGTCATCAACGCTCGACAGAAAATAATTATAGGCCTGTTTGTAAATGGTTTAGCAAGAGCAAAGGCACTGTGGGTATTTTATTGATGTACTGTCTGTAATCAACTTTCTCTAATGAAAAAAGAATCAAATATATTAATAATATATTAAAGAAAGATATTGTATTTTTTGTTGCTCTGTTGTTGCCAGAGTTTAGTTTAAAGTGACTTGGAGCTGTGTCTTTCTCCCGACGTTCCCTGTGGGAAGGGCTTCCCCCTGTTGATTCGAGGAAGGTATGGCAGGCAGACTAAGCCTCTGCCAGACTAGTTTTCCATGTTTAGCATTTTTATAATTTGTTTCAGAGCAATATTATAGCAATAATAATGTAAAATACAAACTGCATAAACCTTTGAATGAAACACTATATCCAGCCTGTGGGTGATTTAATATAATTAATCCTTTATACAGGTCTGCCTCTTGAGACTTAATGTCTCATTTTCAAGATTCAAGACCTGTTGAATAATTTACATTTACACAATAACACAACAGCAACATTAAATTTCTCAATTTATACAAATTCTACTTAAAAACCACTTGGCAGAAATGAGGTATTATTCAGTGTTGACTCAAATGATGAAGGAATGAACTAGACTGATGCATGAAGCAAATAACCATGTATTATTCAAGAAATTTGAACATATTTGATCATCTGTGGGTCTCTCGTAAAACACCTAATTTAAAAAACCCCGAAATCCGTCAACAGTGTGAGGTGATATCTCATAACACGTTCCACTGAGCTGCAGCTCAAATAACAAGAAAGTGAAGTAATTGAGGCGCCATGTTCATGCAAAAATAAATCACACCTATTTTAAACTGGACCACGAAGGGTCGTGTTTCTTCATGAAATGTGGTTAACCAAGAGGTCAAGCTTTCATTGAACAAAAATACATTATGAACTAGTTTATAGGTTAGCCACACAGTTTTAAGTACTTCTGAACTTGGATAAGGTGGATTTTCATATTCCTATTTTAAAATACTTGTTAAATAGTTGTATTGTGGTATGTATTTGAAGCATGTGCCTTCTGCTTCGTCAGCTTCATGGATGTTATCTATAGTTCTATAGTGTGTCTGTAGTTGGCTATAGTTAGCATTTGTGTCACGCTGAAGTGCACGTCATGTGATGTATAACAGTATGTACACTTCACATTAAAATAATTCACATTAACACGTTCCCTTTAGAAATAATCCAGCAGGTCCAGTTCAAAAGTTTAGTCTAAAGTGGTACAATAGCCTACCGGTTGAGTAGATAAGAGACGATAAAAGCTCAGTAGAATCCCACACGGTGGCCACTGCACCCCCGGCCTGCAGGGTCTATCCAAACCAATAGCAAATCCCAGTCGGTCGTGGAGACCAGCTCCTACGTGTTCACCTCTGTCCAAAGAGCAGACAGTGACAGCTGATTTTATTTTAGACCCTCCGCCCCCTTTCAGAGGAAGGGTCTGGCCTGCTTTGGGGGGGTTAGGCCTCTGTGCGTCTCATGACAAGTCCCCCAAAAAATCTATATGGATATACTTCCTGTAACTCTCTTAGACCCCGGTGTACTAATAAATCAGGTCAGCCAGGTTTCATCATCACAGTTTCTTCATGGTGACTGCACTCCACAACAGCTGTTCCTGCCTGTCATGATATGCTCCATCATGCCCACACATCCACAACAAACTGGAGAATCCCATTATCTCTTGCTCCTCGTAATCTCCCTGCAGTGCAAAGTGAATGGCAAACAGGTGCAGATTCTGGGGACAGTAAATGATAATGAGAAGAGCCGACCGTGCAGTGCTCTCTGCAGTTGGTCTGAAACAGGGTCAGTGATGTAATGGTGTTTGTTAAGGGGCGGGGGTCAAAAGGGTCATAAATACGAGCGACACCCCTGAGTGTGGCAGTGCGAGCCCTCATGCTGTAGGCAGCAGACGGCGGCGCCAGCCTGGCTCTGGTATGAGGTGGACCCGCTCCGGTGTGGTCGCTCACACAGGGCCGCAGGCATCATCAGTGTAACTCACACCGACATGAGCCAATGGACAGAGCATCCAGAAATCTCACCAGAATGTCTGGAATTCTTCTGCTCAGTTTGGAGTCACATGTGCCCAGATTTGGCTAAACTACAGTTGTTAGCAATTCCTACTCTCAACATTTTCTTTATTTTTTTCATCTCCATGTATTACCATTATTTTATTAACCGCAAACATTTATTAATCACAAATATACATATATTGTAGTAATATATTCAGATGCAGTGCAATTAAATGCAGTTCTAGTATTTGCGCAGCGTACAGTCAGTAAACATTAGATCAGGCATGTACAAACTGTGGCCCTCAGACCAGTTGTTTTGGCCCATACTACCACAAGTAGTACTTTTTACTGCATGTTTTTGAAATCTACCTTGATCAAGCAAATTTCGTGTGTCCTTTTGAGGGTCTAAGCCTGAACAAAGATCATTCAAACCTGTTATAAATGCAAATATATTTTAAATTATTCAGTGTTTTGACCACCAGTCTATGACCCTCGATCGGCCTCACGCTGGTCTGTGCTTTAATATGTGGCTCTCAGTGAAAAAAGTCTGGCCACCCTGCATTAGATAAAAATGTATATATGACAGAATATTATAAAACAGAGGTTGGTATAACATTTTTAAAGTGCATATATTTTAAAGTGCATCATTTAAAGTACAAGGCAAATTACAGACAGCAATTATTTAGGAAATAATACACAAAATGAAAGCAATTCTTGTATTATTTGTGCGTTTATGCTTCACTCCTCTCTTAAACGTTATGGCTCCAGGACATTAATTAAATGTTGCATTGCTTATAAATATAAAATAAATGATCAAGCCATACAGTTTTCTCAAATCTCTAAAACATAACTATGCTGCAAGGCAATATTGGTTGTAGAATCTTTTCTCCAAATTCTTGCTTTGGGCTTATTAATACAACAGCTTCTAAAACGCAATCACAGCGTCTTATTAACAATTCTACCTCTTTTTGCGGGAGTATGAAGATGGGAGCGCTCATGTTCTTTTCATGAGTCTCCGCTTTGTTCAGCCTCTGTGATCCGTGGCACATTTAAGCCACACACAGGGCAAAGAGGCAAGAAGAGCGAGGGCGTGCCATTCTTTTCGGCTTACTGGATCATAGACATTTGCAGTTTTCATTATCATTTCTCTTTTTCCACTATTTGAATAAGCAATAACAGAACAATACAAAGAAATACTTGCTCCGTTTTTATTGTTAATGTTAATAATAATAATAATAATAATAATGCATTAGTCTTATATAGTGCTTTTCCAGACATATCATAGTATAGCGCTTTTGTATATAAATTACAACTTAACAGTTTCTTAATGGTTACCGCAGCACAAAGTAAAAGCAGTCAATCAGGATGTCGTTTTTTACAACTGTTAAATAGCATATATCAGCAGTATTAATTAAAGGAAATTTACAGGAAACAGGAAATAGAAAATGCATGATATTTAAATAAATTAAAAAAACTTTCTCCTGCTCAAGGACTGCCCTTTCTTTGCGGTAACATCACGCTGCAGTCTTTGGCTTTCTTCATATTCGACAGCGTGTTTTGTCTTCAGATGGTGGAGCAGATTGCTTGTGTTGCCTTGTCTTACGATCACTGTCGCCCGACATATCTTGCAGATAATGTTTTCTTGTTTAATGTCCCTCCTGTGGACTCAGGGCTCACAGAGGGGTTCACGGGGGGTCAGGTGCTCAGAGGACTGGGCGAATAAAGCGGAAGAAGATGGATGAATGTTTAATGTCCGTCACTTTAAAGCCAAACCATGACCAGATTACTGATGCTGCGCCAAACTTTTTCACGAGCTCTTCCTCTGCTATCTGTTCACCGCTCGCTGACATCGTTCTTCTTCTTCTTTGAGGCAGCCGGGAGGGCGTCCAAAACGTTTCATTACTGCCATCTATCTGCCTTTTGTAGTGCTGGTTTATGCTTGTTGTTTCTGACCATTGCTGGATGTGCTGTTTTACCGTTACTTGTATCTGTCGTCTGGTTTCCTCATGTATTGTTATTGCAATATGATGATAATGATGTTATGAAGCTAGAACAGTTATTCACTGTCCGCACTTGTAAATAGTTCCTATAGTTAATGTAAAATGTCTGAAAAATTTAAATTAAAGCTCATTGTGTATTAGAAGAGGAGGTGGGATTAAATAAATTTGTCAGGGTTTGGTGTTTTTAGGCCCGAGCCCCTACAGGGCGTAGGGCCTATTGCTTTCGCAACGATGATGCCTGGGCGAAGCCCAGGCATCATCGTTGCTAACTGTCTTACGAAGTTCAGCGCGAAGCGCTGAACTTCGTCACTCCCTCGCTCTCTCCGTGAACAGCAGTATCCTAGCAACCCATGCCGAAGGCATGGGACATGCATATTTGTTCTTGCTAACAAAAACATCGTTAACATTGAGTGAATGGGCCGGGCCCATTCACTCAATGTTGACAAAAGTAGCGGGCGCTTACTCCTGTCCCCAAAACACACTCCTGACATCAAGCTGTATTCAAGCCTCCTCATGCCGAAGGCATGGGCCATGTTTACAGCTGCTAAAATGAATGGAAATCAATGGGGTCAATGAGAGACTCCGACGAGATAGTGAATGACGCGGTAAGCGCCGTCATTCACCAATGACCCCACGGTGACGGGGGAAGCCTTAGAGCTTTCAAAAATGTATTATATGTCTTTCCTATGTAAAAGGATATATTGTTTTTGCTAAAATTATTATTATTAGGCCCGAGTCTACAGGGCGAGGGCCTATTAGCCTCAGACGATGATGCCTGGGCGCCCAGGCATCATCGCTGTTAGCACTGTCTTACGTTCAGCGCAAGCGCTGAACTTTTGGCCCTCGACGCTCTCACCGTGAACAGCAGTATCTTAGCAACCCATGCCGAAGGCATGGGACATCCATATTTGTTCTTGCTAACAATCATCGCCAACATTGAGTGAATGGGCAAGCCCATTCACTCAATGTTGATAAAAGTAGCGCCAAGCCGCCTCCTGTCCCCAAAACACACTTCCTGACATCAAGTTGTATTCCAAGCCCCATGCCGAAGGCATGGGCCATGTTTACAGCTGCTAAAATGAATGGAAATCAATGGGGTCAATGAGAGACTCGACGAGATGGTGAGTGACGTGCGTAAGGCCGCTCATTATTCACCAATGACCCCACGGTGACGTGGGGAAGCTCGAGAGCTTTCAAAAATGTATAATATGTCTTTCCTATGTAAAAGGATATATTGTTTTTGCTAAAATTATTATTATTTTTTTTTAGGCCCGAGCCTCACAGGGCGTAGGGGTCTATTAAAGCCGTTGAACGATGATGCCTGGGCTAAGCCCAGGCATCATCAGCAGCACTGTCTTACGGTTGCGCTCAAGCGCCAGCGCTGAACGCCTCCCTCGCTCACCGTGAACAGCAGTATCTAGCAACCCATGCCGAAGGCATGGGACATCCATATTTGTTCTTGCTAACAAGTCATCGTCAACATTGAGTGAATGGGCGTAAGCCCATTCACTCAATCGTTGACAAAAGTAGCGCTAAGCGCCTCTCCTAAAACACACTCCTGACATCAAGCTGTATCCAAAGCCCCCATGCCGTAAGGCATGGGCCATGTTTACAGCTGCTAAAATGAATGGAAATCAATGGGGGTCAATGGCGATGGACTTGACGAGATGGTGGAATGACGGCGCGTAAGCACCAATATTCACCAATGACCCCACGGTGACGTGGGGAGCTCTCGAGAGCTTTCAAAAAATGTATAATATGTCTTTCCTATGTAAAAGGATATATTGTTTTTGCTAAAATTATTATTATTTTTATTTGTTTATTATTTTTATTCTTTTTCTTCTGCTCTTTGAGTTCTAATTTGACCCCTGAACACGCCAAAAACTCACCAAATTTTGCCCAAAATTCAGAAGTGGTGAAAAATTTGATAAAATATATATTGCATGTATGGGTATAAAAAAGTGGCGCGACAGCGCCACCTGCAAAAGTCAAAATACATTGCGCCTATGGGAGATGTCCCCACGTAAAGTTTGTCGACAGTCACGAATTGCACAGACATTCCTCATGTCAAGACAGAAAAATATTATTATGGCCACGCCCCCGACAAACCAGAAGGCGGCCATCTTGGATTGAAATAAAAGTTGCCGAAGTCAGCATTTTCGCCACGCCGCATTTGAACGCATTCCTCTGAAGGCGCTCACCCACAGGGTCAAAATCGGCGTACATCAACTAGAGAAGTGGGGCATCAAACGATAGCTGAATTTTAAAAATAACTGTCACGGTTTACGTGGCGGTTGCTGCAAAATTTGTTCAGATTTTTGCAATTTTCACGCCGTACTTTGTTCTGCTCGCCATACAAAGTCCGATTGGGCTCAAATTTTAATCACTTGTAAAACTTTCGCCAAAGCCGACTAATTGTGACACGAGCAAAATGGTGTGATAGCGCCCCTGCAGGACAGAATAAAATTTTTGCATGGATGGTCAAAATTTAAGTTTTTAGAAATGTACCAAATTTTGTACAAAATTGCTTTGGGCCATCTCAATCAAAAAGCCAATGTAAACCATATGATATTTTTAACCGTGTTGTTATGGTGATGCGCGAAAAGCTCCAATGTTATCCTAATGGGAAATATCAGATAAATTCCCATTCATGACAAATATTTTACTTTCACAGAATATTCTCATATTAGGCTCAATGACTCTTCATGTCATCCCGAACAAAAAAGTCAATGACAACCATATGGTATATTTCACTGGGTTGCCATGGCAATGCGCCAAAGCCTCCATGTTATCCTTATGGGAAAATTTCAACAATTTCTTACTTTTCAAAGTGATATAGCGTCTTATTAGTTTCATTCAAGAACGTGAAATTTGGCACAGTGATTCTTCAGGTCAGTCCAAACAAAAAAGTCTGAGGGGCCAAAGTTGTATTTTGCACGGTGTTGCCATGGCCATGTCCCAAAGTGCCAATATTCGTCAATGTTAACACATCAGTATCGCCAGTGTGTGTGGACTTTGTGTGTTTGGTGGCAAGTTCAGCCCAAAGCCACAAACACACAGAGACAAGAGGCTCATCAGCGCCACCTGGGGGAGCGTCAGCGCCACCCGGGGCAGCGCTGGTCGGCCGAGTACGATGCACACCCGCGAGGGTGCCGTTCGATGCCGCTATGCGGCTTTAATTTATTATTCTTTTTCTTCTGCTCTTTGAGCTCTAATTTTGACCCCTGAACACGCTAAAAACTCACCAAATTTTGCCCAAAATTCAGAAGTGGCGAAAAATTTGATAAAATATATATTGCATGTATGGGTATAAAAGTGGCGCGACAGCGCCACCTGCAAAAGTCAAAATACATTGGCGCCATGGGAGATGTCCCCACGTAAAGTTTGTCGACAGTCACGAAATTGGTACAGACATTCCTCATGTCAAGACAGAAAAATATTATTATGGCCACGCCCCTGACAAACCAGAAGGCAGCCATCTTTGATTGAAATAAAAGTTGCTGAGTCAGCATTTTCGCTCACGTCGCATTTGAACGAACTCCTCTGAAGGCGCCTTCACCCACAGGGGTCAAAATCGCCTACATCAACTAGAGAAGTGGGGCATCAAACGATAGCTGAATTTTAAAAATAACTGTCACGGTTTACGCGCGGTTGCAAAATTTGTTCAGATTTTTGCCAATTTTCTAACGCCAAAATTTGCTCTGCTCGGGCCATAAAAAGTCCGATTTGGCTCAAATTTTAATCACTTGTAAAACTTTGTGCCAAAGCCGAATAATTGTGACACGAGCAAAATGGTGTGATAGCGCCCCCTGCAGGACAGAATAAAATTTTTGCATGGACGGTCAAAATTTTAGTTTTTAGAAAATGTACCAAATTTGCTCCCAAAATTACTTTAGGTCATCTCAATCAAAAGCCAATGTAAACTATATCGTATTTTTAACCGTGTTAAGCTATGGTGATGGTGAAAGCTCCAATGTTATCCTAAAGGGAAAGATTAGATAAATTCCATTCATGACAAATATTTTACTTTCACAGAATATTCTCATATTTGGCTCAATGACTCTTCATGTCATCCCGATCAAAAAGTCAATGACAACCATATGCTATATTTCACTGGGTTGCTATGGCGATGCGCTAAAGCCTCCATGTTATCCTTATGGGAAAATTTCAACAATTTCTTACATTTCAAAGTGATATAACGGCTTTCATAGTTTTATTGAAGAACGTGAAATTTGGCACAGTGATTCTTCAGGTCAGTCCTAACAAAAAGTCCGGGGGCCAAATAAAGTTGTATTTTGCACGGTGTTGCCATGGCGATGTCCCAAAATGCCCATGTTTGTCTATGTTGTCACATCAGCATTTCCAGTGTCTGTGGACTTTATGTGTTTGGTGGCGTTCAGCCCAAAGCCACAAACACACGGAGACAAGAGGCTTCATCAGCGCCACCCGGGAACGCTGGTCGGCCGAGTAGGGCGCTTGACCGCGAGGGTCGTTCGATGCCGCTTATGGCTTTAATTAGGCCCGAGCCCCAGGGCGTAGGGCGAGCCGCAACGATGATGCCTGGGCGAAGCCCAGGCATCATCGCAGCATCTGTCTTATTTAGTTCAGCGCTAAGCGTTGAACTTCGCCACTCGCCTCACCGTGAACAGCAGTATCCTAGCAACCCATGCCGAAGGCATGGGACATGCATATTTGTTCTTGCTAACAAGTCATCGCCAACATTGAGTGAATGGGCTAAGTCCATTCACTCAATGTTGACAGTAGCTAAGCGCCTGTCCCCAAAAACACTTCTGACATCAAGCTGTATCCAAGCCCCATGCCGAAGGCATGGGCCATCTTTACAGCTGCTAAAATGAAATGGAAATCAATGGGGGGGTCAATGACCTCGACGAGATGAGGAATGATCAGCGCCACGCTACCGTCATTCACCAATGACCCCACGGTGACGTGGGGAAGCTCGAGAGCTTTCAAAAAATGTATAATATGCGTTTCCTATGTAAAAGGATATATTGTTTTTGCTAAAATTATTATTATTAGGCCCGAGCCCCTACAGGGCGTAGGGCCTATTGCTTTCGCAACGATGATGCCTGGGCGAAGCCCCCTCGCTCTCTCCGTGAACAGCAGTATCCTAGCAACCCATGCCGAAGGCATGGGACATGCATATTTGTTCTTGCTAACAAGTCATCATTGGAGTGAATGAAGGGCGGCCATTCACTCAATGTTGACAAAAGTAGCGCCAAGCCTCCTGTCCCCAAAACACACTCCTGACATCAAGCTGTATTCAAGCCCCATGCCGAAGGCATGGGCCATATTTACAGCTGCCAAAATGAATGGAAATCAATGGGGGGTCAATGGCGACTCCTCGACGAGATAGGAATGACGGCTGCCAAGCCACCATTCACCAATGACCCCACGGTGACGTGGGGAAGCTCGAGAGCTTTCAAAAAATGTATAATATGTCTTTCCTATGTAAAAGGATATATTGTTTTTGCTAAAATTATTATTATTTTTATTTGTTTATTTATTATTATTTATTCTTTTTTCTTCTGATCTTGAGCTCTAATTTGACCCCTGAACACGCTCAAAAACTCACCAAATTTTGCCCAAAATTCAGAAGTGGCGAAAAATTTGATAAAATATATATTGCATATGTGGGCATAAAAAGTATGCCGACAGCGCCACCTGCAAAAAGTCAAAATACATTGCGCCTATATGGGAGATGTCCCGACGAAAGTTTGTCGTACAGTCACGTAAATTCGGTACAGACATTCCTCATGTCAAGACAGAAAAATATTATTATGGCCACGCCCCTGACAAACCAGAAGGCGGCCATCTTGGATTGAAATAAAAGTTGCTGAGTCAGCATTTTCACTCACGCGATTTGATCGAACTCCTCTGAAGGCGCTTCACCCACAGGTGTCAAAATCGGCGACATCAACTAGAGAAGTGGGGCATCAAACGATAGCTGAATTTTTAAAATAACTGTCACGGTTTACGCAGCGGGCGGAAGCTGCAAAATTTGTTCAGATTTTTGGCAATTTTCAAACGCCAAAATTTGCTCCGCTCGCCATACAAAGTCCGATTCAACTCAAATTTTAATCACTTGTAAAACTTTTTGTGCCAAAGCCCACTAATTGTGACACGAGCGAAAATGGTGTGATAGCGCTCTACAGAACACCACAAAATTTTGCATGGAGGGCCAAATTTTAGTTTTTCAAAATGTACCAAATTTGCCCCAAAAATTACTTTAGGTCATCTCAATCAAAAGCCAATGTAAACCATATCGTATTTTTAACCGTGTTGTTATGGTGATGCGCGAAAGCTCCAATGTTATCCTAATGGGAAAGATGAGATAAATTCCCATTCATGAAAAATATTTTACTTTCACAGAATATTCTCATATTTGGCTCAATGACTCTTCATGTCATCCTGATCAAAAAGTCAATGACAACCATATGGTATATTTCACTGGCTGCCATGGCGATGCGCCAAACCCTCCATGTTATCCTTATGGGAAAATTTCAACAATTTCTTACTTTTCAAAGTGATATAGCCTATTAGTTTGATTCAAGAATGTGAAATTTAGCACAGTGATTCTTCAGGTCAGTCCAAACAAAAAAGTCCGAGGGGCCAAAGTTGTATTTTGCACGGTGTTGCCATGGCGATGTCCCAAAGTTCCCATGTTCGTCAATGTTAACACATCAGTATCTCCAGTGTGTGTGGACATTATGTGTTTAGTGAGAAATTCAGCCCAAAGCCACAAACACACAGAGACAAGAGGCTCATCAGCGCCACCCGGGGGAGCTGCTGGTCGGCCGAAGTGGCAGCGATTCGCGAGGGTCGTGATGCCGGCTATGGCTTAATTTTATTTGTTTATTCTTTTCTTCTGCTCTTTGAGCTCTAATTTGACCCCTGAACACGCCAAAAACTCACCAAATTTTTGCCCAAAATTCAGAAGTGGCGAAAATTTGATAAAATATATATTGCATGTATGGGTATAAAAGTGGCGCTGACAGCGCCACCTGCAAAAGTCAAAATACATTGCGCTTATGGAGACGCCCCGACGTAAAGTTTGTCGTGACAGTCACGAAAAATTCGGTACAGACATTCCTCATGTCAAGACAGAAAAAATATTATTATGGCTACGCCCCCTTACAAACCAGAAGGCAGCCATCTTGGATTGAAATAAAAGTTGCTGAGTCAGCATTTTCGCTCACGCCGTGATTTGAACGAACTCTCTGAAGGCGCTTCACCCACAGGGGTCAAAATCGCGTACATCAACTAGAGAAGTGGGGCATCAAACGATAGCTGAATTTTTAAAATAACTGTCACGGTTTACGCTACGGGCGGTTGCAAAATTTGTTCAGATTTTTGGCAATTTTTAACGCCAAAATCTGCTCTGCTCGCCATAAAAAGTCCGATTCGCTCAAATTTTAATCACTTGTAAAACTTTTGTGCCAAAGCCGACTAATTGTGACACGAGCAAAATGGTGTGATAGCGCTTCTGCAGGACATAATAAAATTTTGCATGGACGGTCAAAATTTTAGTTTTTCTAAAATGTACCAAATTTTGTACAAAATTACTTTGGGCCATCTCAATCAAAAGCCAATGTAAACCATATGGTATTTTTAACCGTGTTGCCATGGTGATGCACGAAAGCTCCAATGTTATCCTAATGGGAAAATTTCAACAATTTCTTACTTTTCAAAGTGATATAACGTCTTATTAGTTTCATTCAAGAACGTGAAATTTTGCACAGTGATCCTTCAGGTCAGTCCAAACAAAAAAGTCCGGGGGCCAAAGTTGTATTTTGCACGGTGTTGCCATGGCGATGTCCCAAAGTGCGCATGTTTGTCTATGTTGGCACATCAGCATTTCCAGTGTGTGTGGACATTATGTGTTTGGTGACAATTTCAGCCTAAAGCCACAAACACACAGAGACAAGAGGCTCATCAGCGCCACCCGGGGGAGGGTCGGGTCGGCCGAGTGCGACGCGCGGCCCGCGAGGGCCGTTCGATGCCGCTTGCGGCTTTAATTTATTTTTCTTTTTTCTCCTGCTCTTTGAGCTCTAATTTGACCCCCTGAACACACTCAAAAACTCACCAAATTTTGCCCAAAATTCAGAAGTGGCGAAAAATTTGATAAAATATATGTTGCATATGTGGGCATAAAAAAGTGGCGCTGACAGCGCCACCTGCAAAGTCAAAATACATTGCGCCTATGGGAGATGTCCCGACGTAAAGTTTCTCGCACAGTCACGAAATTGCACAGACATTCCTCATGTCAAGACAGAAAAATATTATTATATGGCTACGCCCCTGACAAACCAGAAGGCAGCCATCTTGGATTGAAATAAAAAAGCTGCCGAGTCAGCATTTTCACTCACGCTGCATTTGAACGAACTCCTCTCTGAAGGCGCTCACCACAGGGGTCAAAATCGGCGTACATCAACTAGAGAAGTGGGGCATCAAACGATAGCTGAATTATTTAAATAACTCTCACGGTTTACGTGGCGCTTAACCTGCAAAATTTGTTCAGATTTTTTGCAATTTTCAAATGTCAAAATTTGTTCTGCTCGCCATACAAAGTCCGATTGGGCTCAAATTTTAATCACTTGTAAAACTTTTGTGCCAAAGCCGACTAATTGTGACACAAGCGAAAATGGTGTGATAGCGCCCTACAGAACACCACAAACTTTTGCATGGAGGGCCAAATTTAGTTTTTCGAAAATGTACCAAATTTGCCCCAAAATTACTTTAGAGTCATCTCAATCAAAAAGCCAATGTAAACCATATCGTATTTTTAACCGTGTTGCCATGGTGATGCGCGAAAGCTCCAATGTTATCCTAATGGGAAAGATCAGATAAATTCCCATTAATGAAAAATATTTTACTTTCACAGAATATTCTCATATTTGGCTTAATGACTCTTCATGTCATCCCGATCAAAAAAGTCAATGACAACCATATGGTATATTTCACTGGGTTGCCATGGCGATGCGCCAAAGCCTCCATGTTATCCTAATGGGAAAATTTCTACAATTTCTTACATTTCAAAGTGATATAGCGCCTTATTAGTTTCATTCAAGAACGTGAAATTTGGCACAGTGATTCTTCAGGTCAGTCCGAACAAAAAGTCAGGGGGCCAAAGTTGTATTTTGCACGGTGTTGCCATGGCGATGTCCCAAATTTCCCATGTTCGTCAATATTAACACATCAGCATCTCCAGTGTGGACTTTGTGTTTAGTGACAAGTTCAGCCCAAAGCCACAAACACACAGAGACAAGAGGCTCATCAGCGCCACCCGGGAGGTCAGCGCCACCCGGGAGCGTCGGGTCGGCCGAGTGACACACCCGGGCGAGGGGCCGCTCGATGCCGCTATGGCTTTAATTTATTCTTTTTCTTCTGCTCTTCGAGCTCTAATTTGACCCCTGAACACGCCAAAACTCACCAAATTTTGCCTAAAATTCAGAAGTGGCTAAAAATTTGATAAAATATATGTTGCATGTATGGAGTAAAAAAGTGGCGCGACAGCGCCACCTGCAAAAGCCAAAATACATTGCGCCTATGGGAGACGCCCCGACGAAAGTTTGTCGTACACTCACGTAAATTCGTACAGACATTCTTCATGTGAAAACAGAAAAATATTATTATGGCTACGCCCCTGACAAACCAGAAGGCAGCCATCTTGGATTGAAATAAAAAGTTGCTGAGTCAGCATTTTCGCCACGTCCGCATTTGAACGAACTCCTCTGAAGGCGCTCACCCACAGGGTCGGAGTCGGCGACATCAACTAGAGAAGTGGGGCATCAAACGATAGCTGAATTTTAAAAATAACTGTCACGGTTTACGGCGGCGGTTGCAAAATTTGTTCAGATTTTGGCAATTTTTTAACGCCAAAATTTGCTCCCTGCTCGCCATAAAAGTCCGATGGCTCAAATTTTAATCACTTGTAAAACTTTTGTGCCAAAGCCAACTAATTGTGACACGAGCAAAAATGGTGTGATAGCGCCCCTGCAGGACACAATAAAATTTTGCATGGACGGTCAAAATTTTAGTTTTTAGAAAATGTACCAAATTTTGTACAAAATTACTTTGGGCCATCTCAATCAAAAAAGCCAATGTAAACCATATGGTATTTTTAACCGTGTTGCCATGGTGATGCCCAAAAGCTCCAATGTTATCCTAATGGGAAATATCAGATAAATTCCCATTCATGAAAAATATTTTACTTTCACAGAATATTCTCAAATTTGGCACAATGTCTCTTCATGTCATCCCGATCAAAAAAGTCAATGACAACCATATTGTATATTTCACTGGGTTGCCATGGCGATGCACCAAATCCTCCATGTTATCCTTATGGGAAAATTTCAACAATTTCTTACTTTTCAAAGTGATATAACGTCTTATTAGTTTCATTGAAGAACGTGAAATTTGGCACAGTGATTCTTCAGGTCAGTCCTAACAAAAAAGTCCAAGGGGCCAAAGTTGTATTTTGCACGGTGTTGCCATGGCGATGTCCCAAAGTGCCCATGTTAGTCAATGTTGGCACATCAGCATCTCCAGTGTGTGTGGACTTGATGTGTTTAGTGACAAGTTTAGCCCAAAGCCACAAACACACAGAGACAAGAGGCTCATCAGCGCCACCTGGGAGCGCCAGCGCCACCTGGGAGCCGCCAGCGCCACCCGGGAGCTGCCGGTCGGCCGAAGGCGATGCGCCACGCGGGTCGCTCGATGCCGCTGCGGCTTTAATTAGGCCCGAGGCCCCTACAGGGCGAGGGGCCTATTGCTGGCACGATGATGCCTGGGCGAAGCCCAGGCATCATCGCAGCACTGTCTTACGGTTCAGCTAAGCGCTGAACTTCGCTACTCCTCGCCTCTCTCCGTGAACAGCAGTATTCTAGCAACCCATGCCGAAGGCATGGGACATGCATATTTGTTCTTGCTAACAAAACATCAGCCAATATTGGAGTGAATGGGCTAAGCCCATTCACTCAATGTTGACAAAAGTAGCGCCGGCCCTGTCCCCAAAACACACTCCTGACATCAAGCTGTATCTAGCCTCTCATGCCGAAGGCATGGGCCATATTTACAGCTGCCAAAATGAATGGAAATCAATGGGGGGTCAATGGTGGACTCTCGAGATAGGAATGACGGGCGCTGTAAGCGCGTCATTCACCAATGACCCCACGGTGACGTGGGAAGCTCGAGAGCTTTCAAAAAATGTATAATATGTCTTTCCTATGTAAAAGGATATATTGTTTTTAAGCTAAAATTATTATTATTTTTAGGCCCGAGCCCCTACAGGGCGTAGGGCCTAAAGAAGTTTAGAATTTCGATGATGCCTGGGCTTAAGGCCCAGGCATCATCGTTAAGAATCATCTTACTAAGTTCAGCGCTAAGCGCTGAACTTCGCTACACTCCTCGCCTCTCCGTGAACAGCAGTATCCTAGCAACCCATGCCAAGGCATGGGACATGCATTTGTTCTTGCTAACAAAGTTATCGTTAATATTGAGTGAATGGGCGAAGCCCATTCACTCAATGTTGACAAAAGTAGCGCCAAGCGCCCTGTCCCCAAAACACACTTCCTGACATCAAGCTGTAGCCCAAGCCTCATGCCGAAGGCATGGGCCATATTTACAGCTGCCAAAATGAATGGAAATCAATGGGGGTCAATGGCGGACTCGACGATTTAGGAAATGACGGGCGCGTAAGCGCCCGTCATTATTCACCAATGACCCCACGGTGACGTGGGAAGCTCGAGAGCTTTCAAAAATGTATAATATGTCTTTCCTATGTAAAAGGATATATTGTTTTTTGCTAAAATTATTATTATTTTATTTTGTTTATTTATTTTTATTTATTCTTTTTCTTCTGCTCTTGAGCTCTAATTTGACCCCCTGAACACGCCAAAACTCACCAAATTTTGCCCAAAATTCAGAAGTGGCGAAAAATTTGATAAAATATATGTTGCATATGTGGGCATAAAAAAGTGGCGCGACAGCGCCACCTGCAAAAGTCAAAATACATTGCGCCTATGGGAGTTGTCGCGACGTAAAGTTTGTCGTACAGTCACGAAATTTGGTACAGACATTCCTCATGTCAAGACAGAAAAAAAATATTATTATGGCCACGCCCCCTGACAAACCAGAAGGCGGCCATCTTGGATTGAAATAAAAAAGTTCCGGAGTCAGCATTTTCGCTCACGTGGCATTTGAACGAACTCCTCTGAAGGCGCTTCACCCACAGGGGTCAAAATCGGCATACATCAACTAGAGAAGTGGGGCATCAAACGATAGCTGAATTTTTAAAATAACTGTCACGGTTTACGGCGCGGTTAAGCAAAATTTGTTCAGATTTTTGCAATTTTCTAACGCTGTAATTTGATCCCTGCTCGCCATACAAAGTCCGATTGGGCTCAAATTTGAATCACTTGTAAAACTTTTGTGCCAAAGCCGACTAATTGTGACACGAGCAAAATGGTGTGATAGCGCCCCTGCAGGACACAATAAAATTTTGCATGTACGGTCAAAATTTTAGTTTTTCTAAAATGTACCAAATTTTGTACAAAATTACTTTGGGCCATCTCAATCAAAAAAGCCAATGTAAACCATATTGTATTTTGAACCGTGTTGCCATGGTGATGCGCGAAAGCTCCAATGTTATCCTAATGAGAAATATCAGATAAATTCCCATTCATGAAAAATATTTTACTTTCACAAAATATTCTCATATTTGGCTCAATGACTCTTCATGTCATCCTAATCAAAAAAGTCAATGACAACCATGTGGTATATTTCATTAGGTTGCCATGGCGATGCGCCAAATCCTCCATGTTATCCTTATGGGAAAATTTCAACAATTTCTGACTTTTCAAAGTGATATAGCGTCTTATTAGTTTCATTCAAGAACGTGAAATTTGGCACAGTGATTCTTCAGGTCAGTTAGAACAAAAAAGTCCGAGGGGCCAAAGTTGTATTTTGCACGGTGTTGCCATGGCGATGTCCCAAAGTGCCCATGTTAGTCAATGTTGGCACATCAGCATCTCCGGTGTGTGTGGACTTTATGTGTTTAGTGACAAGTTCAGCCCAAAGCCACAAACACACAGAGACAAGAGGCTCATCAGCGCCACCCGGGGGAGCGTCAGCGCCACCCGGGAGCGCTGGTCGGCCGAAAGCGCGACGCGTGGCTTACACGGTCAAAATTTTACTTTTTCTAAAATGTACCAAATTTTGTACAAAATTACTTTGGGCCATCTCAATCAAAAAAGTCAATGACAACCATATGGTATATTTCACTGGGTTGACATGGCGATGCGCCAAAGCCTCCATGTTATCCTTATGGGAAAATTTCTACAATTTCTTACATTTCAAAGTGATATAACGGCTTAATAGTTTTATTGAAGAACATGAAATTTGGCACAGTGATTCTTCAAGTCAGCCTGAACAAAAAGTTCAAGGGGCCAAAGTTGTATTTGCACGGTGTTGCCATGGCGATGTCCCAAAGTTCCCATGTTCGGCCAATGTTAACACATCAGCATCTCCAGTGTGTGTGGACTTTATGTGTTTACTGACAGTGCTTCAGCCCAAAGCCACAAACACACAGAGACAAGAGGCTCATCAGCGCCACCCGGGGGAGCGTCAGCGCCACCCGGGGGAGCGTCGGGTCGGCCGAATGCGATCACCCGCGAGGGTCGCTGATGCCGCTATGCTTTAATTTTTATTTATTCTTTTTTCTCCTGCTCTTTGAGCTCTAATTTGACCCCCTGAACACGCTCAAAAACTCACCAAATTTTGCCCAAAATTCAGAAGTGGCGAAAAATTTGATAAAATATATATTGCATGTATGGGTATAAAAAAGTGGCGCGACAGCTAACTGCAAAAGTCAAAATACATTGCGCCTATGGGAGACGCCCCCACGTAAAGTTTGTCGTACAGTCACGAAATTCGCACAGACATTCCTCATGTCAAGACAGAAAAATATTATTATGGCTACGCCCTGACAAACCAGAAGGCAGCCATCTTGATTGAAATAAAAAAGTTGCTGAGTCAGCATTTTCGCCACGTCGCATTTGATCGAACTCCTCTGAAGGCGCTTCACCCACAGGGGTCAAAATCGCGCACATCAACTAGAGAAGTGGGGCATCAAACGATAGCTGAATTTTAAAATAACTGTCACGGTTTACGCGGCTAAGCTGCAAAAATTTGTTCAGATTTTTGGCAATTTTCTAACGCCAAAATTTGCTCCTGCTCGCCATAAAAAGTCCGATTTGGCTCAAATTTGAATCACTTGTAAAACTTTTGTGCCAAAGCCGACTAATTGTGACACGAGCAAAATGGTGTGATAGCGCCCCTGCAGGACACAATCAAATTTTGCATGGACGGTCAAAATTTTAGTTTTTCTAAAATGTACCAAATTTTGTACAAAATTACTTTGGCCCATCTCTATCAAAAAGCCAATGTAAAAACCATATGGTATTTTTAACCGTGTTGCCATGGCATGATGCGCGAAGTCTAATGTTATCCTAATGGGAAATATCAGATAAATTCCCATTCATGAAAAATATTTTACTTTCACAGAATATTCTCAAATTTGGCACAATGACTCTTCATGTCATCCCGATCAAAAAGTCAATGACAACCATATTGTATATTTCACTGGTTGCCATGGCGATGCACCAAAGCCTCCATGTTATCCTTATGGGGAAAATTTCAACAATTTCTTACTTTTTCAAAGTGATATAACGTCTTATTAGTTTCATTCAAGAACGTGAAATTTAGCACAGTGATTCTTCAGGTCAGTCCAACAAAAAGTCCGGGGCCAAAGTTGTATTTTGCACGGTGTTGCCATGGCGATGTCCCAAAGTTCCCATGTTCGCCAATGTTAACACATCAGCATCTCCAGTGTGTGTGGACTTTATGTGTTTAGTGACAAGTTCAGCCCAAAGCCACAAACACACAGAGACAAGAGGCTCATCAGCGCCACCCGGGAGCGCCAGCGCCACCTGGGGAGCGCTGGTCGGCCGACGATGCGCACACCCGGGCGAGGGTCGCTCGATGTCGCTGGCGGCTTTAATTTATTTTTTTTTTTCTCCTGCTCTTGAGCTCTAATTTGACCCCCTGAACACGCGCTAAAACTCACCAAATTTTGCCCAAAATTCAGAAGTGGCGAAATTTGATAAAATATATATTGCATGTATGGGTATAAAAAGTGGCGCGACAGCGCCACCTGCAAAAGTCAAAATACATTGCGCTATGGGAGACGCCCCGACAGAAGTTTGTCGTGACACTCACGAAATTCGGTACAGACATTCTTCATGTGAAACAGAAAAAATATTATTATGGCCACGCCCCCTGACAAACCAGAAGGCAGCCATCTTGGATTGAAATAAAAGTTGCTGAGTCAGCATTTTCGCCACGCCGTGATTTGAACGAACTCCTCTGAAGGCGCTTCACCCACAGGGGTCAGAATCGGCGACATCAACTAGAGAAGTGGGGCATCAAACGATAGCTGAATTTTAAAAATAACTGTCACGGTTTACGTATGCAGGTTGCAAATTTTGTTCAGATTTTTGGCAATTTTCTAATGTCAAAATTTGCTCCCTGCTCGCCATACAAAGTCCGATTGTGCTCAAATTTGAATCACTTGTAAAACTACAAAGCCGACTAATTGTGACACGAGCAAAAATGGTGTGATATCGCCCCTGCAGGACAGAAATTAAATTTTGCATGGATGGTCAAAATTTTAGTTTTTAGAAAATGTACCAAATTTTGTACAAAATTACTTTGGGCCATCTCAATCAAAAAAGCCAATGTAAACCATATGGTATCTTTAACCGTGTTGCCATGGTGATGCGCGAAAACTCCAATGTTATCCTAATGGGAAAGATGAGAGAAATTCCCATTCATGAAAAATATTTTACTTTCACAGAATATTCTCAAATTTGGCACAGTGACTCTTCATGTCTTCCCGATCAAAAAAGTCAATGACAACCATATTGTATATTTCACTGGGTTGCCATGGCGATGCGCCAAAGCCTCCATGTTATCCTTATGGGAAAAATTCAACAATTTCTTACTTTTCAAAGTCATAGAACGGCTTAATAGTTTTATTGAAGAACATGAAATTTGGCACAGTGATTCTTCAGGTCAGTCCAAACAAAAAAGTCCGAGGGGCCAAAGTTGTATTTTGCACGGTGTTGCCATGGCGATGTCCCAAAGTGCCCATATTCGTCAATGTTAACACATCAGCATCTCCAGTGTGTGTGGACTTTATGTGTTTAGTGACAAGTTCAGCCCAAAGCCACAAACACACAGAGACAAGAGGCTCACCAGCGCCACCCGGGGGAGCGTCAGCGCCACCCGGGGGAGCGTCGGGTCGGCCGAGTGCGATGCGCGGCCCGCGAGGGCCGTTCGATGCCGCTTGCGGCTTTAATTTATGTGTTCCCCCTCCTTCTGTGTCTGTCTGCTCCTCTCGGGGGTGTGGCTGGGCTAATGCTGCAGTGTGGATCACCTGCTCGGTGGTTCACCTGCAGCTAATTGTCTAATCAGCCCCACTACTTGGTTCTGTCCTTGTCCTTTGTTCGGTGTCAGTTCATTCCTCCTCTATCCCTTGTCTACGTCCTCATCCTGCTTGTCCACGTCCTCATCCTGCTTGTCCATGTCGTCCTGCCTGCCCTTGTCGTCCAGTCTGTCTACCTGTGAGTCTTCCCTCCGTCTGTCTCCAGCCAGCTCCCATCACCACATCCTACAATCCCGGCAATAAACCTGTTAAACATCTACCTGCGCCTCTGTCTCTGCTTTGGGGTCCTCAACCACACTCAAACCATGACAAAATTCTCTTCTTCCCACTCCTTTTTGGGTAAAATATTTTTTGTTGTTTTTGTTATTTCTATCATGATTTCTCTAATGTTATATGTTCCATTGTAAAAGAATGTAAACTTCTTAATTGCCCAAAATAAAATAAATAAATAAACAAATAAAAAAATCTAGAGGACACAGTGAGCTATCGCGGTAGATGATATGACCCAAAATCTCAAATCAAATTCACATATGGTATATACCGTTCATACCATCCACCCCTACTCCTGATTTTCCCTTCTAAGGACTAACCAGGCCTGGCCCTGCTTATTTTCTGAGATCTGATGAGATCAGGCTTTGACAAGGCAGTCTGGCCACAACCTGTTGTTCTGAGTAGTTTTTACGGCCTTGACATTCATGCCTGTATATTATAATGATAATTTCTTCTGCCATATATTGAATGCACTAAGAGATAAACAATATGAGCTTAGATTCATCCACGCTGTAATAACAGTGTGATCTCTACCCTGCTGTAATTAAATACAACTTCAAAGATTGATGGCTCTTTAAATTACAGCAGCTAATGTAATTATAGCGGAAAGAAGAGAAAAAAAAGTCACGCTGGATGATTGACGTTTGTCTGCTAAGTGTCGCCTCGTCACAAAGGAAATATGATTGCAGGATCATAAACAACATTTTGGAGGACGATAATGAGATAATGCCGTGTAATCATATCGTAGCGTGATTGAAAATGAGCACAGTCGTTCTGATCTTGATGTGTGTAATATGATGACGGCTATATTAAGAATTCAAAATACAGTATGGCTGGGAAACGAGTCCTGACTGATGCCACTATTGCTATATCTTGTCAGGAGAATGTTATTTTACAACCCTTTGGCTACGTAACCAAATATAACAGAGGTATAAACTATAGAGATCGACCAATATGGGTTTTTTCATGGCCCATGCTGATACCGATTGTTTAAAATCCAGCGGAACCGACAGCCAATAAGCTCTGACAATGATTTTGGACCGATATATAGGGCTGATTTTTATTATATTCCCCAAATTCTGGATGGATGGATCGACAAACTCCCCCCGCAGCCCTTTTTTTTAACCACAAACCTATAAGAGTCGTGTAGTCATGTTTTGCGCAGTTATCTCTTCATATTTAAATGTTAATATAAAGCTTTGTGTGTGTTTTTTTGGCAGCAAATCGACTGACCAATGTATTGCTCTGTCTCTAATTGAAAAGGCTACGTAACCAAATATAACAAAGGCATAGAGATCGACCAATATGGGTTTTTTCATGGCCCATGCTGATACCGATTGTTTAAAATCCAGAGGAACCGACAGCCAATAAGCTCTGACAATGTTTTTGGACCGATATATAGGGCTGATTTTTATTATTTTCCCTAAATTCTGTAATTTAAATTGACTACAAACTCCCCCCCACAGCTCTTTTTTACCACAAACCTATTAGAGCTGTGTAGTCACGTTTTGCGCACCATTTTACAATATTACTATGCAGTATTGGTGGATTTCAGATTCTACAATGTGGCAGTATTATACTCACAGATGAGGAGCAAGGGTCAGTTTTTCAGATTTTTATATTTTTTTATATCGTATTTTGTCATGAAGTGTCTAAAAAGTCAATGCACAAATGTTGAATCTGATCTTTTTTTTGTGTAAAAATTGGTAAAATATACCAAAAAATACTCTTAAGTGATACAGCAGCACACGATTAAGACAATATATCACCAAATTTAGTATCACGATATATCGATATTCTGGTATTTTTGCTCACCTCCGAATATATAGATGTCAAAAAAATTAGAATGGAAACTTTGATTATTTTGTTAAGGAGTGGTTTCCTTTGAGATACTTTATTGGCTTGAACTGAAACGTCAAAGGAATTTTTTTTTTTTTGTTAATTTTATTTTGATATGTGGAATAGATATTGTGTGATGCTCTGTTACGGAAGGTTTGAGGTCTCATTGTAAAAAAAAAAGCAATATATAATTCATAAACTACACACCACAACATTTTTTAATACTTTTATACTTTTACCTTAATACTATTCCTTCATTTTTCCCTTAATTTTTGTTGTTTTTTTTAATTATGAAAATAAATGGCATAAAAAATTGAATATCATGAAAAAGTTTTACAAAATGTTGTCTATAAATATATATTCTATAAATTCATTACACACAGAGTGAAACTTTCAAGCATTTATGTCTTATAAATGTTGAAGATCAAGTCTTACAGATTATGAAAACACAAAATTCAGTGCCCGGTTTTTTAGATGTACCTGTATATTTTACTGGGTTTCAGATAACATCGCATCACTCTGTTCACCTTATTCTGGAAGTTGCTTTGGGCGCCGCCATCGTGATTCAGGTTGTATTATTTTGTACGGAGCTGCAGATCTTGACAGTAAAAAAGTTTGGTACGAGCTATAAAACTGTTTTCAAGCCTCCAGAGAATCAGTGCAGTGTGACTTGTTGGTGCACATGAAAACATTTCCCGAATTCTCCATTGGCATAACCAGAAGTGCCACCAGAAAAAAGTGTGGAGGTGGATAGGACGATTTTATAGGGCAATATTAATCAATACTTAATGAATATTGTTAAAAGGCAAAATTATGTTGTAATACAGCGAGTTATACGGTTTTGTTAGTAACTGAAAATACCAGGTTCAATATTTGTGAATTTACATTTTGGATATTTCATGGCAAAGTACATTGGGACCTTAGACTTACTCTTTACTGATCCACAAGGGAAATGACTTGGACACAGTAGCTCACACATCACATTATAATGCAAGAAGAAAGGGTAAAAAATATAAAAATGATTATACAACTTCTATAAAAGTAGCAATAAAAAATAGCAAGAGACTGGTGTCAAATAAGGCATAATTATATAAATGTTTATGCACAAGTCTCAAGTGGAGGAGTTCAAGTATCTCTTGTTCTCGAGTGAGGGGAGGATGGAGCATGAGATTAACAGGTGGATCGGTGCAGCGTCGGCAGTGATGTGCTCACTGTATTGGACCGTTGTGGTGAAGAAGGAGCTGAGCCGAAAGGCAAAGCTCTCGATTTACCTCAGTCTACGTTCCTCCCCTCACCTGTGGTCATGAGCTCTGGGGAATGACCGAAAGGACGAGATCGCTGATACAAACGGCCGAAATGAGTTTCCACCGCAGAGTGGCCGGGCGCTCCCTTAGAGACAGGCTGAGGAGCTCGGTCACACTGGAGGAGCTCGGAGTAGAGCCGTTGCTCCTCCATGTGGAGAGGAGCAGCTGAGGCTCGGGCATCTGGTCCGGATGCCTCCTGCACGCCTTCCCGGGGACACGCTGGAGGGACTATGTCTCTGGACTGGCCTGGGAACGCCTCAGGATCCCCTCGGAGGAAGTGTCTGGGGTGAAGGAAGTCTGGGAGTCCCTGCTTAGACGGCTGCCCCGTGACCCGGCCCCGGATAAACGGAAGAAAATGGCTGGATGGATAAAGTAATATGTGCACAAGTAAAGTAAAAACTTTACTTGTGCTTATATCTATCCATATATCTATATCTAATATCAGAATTATTATCATTACATTGTATAATCTGAAAACCACCAACCTATACATGTAAATACCAAAATATTGTAATGATGTGAGACAAATCAGGACATTTCACTGGTTCTTGCTCAAGCATAAGGCGTCTTTGAAAAAATAATAGCAGAATTTGAAAGTTGTGCTGAAATCTTGCCAGCAGTGCTTTCATTTTGATGCTCTCCCCCGTTGAGACTGGTGTATAGTTCACATCAGTGAGCACCGCACGAAGACCACACAGAGACAACGCCACAGGACGCATGACAATGAGCCACATCCACACCACACGCCATTACAAGCACGATCACGGAAGCAAGGAATTTATCAAATACATTTTTATATGCGAATGGGCTTTTGGATAGAAATGGGTTCAGACATTCGTGTTGTAGAATGAAAACGATGTGGACAGAGTAATATGGTGGAATGATGAACTGCCTGCCTTTTTATAATTGGTTGAAAACGTTGTGGATCAATCGATATGAATCACTATGTGCTTGGAGGCAGCTGATTCATGATAATTGACTTTGTGTTCTTGCTATTTCCTAAACTGTAGTAACACTGACAGCTGATGTTTCACTTCTAGATATTTTTTATTGACTTAATTTGTGTAGTTTTGTAGTTTGTAGTTCTTGTATTTACTCGATGAACCGAAATTATTTGATATTTGGCAACTGCAGTTCAAGAGACAATACCAAGACAAGCCAAAAGTAAAATTTCCCATTAAATTTTGGCTTAAAGGGATAGTTTGGGATTTTTGATATGAATCTGTACGTCCCCGTCAGCAGTGTTGTGCATCACCACTGACTTACCTCCCGACAGCGTCCGGTGAGACGAGTTCTTCCCCGGTTTCGGCGCTGATGAACGTGTCTGGCAAGTTGGCTGTGGTCATGAAAATAAAGAGTTTTTCTTCTCAAAACAATATGTGTTCAAAAGAGTGACACATTTGCGTTACAAAAAGTCAGACCGCGTAATCGCTTGGTACTATTTTCTCTCCGGTCATATCACTGTGCGCTGCCGCCAGGTGAAGCTGCGCACGAATCCAACACTTTTTTCAGTAGTTCGACAGTGTTTAGACTGTTGACCACCTTGACGCGATAGAGCTAACGTGAGAGCTACAGCGATAAGTATATAAACTTGTATAAGCTAAATAAGAATATATATAAAAATGATGCGGACTTGTCATTCTCCAGGCTGTAACAACAAAAACCCAGCTTCAGCTTGTCCAACTCTGTCCCTCCTCTCTCTCTCTGCTGTTCTGACTCCATCTGGTGAATTTGGGCATCAGTATATTCAGGTTCATAAAGATCTCCCCTTGGCTCTGTGCTAAAGGCCACGTCTTCATCGTGACGTAGTTACACATGTTGTCGTGAACTTTTCGAGCAGTAAACACAGTGAAACAGGCGCAGCGCCACCTGGAGGCAGCGCGGAGGGATATGAGCGGAGAGAAAATAGTACCAAGCGATTATGAGGTCTGACTTTTTCATGGTTCACGTTTTGTGATCCAAATGTATCACTATTTTGAACAGATATTGTTTAGAGAAGAAAAACGTTTTATTTTCATGACCTCAGCCAAATTGCGGGACACTTTCGTCAGCACCGAAACCGGGGAAGAACTCGGCTCACCGCACACTGTCAGGAGGTAAGTCAGTGGTGATGCACAACACTGCTGATGAGGATGTACAGATTCATGTAAAAAAAAAAAAAAAATCCCTTTAAGGTGTGTTTTGCTTCATTCACACATGTTTAAGTAATCCTATATTAGTTTGTCTTCATTTCCAAAGCTCAAAATGCTCTGCTACACCTTGTTATGTCAAGAAGCAGTAGGTAGTTAACAGCTAAATTTTACCTTAGAGATCCAGGTCTGAAATTATTCAAATGATTCTTGTGACAGTAAATGGAGTTTAATAAAAAACACAGTGGAGCACTTGTATTACCACATGACATCACAAGGTGGAAAAGTTTTCCTAAATCTAGTCAAGTTAAGATGATTTGAATTAAGAAAGTTTTATCATGATTTGAGTAAATTTCACTTGACGAGTAGAATGATCTGCCAGTGGAACAAGACTTTTTGTACTTTAAATAAGAGACAAAATGAAATGTTTCTTGAATTCAGAAAAAAACACATATCACTGGCAGATCATTTTACTTGTCAAGCTGAATCTACTCAAATAAAGTAAAATGTTCTTAATTTAAGTCATTTTAACTTACCGAGATATTGTTTTTTCCCCAGTCTAGCCTAAAAATTTGTGTGAACGAAACAAAACAAAATCCTGTGTGTATTTTTTGATGAGAAGACAACATTATAACTTAGAGTAGATCAGAAAAGAGCGTAATTTAAAGGCATGACAGAGACTAACCACCTTTTTGTTGGAACATGAAAACGCTTTTACGATCTAATTCAGCTTAACACGTCTTAACACCTTCACGTCCTTTTGGTTGTTGACAGATTCGAAGAATGTAAATTGAATCCCGGGTTTAGGGGATGATGTCAGGTGGGCCGAGTATTTTAAGCCCTGAGTGATGAGGCAGTCCCAGCCTCTGTCTCCGTGCAGCACTATGTCGTCACGTCAAACTGCAGACATCTTCAACACATACTCTGCTAAAAGGAGAAATGCCAGTCGGTCTGTGTCTACCTAGTGTCGAGAAAAGCACAAGTATTACAGCCGGGCGATGATAAAAACAACCAAGACTTTATAATAATCACACTTGAAAAAGCATAAACAAAGACTCATAATTTATATTTTTCTTCATTTATTCTTCTCTGATTGGACTCTATATTACTTAGTGGTGGAAGAAGTGCTAAATTATGAGTAAAAGTATAGATACAAGAGCGAAAAAATACTCATGTAAAACATGAAAAATCTACTTAAGTAAAAGTAATAACGTTTAAAAATGTGCTTAAAGAGTAAAAAGTATTTTGTGCAGATTTTGAGATCTGATGAAGCGTCAGTGATTTTAGTAGATAAAGCAGTACGGATACCTCAAATTTATAAGTACAGCACTACTTTTACTTTGTTATGTTCCACCACTGATATTACTATTACTTTTACTATCTGTATCTATAAAATTAGATAATATCACACATGGCAGGACTTAGACCTCACACTTTCTTGTGGGTGACAGGTCTAAAACAAATTGCACGTACTCTTATCTTCTTGGAGCTGAGAAGAGAAATTTTAATCTTTGGGACTTGGGTGGACTGTATATTGCTGTTACTTTTACTACATCTACTGTACATCTACTATTGAACACAGTTTTGTTGGGGGTTTTTGTAACATAAAAACTCCTGATCCTCAAGTCTCAATTAAACACTAAGCCTGAATAATTTTTAATAAATATTTGTTCATTATGAGCTATTATGAAAGTCTTTAAGAGTAAGAGGCTAAGAATAGACTTGTACCGTAATAGTTTTTGAACTGATTACTAAATTACTATGAATCACAATTTTCAATTATATTTTCCTCATTAAAACACCTAAAATGATTTTCAATATTCATTTCCTAAGCATAAACAATACAAGAATTCTATCTTTGTTATTTAACACAAACAATAGTTATATTTTTACAGGCCTCACTGCTATTTGAATCAACTGTGGTAGAAAAGGAAGTGCTTTGCGTTGCATTTTTTTGTATGAAAAGCGCTCTGTAAATAAAGTTTGATTGATTGAAGTAGAAAGGTAAAAATGCTTGAATCAGCACTACGTATGGATAAGACCGTTATACATTTAACTAATACTTAAGTCCTCAAAATCTCATTCATTCTTAGATTCAAGATTCAAGGTTGTTTATTTGTCATTTGCAGGTTCAACACAAGGTCGACAGTGCAATAAAATGCTTAGGATGAGAAGAACCGTTTGACTCGCTAAGATATTCAAGAAGTACTAATAGCAGCAATAAATAGTACTGTTAAAAAGTGTTTGCAAATACAAGGGGAATAAGTAAACAATATAATAAAAAATATAATAAAATATAATAATATAATATAAAGTCCTTGTGCTTGACGAAAAAGTCCTTGTGCTAGACGGAAAAGTCCTTGTGCTTGACGAAAAAGTCCTTGTGCTAGATGGAAAAGTCCTTGTGCTTGACGAAAAAGTCATTGTGCTTGACGGAAAAGTCCTTGTGCGCCACAGAAAAGTCCTTATCCTTGATGGAAAAGTCCTTGTGCTCGACGGAAAGTCCTTGTGCTTGATAGAAAAGTCCTTGTGCTAGATGAAAAAGTCCTTATCCTCAATGAAAAGTCCTTATCCTCGATGAAAAGTCCTTATGCTCGATGGAAAAGTCCTTGTGCACGATGGAAAAGTCCTTGTGCTCGATAGAAAAGTCCTTGTGCTAGATAGAAAAGTCCTTATCCTCGATGGAAAAGTCCTTGTGCTCGATGGAAAAGTCCTTGTGCTCGATGGAAAAATCCTTAAAAATAGTCAAAAAGAAGATTTATTTTTTGCTCTTGTGCTGTAACAAAACTTCCCACTATGTAGTATTGGACTAGTATCAGTATCGGTGAGTACACCACATATCAGTATCAGATCCTCCCAAAAATGGTATCAGAACAACGCTATTAAACCCTTAATCTATTATTATTATACTTTATTGTCTTCTTGATACATACTGTACAAATATTTACACAAGGTTTGCCAGTGCAGTACAATTCTACAGAAGTGCTTTGATTAGAGAAACAGTACGAGCAAACACAGACAAACAAATAGTGGCAAAATTGTTCATTATCTGAGAAGCTATTATAGTTGACAAGCTCGGTCTCTTGTGGTCCAACGAAAACATTACTGGATCTAATTTAAAGCAGGCAAGCCGCAAAAAGTCCACCCACATACCTCGATCACGCTCTGTATCGACTGTCCATCACTTCTGCTTTGAAAGAGAAAATGTGAAATGAACAAACAGCCAAGCGGCGCAGCATTTCAGGCTCCAAGCATCATTATATCATCGTCTAGTTTGCTGTAAATGTCACACCTGCAGTTTTACACCGTTGTATTCCTCAGAAAATTCACGATACCGCTGAGGGAGGCCAGTCTAATGGTGACTGATTAAGTGTCAGTGATAATATTATGCATATTTTTAGTTCTATGTATGCAAATGCTGCGCGTTGCTAGCAAGACCGCAGCTGTGAGGAGGATATACTTCTTAGCTGCTAATCGACGCCACAGGGCTGCGAAAATCCCCTCCTTTGGTGTAGAAATTGTTTGCAAATTAAAGTAGTGCCGGAAGGTTTATCTCCCACCGCCTCTTTAGAAAATTTTGCAGAAGACTTCCTAAATGAACCTCCCTTTAGAAATCCGAAGCAAAGAATCAGCTAAAAAAAGGGGGAAAAAGAAAAAAAATAAAGCTTAGGGCAACTTCAAAACACTTTATGGGCTTGAAATCCAATTTGAGCACATGAGAAAATGCTAAACGGATGCACAAAGCTGTAAAAACACGTCCATCCAACCAAAGGATGTCTTTAAAAACATTACGCTATTTTCTGATCTGTGTTATAATGTTGTTCCCTCATCAAAAACATACTTGGAGTTGTGTTTTGTTTCATTCACGCATGTTTTACACACAAATCCTGTATATTTAGGAGTTCTTCTCTCAAACGGAAAATACTCTGCTCCACCTTTTGATGCACTTTGACTACAAATCATTTGGATTATTTCAACACTGGAATTGCAAATTATGACTAAAAAGAACGCAAAAGGTACCTGTTAACTTGAAAACTACCGCTTCATGACAGCACAAGGCTGAACAGAGCATTTTGAGGTTTAGTGATGCAGACAGACTAATAATGCAGGATTACTCAAACGTGTGAATGAAAGAAAAACAAATCAAATACTGTAGCATGGTTTCAAGGGGCAGTTCGGAGTTTTGGACATAGGGCCTAGTCTCATTTCCTAGTGAGCCAGAGTGTTGGAGACGTGTGGAGATACTTTTTTAAATACTCCATCCAGTCCTTGTATTTGCAGAGGTTGCTGGTGCTAGGCTACTGCATGTCAATGGGCATAGTCGTCCTGCCACTAAACACAGTCTTACCCACTCCACAAAGCACCCGAGATAAAACTATTATAACTCCAGACTGTCCATGTAAATGTCTGTGTCGATCGAATAATGTTTGAAATAAAACTATCCTTGCATCGTATGAATCCTCGCATGTTGAGGGACTATTTTCTCATATATCAGTCCGCCACTGCCCAACTTTCTATCAGGAAGTACAACTCACTGCTGCTCAGACATAAATCCTTCCAATGCAAGGTTGGTTTTACTTCTAAAATTATTCTATCGACACAGACGTTCACATCAACAGTCTGGAGTTCTAATAGTTTTGCCTCAGGTGCTCTGTGGTGTGGGTAAGACTGTTTTTAGTGGCAGGTCACCTATGGCCATTGACATGCACTAGCCTAGCACCAGCAACCTCTGCAAATACAAGGACTGGAGGGAATATTTAAAAAAAGTGTCTCCACATGTCTCCAACGCTCTGGCTCATGAGGAAATGAGGCCCTATGTCCAAAACTCCGAACTGTCCCTTTAAAGCTCACCAGAGTCCATTTTGCGTAACATAGGACCTTTAAAATCTCTGTTCTTGCTTTCAGATTGACGCTGTGATCTCATATCTCTAACCAACTTTTAAAATAATGCAGTTGCGGTTGCTTGGGGCATAAATATAGAGAATCTTAGCAGACTGTCAAAGTAACGCTGCTATTTTGGACGCTTTAGTGCTGCAAAGATGAGGCGATCAATTTGGGCTCCCAACGAGTTTACAGTGTTTAGAGGGTTATTAAATGCTTAGACTATGTTTGTCGCTGATATATTTAGTGTGGGGTGTTGGGGCAGTAGCTTCAGGCGAAAGGTGCTTTCCAACACTATTCAAAGTATTAATAGTTCACACAAACAGTCAAAATGAAATATTAGTCTTGACAAGTTCAGACACTAAATACTATGATATCTTTCCACATACTGGGACACACGTTTTTAAACCTGGGTAACAAAGACCGTACAGTGTAGTGCAGGGAATCACATGGTTTGACTATTTTTGATTGTAATATTTTTATTAACATGATAGTCTGTGACAGAGATCGGCCGATATCGATTGTTTAGAATTCATTGCAGCTGTTAGGCGATAAACTCTGCCAGTACTTTTAGGCCAATATGTAGGGACTATTTTGATTTATTTTCCCCAAATTACGCAGTTTAAATTTAATCCAAATTCACACACAGTCCTTTTTTTTTTTTACCACAATCCTAACAGAGAGCTGTGTAGTCACATTTTGTGTAGTTATTGCTTTGGATAAAGTTAATATGAAATGCATCTATTTTATTCTAACTATGTCAAGCGTATTACATAAACCGTTTCAGTTTCTATTGCATATAAAGTTTGTTGTTGTACGGTTGTGATGGAAATTTCTTACTCGTCAAGCTAAAGAATGTATTGTTTGGGTTATGTCTCTACTCATGGTCACAGGCAGTGGTTTGATCTGCTGTGTCTGGGCTTCTTAAGACAGGACATTATGTTCAGTCCCTGTCTATCAGGGTTAAAACAACAGGTTGTTGTTTTATTATTAATTGTTTAATTATTGGTACACTTGAGTTCATCTAATCGATGCCCCAGTTTAACCCAAATAAATCGTCTCCTTTTGAGAACTGTTTAGATATACTGTAGTATGTTTTCTCTCATGTTGATGTGATGACGTCTGTAAATTGTGTAAGAAGCTTGTTTTTGTTTTGATATGTTCAGATTCGGGACAGACGGACCTTGCGTGAGGGACAGAAGGTTTCTTTTTCACTTTCTCTGTAATTGTGCACAATTGCTTTAATAAATCCAGACTCTTTGATTGAAGACAACTTCTCTCCAGTTTTTATTCTTCTCAGATTTAAAAACACGGTCACAAAAATACTCTTGGCGATATACAGATACAGCAGCCCAATAGTGTATCATCAAATTTATTATCAGGATAGTTTGATATTTTCGCACAGCCCCAGTACAGACCGTCCATTCTTTCTACTCACTGTGATAATGAAAGGCAATATTTTTTTTTGCAACAGCGTGTTTTAAAACACAAATTACAGCAATTACAGTAATGTCATTTTAAAATTGTGGATACATAAAACATGGAATAAATTAATGAGTGTAACCTTTAGTTTGTGTAGCCTAAAGACATCTGAAATCCGTGGCTGGTTATTTAATATCTCAGGAATGCTAATTAGATGACCAAGTTTATGTCAGAAGCAACAGTTTTATGTGAAATACTAAAGGCTGCCGTCCCTTTTTTCCAAAATATGAAGCTGGACTGGTCTGATCCAGGGCAGCATTCTGCATATTAAAGACTCTGCATAAGATTTCAGTCAAAATAGACTGAAATAAAGGCAATGACTTCATCACATGTGTTTAAAAACATCCATCATTGCTGTGAGAGAGAGGCCGTCTTTCCACACACATGTCTTAGAACTTTTCTGCTGAAGAAACCTCTTTATCTCGATGGAGACGTTCTTTCACAAAGAAAGAACGTCTGGAGCAAGTGGAGCTATTTCCATGTAAAATGTTCCATAGTTTAGCTTTAACTTTCTGTCTCCGTGCAGTCATGCAGGTGGGGTGCCAGTTACCATGAATCGTGCACTGTGCTGCTTCAACAGTTGTTGCGGATAAAATGAAATACTCATCAGACTCTTATGTGGCTTCACACTGTGCCCCTTTAGACCCTGCAGACGCTGCAGACTCTGCAGAGTCGTTCTGTGAACAAAGCCTGACTAAGCTGTGAGCGTGAGCACCTTGACTCTCCAAAGACAGAGGGATTTCTCCAAAGCTCAAATCTTTCTCCTGCAGCTGTCCAGACCTGGCCTCTGCGATAAACCTGGTTGTAGAGTTTGATGGACTGTTTGGAAATGGCTCATTTGCGGTTCCCTCACAAACAAAATGTCTTATTTATATTCACTTGTCCTCTGCCGTTCTTCAATGTTTTATGCTTAATTAGCATTTTTATGGTTCCTTCTTGCACTTTTTCGTTATGTGCTTTCTGTCTGCTCCTGTCTCCAAGCTCAAAAATACATTTCATCAGAAACGTTCGTATGTCAAACAACATGTTCAAAGATGAAAAAAGATCTAAGCGCTGTTCCGTTATATAAATATATGTCAGTGAAGTCTATCGCATTGTGGATTTCTGTAGATGGAGCTGTTACCTCACTTCAGTCGCCATATGTATTTTTTTTTTTTTTTTTTTTTTTTAAAGAAAACTTCACAGGCTTTTTCTACTGATTAAATCACTAGACACAGACGACTGCTGCTGGTTATACCAAGAAAGACATGTGCACATGCACTGTGCTCAGCAATTACTTTGACTCCTTTGAACTCCAGCAGATTTTAATCTCTGAGTCTCTGAGTGGGCACTTTATGTGAGTTAATTTGCTTTATCCACATAGATGTCAGCATTTCAAAAGCTCCATGATGATTTGTCATTTGTGTGAACTGTTAATGAAAAGATTAAAAGCCCTGTCATTCTGTAAGAAATGTAAGTTTCTCACTCGATTGTTGCACATAATGAGTTCAATTTAATCTTTGAATAGAAGTACTATGTGCATTTATTACCAAGGCAACAAGAAACTGAAACAAACGCTGTTCTTAAACGGCATTTGGGGCTAATCCTCACAGTAAAGTTGTGAATTTGTGCCTCGACTTCAGACACACCTGGATCATAACCCAAATACGTGGCATGACTCGGGTCGAGGAAACCTAACTCTGTTTACCCAAACTCCTGGAGCCCCTCATTTTAGGTAACACAATCCCACACAGTTTATCTTCAATTGGGTTACGGTAACTTTACCCTGAAAATGTCATGATTTATGCCTCACCTCCAACATGCAGCTCTGCACTTATGTACAATTCCACATCACTTCATGATAAACCAAAGTATGTGGAAGTGCGATTTCTACAATACAACAAAACACAACACTCCCTCTGCTCTCTGTGCTTGGAAGGACGGCCCTGCCCCTGTACTGCCCCACGTTGACATGTGACTGGAATGTATCAAGGCATTTTAAATATTTCAATAGATTTCCTCCACCAATGCGATTTCAGTGCAGTGACCTCTATCAATAAAACAAAGAAATCCTTTAATAACTCACTATATATTGTGCATGTCCCTACCTCTTACAAAACATACTTCAATACATCAATTTTCTATGGAAATTGATTCAGTTCATCTTAAAGACGTAAAAACGAGCATGTCCCACTTGAAGATATATGAAGATAGCCTTAAGCCTAAGAATAAATGAGACCCCAACGAAAGACTCCAAATATAGCACTTTATTACATGTTACTGTTTTGAGAAGCCAATAAAACAAAGACACTAATGGCGTTAAACTGGGTCAGTAGGGCAGAGGAACCACGCTTTTAAACTATAATAGCCCTTCATCATTAATCAGGTCTACAGCAAATTAACTACGTACCTCGGTTACTCATCCTTATACCACTGTAATATGTTTAACCAGATGACCTGAAAAATGGCTCAAACATGATGCAAAATATGTTTTCTGCTTGAGTAATTTACCAACTCCCTAAAGGTCTTGCAAAGGGATTCTTGTGAGCTTTAAGCCATGCTAGAGTCTTGTTACCTCATCAAAAACAAACCTGGATCTGCTGCTGCAGTTGTGTCATGTGGCTGTGATAAAAGCTACAGGACCAGAAATGATAAAAAAAGAGATTAAAAAAAAAAAAAAAACGGAAAATAAAATTCACACTCTTATACAAAACACACACACATGTATAAACAACTTTTTGGACATAAAAAATGCTTAATTTAGGGCCTTAGCTACAAAAATGCAAAATATCAAGTCTGTAAGTAAACTAAAAATCTCCTTATTGACCTAAAAACAAAAAAAAAAGTACAATCGCCCCATTACTTTTCTGGTGCCAGTCATAGAAACTGCTCCTGTCAGGTCCAAGGCCAGAGCCACCTTTAAATAAATAAATAAACAAACAAACAAACAAACAAACAAACATATAGTCTGGAAAATACAGTATTTGTTGTCTATATCTGCAAAGCTCAAAATGCTCCGTTCCACCTTGTGATGTCATGAAGCTACGTTTTAGCTCAGCTGAGATGGGCAATTCCAGGGCTGAAATAATCCGAATGATTCTAGTAAGTAAAGGTGTATGGAGTTTAAAAACACAGTGGAGCACTTCCTGTGTTGCCACGTGACACAGTTGGACAGTCTGAGAAAAGAACTCAGCCTAAATATGCAGGATTTGTGTGTTAAACATGCGTGAATGGAACAAAACACAACTCCAGGTCTGTTTGTGATGAGGAAACAACACTTCCCGTTCTTAAAATCAAACCATGTCTTAACAAACACAGTAATAAACACCCAAATAAAAACATTCCTTGCATAACAAAACACTGGCCGAACAATACCAAGGCTCGGGCAATTAGCGAAAAGCACACACCTCCGTGGCATTCGTAGCAACAGGACATATATATAGCGCCACTGCTTGTCCTATGACATAGTGATGCCTGACACCCAATCTCCGGCACCAAAAGCCACGACGGAAACTCAAAAAGAGCCTAAAAATAACTGTCTCAAGTAACAAAAGACTGCGCACCGTTACTCAGAGACAGACGACCTACATTACTTTAACACCATCAAATATTTATATATATCTTGTCAAATTATGGTAAGAAATTGGTCAGCGTTCCATTAGCTGAGAGCGACAGATTTTTATGATTCTCTAATTTTGACTTTATTATAACAGCTGTAAATATAAGTTATAGTTTTACACAAATCAAGAAGCAGTTAGTGAAGAAAAATGTGTTGAAAAATACAGAAAGTAGAGAGTTTTTCAACATTAATAGCATCACATTATAGGGAGAATCTAATATTTCAGCCCAATTTGCACAAAAGAAGCACTTTTTCTGATACTTTAAACGTGATTCCAACAAAATAAAAGTGTTTTCTTATATCTGTATTTGTCAGATGACCATTTCTGTGTACATAAGAAAAGTTTTGTCATAAAAAAAAACAAAAAAAACAAACAACCTAGTGTTATGTTATGATTTTCAACCAGAAAGTCAAATTTTAAACAAAAAATAATAATAAAAAATGCAAAAAATGTAAATCTTAAAGTGCCTAAGACAGGTTTAATTACTCATTTTACCAAAACAAAGTTAAGATCATTACATTTAAGATTTTACAAAACATTTAACATTTTTTCCACAGTTTTTTTAGGTTTAAAATTTTACTTCCTGGTTGTAAATCTTATCACATATCACTAGGGAACTGTTACCAAGCAACCAGGCTGTACCGTCTGACAATCTCAAAATCTTCTCTAATATACACAGAGATTATAATTTTACAAATAAAATGGTAATAAAACACCTTTATTTTGTTAGAATAATGTTTAAAGTGTCGGAATAAATTAGTTTCTTATGTGTAAATTGTGCCGAACTGGTGTAAAGTCAGCAAAATAGAACCCTCCAAAATAAAACTCCCAACTTCCTGTCATTTTCAAAAAAAAAATTCTACTTTTCTTCACACATTCCTTCTGGATTTGTGTAAAACTATCATTTATATGTGGGTCAATGACATGACGCCTACATTTTCTGTCCAACTGCAGTTTCCTCAGTTTAAAAGGTTAAAATTTCATAATAATTCACCACATTTCTGTGGCACCTCTGACCTCCGTGGAACCAAATCATTTATTCAGAAAACATTAGTTATTCTGCATGTTTTTGTACTTTAAAGTGTTAAAATGTCATGTGGTGCGACTAATAATAGCTGGAATTCTATGGCTGGAATTTTAATAGCAAAGTAGCCTTGGGTGAATGGGATTCTTTAGGAATTTTTCTTAATTTGTCTTCATTTTCCAGGGTAGACGTTTGTTCATTAAACACAAGCAGGCGACTGTCATATTGAACGCCCAAAGAAAATATCAATATGCATTAAAAATCTAAAGAAATGCAACAGTTTGTTTCTATACACTTCATATTACTCAGAACTTAGATTAACATCCCAACCATGGTTTAGAAAATAAAACAATTTTAAGGTTACTCTCGGTCGCACCACATGCCATTTTTTTTAAGCTTGTAGCCAATTCACGTACATAAAAACACTAAAAATGCTTAATATAAACGTTAAACACAGATTTACCCATCTGACACTGCAAATATTTGAAAAAGTTCAACAGAAACTAATACTTTTTTATATTTTAAAATTTGCCTGTTGAAAATCTTTATACGTCATTGACCCATGTACAACAAGTATTATCCCAAGGTGCACTGTGTAACTTTGTAGTTTGAGGGTTTGTCAACTTCGTGTTTCTATGGATACGTCATTGCTCTGCGCTGAATGTTCCACAGCATGACTTTAAACAGATCTACCGTACATGTATTCAATTAAAGGCGCTTTTATAGCTCAAAAATACCTAGAAATACCACATCTGACCAGTAAATCGGCCTGGTTTTGGTTTTGATGATGATAAAAAAGGTTTAATCTCATACTGTGAAACACCTGAAAAGTTACAGAATGCACTTTTTCGTCAAAATTAGAAAATTGTACAAACCTGTCACATGCACTTTAACTGTATTTAGTCAGATCTGTACTTTAACCTGTCACTTTAAGGCAGTTTAAGTCGAGTTTTGACGTCAACACGGACCTGGAAGTGTCTGGTAAAGGTGAACATTCTCCGTCAGCTCACGTATCAGTCAGGGCACATGCTTTTTCACTTGTCAACCTTTGCAGACGTCACTTCCAAACTTGTTTACACCTCTTTCTGATTCTGCTGCCTGCTTCTGTTACAACAACCTGTCCTGCGCCAAGTCACCTCTGATAGGAAGTCCCCCCTTTACATTTCACCTACTGTAAATCATCCACATCCAGACTGACTCATAGATGAATCAGTGTTAAATATATCCACGACTAGAAGCTTCTTTAGACAATTCTGACCTGTTATGGTCGATGGTTAATGAAAATCAAAGCAATTTATGTCTCATTTTAATGACTTTTTAAAGATTATTCCATCTTTCTCTGCCTGACGTCTCTCTGTTTACAGTTACGTGAAGCCCCCGTGGCAGATTTTTATTTTTGTTTGGAAGAAATGGTGCTTGGCTGCTTAGCTGTGTCCCAGTAAAAGCATTTTGTGTTTCATCGTCAGGGACCCACAGAGAAAACCAGGGGACAAGGTATAAAAATAAGTTTAAATTTAATAAAGTCCAAAGTAATTTAATACGAGCAAACCAACAAAAACTGGGTCCAAACTGAGGGAACTTAAAGTCAACTGAACTCAACCAAAAAAAAAAAACCTTCAGACGGGGGACAGGTCTCCTTAAATAGCCCCGGAGCCAACTAACTGAACACAAAAACATGAAACAATTAACTAAACTACTAACTTATTTAAAGCAACACAAAAACAAATATTTATACTACAGAAAATAAAGGCTAATAAAGTAACATTAACTAAACTAACTTAACAAAACAAACTAAATAGTGCTCCCCCCTTGGCTCAGCGATGGTCTGGTCCGTCCGGGTGATTCAAAGTGAAAAAAAGGAAAAACACAAGTGTAAGTAAATTAAACTATGGGATATAAATGAAAATGTAAATATAAACTTAATAAAATACTGACACTGGAGTGGCAGAAGTATCCACCACATTCATGTAGGTGCGTAGTTCCACACTTCTGAAATTTGACTGGTGTATTTTTTATGAATTGAACATATATATTTTGGAGACTGTATTATCTATCATCATAATTTACCTAATTAAAAGCGTAAGCCATCATGTTGAAGTAAAAGTACACAGCAGATATAAAGAGATCTGCCTGGTCTATGTTTTACACTGAGTTTGTCAAAAACAATATTGATGTTAAACACTTTGGTCGAGGTGAATTAATATGGGCCCCATCATGAGGCTCTCTAATGGGTATTACACATCCAGCTGAAGGACAGCGTCAGGAAAAAGCTTGTCTTTGGGGCCCATTGTGTCTTTAATCATTATTTGCGTGCCCACAGTTACTTTAGTTTGATTGAACTCTTTTCTAAACACAACTGTCCATTATGCAAAATGCACCACACCAAATGAATCTTTGCCAAAGGGCATCTCTTGCAGTGTAAGCATATTAAAACATAACTTAAACCAGAAAAACATCACACAGCAGTGACTTTTGTGTTATGAACAGACTGTGAATTTCACAGGGTTCGTCTCATCAGTGTTTTATGATGCTTTAATATTACATTATTATACATACATTTACATATTAAGTGATTATCTTCACTCTGATTTCAGGAGAGTCAGACTCATTATCTACAGTATTCTGAGCTGAGGCTCTGGCTGGTTTAAGTGATGTACACTCTGTTATTGTGTGGAGCTGTCAGCCACCCTGTGGTAGAAAGTGTCATTGCAGCTCATATGACCTGTTGGAAATTCAAAACCAACAGAACTTCACCTTACCCCACCTCAGGAGCCGGTCTCCCCGATCTGTTCTTCATAAGACAGAGTGATCACTTTGTTCACACTACCGCGGCTGCAATCTGACCCTAACCCACAGTGTGGAGGTACATAAGTGTTATTATTTAAATAATTCAGACATGGGGCTAAACTGAGAATCTACAAAACAAAAGTAAAACAACTCTCAGACTCATCAAAACCTTTCAGCTCTACTTTGACGTTTAATGTAGCGGAAATTTGTCCTTATGTCATGACAGTGACAGAAGGACAAATGAAAAGTGAATGAGCTTTTACTCTGCGTCTGTGTTTGTTCATTACAGTCGTCATGGAGACCCGTCATTCAGAGCCATCACTGGTCCCAGAGTGTTTCATGATTGGCTGAAACACAAGGCTAATCATGTATTTCTGCTCTGTGCTCTGAGACTGTCTCCCTCCATCAGGATCATTCATGTTAGCCCGATCTGCTCATTGTTCTCCCCACGGTGTAAATGACTGTGAACAATGGCGTCCAATGAGATGATCAGAGTTTGAACTGTGTTAGCTGAGACTCTACAAGACACCCCATGTGACTTTCAGCACAAGCTTTGTCATTTTCTCTGTTAGCGTTGCTATTGTGTTTGATTAGTATAATTGAATCAGTCAATCAGGTTTAGAGTTGAAATTGCGTCCTTAGAAAACCCCACAAAACTTTGCTTTGTGGCAAATATGTCAAAGTAGTTGATAAAACAGGACGATTTTGTGGTATTAAAGTAAAAGTCAAAGATCACAAAATGGATTCTTGTGAGTTTTAAGCCATGTTTGAATGTTGTTACCTCATCAAAACCATACGTGGAGTTGTATTTGTTTCATTTACATCCTTTATTATCAGTCTGTCAATTCAAAACCTTAAAACGCTCGGTTTGGGACGTCATGAAGCGGTAGTTTTCAAGTTAACATCTCGTTTTACCTTTTCTTTTGCAGTGATTGGCAACTCCAGGGCTGAAATTATCTAAATGATTCTAGTAAATGATTCTCTCTTTGTAACAGATTTTATTACATTTTATCATTTATTGTTTACAACTACTGCACTTTATCTTCGTAGACCGTTACAGCTGCTGTACTTTCGATATATTTTCTACATTCTCTACTTTCATAATTGATGTTTATCTTAAGTGATTGTTGTTTTCTGCTCTTGTAAATGGGATCTTGATCTCAGTGGGTCTTTACCTGGTTAAATAAAATAAATAAAGTTATAAAATAGAGCAGAAAACAGCGTAATATGGGCTCTTTAACGTCCAAACTTCTCTGGGACTCACTACGTCTACAGCTCCGTGACTGCACTGACCTCACCACCTCCAAGAAAACTCTCAAGATCTGTTTAGAAAAGCTTTTAATATTTAACTTTTGTCACTGTTTTTATCTTTACTTTACTGTACTATTTACTTACTGCTCTGTGACTGTCTTCGTATGTGTTCTGTACAGCGTCCTGAAAGCGCTGTATAAATAAAATGTATTATTATGATAAACAAAAACATACAGTGGCCACCTGAGCTGGAATATTACTGATACAAGATATAACTTGCACTCAAAATTCACTTTCCTTTTCAACGGTGATAAAATATTGGCTCATAAACTAATACAAGTGTGATACCTTAATCCCTTAATCCTTAATTAAGACGGGGACTTTGTGGTTGTTAATTAAACTTGAACTGTTGCCTTGCTCCATCTGTGAACAGGCTAATGAATAATACACTGAAATAGCTTTTACAGAGCAACATCCATCTCCCAAACCTGGAAGCGAGACCGAGCCAAGTTTCCAAGAAAAAAGACACCGCCATGATAGTACACAACATTCACAAACACAGGAAAACGCATTAGTTTGGGTGCCACATATTAATCGCTACTGTTTTTATCATCAATATTTATTTTTTATTTACTTTAATGCTTATTTAAGGTGCACTGTGTCACGTTTTAGTGGTCGGTTTGTTATTGCTTGTTCCATCGTGTATAGATGAACCCTATCAGTCCGGATCTGTGGAGAGTCACCCCTATTCACAGAAGGAATTATTGTGTTTTCGAGCAATAGAAACATCCATAATGAATAAATGGAATAGATGAATATATCTAAAGTTATACCAAGTTTTCTCCAGTGAGACAAGTAGGTAACGGATCCTCCAACATCAACTGAATCGATTGTTTTTATTTGTGTATTTTTTGCTCAGTCGTTAAAAATAAAACCTCAGCCTTTTCATCAGGTCTCAAACAATAAAAAAATACTTTTACGTTTCTGTAGTGGAGCAGAAAGTACAGACAGACCTGCTCAAATGTAGTGAAGTAAATTTAAGTAAGTTTCCACTCAAATCTACGTAAGTAAAGTACATATACCGTTTTTTTTTCTTTACTTAACTACAATACTTTACTACTTTTAACTTGTTACTTTCCAAAACTACGTATAAATACAATCAATTAGTTAAATACTGTCCCACTTTAACTGTACTTAATTTGTTTATGTTGTTGTAAGGCGACTTTGGGTGTCCAGAAAGGCGCCTAATGAATAAAATGTATTATTATTATTATTATTCGCCACTAAGTCTGCGTTTTTTTACTCTCTGGGCGTTAATATGTGGCCTCCAAACACAAACCAGTACGTAAACGTAACATAAAAAGCACTCACATGTAAAGCAGAACGTGTGTGGTCTTCTCTCCTGTCCTCGGGGTGGAGAGGAGAGTTTAATTCCAGATGTGTCTAAAGAAGTCTGCCTTTTTCAGACCCTCCCATCGATCGGCTGCCAGGGCGGCGGAGGGAGACGTGCTGCTACTCGGTGCGCCGCCCGACCATCTCTTGATTGAATTTCCACTGTGGTGCAACGCTATCGCAGGTATTCTGACCGCAGGAGGGGGGAGGAAGGGGGACACAGGTCAGCGCTCTCAGCACGGTTCCACTTTCTACGGTTTCTATGGGGCTCGGGATCGACAGGCTCCGCACAAAAGACTCTAATGTGTGTGTATGGAGAGAAGTGCACTTAATGATTCTGATGGCCTGCTGCACTGTAAGGGCAGAGGCCTCGAACGCACAAACACATGATTACTGCTCTTTGGGATGGAGCTCTTCTTCTACTGTGAATATTTTGAGTAGTTTCCATAGCGATTAAAGAGCCCATATTACCCAGGGTAGTCTTAAAAAGGTCTTAAATTTCATGTTCCTAAATTAAAAAGCTTAAAAAGTCTTAAATTGTGTTGTCCAAGTTGTATTTTTTTCACAAAGGTCTTAAATTTCATTAGCCTGTTTTTTTTCGCATACTCAGCCGGGCTGCAGTGCAATGTGAGACAAAACAATGTGAAAGGTGAAGAGAGGAGGTAGGGCGCTTCAGAGGGGAAAAAGCAGCAGTGCAGGTGCTCTACGAGGTTTCACGTGAAATCTAAACAAGAAATAGCCTTTACTGGAAAACGTAAAAATGGGCAAGGTACAAACCCAAGGGACAATATACTGAATATATTAAAAGTCCTTTGTGTTTGGACCAGCGAGATGGTCTTCGTCAGGGCATAAGTTTGAGCTAGGACCCACAGGTGTCTAACCCAGGCATGTCCAAACTATGGCCCGGGGGCCAAATGTGGCCCTAAGACCAATTGTCTTTGGCCCTCAGGCTTCCAGGTGAATTAGCCCATATTACCACAAGTAGTACTTTTTACTGCATGTTTTTGAAATCTACCTTGATCAAGCAAATGTAGTGTGTCCTTCTGAGGGTCTAAGCCTGAACAAAGGTCTGGAGGGTCATTCAAACCTGTTATAAAGGCACGGATTTGAATTACTCACTGTTTTGATCATCAGTCTATGACCCCCGATCGGCCCTCACGCTGCTCTGTGTTTTAATATGTGGCCCTAGATGAAAAAAGTTTGGGCACCCCTGGTCTAACCCATCTTACAACAGCCACGAGTCTAACCTGCCTGGCTCACTCATTAGTGGTCTGGAAACAGGTCAGGTGCGCAGAGGGACTGGGCGGCCCATAACTGCCCCTGCGACCCAGCCGGATAAAGCGGAAGAAGATGGACGGACGGAAACGTTATAAAACTTTATAAGCAGCCTTAGCCTTACCTTTGTTGATTTCTCACATTGCGAAAGCCCAAAAGACTCGGTCGCCGACTCCAGCGCTGCCAGAAGCAACAAGTGAGGATCGACTAATGACAGTGAAGAAGAAGAGAAACTGAAAGTTGTTGAAAGTTGTGGTTCAGGAATGTATTTTTTTAGGGTTTTCAAAAAATATAATTCACTCGTAAATAAATTGGATTAGAAACGACATCGGCGATCGAGTCTTCTGGGCTTTTGCATGCGCAGTGAGAAATCAAATCGGTAAGTTTAAGGCTGCTTATAAAATTGTTTTATAACGTTTCCAGACACTAATGAGTGAACCAGGCAGAGCGTTTTGTTTGTTAGACTCATGGTTGTTGTAAGATGGGTTAAAGTGGTGTTAAGATTCTTCTGTGCAAATTGGCGTTTTACATGGAGGTTAAGAACTTGCCCCCATCACTACACTAGTTTGTTGTCTTGACAGACTCACTGCCACAGCGAGATCTCCGCCGAGCTGTTTTTTGGTATTCAACGACCTCTAGCAATGGACTTTAGCATCAAATGTGCCGGAGTTCCCCTTTAGGTACAGTTATATCACATGACACCATCACAGGACTAAGGAAAAAACACACAGGAAAGGTTGGCCAACCATGAGATGATGGGCAGAGCCACAGAACTACAACAAGACACTATGGCATGTTGGAGACAGGTGGGTGTGCCCATCACATAACTATCAAATATACAGCATATAAATACATATAGAAATACAAATACAACACTCTACACCACAGGTCACAACATAGAGTCCATTGGGAAATTGGCAAAAAAGTTCAAGTTGTGAAAATATTACAGGAACATGGAATAGTCCAAATCATCATTAAGGTCCAGATATTGTGTGGCTTTTAATGTCACTGTGATGGAAAATTTCTGGCCTTGCTAAACTAACAGAATATATTGTTTGGGTTTAGATAATTAGTAACTCACGAGTGCTAAAGCATCTCTGTGTTCATGGTCACAGGCAGCGGTGTGATCTGCTGTGTCTGGGCCTCTTCAGGGCAGCTCATTGTGTTCAGCCAGTATCCACCAGGGTTGAAACTACAGGTTGTTGTTCTGTTCATTCTCATCATGTAGAATTTTTGGTACACGTGAGTTCAGCTAATCAATGCCCCAGTTAAATCCAGATACCACTGTCTCCTTCTGAAGGTTGTTCAGACTAAATACTATTGTATGTTTTCTCTCATGTTGATATGATGACGTCTGTAAACTGTATAAGAAGCTTGTTTTGGTGTTGACGTAACTGGCGGAGTCTTATGAGTCTTATCTGATGTTTGGAGGGACTAGCTCAGTTACCATGATTTTTAAATGGCCGACTTTGCACTGGGTGGAAGATTGAAAATGTAAAGCCATTGGGTAATTGGGATTTTGAGTTCTAATAGCGTTTTCACCGAGCCGATTCCTTAAGTCTTGTTTTAATCCACCCTATATGTGAAATGTATGTGAAATGTGAACGGTTAGTTTGTCTTGTTAGAATGTTATAAATGATTTTGTGGCCGTTTTACAAGCAAGGCATATGGCTATAAATGAGTTCTGAATGAGATGTTATAATAAAAGTCTTTTTGTTATTTAAAGCAGTGAGTAATGGTCATTGTTAGAATTGGATCTGGTGTTTTTTGCCGCATAATGAGTGCGATGTCGGTCTTAATTTTCATTTAAGTGGTCGTAAAAAGGTCTTTAAAAAGTCTTAAATTTGGGGGAGTCACACCTGGGGAGACCCTGTTACCTTATTTCCTGATGTATGTTATGATGTTTCCTCCTCACAAACAAACCTGGAGCTGTGTTTTGTTTCATTCACACATGTTCGGATAATCCTCCTACATCCATCATCCAAATTATTTTAAAGAAGCTGCGTGGAGGTTAAAAACACAGTGGAGCACTTCTTGTACTACATGACATCACGAGGTGGAGCAGAGTGTTTTCAGTTTGAGAGAAGAACCCTAAATATGCAGAGTTTGTGTGTTAAACATGTGTGAAACAAAGAAACAAAACACTGGGTGATAGAGACGCGCACATCCAACAAAAATTGCGACTGCATGCTGTGTCCAAAGACAAAAATAGTGCAAAAAAAGACAGATTTATTTCAATGACACCACAAAGTGACGTTTCGGGTCAAAAATAAAAATTTGGCAGCTTCACAGACTTGCAGTGCGGCTCTCAATGAAACAAAACACAACTCCAGGTAAGTTTGTGATGAGAAAACAACATCATAACATTGATTTTTTTTTTTAAAATAGTGTAATATGGGCTCTTAAATTAATAGTCTAAATCCTAATCCCTTAATTAGGCAGTTACTCCGCTGCAATCCTTCTAAATCATCTATTTTGTTCCCTAAGAATTTGCGCTTTACAGCTAATTAAAACGTCTTTTTTATAAAGTGGTAACAAATTCATTTTAGCTGCCGTCCCACTCACTTCTGTACAGTTAAAGTGCTCATACTAAGGGCTTACACTATTTTCTGATCGCCTATAATATCATTTCCATCTTTTCGCACTCTGTTCCACCTTGTGATGTCACGTGGTAAAACGGGAAGTGCTCCGCTGCGTTTTTAAACTCCATAAACCTTCATAAATAAATGTTTATCTCCTCTGAACTGAAGGTAAAAGGAGCGGTTAACTTGAAAACTACCACTACATGATATCACAAGGTCGAACAGAGCGTTTTAAGCTTTTAAGACAAATAATAAAGTGTTACGCGAACGTGTGTGAATGAAACTAAACACAACTCGAGGTTTGTTTTTGAGGAAGTAACATTATTCTGTATGTACATGGGTTAAAGCTCACAGGAGTCAATTTTGTGTCATGTAGGAGCTTTAAATATTATTAATCTACAGACTAATGCCATTTGAAACCCACGTAGTCAATCATCAAAACTATGCACTGTTTTGCGCTCATAAAATGTGAACATGAGTTGTGTTTATGGCAGGTTCCTGATAGAGAGCGTAGAATGAAGGACACTGGATACTCACGGTTAACCTGAGAGGAATGCATAATTCAGAGCAGATACAGCCCAGTGTCATGTGCGCTCTGCTGTTTTATCTCCTCACCGCCATCTGGTTACACACACAACTGCCACTTTCCTTCACAGCAAAGCCTAAAAACAAAACAAGAACATACCGATCAATATGTAAATTACGGAAAACACTTCTTTTTTTTTTGCTAAAATGTTCAGTAAATTACCTAGGGAATAGATAGGAGTGAGGTAGATGTAGAAGAATCAAAATGAAGCTGCTTGGCTCAGGACCTGCCTTGAATGCAAAGTGTTGTTTTCCAGTTCAGGGGTAAATTCTGAAAGCGCTCATATTACGCTATGTCTGATCTGTGCTATAATGCTGTTTCCTCATCAAAAACACACCTGGAGTTGTGTTTTCTTCCATTCACACATGTTTCACACACAAATCCAGTGTATTTTGGCTGCGTTCTTCTTTCAAACAGGACGCGCTCCACTGTTTTTTTGAGCTCCATACATTTTTAGTAGAATAATTTGGGTGATTTAAGCCCTGGAATTGCCCATCTCGCCTGAACTAAAGGTAAAAGGCATCTGAAACCTACCATGACATGACATCACAAGGTGGAACGGAGCAATTTGAGCTCTGAAGATGTAAACAGACTAATAATAAAGGGTTACTCAAACATGTGCGGTATGTTTTTGATGAGGTAACAACATTATAACATGGTTTAAAGCTCACAATAATCAATTTTTGCGTGATATAGAACCTTTAACGTAAGTAACTACAAAAAATGATAACATATTTAGTCTGTTTTGCCATATATCTTTACAAAAAAGTCTAACAGAATGTGTTTTACCTGTGCGTGCTTACACAGAAACATAAATCCATACAAAATCCATACAATGGGACAAGTAAATACAACTACTATTTTGTGAATGGGGGTTTTGAAAAAAAAAAATTAAGTGTTAATGAAGTTAAATGTTTGTTTGCTTGAAGGACCTTTTGGATTTTGCATTATTAGAGCAGATGGAGGCCGGTCCGTGTATCACTGGAGGAAGACAAGCCAAGAGTCAGCAGTACGCACTGTGACTAATATTTGTCCTTCTTTGTGCTGATGAAACGCAAGCCTTGCATAATATATTAGTGTCACAGAGTATTATAAATGTTTGTGTATTTTCTCTAGTGCCTCATCCCATCTATTTGGCTGCCTCTGTTAAGAGTCACCTTGACTTTACGCCATTTACATGCACAGTGAGTATTGAGGTTGCCCGCACAATGTAAACCCAGTTCATTAGCGCGTTACCTTAGAGCCTGCCTGACACTTTCTGTTTGTCCCGTGTCTGTGCTTAAAAACGTGCCTCTCCTAAAGCAGCAGCGTCAACATCGAGAGGAAGCGTCCGTGCGCCCTCTACCGGCCGCTACGGGGTTTGCAGACTGGGCCACAGCTGCGTCCCAACCACAGAACAGTTACAAGGTAATGTGACACCTCCAGGGAATGCACCTTCCAGTCGAGATTATTTGTTGCTGAGTTGGCAGTGGAAGTCTGAGTGCTTCTGTTCAGTGCTGCAGCAGTTATTTCATGTCCTACACTTTAGATATACAGTTAGGACAATGTCACCGAGCTGTTTACGCATTCAACAGTGTCATAATGTTATAGTGATAATGTTCTAGCAGGCTAAGATCATTCATAATGCACATAATAGTGCTTTCTTCTTGAGTTCTTTGTTATAGTCTGTAAAATCTGCTATAAACGATGGAGAAAACAAAGCGTTGGTTACAAGTAATAGGAAATTTACTGTTAGGTTAGGTTAGGTCGCTTTATTTGTACCCATAGGTGAATTTGTTTTTGCAGATTTGAGAGGCTGGTCCCACATTTCATTAATCCACACTCTACACAATAAACACAAATAAAAACACAATTACAAATAAAGTGTTACAGAGCTCCAGTTCAGAATGGGTTTGTTCCATAAATTAATTCATCTCACTTAGCTAAAATCACAATAGATATTAACTATATCAAAAACATGATAAATAGATTACAGTTTAATCATAAATACAATAGCAGCTGGAAAGAAACGCCCTTTAAAACGATTTGTTCTCAATCTTGAGACTAAAACCCTCAGACTGTCAAAGGGCATGACTGTCAAAAATCAGATATGTGCAGTGCGCCTTTACGCCCGCAAGATGGCGTGCGTAACTGGGTTAAAAAATAAAATCCCAGCCCTAGATCCGTGACTCGGCCCCGCTGTAGATCCTTTTCGCTGATGCTTAACATAACCCCGGTAACCTCAGTATGTTAAACGCGGGCAGGAGTTTGCCAAGACACTTCTTTCTTTTACAAGTCTCTTAATGACGTTGGCGCCACTGAGTTTGGGTTGTACTGATATTATAAAGCAGTTATTATACAAAATGACCACTGAAGGTGGATAAAATGCTACTGTAGAACCAAAATGAGCATAAACATTGACTTTGAAACCACAGTGGGCCTGACCATAATCTCGTAATGGATCCTCTGAATGGGAAATGTGTTTGTTTGACCGTTTTATAATGTCATTTGTGAATCTATAATGTAGTCTCCGTGAAAGCTGTAGTTCCAGTAGTGATTCCACGAACACATCCATGGCACTTGTTCGGCACAGCGGCGTGTGCACGCTGCGGCTCGACCGTCCTTTCAGCGCGCCCCGATTGGCCGGCGCCAGTCACGTTGTCCGCGGAGCTGTCAGTCCGATGCTGCACCATTGTTCCCTCAGCAGCGCTCGGCAGCCGGAAGGAGAGCTGCATCTGTGCTTCGTGTATGCGACAATTGTACCGGCTACAGCTGAAAACGCGACTCCCCGGGATTTTTTGGGGGGGTTTTAACCACGGCGCACTGACCGATCCTCTGCGCTGACAGCTGCGCGTAAATGCGTAAAGGGGAAGAAAGTCCTTAGAGAGAGGGGCGTTATTCACTGTGTGCAATTTAGTAACGAAATGAGAGGTGAGTAAAACCAATCTTTTGCCTATTTCTGCTTAATTACACGTATGACTATTATAAGAAACGATAACATGATGAGCTGCTACTGTGCCACGCATTTTATAGAGCTAACAATGGGACGATATGTGTGCTCCATTTGTCTGAACTCTTATGGGCCACTCTTACAAGTCTAACAAGAGGCTCATTAACATTAATTTATTGTGGAAATTGAATTACATCAAATTCATTGAAGGTGTCGCGTCATGTCATGTTGCCATATTTCTTTACCGGCCCATAAAAAAAAGATGCTACTTTTTAAATCCCTCTGTACCTTTGTCATTATAGGAAAACACATGCTCAGGTTCAGTGCGCCTCTAGTCATTGTATTGCATTGTGACCAAATGGCTCTCCAACCTAAAGCCATTCACAATACCGGGACGGCGGTGAGTGGGGGGACCCTGCTGAGAATCAAGCAGAGGAAGCAGAGTCTGTTCCCCCTGCTGCTTTTACCCAAGGGGATACCGCCGCTACCCCCCCTTCACTTCACTTCACCCCGGCCCACACCGCCTCCTCCAGCTCTCCCCGGCTATGAAAGGCAAAGAGAGGCTCACAAAGAGATTAAGATAAATCCCTGTCAATCACGCAGGCGTCAATGTCAGAATGGTGAAGTTTACATCATGTTTACAGACAAAAACTTCAAAATACACTCGCGGTTCTACAAGCAGCGCAAGTCGTCTTTGTCAATACTTCTGTCTTGTGTGATCGTTTCAGCCCCACACTTTCTGATTCGAGCTTTGAAGGAGCTATATTATGCTAATTTGTCATGTTATAATGCTGTTATCTCATCGAAAACATACCTGGAGTTGTGTTTTGTTTCATTCACACATGTTTCTGTAATCCTGTATATTATATTATGCATCTGTCTGCATTTCCAAAACTCAGAATGCTCTTGTGTTGAGTAGCGAGAGGCAATTCCAGGGTTGAAATCATCCAAATGATTCTAGTGAAGGTGTTTGGAGAGTAGACCACAGCCTAATTAAGCAGGGTTTGTGTGAACGAAACAAAACATGCAACTCCGGGTATGTTTGCGACGAGGAAACAACAGTGTAACACACAGTGGATCAGAAACTAGCGCAGCGCAGACCCTTTAATAAATCATCTCCTTTATTATTTCCACAGAACAGAAGTGGCGTGTTGCGGTTTTGTAATCTCTCTTTCTAAAGGTAAGCCGCTCTTCATCTCGTTTACCCACAACGCCGGTCTTTTTTCACATTACCATATTGAGTTTGTGCCCGCGAGACGTTCAAAGCCCTCACAACTGTTGCCACATGTGCCACAAAGAGCCTCTGATAAGGAGATATGATGCGATACAGCGGCAGACAATGGTGTAGAGTCAATACAAGACAGCTGGGTACTCGCACTGGGGGTACTTCTGATTGTTCAAGAGGATTTTGTATTTTTAGGTGTGCAAAAAATAACCAAACACTGATATATCGTGATACTAAGTTTGGTCATGCAGAATCCTTACTGTGGTCCGCTCTATCGATATATCACCAAGAGGATTTTTTTATTCGTTTTAGCAATTTTTTTGTTGCTTCTTTAGTGGAAGGAAACTTTTTCGGATTAAAATACACGTATTTCATATTACTTTGCACAAATAGCGGTTCAACAATGAAATATTTAGTTATTAAAAGACAGAAATATCACGTGTAATATATAAATTCTAACTTGTATCGCCAAATTGTGATAATATCGTTTGATTCTCAGATCTAGTTACTACTAAATGCACTGCCATGAATCTAGTGAAACAAAATGTGTCATGATATGTCACAATTCAATATATCACAATATATACAACGAAAACAAAGGACGATATATTGTGATTTATCAATAATTACGATTAATATAATAGCTGAGCAGTGTTTACCGTAGATTTTGTTGAGACTATGGAGGCACAAATTATGTACATCAAATTATGTATATTATGTTTGTGGAGTATAAATATCATTAATTACTGGCTATAATTAATCTTTACCAGTCCTTTTTTCTTGAATAAGTTTATGAAAAGAAAATGACAACAAAGTTCTGTTATGCACTAATATATAGTCCAGTTTATTTTTAGACAATAAAGGAGAATTTTAGACAATGCAGGTCCACCATAGTCTCCGTTATTAATGGGAAACACTGATGATCACACCTTCAGGAGAACAACATTGGTTGAAATAAGGAGAAAAGTAAATGGAAGTTATGCATTTTTGAAAAACTTGACTCTAAAATATCGTTTTGAATCGATACGAGCAATGAAGTCTCGCGATATGTCACTGAATCGATTTTTTCTTACACCCCTAGTTATACTTTATTACAGTGTCGGGCTGCAGGACTTTAGTCGTTTAATCTTTTGACCGGCTAATATTGTATTAAATTGTATTTGTCAGCAAATCATTTAATTTCTCATTTTTAACAGCAGAAAGGAGACGTTAGTGAGTGAGTTACCTTGGAATTGTATTATGCAAAAAGGCAGATTTAACTGATTAAATAGTTTAATCTCTCTTTATACAAATACATTGCACATTCCTAGTAGTTTTTCTGCATAAATAGTTGTTTTTGCCTGATCTCTGGCGCAGCTTTAGTCTTGTGAGTGCAGTTTAGGTCAGATACTGCACTAATCATTCAGCGGGACAAGTCTTTAGTGGATCAGGATTTTCATTAGTCAACTACAGCCCTATTCACAGCGTAAATAGTGTGAATTTATTGTATTTTGTTGTAATTTAGGTTACAGTACAAGATGGGGGAATGCATGAATAAATAACATGAGTACTTTGGTCTTTTGGTTGTTTTAATAGCTGCCAATTACATTATATTAAGCTGTCATGTGAAACTCTAGTGCTTTGTTAATACAAGTTGACAGGTAAAAGAAACAGTTCTGCGCCATCAAATAAGTGTGTTTATCACTCTGTGAATTTGGTTTGCGCTGTGTGTTGTAGGTTATTGTTATTTTTTATTATGAGCTCTGCGTCATATGAAGCAACTGAAGGAGACTTTGGAGAATAGAGGTTTTAAAAGTCTTAGGTGAAAAATAATGGTCTGTAGTTGCTGACGCTCTTAAAGCTTCACGGTGAGAGAACCTGCCCAGTGAGGCCTGTTCACTGGAATCATGTTATTGCCACAGTTTTGTACATTAAAGATACACTGCGTAACATTTCTAGAGGAGCGTCCGGCACCTGCTTGTCTCCAAATGTTATTGCTTTATCTAGAATGTTCCACAGTGTAGATTAAACTTATCTGTCACAAGAGAGACAAGCAGGATACAGCACTACGCTACGTTAGGACAGCCCCGATCTGATATTCAGTATCGGTATCGCTCCCGATCCGGCTCTTTTATGAGCATCGGACAGTATTGGACGCCTTCACATGTTTTTGCGGCATCGACACGTTTTAAGGCAGCTGTAAATCAAAACGTCACCATGTCCGCTGTGTGGGACTTTTCACTACAACAAAACAATAGTCAAACTGCGACATAAAATCACTGCAAATAAACAGTTTCTCCTGGAGGAACCAGCAGAGCCACTTTAACACGACCAATTTGATTTGTCACTTACAAAAGAATCATCTGGACGAGTTTGAGATTTACAAGCGCAAAGCAGCAAAGCGGCAAAGTTCCTTCCATTCCTTAGGGTTGAATAAAAAAAGGTATCGGAAAGAGCAAAAAATCTGATCGGAAGCCAAAAAATCTTGATCTGGACATCTCTACTCTACATTATAGTTAAGATCTGTGGAGAGTCGCCCCTATTCACAGAAGGAATTATTGTATTTTTGAGCAATAAAAACACTCGTAATGAATAAAAGCTAGATGGGTATGCTTAATGTCACACCATGGAACATTCCAGGCAAAGTACTTTTACTACTTTACTCTTAAAACTCCCATATTACGTTATTTTCTGATCTATGTTATAATAATAATAACAACACAACTCCAGGTATGTTTTTGATGAGGTAACAGCGTTATAACATGATCACATGAGTAAATTTTGTGTAATTTAGGACCTTTAAATCTATAGAACACTCAAGGATTAAATTCTGTTTACAGATGAGGCCGTGGCTTTTTGTTAGTAGTCAAAAGATTCACATTAGATTACACAGTCCTTTATGTATGAGAGAAGATACTTTAATTACCTTTTTGGACTGTACTTACAGATAGCCATACATTTTAGACACAGCAATTCTACTGTTTTATTTCATTTATTTTTAATTGATCATTGCATTACAGTCTACATACGTTATACTCTGTCCGGTGTCCATAAAATGAAACATATTCAGTAGAACTTCAAAATCAAATGAAACAAAGGCACTGATGAGCACGACAGCACGTTAATGCGCATTCGTCTACAAAATGAATACAAGATGGACACTTTACTACATCATACTGAAGAAAAAATCTATCACAATGAGCTAAAACTATGTGCAGTTCAATGTGACGAGGCCCTGGACCGAAATACCCCTGTGTGCATATGACAACGCTTAACATTTACATTTTAAAATTAGAAATTACATGTTATCGGCGTCTTGCACCTCGGCTTTTATTCCACATCCTCCTTCTCCCTTTGTTAAGAAGAAAATGAGTGTTCGCCGCGCACGCAATCACACAGACACTGCCATCTTTGTGATCGAGATCTGAAAGGTGAAGGGGGTGGGTGTTGTGTGTGTGTGTGGTGTGTGCGTGTGTGTGCGTGCGGTGTGTTTGGGTAGTGGGCCTCTCCGCCTCTCCTCATACCACTATATTTCCCCTGCTCAATCCATCTGCTTCCTCGATTTATCAGCTCGGCATTCTCAGAGGAGCTGAATTTAATTAGTACATGTGGCTTGGAGTATGAGGACATTGAAACATTAAGTAGATGTATTTACTTGTGAAAAGCTCCACCATTAAGACGGCGCTGATTTGAATAAGTGATCCAGGCACGCTGCTATTACATACTGTAGCGCAGATGGCTAAGGCTGACAACAGAGAACGCCGGCTCCATAAAAGATTCACGGAGAAGGTGTTATGGTTTAATGGCGGTAAGCAGAGTCCCCGCAGGAGGCCAGTGTGGGTGACTTCTCCGAGAGGGAAAAAGGTTCACGATCAATTTTAGATCCTTTTATGTGGAACAACGAGAGTTCACAGTTTGACGCCAGATCTGGGGGCAGCTTTTATATTTATTGACAAAGGGTTAAGGGTCGCGGCGTTTGACGGTGCATCCGATTGGCCGTCGATTATGCATCTGACAATTACGTTAAGTGAGAAACTGTTCAGTGTTTATTCACTTGACCTATTGATTGGCTTTATTTGTTGATTTGGTCTTATGAATCTATCATTTTTACCCTATAGAGGCTTTTGGCGTAGAAACAAAACTGGCAATGAAATGAATTTAAAGGTACATTGTGCAGTTTTTTTGATAGGGGCTCCGTCACCTGCTTGTTTCTATAGATATGTCATTGCTCTGCCTTACATTTATTCAATTACAGGATTTATAGCTCAAAAATACCTTCAAAAACAGGGATTCTGGGGCCGCCTCTCCACAGATCTGACCTGTAACGTTGTCTGGTTTGGTCTCCATGAAGATATAAAAGGTTTAATACCAAAATTGCGAAACATTCCAGACAAAACAATAACATCTCCATGGAGAAAAGCATCAGAAAGCACCAGAAAAGTTACACAATGCACCTTTAAGTAACAAACTAAAAGATTTTATTAAAGAAATTAATTAACATTTGGCCCCGGTGTGGCTATAGGTAATTACATTTCACAGGACAGCAATCAAAAAATTACCTTGGCAAAAAGAGCGACAGATCTACTGGGTTTTTTTGCTGTCTGTTTAACGGAGAAATAAGCCAAATCAATAGATACCAGTCTGTCTGTAATAAATAATATTTGCATGGCCGAGGCTCTGAGTATTTTGGACAGGTACTGAACATATGGCTGTTCACTATGTTTTTTCTCCATCTGCTAAAAACGCAATTAACAGCAGTGAAACATGCAGCTAAGGAATACAGTTTAACGCCCCCCTCATCTGCCTGAGACTGTGGATTAAATCAGTATGTGGCTTTTTTTTTTTTTTTTTTTTATAAATTTGACTCAACATTCAGTTATTACTTGTTTAAAATGTCAAACTCTAGTACCGTATTTGCCGGGCTATAAGTTTCTCCGTAGTATAGCCAAAATTACACAATGAAGAAGAAAAAAACATATATAAGTCGCAGTTTTGGGGGGGGGATTTCTTTGATAACAGACATTTCATCTTGAAAGGCAAGTTATACGAAGAACAACAACAGAACAGAGAACAACAGGCTGAACATGTGTCTGGTGCGTTCACGTCACATATGAACAGTTATTCAGAAAACTAGAGCAGAAACAACAGAACATAACAACCTTACTGAACTCTCCATCTCACTCCAAATCACTAAATCCACTGAATTCTTCATCCTCGGTGTCACTTCTGAGCAACTTCGCCAACTCCAGCTAAATCCAGCTTTTAGGCCACGATTAGCTTTTTTGTTTTCTTCATTGCAGTTCGAGTTTCCTCCGATTTTCCCCAGTCAAACACAAGTTTCTCGCTCACTCCAAACTTTCTTTCTGCTGCTCGATTTCCGTTTTCCTCTGGTATATTTCACTTCTTGCAGCAGGACAGCGGCTCTTTCTGCAGGAGACATGCGCAGTAGAGCGAGAAGTGACGACGGTACAGGAGTAATAGCGTGATAGACGTAGCAGATACTGGCACACGGGCCTATAGCGCCCTCTTGTGGCTGTCAGTGTGAAAATAACCAAATATATGTTATATATAAGTCGCACCTGAGTATAAGTCGCAGGACCAGCCAAACCATGAAAAAAAAATGCAACTTATAGTCCAAAAAATACAGTAATAGCTATATACTACTTGCACTTTGAACTGTGATGTAGCACCTTAATATTTTGGCTACTTAACGGTGCATTGTGTTCATTGTTCATTCATTGTCTCCATGGAGATGTTATTGCTTTGCTTTATTGAATGCTCCACAATACGGTATTATTAGACTTGTTTACATAAAAAAAACACGTGACACCAAGTTACAGACGAGATCTATGAAGAGGTGACCACGTTCACAGTAAAGTTTCTCAAGGTATTCTTAAGCAATAAAAACAACTTTAATTGAATGAATGCAACACGTTTAATTGCGTACTGCGGAATATTCCAGACACAGGAATGACAAGCAAATGACGGACCTTCCCCATGAGTTACACACTGCACCTTTAATTTTTGTATCTTGTTTATTTCGCAGTGTCATTACAGTCTCTCGTCTGTCACGATTGAATTTTTGGTGTCTCATGGTGCATTTGGCGCTTTTCGCACGCGTTTTTCCAATTTATTTTTAACTACAAATGCCTAATAAAGTGACTGCCATTTCCTTGCATCACTAAACAGCTTAAATCCCGCGCATATTCCCCATTAATACCCACTGTACACATTTTTAATTGATTCATCGCGTTCACTGCTCCAAATTAAAAACACAACATCAATCCTTTTTACAGTAGGAGTGTCGTGTGAACTCATATCAACCTTTTAGATTAGAGACTGGCTTTGTGTATCCCAGCGGGGTTCACGGTTCCAGTTTAGTAGCTTTTGATGTGAGTAGTTTTTTTGTTTTTTTTTTCCTTGGCCCTTTTCTAGCCGAGCTCTGGGTTTACACGGTCAGGACACGGCTCCCTTGGGATGTTGCCATGACACCTTTCTGGAATCTTTTGTCTGGCTCCAGCTAATTAAGAGTTGAGAAGAAAGACATATTTTCCTGTCTTAATGAGTTGTATTTATCACAGCACAGCGTGTCATTACACTGACGCTTTTGTGACGCTTGCGTAATTGTTACCTTAAGTATTATGGCTTTATAATAACCTACTCCCTTTAAGAACGGACATCTGTGTTCGGACACAAAATGGGATTCTTCTGCGCCGTTGTGAGGATGAAGGCTTAAATTAAAGGGCCCATATTACGCTATTTTCTGATCTCTGTTGTAATCACACCTGGGGTTGAGTTTTGCTTCATGCGCACATGTTTAACACACAAATCCTGCACATTTAGTTCTTCTCTCAAACTAAAAACACTCTGTTCCATTTTGTGATGTAATGTGGTAATACAGGAAGCGCTCCACTGTGTTTTTAAACTCCACACCCTTTCACTAGAACGATTTGGAAAATTTCAGCCCTGGAATTATTCATCTCTACTGAAGGAAAAGTAAAAGATAGATGTTAAGACGAAAACTACCACTACAACAGAGCATCAATCAGTCAATCATATTTTATTTATAGAGTGCTTTTCATGCAAAAAAATGCAACACAAAGCACTTTACAGTGATTAAAAAAAGAACAATCCCACATTTCTCTCCACCTCCACCAAAGCTAAGTTAAACAGGTGAACTAGAGATTACTATATGTGACAATCCCACATAAAGCTAAACTAAAGCGAGTCTAACTGTGACATAACTATCTTTATTTCTTACTAAATGAAACTCCAACCCCGACCCATAGTCACAAAGTACGAGAACTCGAAGCTCTGCCCCTCACTCCAATTTCCGGGCAAAGTGGGGCTTTGAACAGCTGCCTCAATATTTGAATTTTCGGAAAAATCAGGTCCATGTGTGATCCAATCAGCAAAGTCCTGAAATCCTGGTTCCGAATAGGTAGATCCTCTGCATCCGCGGAAGAACACGCAGGTTCGCCCGACCCTGCTTGTCTGGTTCAAGTGTCAGTTTAGTTAAGACGAATTTATCGAATCCATAGTTAATTTAGTTTTGGGGAACAAAGCGTTGAGAGTCTCTTGTGGAATAAGACACGTTAGACCAGGTGAGACATAGAAGCCTGACAAATATCTGAAAAGTTATTTAAAAACTTTGTGACTAGACCCAAGAACCCAAGAAAAAAATACAAAATGTAATAATAATTTTATCTTTAAGTCTATGTGTATTAAATATGATGCCTGTAAAATGTTGTAACGTCATCTGAAACCCACCAATATAACGCTAATGGTGCACTGTGTAACTTTTTGGTCGGGGGTCCGTCGCCTTCTTGTTTCTATGGAGATGTCATTGCCCTGCTTCGAATGTTCCACAGTAAGACATTAATCAGCTCTACCTTACATTGAATACATTTTATTTAATTACATGTGTTTTTATTGCTCATATATACAGAATATCTTGAAAAACAACAAACCTATGACTGTGAGCGGGGTCGCCTCTCCACGGATCTGACTGAGAAAGGGTAAAGCATTTCATACATAGCAATCTACAATAACATCTCTAGAGGGAAAAGGATTTGACGAATCCTCCACCAGAAAAGTTACACAATGCACTTTTAATGTACGAGAATGCTATAAAACCCTACTTATTTGTTATTTGTTTGGAAGTAAATCCCACTTGTTTTTTATATTTTGTCTTTTATGCTCGAGACCGGTTGTATTTTATCCCAGAGTTGTTTTACTGCTACTGAGAGATGCAAATGAGCTTCCGTTCACAGGCTGAGGCGTAACAGTAAATCTCCGCTCTCATATACATACATATAACCATGATGGAGGTGAAAATGAAGATCACATCACCTGCCGTATCACACACGCTAAGTCTTGATTAAATTGGAAAAAAAAAAAGTCTTTACCGAGCTCATTATTTGTGTCATAGATGTGAGGTGGGTTTTTGCCTGGATACTCTTTGTGTACACAATATGGAGCGCTAAAACGAACAATCGATATATTATGATACTAAATTTGGTTATACAGTACTGATATCAGGAGCTGCTGTATTTATATATGGCTTTGAGTATTTTTCCTATCTTTTAGCATATTTTTTTGGGCGACTGCTGCTTGTTTAGTGGAAGAAAACTTGTTTATACTGACATATTCACTGTTTTGATGATTAAATATCAGAAAATGTTGTAATATTTTCTGATCTGTAATCATCAAAATGTGTTATAATGTTGTTTCCCTCATCACAAACATGTCTGGAGTTGTGTTTTGTTTCTTTCACACATGCTTAACACACAAATCCTGCATATTTATTGTTTTTCTCTCCAACATTAGGCACTTTGATCCACCTTGTGATGCCCTGTGGTAATACAGGAAGAGCTCCACTGTGTTTTTCACCTTCAGTAGATTGATTTGGATAATTTCATCCCTGGAATTGCCCATCTTTGCTGAACTAAAGGTATAAGGTAGTTGTTAACTTGAAAACTAGTGCTTCATGACATCACAAGGTGGAACGGTGCATTTTAAGCTTTGGAGATGTAGACGTGTGAATGAAACAAAACACAACTCCAGGTATGTTTTTGATGAGGTAACATTTAGGGATGGGCATCGATTCAAATTCCAAGGACCGATTCAATTTCGATTCTCAAGATTCAGAATCGATTATCACGATCCGATCTGATCCGATCTCGATTCGGGTTAGTGTTATTAGAACCATTTTTGAGCCGTTACCTGAGCCGTTCCAAGTGGTTCCTGAGGTTGGTTGTATTTCCGCGATACTTCACCTCCATTTGGCCTCGCAAATCACTTTAGTTCTGTCAAGCGCATCTTTGTCTTTATCGTTTCTGAACCTGAAATGGAGCCAGACGGAGCTTTGAGTGTTTCTGGCGTCTTCAAAGCCGGGACTTGGCTCACGTCGCCACTAGTGTCTGACGCCGTGTTCATTGTTTTGATAAAGTCAGACCGCGACGAGTGGGGTTAAAGTTCACCGGGGGAAAATCTATTAAAAATTAAATCCATCTTTGGACGTACGAAACAGTCTAAAGGAATTAATATGCAAACTGATTCGGAATCGGAAGCTCAGCCCTAGTCACACCTTTAAAATAGACGTATTTCATTTGAACTTTTTACAATTAGTGGTTTAACAAAGAAATATTGTTGCTAAAATGTATTTGGTTATCAAAAAACAGCCGTGTCTGATGTGCAATATATTGATTATCACATGCACTGCCATATTATAACATATCGTGAGCCGTGTATCGAGTATCGTATCGAATCATGAGTGACCCAGCGATTCCCAGCCCTAAGGCACACAACCCCTACGTTTCCAACCAAACCAATTAATTTTCCATCGGAAGACTATTGCTTTCTTAGAACCGCAGACCTACGCAGAGTTGGCCTACTTTACGGAATTTCTCGGATAACTGTTGCGAGCATTTTGCATATGAAAACACTCCGAGATCTTAACAGGATACTCTCTATATATAAATGATAAGGCTCGTCTGCTGAATGTGAACCCCAACCCTCAGCTTCCCAGCCTGCGTGTGAGATAAAAGCAGCCCCTGTCTGTACGAAACGCCTTGGCAGCTCTGTTTCTCCCTGCGATCCTGCTTTTGCGAACTTTCAGGTAGCATGGGAAAATACAGCCATAAATAAAATATAACGTTATGAATAATTTAGGTAACCGTTGTGATTGACACGGGGCCCGGAGTACCTGATTATGCCTCTGCTCTGTGTGACTTGAATTACAGAGAATCAAAACATTAGTCTGAAGGAGGACTCGGTGTTTGCTTTGTCGGCTATAGGCTGGGGTTTGATCGCTAGTCTTTTTAACAAAGCTCTTAAGGCGGTAAATTAGCACGCCTTAAGGATCCCACTTCATCTTGATAAAGAGCTTTCACCTGAACAGCTGGGGTGCTACTACAAGCCCTAAAAACAAAGCGATCAGGTTCTGAGAGTGTGTGTAAACAAGTGAGTGGAATACAATGCAGTTTTTATGGCAGATATAATAAAACTAAATTAAGTGCGACAATGTCAGTAATGTGTGGTCTTGTGGGATTATGAACCATATCTTATGAACACAGACAAACGGGGAAATATTAATACAAAAAAGTTGTAATTAGCCACGTTTCGGTTGGTGGTGCGTTACCTGCTTCTTTCTATGCGTACGTCATTGCTCTGCCAGTATGACATTAAGCCACAATACACTCCGACTTGTACTCGTTAAACATTTGCCGATACCGCGCACCGATACCGCTATTACACGACACATTACGCAGTATCACGGTTTTAGTATCACAAATAAGCCAATATCCCAGTCATGAGAATCCAGAGCCAACGTAAATAAAGCGACTGTAGCCGACATCAGTGAGAGAGCTGCACCTCCGTGAAGTTGGCCCCCATCAAACTCAAACCTACACAGAAACTATGTCAATCGATTGTGCTTCGTTTGTGCTGTTTTGTGCTGCAAAAAGTTTAGTTTGTGCGATTATGGTTCTTAAGATATTTGCAGTTTTATTTTGAGCCGTGATGAGCGAGTTTGCCGCCGGAAATGACGTACTATAATTACCGCAGAAATAATAATGAATAATTTTAGAAATATACTCACTCAAATGAAAATGGTCACAGCACAAAACGAAATGCAAATATTTTCTATAATGTTTTGAGCTCTATTTAACACTTTGAGGGGCTGGATGACGTCATCGGCTGAAAATAAAACTGTAAATATCTTAAGAACCAGAATCGCACAAACGAAACTTTTTGCAGCACAAAAGAAGCACAAACGATTGACTCCATTTTGGATGTTTTAGAGCATTTTGAAGCTTCCTGGGGACTGACCCCAATTTGACCGATAAAAGAATCGTTAATTTCTCCAAAACTAAAGCAGCTTTTTGCAGCACAAACGATTGACATAGTTTTTGTGTAGGTTTGAATTTGATGTGGGGCCAACTTCAGGCAGGAAAGAGCTGCTGCACTCGTACGATCTCTGAAAAGTTTAACATGAACCATCTCCAATGCGACACACGCACAGAACAGACTCCGCATCAGCAGAACATCCCCTGTCACAGAAAGAACACTCATATTCCACGTGTCGTGTTAGTCCGACAGAAGCTGAACCGCATCAGCACATGAGCTGTTTTTTTCAGCGCTTATACTGTATGCAAATGAGCCATGCGGTTTTAAGTTTCGTTTCTGTAAAATGTAAACAAATGTGTGCAAAGCTGCATTAAACACATTATAATCAAGATTCAAAAGGATTATTGTCACATTTTCATATTCACATATGAAAAAATTAAATGACCTTTCTCATTCTCAATCAAAGCTAAATAAAGTAATAAAATGAGAGAAAAGTTCAAAGTTCTTCTTATGGAGAAAGAGGGAATATCAGGGTTGTTTGTATTTTTTTCCGGGTTTCTTAAATATTTTTTACGCTTGTGCATTTGTAAGATTCGTAAAGTATCGGTATTGGTATTCGGCATCGGCAAGTACAGAAATTATTGTGCTTGTACTCGTATCGGTTTTCAAAAAAGTGGTATTGGTGCATTCCTACATTAAACAACTCTACTTTACATTTATTCAATTATGAGTCATTTCATAGTTAAAAAATCCTTAGAAAAACAGGCATTCTGAGTGTGAGCGGCGTCGCCTCTCCACAGATCTGGTCTGTTTTTGATGAGGAGGTGATGAACAGCATTAGAACACGTCTTAAACCTCACAAGAGTCAATTTTGTGTAATATAGGACCTTTAAGACTATTATAATAAAGACAGATTGAGCATTGTCATATATTACGTCCCCATATGTTAAGGCATTAAACCGTAGCATCTCCCTATAGGATTATATACAAACTGCTCAAGGACATACAGACTGTTTTTAAATTAATTTATTTATTGTTTTTTCCCCAAACCAACAGCATAGTAAAAGGAGCCTCTTCTTATTTGTCTTGTTTATTTATTTTATTTAGATTTTTGTGTAAATAATGGTCATACAGTACCACAGTACCATTACATGAGCACTTGAAACTCATTTAAAAATAAATTCAGACCGTGCGCCGTGTTTAGCTCATGGGCCTGGCGTTTGACATGTGCCTAATCAGGACGCATGCTTCCTCTATTGTTCTGTGAAGAGGAGGAGCAGATCAATGTTTCCAGCCCCGGTCTACAGCACCAGCAGAGGAAGCAGACACAGGCAGACTCCAGTGCAAAGCTACAGTATTGTGGCTGTGTGGGGAGGTGCATTGCAATAAATCTAGTATCACGATATGCCCGTCCCGATTCAGTATGTCCCGATATATCCCGATAATAAAACAAAAGACGGTGTATGGGTGAGTTGTTCAGTTGTAGGGAGTATTACCTGTTACATATAGATGAGTTATTGTACAGCTGTAGGGAGTAGGGTATGTTTCATCTTGTGTCTTTATATGAGGGGTGTAAGAAAAAATAATTTCAGTGATATATCGCGATACTTAATAGATCCAAAGTGTCGTCAAAATCATTTTTAATGCAATAATAGTAATAAGTTCCGTTTACTGTGGCGTTTACGTGATTTAAAAATGTAATTAAGTGCATTTCGTCTAATTTTGTTCTCGTAAATGTGTCCTTGACCATAATAGGATACGTAATTATTGATAAATCACAATATGTAACAGTTAATACCCCTACAACTGAACAACTCACCCATATGTAACAGATAATACTCTTTACAACTGTACAACAACTCAGCCTTATGTAACAGATAATACTCCCTACAACTGTACAACAACTCACCCTTATGTAGCAGATAATACTCCCTACAACTGTACAACAACTCACCCATATGTAACAGATAATACTCCCTACAACTGTACAACAGGCGGCACGGTGGCTGAGTGGCAACACTCAGGCCTCACAGCAAGAAGGTTGCGGGTTCGATCCCCGGGTCGCCCGGGCCTTTCTGTGTGGAGTTTGCATGTTCTCACCGTGTCTGGATGGGTTTCCTCCGGGTGCTCCGGTTTCCCCACATGCCCGCACCCCTATGAACTAACATCAAGGACCATGTTGTCCACCCTCCTGTGGGCTCACCACCTGCAGAGGGGTTCATAGGGGGCTAGAGGTGCTATGAGTAGTGGGCAGCACGCTGCCCCCGCGACCCAGCAGGATTAAGCGGGAGAAGATGGATGGATGGATGGATGGAACTGTACAACAACTCAGCCTTATGTAACAGATAATGCTCCCTACAACTGTACACCTTACGGCCTCTTGAGATATATTCTTATTACTGTATTTCAGCGTTTTATTTTTACTTGTGCATTTACATTTACATAATTATTCCTTATTTGACACCAGTTTATAAGACAAGACACCAGATTAGGTCCACAAGAACGAGACTAAAACGAGATTTTGAAATAATTTCTAATAAAATAATTGTAATCCTGTTTGCAGTATTGGCTTAACATTTTCTAATTTAATATTTTTGTTTTAGTATCCTCGGGAATCCCCAAGAGATGTCATTTATCAGCCTTTTACTCGTTCTGTCCAGTCTAGACGTTAAGTAAATGGAAAAAAAAAATCTCACAAGATCATTTTCTTCATGCGTCTTGTGGTAATTTTATTTTGCGAGATCTTGTGGCACGAGATCTTGTCCCATTTAACTCTGCAGCTCAAATCCTGTTGTATTTTATTACAACTCCCAGTAGATATTATCAACGACAATAATGTATAGAGGGACAGAAAATTATTTAGATTTCAATAAAATACATTTGGCTTTTGAAAACATTTCTATACAATATGATCACTATTTAAAATCACACAGATGTTTTTGCAGATTCGCTCTTGTTAATGGGTCATTTTTAGTAAATGATTAGTTAATGGTTAATAAACATTTACAGATGGTTTGTAGGTGTGCGTTATTATAAAGTGTTACCAAAAAAATGACTAAAGCAACAGCCGAAGCATCAGGCATGGTCAGACTGCGGCTCTCCTCCGTGTGCTGAGTGCAGATCAGCCCCAGCCCCCCCCCCCCTTTCCCCTCAACAGCCCCAATCTCCCCCTCCTACCCCCCCTCTACCCCTTCCTCCACACCCCCCCTCCCCTCCTCCTCATCCGTCTGCAGCCTCGGGGCCAGTGTGAGTTAACATAGTGTACAGAGCCCATGTGAGCGCCTCGTTTGCATAAATCTGTAGATGTTGCTACATGGCCTTAACTGGATTCCTTTGTGTTTAATTGTGCCCAATTTTTTTTTTTTTTAGTTTTTTTTTCCCCCACCACATGCATATGTGTGGTTCAGACAAAGCTGCAGGAGACTGAGGATACAAGGGAAGCTGTTTGTCAGATTTGGTGTGGAAACGCTGTCGTCACTGAGCAGGGAGGATTCATGTGACGGTCCAGTATTGGTGCGGACGCAACATAGGCTCAGACCGCAGCCTGAAGTGACCAAATCTGATTTTTTCGCCCCTATGCGACCTGTATCGGATCTTTTAATGACAGTCTGAACGACACAGATCCGATTTTTTCAAATGCGGCCCAGGCCACTTGGATATGTGCTTCTAAAACCGACACATATCAGATCTTTTGACATACGACTTCAGTCTGAACAGCCAGGACGCATTCATCCGTCGTATACGTCATCAACAAGCGAGAGTCTGACTATTGTGCTGTAACGAGCACATGTTGCGAGCCAATACAGCCCAACGCCGACGTGTTTGCTACTGAAATAGGCCGAAGACTTTCCTCCCGCGAGAGTGGTACGACATTAACTTTAAAATCGCCATGTACTCGACTTCCGTAAACACTGAGCTCGCTGCTGTGACGTCGTCGTTTCCTCCAATGTGCCTGCGGGACACTTTTGGGGCGTTTAAAGTTCACACTGGAGCTCACAAACAAGTCGCATTTAATTGGAAATGTGAACGACCTTGCAAAAAAAAAAAAAGATTTCACAAAAAAATCCAAATTGAGCATTAAGCCCTGCGGTCTGAACGTAGCCATATTGCCGCAAATGAAACAAATTTAAGTAGGTGCAATTATAGGAGGAGGCTATCTCTGCTATTATTTAGATATCTTGTCTTTACACGGGCAAATCTGTAGTTTAGACCTCTGCAAATGTTCTCAAATGCATAGGCCGCTCATGATAATAACTATATCGACTTACGACAGATGGAACAGGTCAGTATTTACAGTTTGTACATTATCTTTTGCACTTTTCATGATTTTTTCTTCAATATGATAAGATTTGAGCGGATGAAGGTTGAATTATGAACTAAAATGATAAGATAATTACACAAGTCTTGCAATCTGATGTGTATTTAAGGCAGTTTGACAATACTGTACATTTAAAGTACTTTTTTCTGAATAATTCTGGTTCTTTATGGTTTGGTTTCATTATTATCGCTTATGTACTTCTGCAATTTATCACACGTATGTTATTGTGACAGGTCTGCGTATGGGATTCTTAGTCGATCACTGCTTTTTAAACATTTATTGCAAATCTAGAATCACAATTGCAATACTAGAAATGAAATCTACCTTTTTTCCCCTAAAATTGTGCTTTCCTCACTCACAGATGAACACGAACAGATTAAATATTTACATGTCTTTTGATTCTGTTTCCATGTTGCAGACAATTTGACAACATATGTTCATTGATGTTGTGCGTTATTATGAGACTTTTCTTTGTACCTCTTAATCACTGCATCTATTTGACGTTCATATTATGTTGTAGGTTGAGAAATTGTAGTTCGGATCATTTTAAATAGAACGTGATTTATGTCCCTAGAGATTAAGATACATTCAGTCGTGTACATTGTCATTGCCATACCGGCTCGTCAAAGCCTGATCCCGTCAGATCTCAGAAGCTAAGCAGGGCCGGGCCTGGTTAGTATTTGGATGGGAGACCACTGGGAATTCCAGGTGCCACAGTGGGGCGCCAGTGGCAAAAACTGCCGTAGTGTCCTTAGGCAAGGCACATTACCCACATTGCCTAGTATGAAAGTGGTGTGTGCGTGAATGGTGGTGGTGGTCGGAGGGGCCGATGGCGCAGATTGGCAGCCTCGCTTCCGTCAGTCTGCCCCAGGGCAGCTGTGGCTACAATAGTAGTTTACCACCACCAGGTCTGGAGTGAATGAATAATGCTCTGTAAAGCGTCTTTGAGTGTCCTGAAAAGCGCTATATAAAACTGATGCATTATTATTATTATTGTGCGTTGCTAACAAATTGAGTCTGCATCTCCCCTATATCTGTGGAAATAGTGTACACAGATGTATACTGCACATGAGGTTAACAAGTGTAATTGAGTTTGTAAGAAGTGTATTTATTTTTTTTCCTGTTTGATGGAGAATGACATAGACCGGCTGTATACTGTGTGCACTGGATCGACAAACGTTGGCGAGTTTCTCTTCTGCAGACGGCTGTAAACAAAAGGTGACCCCATAAATTGCTTTCTGTAAATGTCTCTCATGAACTAAGATAGAATCCTTTGTGTTTTCCTGCGTGCACGACTACTTTAGACGACTGGATTTGATGGAAAACTAAAAGAAAAAGTATATATAGTAATAATCTTTGACACCCGTGGATTATTATCTTATGATTTGGGCATTTTAAATCACAAAATTTATCTAAAAACCCCAAACATGTCCTCTGACTTCTGTATTAGAAAACTGCAGAGCCCAATGAGAGCAGTCGTCATTGCAACAAAGAGCCGTGTAGCTGATTAAAAAGGCAAGGCAGGTTTATTTGTATAGCACAGTCTGTACACAAAGTAATTCAAAGTGCTTTACGGAATAAGAAATACATTAAAATCACAATACAAACAAAAAAAATTATAAATAATCATCATAAAATTAAAAAGAGAGAGAGAGAGAGAGACATTAAATTAAAGAGAAGAGTGCGGAATGAGAAATGAAAACCTTAAAAATGACCAAAATGACTATGCAGTGCTGCCCAATTCTGTCATTATCAATTAAGAAAAGATAATCGGCAAACAAAGTAAGTACAGAGTAGCGGGCGTATGCTGGTGACGGTGAAAACAAATGAGGACTGATCGGCAAAATGGCGTCTTGAAAATAAGTGATTAAACATGCACGAATCACTCCAAAAACAACTTCAAGACTACAAATACAACATGGTTAAAAGTAGGGACGGGCATGGTTAATCGACTAAGTGTTATTTGATCATTAAGAATTTTGTTGATCACATTTTAATGGACAAACTGAATGTAGGTGTCTGTGTGTAACGTAGCGTAAAGAGTCGTGGCTGCGTCCCACAGCACAAACACTGGAGCTGTGGCCCCACAGTCTCACGTCTCGGCTCTGGCTCCTTGGAGATCACTATATCCCCCAGAATGCGTTTACCTGCACATCAGTGTCCCGGGTATGATCGGGTTTTTTGAGTATCCCGGTTTCGTCATGGTGCATGTATACGCAGTATCCCGGTTACTGCAACAGTCGAGTGCGCATGAGACCAAAAGACAAACACTTTTCAGTCTTTTCATCACAACAGAATCCAAAATACATAAAGTGACCAACATAAATAGAGTGAAATGACTGTTAAATAAAGAACTGCACTAAACCTGCAGACGTACTATCTGTATACATATGACCTGCACACGTACGATCTCTGAAAACATGAACCATCTCCAACGCGACATACGCACAGAACAGACTCACCATCAGCAGCACATCCTCTGTCACAGAGAGAACACTCATATTCCACTGAGTCGTGTCCTTTAGTCCAACAGAAGCTGAACCACATCAGCACAAGGAAAGAGCTGCTTTTTTCCAGCATTTACAGTTTATACAAATGAGCCATGCGATTTTTAAGTTTTGTTTCTGTAAGTCGTAAACAAATGTACCAAAGCTGCATTAAACACATTCTAATCTCACACTGATGTGGCTCTACAGTGATTATGGTTTATATGTTGTAAAGTTGAGTTTATTTATGCAGATTAGTAATAGTAATAATAATGATGACTATTTTAATATAAAACTGTTAACGATTAATTGATAATTGACCATTAATTCTCCCAACGATCGATTAAGAAAATGTAATCAAAAGCCCATCCCTAAGTAAAAGCTCTGAAAAGTCAATCTTCAGGGCTGAGGGGTAAAGATGACTGTTCAGGGCCCTCATAAAGTTTTTAATCTGCATTTTTCATTAGACAACATTCGACCAACCAAGATGATTTGTACCTGAGGCCCAGAATTTGGCGCTACACTCCTGCCAATCTTGCATAATATGTCCGCTTTAAACATTATAGTTATTCCATTATTTATGAGGTTGTCAACGATGTGATATTAATTCTAAACGCTCAGGTAACAAAATGATTTATGCGATGAACACAAGGCACGTTATAATTACTATTTTCACAGTAAAATATGCACATTTAAATATATATAAAGAGGTTTTCACAACTTTGAGAGATCTGTTGCCAAATATAGTGCACAATTGGCACCAAATTCTCTCTCCTATATCTCCGTTAAAGGGACGCTGCCAAAGACATAACCACCAGTATTACACCTTTTATTGTTATTACTGAATTATGTATTAATAGAAAATACACACGTTGCATCTACAATAGTCGTATTTAAAGACTCTTCATTCACCGTAAAAACAGCTATAACCTGCTCATTTATCCAATTACAGGTGGTTTTACAGCTCAAAAAGACCTAGAAAAACAGGCATTCTGACTGTGAGCGGGGTCGCCTCTCCACAGATCTGACCTGTAACTTGGTCTGGTTTGTGAAACATTCAGACAAAACATGAAGAAAAACATTTGACCTCCAGAAAAGCTACACAATGCACCTTTAAGTAAATATAGACAGTAAATGATAATACTGATGCAGATTGATGACACAGACACAAAAACCCAAGAGCAGATTTAAACCACAAAAACTATTCTAAACCTGCAATATTGTAAAAAAAAATCATGAGCTGCAATAAAAACACAGCAGATAAAACACTTACTTTAGTTAGTTTGCATCTGTAATGAGTCATCGAAGTTCATAATCAAACCTTCCACAGCTCAAATCTCACCACATTTCCAAAAAATTAACAAAACATTTCCCAGTATTGCAAAGAAAGTGTACACACGATAAGTACTGACGCCCAAAATATATGGCCCCAGCTTTTATATATTGAACGATAAGTCGATATAGCAGTGACAGGCCTATAGACACTTTTACAATCTAATTTCTTTGTGTGGTTTTGACGGTTTCTTTGTCACGTGAAAGCAAATGACTGTGATTTCGGGGCAGTGGGCAGAAGTGAGCGTGTGACCTCTTAAAAACAGTGGCCTTTTCCGGTCTAATTTAAGAAGCTCGGTACCAAACGTAAGCATGCGCTGTTTCGGATCCTCCACTGACATCATCTGTGTGTCTGTCTGTGTCTGTGTGTCTGTCTGTGTGTGTGTGTGTCTGTGTGTGTGTGTGTGTAATCATGCAGGCCACAGCGGCTCCATGGGAGTCCAGCTGAGACCGGGCCTCTCCTCTGTGCCTATGTGCCCCTGTTTTATCTCTCTCTTCCTCTCCCACCGTCTCTGTCCCTCCCTCTGTCCCACTCCTCCTGCACTCCATCCCCCTCTGTCTCTTCTCTGGTCTCTCCCTTTCTTTTTCTGTCTCGCTCTTTCTTTTTCTGTCTCTGTCCTCCTGCACTCTTATCGCTCTCTCTTTCATTCTCAGTCCTGCTGTACTCTCACTCTCCTCCTCCTCCTCTCCTGCACTCTGTCCTTCTGTCTCTACACAAGGGCTGGTTGATAAATAAACATACTATAAAATACCAAATAAGAGCCAGATTCCACTTAACCGCCAAGTTTACTTTATTTATTTATTTATTTATTTATTTATTTATTTATTTATTTATTTATTTATTTATTTATTTATTTAAAAGGGACGATGCACATTAATGGACACATGAAGACAAGTGTAAATGTGTCGAAGTTGGCATACAGCTAATTTACATTCGTAGTGGCCATACCGGCTCGTCAAAGCCTGATCCCATCAGATCTCAGAAGCTCAGCAGGGCCGGGCCTGGTTAGTACTTGGATGGGAGACCACTGGGAATTCCAGGTGCCACAGGGGGGCGCCAGTGGCAAAAACTGTTGTAGTGTCCTTAGGCAAGGCACATCACCCACATTGCCTAGTATGAAAGTGGTGTGTGTGTGAATGGTGGTGGTGGTCGGAGGGGCCGATGGCGCAGATTGGCAGCCTCGCTTCCGTCAATCTGCCCCAGGGCAGCTGTGGCTACAATAGTAGTTTACCACCACCGGGTCTGGAGTGAATGAATAATGCTCTGTAAAGCGTCTTTGAGTGTCCTGAAAAAGCGCTATATAAAATTGATGCATTATTATTATTATTATTGTTATAGTCCCTTGGCAGGTTACTTACACGACAGACAACATATACTGCAACAATCCCTCACAACATTCAAATATTTCAGGTTTAAACGCCGGGTGCAGGTGTAAATTTTGATAAATAAGCGCCAGTTCCAAATAAACGCAGAGTCTAATGTGCGTGCTGGAAGACAGAAGTCGTGCTGCAACAACAGGACGCAGGACCGTAGAACTATAGTAAAATCTGGATGATGAATCCAAGATGGCGCTGTATTGTTTTCAATGGTCTGTGCTCATTGGTGCATGACCGCAAGAAAGATCATTTACTTCCTTTTTTGCAGCCCAACACTGCCCAACGTGTGATTTCGGCCAGTGTTGGGTTGCCCGACATGTGACTTACAAAGCTGACTTTTAGGCGCTTTGACGATTGAATTTTTTAAAAAGTTCATGTTGTAAAAATACAGAAGAATCCCTACAAAATCTGACCTTTATGAAAGATTTTGAAGCTCTCTCAGCCGAACACGGGCAGTTTGATTTGTCAAAAAATGCAGTGTGGGAGCATTTTTCTTGGGCTGCGGGCTGCAATACCTCGCTCAGCCACAAATCAATCTGCGGTCACGGGTAGAGGGGGCGTGCCTTATCCAGCTCTTATTATATTATACATCCATGCACAGGACTGATGCTCACGTCGTCTCTACAGAAACGAAACTTAAAACCACATGGCTAATTTGCATAAACACTTTCAAATGTGGGAAAACTCTCGCTCTGTAGATATTTTGTTGTAACATTTCAAATTAACTCGCGTACGTCTGTATATAAAACAGCCTAAATTATAGTCATACTGGATAAAAGAATTTGAGAACCATATTTTCCCAGTTTTGCTGAGCAGGATTTTTGTGAGGAAGGAATTAATCGCCCCAAATTGCCGCCTGGTCTCAAATAAACGCCAGTTCTGTTAAGTGATTGAAACAAATAAAAGCCCCGGCTGTTCCACGGTGTTTTACGGTTTTATGTTATTAATTAAGACACTGTGAATTGCCTTCAGAAATCTAATTGTAATTGCACATTAAGCTGCTTTGCAAGTAAGAAAGTCAGGAGTGAACTTGTGTCATAATAAATCTCGATTTCACACGATTTCTCCATTTGTCTAAATCTTGATTATTAAAAACGCAAGTTAATTGAATAAATTCGATTGATTGTCCAGGCCTGCTCTCCATCTCTCTCCTCTCCTGCACTCTATCACTCTCTCTTTAATTCTCCGTCTCCCTGTGCGCTCTCTCTCTTTCCCTCTCCTCCTGCTCTTTCCTCCTTTCCCTCTCTTCCCTCATCCTGTACCCCCCTCCTCACTCTCTCCCGCCGTGCTCTTTCCTTTCCCTTTTCCCTCTTTCTCTTCATCTCCCCCCTCTCTCCTCCTCCTTTCCTCTCTCTTTCTCCCCTTCTTCCCCCTCCTCCTCTCCCCTCTCTTTTTCTCCCTTTCCCTCCTCCTCCTCCTCCTCCTCCTCTTCCTCTCCTCTCTCAGGCTCAAGGTTGCCGTTTATGGCGTGTGCGACACCGGTGATGGATGAGTTCGAGCACAGTCTCAGTCTGGCTCTGATTCTTTTGTGCTTTTCAGGGATCTGTTATTTCTGTTATCTCCGTATATTTCAAAGTTATCACAATATTGCACTGAATTCTTTGTACTGCCCATCATCCGCAATTGTATATTTGGCGCTTTACGTGTCGAAATAATCCTCTTATTGCAAAACTGGATTCAGAATCACATCAGTATTGTGTATAGTGAAGAGTAGTTGGGTGTAAATGCACTTCTTTGCCTGTATTTGTGCGATACTGCGTTGAATATTTAGCGCTTCAGGGTGGTGCAATTAATTACGTTTTAATTGATCAACCAGCGAGGGTCTTTTTAATTGAGAGACATACAGCCAATCCGACGTCAGTAAATGCTTGTGGTTTGGGGGCACTTTTGAAGGCGAAATGTGACTCTTTTTGTGTTAATTGCACTGATTATATTAATAACGTAGAAAGCCAGTTCTATATTACCATTACCACAATATTATTTTTATATACACTGCTCCAAAAATATCTATATTTATACAAATGATGTCTTACAAATAATGGGCAATGTCTTAGGAACAAAAGGATGTCACCTCTCTTAAATTTGCAGCCTACAGCGGTCTTAATATATATTTTTTTTTCACTTTGAGCTTTAATGTGTTTTCAGCCCGTTCCTTTGATTTTTTTTTTGAGCAGTGTATATATTTTCTATTTTAAAATGATATACAATAAAAAAAGAAATAAAAATACACAAAAAAAAAACCCACCCCTCTCTTCACACTAAACATAAAACTACATTTCTATTTGCTTTCTGTTCGACAAATGATCAATCAATAAGAGGAAAAACAAATCAAACTCGCGTAAATAAAAGTGTGATACAAATGACCTTATTTCAGTTAGAACTGCTGAACTTTTGGTCATTTTCTATTATTTATTTTCCACTTTTCTCTGTAGCGTTTTAAAATTTTGCCGTATGTATAATTTTTGACTAATTTGAGCTTAAAATAAATTGTGTTTTCTCCTTGGAAATGTTATTGTTTTGTCCAGAATGTTCCACAGTATTGATTAAACCTATTTATGACAAGCATGTTACAGCACTACACTATATTACAGTTCAGATCTGTGGAGAGTCGCCCTTATTCACAGAAGGAATTACTGTATTTTTGAGCAACAGAAACACCCGTATGCATAAATGCTAGATGGATATGTTTAATGTCATACCGTGGGATATTCCAGGCTAAATAACTCACCAGAAAAGTTGCGCAGTGCAGCTTTAATTCAGACAATACAGAGAATTTATAGAAGTTAATTATTCATGTTTCGTTTTTGATCCCTTTAGGTTTCGTTCGCTATGATTTAACGTATTTCATTTAGTGCAAATCAGCCTTAAAAATACATTTGTTCAGTAAAATCAGTGGGGAAAAAGCAGTTGTATTTGTCTTCTGTCAGCTGGTTCCACTGGAGCACGCCCCACGTTTCGCAGTAAAAGGGGGAAAAAAAACTGAAATTAGAAAAGCCAGAATGAATAGAAGGATCTGCCAAGCCATCTGGGGCTGTGAATGTGCGCTTCAATGCAGTGGAAACATTAGTAGTCTGTCATGAGAACGGCCATATTGAACGGCATTGGAGATTGGCAGAATCAAAGGAGACTGTTACTATGAAATATGTCACCAAGTCTTTCCATCAGTCACCAGCAGTTACATGTGATTAGCATTATAGCCACGTGCAGCTCCTAAACCTAACATTTATCAATAGCAATATGATGGGATCAGATACAGTTTCCACGAGATGAGATGAGACACGAAATTTGATCTACGACAATGAGACAAGACAATAAATCAGGGTGCGATCCAGTTTGGTTTTAGCTTACGGTATTTTCAGATCTGCGCTATAATGTTGTTTCCTCTTCGAAATCATACCTGGACAGGGGCGTAGGTTTGGTCTCAGCTTTGGTAGGGACGTTATCAGCCCCCCCCGACCCCGCCGCCGCTATGAAATCCAACTGATCCAACACACACAGCCGCACTATGCTGAATACTCTTCCACGCTTATTGTAGATATATGCAATAAGCACTTTGTAATGAATAGATTTGCATTGTGTTACAGCTCAATAATATCAACCTGTTGTGGGCACACTATTTACTGGTGAAATAACTTCTTATATCCCGTTCTTTTGGGTGGTGGCGTGACCGTTTTGCCCGGTTTCACTACTTCGTGTTCGCTGGAGAGAAATGAAATTGAGTGGACAGTAGTAGGACTTTAGTGTGAGCAGCACAGCAGCTCAGGCGGCGTCTGCGCTTCTCCAGTTTCTCCAGCAAGAAGGTTCTGGGTTCGATTCCTGGGTCATCCGGGCCTTTCCGTGTGGAGTTTGCATGTTCTCCCCGTGTCTGGATGGGTTTCCTCCGGGCTCCGGTTTCCCCCATCAACCCAAAACATGCAGTGTAGGTGTGAAAATGGTGTCTGCATGAGTGATGGTTGTTGGAGGGACTGATGGTGCCGACTGGTTTGGCTTGTGGCTACAACAGTAGTTTACCACCACTGGGTCCGGAGTGAATGAAGAATTGTCTGTTAATAATGCTCTGTAAAGCATCTTTGGGGACATGTGTCTGTGTAAAGCGCTGTATAAATGAAGTTCCCTTACCTGGCGGCACTTGCGGCCAATGAATAGCGGCACGGGGAACCCTGGTCTCATATCACTGAATACAACGATACAGAAAACAAAATGTGAACTAAAACGTGTTAAATTAATACTATAGAGTTTGGAAAAATATCGGAATAAATGTATATTTGTGTTTATTAAAATAAAATGGCAAATATTGGTCGCGACTATTTTATCTTCCCCAAATATTGGCTGTGACATGTCTCCACTGTCCCTATGCAAACTTCACACTTTTAACACGCAAATCCTGCATATTTAGGCTCCTGCTTCTCTTAAACGGAAAACGTGGTGATACAGGAAGTGCTCCACTGCGGTTTTAAACGCCATACACCTTCACTAGAATCATATGGATCATTTCAGCCGTGTCTCTACTGAACTGAAGTTTTGGTTGAAATCTTTCTTAAAACTGAGAACATACAGCAGAATTGTGTTGTATTCGATATGTCCATTCTGAGTTTTCATCATTATTTGCAATTCTATTTTATTCTGTCTTATTAGAACAAATTAAAATGGCTTTACTACACATAAATAATACAGACTTTCCATAATTGCAATTCAAATTTCTTCCTCCAAAATCTGAACTCTGCTCCAAACCACAGTCAGGGTCGGGCGTGGATCTGTTGATTAAAACGATCCAAAGATACCATTATTATTATTATATATGTGAGTTTACTGCACAGCTTTATCTACTTTTACACATTGAACACATGAGATATAACTATAAGATAACCACAATCAAAAATATTCTAATAAACCATTCATCCTTTCAATTGCAAATCAGAATTTCAGCAACTATTATTTTTCTATTAAAAGATCTTTTCCTGACCTTGGCGAAGTTGACTTCCACTGGACCAGTTTCTCTCATATTCCCTGGACTTCCCTGGCTCTTTAAATCCGTGGGCGTTTATGTTTGTACTACTTTCTGCTTTTCGTGCCTGTTTATTGCAGACATTTGATACCCGGTGCCACCGTGTCAGCTGGCAAAGCATAACTGTGTTTCTGCAACGCTGCAGCTGCAGAAAGAAATACAGCCCGTTTTTACGTTCTCCCTTCTTTTTATTTATTTATTTACTTTATTACACTTGCATTATGAAAAGTGCACTGTGTAACTTTTTGGCTGGGGGTCCGTCACTGCCTTGTTTCTATGGAGGTGTCATTGCTCTGGCTGGAATGTCCCACAGCGTGACATTAAACAGCTCTACTTTACATCTATTCGATTACAGGTGGTTTTACGGCTCAAAAATACCCCGAAAAACAGGCATTCTGACGCCTCTCCACAGATCTGACCTGTAATTTGACCTGAAAGCAATAACATCTTCGTGGAGAAAAGCATTTGACGGAGCCTCCACCAGAAAAGTTACACAATGCACCTTTAAGGACAGTAGAATGAAACGTTAAACAATACAAAAGTGAATAATAAGGAAAACAAGACACAAAACAAAACACGAAACAACAAATTTCACGACCCCCTGACCCAACACACAAAAAACTAAACATGGCATAAGAAAGGCTAAACATAAACATAACACAAAAGCAAACAAATACATAAAAATACAAAAATAAATAAAATAAAAGAGAAAAAGAAATCTTTATAAACGAATATTCAGTGATGTATTAGTATAGTAGTGTGGTGTTTATTTATTTATAAAGACTGACAAACTAATATAAGAATCTAATTTATTTCAGAACATTAAATTAAACTAAATTACAGGATTAGAAGTTTTTATCTAGAATGAGACAGGATATTTTGTTGTTTATGGAGGAAATTTGTTAATTCGTCATTCGTTAATTCTGATCTGATCTATGTTATAATGTTATTTTCTCATCAAAAACACAGAGTTTTATTTTATTTACTTTATTTATTTATTTATAAAGACTAAAATATAAGCTGAGAAACAAGAATAAGAATTACACTTATTTCAGAACATTAAATTAAACTAAATTACAGGGTTAGAAGTTTTTATCTAGAATGAAACATATGAAGATATTTTGTTGTTTGTGAAGGCGATTCATTCATTCATTCATTAATATTATGCTATTTTATGCTATTTTATGTTATAATCAAAAACATTTTAGGTATTCATTTATTTTTATTGTGATATTAGAAACAGTAAACAGTAAAAGGCGATAGATTTTTAGATTAGTGTATACATCATGATTTGAAGGGGTTACGAGACAATAAGAATGGCTTCTGTTCTTATATTCTTTTTTTTATTTACTTATTTTATTTATTTTCTGTTATTTTCCTTTTCTTTTCTTCTCTGATCTTTGGTTGTAAAGCCTTAACTGCATTTCCATGGTATTCCGCAACCCGTGTGGCGTTTATGTTGTTGAGTAATAAGGCGGATAAAGGTGGATCGTGATTGTCATAAAGCACATTAATGAGGTCAGTGATTTTTCCCCTAAGTTCATTAAGCTGACTGGCAGGTTAAGAGGCGGTGGCAGCGCTGAGATAAAACGGGACATAGACACAGACGTAGTGCAGCACCGTGTTGATGTAATTGGCTTGGCGTGCCTTTGTGAAGTGATTAGGAGAATGACAGATTCGGTCCTATTCAGTGCGGTGAGTGTAGGCAGAGCGCAATACAATTACATAGAGACTGACTGACTACAATGTGAGCCGTCAGTGAGAGAACACATTAACTACTTTTTATCTTACGCTCATTCGGCGTCTTCTTTTAATGCTAGTCTGGATATCGGATCTTATATGGTACTGATCGTTTTTGTCGTCTACTGTAGTTCTCTAGGCTGCTTGATGTACGATATGTTCCTTGTCTTACGCTGTGCAAAAGTTCAACTTAAAGCTAAACTAGAAACTAAACTTGTGGCTACTTTGAGCAGATGTCGATACGAACAGTTTTAAAGGTCCGATCATAGACCGTATATATGAGTGGACGTAGCTAAAGCGTTAGCCGGCGCGTGCCAAACAGGAAGTGCTCCAGGAGGCTCTTCCGGCTCCTTCTCTCCTTTTTCCCATTGATTTACATTAGCATCTTATCGCTCCTCTTTCTGTAACTGCTGCTGTGGCCTCGTCATTTTGGTCTTAAAATGTTCATATGAACCCGCGACACATGATCCTGAATTTTTCATTTCGCTATCTTTTTCCTAAGTGAAGATATGAACATAAATAACGGACCAATCAGACGCCTTCATTCCCCGAGGTCCCTCCCCCTAGCGTTAGCAACAGGTTTGATTGACAGCTGGCACGTTTCGCTGCTAAGTAAGTCCCCTTCCCGCTTTCCTGCCCCGATTGACTATATTTGAAATAAAATGACAAAACAAATCAAGCAGTTGCAATAGCTAACGTTACTAGAATCTTAACTAGCATAATTTAACTAGCATAAAGTAAAGTGAATAATGACTTAAACTTACTATTTAAAGTTTGATGATAAAAGCTAAAAGTTTCCTTACTATTTTCAAGAATCACCGAAATACAGCGGTCCGTGCAGAATGGTGCAGAGTATCACCGCTCTGCCATGAGGTTTTAGGTTTATGTTTCTTTATTCGTACCCGTAGGTAAATTAGGTTTGCAGTACAGATGAAAGAGGCATCCTCATAACGTACATCCATGCCCACAATACAATACAATATAAATAAACAGACAACAGCAAAAGACAACCACTATTTAAAGTGCATTAGAATGAATTGAGGAGGGCGGCACATTTAACGACCTCAATCATGATTGGTTCTTGTGGTTGCTATGATACTCGCAGTCGAATTTCCAAATATGGAAAAAATAATAATAATTCGCTCCTGTAACTGTGGCATTGGGAGCCTCATTTAAGCGGCACTGACGCTGTGGAGACGTCACATTCACTTAGTCCACTCATATATATAATAATAATGCATCAGTTTTATATAGCGCTTTTCAGGACACTCAAAGACGCTTTACAGAGCATTATTCATTCACTCCAGACCCGGTGGTGGTAAACTACTATTGTAGCCACAGCTGCCCTGGGGCAGACTGACAGAAGCGAGGCTCCAATCTGCACCATCGGCCCCTCCGACCACCACCAACACTCACCCACACACCACTTTCATACTAGGCAATGTGGATGAAGTGCCTTGCCTAAGGACACTACGCCAGTTTTTGCCACTGGCGCCCCCCTGTGGCACCTGGAATTCCCAGTGGTCTCCCATCCAAGTACTAACCAGGCCCGGCCCTGCTTAGCTTCTGAGATCTGACGGGATCAGGCTTTGACGAGCCGGTATGGCCACAATACAGTCTATGGGTCCTATATTTTACACAAAATTGACTCTTGTAAGCTTTAAGTCATGTTGTAACGTTGTTAACGCTTCAAAAACTTGTGTTTTGTTTCATTCACACATTTCAGTAACACTTTATTAATAGTCCAAAGCTCAAATGGTAATGGTCACGTTTTTATACATCGCTTTTCCACCTACAAGGCACTCAAAGCGCTTTACAACAAGGAAACACTCACCCATTCACATGCACATTAATACACCAGTGGACGCAGACACTGGGGGAGAGGGGGGTTAAGTGTCTTGCCCAAGGACACAATGACATCATTAAACTGTGGGAGCTGGAATCAGTGGATCTGACCACTCACCAGTGATGCTTTATGTCGGGAGCAGAATTTGAACCACCAACCTTCAGCTCAGTGGACAAACGTGCTACAAACTGAGCTACTGCCCCCCTCAGAATGCTCTGTTCCACCTTATGATGTCATGTAGTGGTAAGTTTCACGTTAACAGCTCCTTTAACCTTTTGTTCACTAGCAAGGACCACACCAACAACACATGTGCGAAGTGAAAGGAGTTTATTATATGGAGACGAGGCGGGTCGGGGTGGCTGGGTTGAGACTCGGGGTGGGGGTTCAGTCTCAGTCTTCACATGGCCCAGCAGGAACAGGTGTCGTAAGTGTTTTATGTCTGGAAGCGAACAGATAGGGGTTGGGAGGGTGGGGTCGAGTTGTTCGGCACAAACTGGGTTGCCGGGATAGGCTGCTACAGATAGGCTTCTGGGAAACTGAGGTGTGGTAGAAGTGAGCTGTGCTGCTGTCCTGCTCCTGAACCTAAATGAATCATATTAACTACATTTAAGTAGAGATTGGAAATTCCAGAGCTGAAATTATCCAAATAATTCTAGTGAAGGTGTGTGGAGTTTAAAAACCACATGGTGTTTTCTGTTTGAGAGAAAAACTCAACCTAAATATGCAGGATTTGTGTGTTAAACATGTGTGAATGAAACAAAAACACAACTCCAGGTATGTGAGGAAACATAATTATAACATAGATCAGAAAATAGCGTAAGGCCCTTTAAGCATAAATAATAGGAATGTGTTTGTTCAATTGAAAAGTCAAACTGAGCTAAACAATGACACTTCTCCTAGAATAGCTTCTACTGTTCTTTGGAGCATGCTCAGAATAGATACACCCCAATTAACCTGTGAACAGAACTCCGGTAATGTTTACCAAATGCTTTGGCAGAATCTGCATGACATCAGGGTCAATGCCACTGGCTTATTTGATATAAACAAATCGAGTTCATTCGCAAAATTGCAACACAGAAATTGGTTTAATTTGCTTCTGTCACGGGGTCTTCTCTTTCAGTTGAATTTCAATATGCCCACACACAAAGAGAATCAGCCTTTGCCGTGTTGTTTATGGCTTCCTGGATTGAAATAAGGACGCCTCCTGTGAGTGAGCGCTAATATAGGTCAGTGGCTTCTCTGGTGCACTGGTGTAAAAATGTCAAACGTCTCCTCCTCTACATTTCTTTATTTGCATTTTTACGTAATGGAGCGACGTGTTTGCGAGAGGTAATATGAATCATTAAAGCGGCGGGGATGAGTCAGTGATCTGTGATTGGAACACGCACAGTAATTCTGCCCGTTACCTTCAGCCCTGATCTGGAAGCTTTGATTAGGCTAAATTAAATGAACACTTCCCTTTATCTTCAGAAAGACTTTCTAGTCGTGACATTGAGCTGCCGCTGTTTGTTAATTAAAACTAATTGAGCAAAAAGAGTCTGGTGCACCCAGTCACATTTCTGGTACGGGAGTTCAGCACCTGCTTGTTTCCATGGAGATGTTATTGCTTTGCCTGGAATGTTCCGCAATATGGCACGTTTCTGGAAAAAAATATCACTGAACGATTACAGAAAGATGTGTAATAACGATATTTTCTGCGATTTTTGTTTCAGTAATGGGGATTCTGTTCATGGTTCACGTTTTAAACACAACCAGGGGAATTGTCATAAAGACTGAAATATAAACTAATAAACTAATACAAGAATCATTTATTTCGGACCACGTTTGTACAGTTCTGAATGACAGGGTTAGCAGTTTTTGGGCAGAATATAAGATAATTCTGAAGGCGCTTGTAGCCGAAACATGTCAAAGTAAATCTCCTACTGTATTGTCTTTAAAAAGAACTCCAAAAGTACAATATACATGCAAAAGAAAACAAAATAAACGTTTTTAGATTAGGACATTTTGTCGTTTGTGGAGGAAATGATGGCGTTTAAAAAACTGCAGCTTTTGCGATTTGCTGGAATTATGTCTGTGTGTGTATAATTCAAATTGCGATTTTGATTTGATTACGATTAATTTGGAAACTGTACTATGTATTCACTATAATCGTGTTTCTATATAGAATAATTAATAATAAAAAAAGAACTGTACTTTACATCATTCACATGTACTTTGCCATCGCTTTCCCCACCCTCTGAAACTCTCTCCCTCTTCACATCGAAAAAAAACCCAGCTAAAACTTATCTTTTCTTCATAACTTAACCCCGACAACTGACTGCTCCTCACTATTTGTTTCGTTCTTCCTTTTCTTGTTTTTGTGCTACTTTATTGTGAAGCACCTTTGAATTACAGTGAAAAGCGCCTTATAAAACCGATGGATTATTATGATTCATTATTATCGCTTTTGATTTAAGAGAAAACTGTGCATATGCATTAGAATACAGAGCAATTATAATATTATAATGTATTATCTGTGCCCAGGTTGAGTGTCAGGTCCAAAGCAAACTTGATTAGTTACACAAATGGTTCCTTCATGACAAACACAGGGATAAGACTGCACATGTGGAACTGCATAATTTAATATATGTAACCAACACATAGTGACAAAAGTCAGCATTTGCATATTCAACACATATTCAACACATATTCAACACATATTCCTTTGGCAGGGGTTGATAATGAAGCCTATTCTGTTACCCTAGAGTTAGTCAAGCTGCTTATGAAATTAATTAGAGTAGTTATAATGCAGCGCTTTGATAACTTTACATACTTTACATTCTTATCTGTGAGGATTAGCCAACATATCGGTTATATCAGGCACATATTCTGACTCTTTAGTGCAGCTGTCATCCTTAAATCTTCAGTACAGCTGTTGCCTAAAACTATACACAAAGCTTCATATTAACACTTTAATACAAAACTGCACAAAAATGACTACACAGCTCTCTTAGGCCTGTCACGATAACAAATTTTAATCGATAAACCCTATTATTGAAAATTGTAAAGCAGAATTATCCCCAAAAAGCACTTTAAATTTCAAATGTACATTATTAAGATTGCAACAATTGCGTAATTTGCTTATAATTTTAGTTCACAATTCAACTTTCCACAGCTAAAATCTTATCTTATTGCAAAAAAAATAAAATAATAATAATAATCCCACTAGAGCAAAGTAAAAGTACATGAATATTGAACCCGAAAAATATATTGTTCCATCTGTCATATACTAAACTAAATGTAGTGATTCTCGTGACAGGACTAAGCTCTCCTGTAGGTTTGCGCTAAAAGAAAGGCTGTGGGCGAGTTTTTTATTCAATTAAAATGGCATAATTTAGGTAAAAATAATCCAAATCCATCCTACATATCGACAGAGCTCATCGGCCATCGGTTGCTCCGTACTCTACGCAATCGGTATCGGTATTGGCCATGGAAAAGCTCGTATTAGTCGGTCTCTGGTGAGGATGAGATTGCGCTGTGTGGTGGTTATTACAGTGTGTGTGTGTGTGTACAGCCCTGCAGACAGTGAGGCTGCAGTGGAGGGGGATGCGACAGGAGCAGGGCAGGGCTCGTCTGGGTTCACCGAGGACACCGAGGTGGGGTCTTGGGACACTCGCAGTTCGGTCTGATTAGAAGACAAGTGGATGCATAAATAGGCGTGTGAATAAATGGCTTTATTTCTGCCTGAAAGGGTTTTCTGTACTGCATTGCATGTGTTTGTAGCGTCGTACAGTCTGGATCTTAAAGCTTTTCTTTCTGTACGAGGAAGTGCAGGACCTAATGTTGATATGCGGTTTAATTGAGTGTGAGACGTAGGCTGTGTATATAAATGGACATAGCTAACGTGATAGCCGCCACTTTCCCAATAAGAAGTGTTCAAGGGGGCGTTTTCGGCTCCAATACACTTTATTTATATTTATTTATATAGAGCAAATTGCTGCAGAGACAAATTAAGATGATAAAAGTGAAAAACATAAAAATACATTGAGATAAAACATTGTTAAAACTGTAAAATGAATAAAATCAAACTAAAATTACATGAAATATATTAAATAAAAGACACAGGGGACCACACAACTCACACAGTGTTAAAATTCAATTGACTTTACGTTGAAAAATTGTCACTCTTCTCGCTGTAGCTGCTCTTAAAATGTTCGTATTAACCCGCGCTACATCCCGGTGTTTTTATTTCACCATTTTGTCCGTAAATAAACCCTATATTTCTCATGTAGAACTGCCTGACTCCAAATTCACTTGCCTTAGTGAGCTTCATTTGACTGAACGCTGTGGGTGACGTCGCGTTTTATTCGCCGGCGTGGACATTTTCACTTTGTAGTAATTCATAAATATATGTCTTGTGGAAATGAGCTGCACCCAGTTTTTTATATAGGCTATAAAATTGTCTTTCCGCAGTACAGATTTATTGTAAAAGTATCTCTATCGCAGCTATATACAATGAATATTATGTACTAAGGTATTGCTATATTTTATTTTTACTTGTACATATACCTTTGTGTAATTATGCCTTATTTGACACCAGTCTCTTGCATATACATGTACTGAGAATACAGATTCTGAAGTAAAATTTGGGGGATTTTATCAACTTTACAAGCGTAACAAGAAGACACAAAAGAAAATGGAACAAATGCAGAAGCCTGGGTGACACTTTTTGGATATAAACTGCAAATTATTTCGCATTTTGCTTCTTATTTTGAATTTAGTATCACCATTTATATATATATGGGTCAATGACGTATAAGGATTTTAAACAGGCAAATTATAAAATATAAAAAATATTAGTTTCTATTGAACTTTTTCAAATATTTACAGTGTCAGGTGCATAAATCTGTGTTTAGCATTTATATTAAGCATTTTTAGTGTAAAATGTCATGTGGTGCGACCGAGAATAACCGTAAAATTGTTTTATTTTCTAAAACCTGGTTGGGATATTAATCTAAGTTCTGAGTAAATATGAAGTGTATAGAAACAAACTATTGGCATTTCTTTAGATTTTTAATGCATATTGATATTTTCTTTTGCTGTCCAATATGACAGTCGCCTGCTTGTGTTTAATGAACAAACTACTGCCCTGGAAAATGCATCAAATGAAGAAAAATGCCTAAAGAACCATTCACCCAAGTCGACTTAGTCTGTTATTAAACTCCAGCCATAGAATTACTGCTATTATGAGTCGCACCACATGATGCACGGTCGCACCACATGACATTTTAACACTTTAAGTACAAAAAACATGCAGAATAACTCATGATTTCTGAAAAAAAGGATTTGGTTCCATGCAGGTCAGAGGTGCTACAGAAATGTGGTGAATTATTATGAAATTTGAACCCTTTTAACTGAGGAAACTGCAATTGGACAGAAAATTTAGGCGTCCTGTCTTTGCCGTACATGTCTTAACATCCTGCATATCTTGATCCTGTCACACTACAAATGAGCTGGATTTCATTTGCATTCAGAAGCTTTTGTATCACATTCTTTGTTTTCACTATTTCATATTTTATAAAGGCACGTTGCAGTACGGGGAATTCAACCCACAGCCCCCTCGCACCTGAAATAACAACACTGTAAAAAATCTGACCTCAATAATGCTATTGGTCTCAGATGTTTCTATTAAATTTTCCCATGCACCCGTCCCCCCTCCCCCGGCTGGTCTATTCCCCCCTGTATCCTACCCCTCATCTGTTACCCCCTGGTTCACCTACATTCATCAGGCCTGTGCATTTCCTCTGTCCCCCCTCCCTCCTCTCCTCTCCTCTCCTCTCTGCTCTCCTCCTCCTCCCTCCTCTCCTCGCTCTGTAAAAATATCTGCAGACTCTCTCCGTCTCTCCACGCTCTTCCTCTCTCTTTCCGTCTTTCTCTCTTTCCCTCCTGCCCATGTGATCTCAGAGGCAGACTCGGCTCCGGCTCCAGTCAACCTTCTGCTTCTCTGCCTGCTGCTGCTGCTGCTGCCGCTGCTGCTAATGAGCCTTTGTGTGGTCTAAAAAGAACCAAGAGTTTACCGGCATACACCTAACCTTTTCTCCCATGGCGTCTGGCAATCCCCGGCGCCGCTAAGAGTCAGTGGCGTGGATCGGGAGACCGAGACCTTTTCGTTTGCCATGATCTCCTTTTCTGTTTTTTTTTTGTTTTTATGATTTGGAGCTGCGTTGAGAAGAGGTGAAGGGTGTCACCGGTGGATGCAGGTCAGTGGGCGCTTGTAGTGGAGAGTGAGTGGTCAATTGCTCAGGACTCGGGTGCAGATGTTGTGTGTTGTGTCGTTTGTTCAGTCGGATGGAGGTGATCTTGTAACGCGGAGGAGTGAGGAGTTGGCACTGTGACTAAATGATGTTTAATTGACTAAGTGTTGTTAATTACAGGCAACAAAATCATTTAAAGGGCCCGTGTTACGCTATTTTGTGATCTATGTTATAATGTTTGTTCCTCATGTTTGTGTGTTTGTTTCATTCACACATGTTTAACACACAAATCCTGTATATTCGGGCTGAGTTCTTCTCTCAGACAGAAAACACCCCGTTTGTCAAAGTGCTCTGTTCTGTTTTTGATCATTTTTGGATAATTTCAGCCCTGGAATTGTCAATCTCTATTGAGCTAAAGGTAAAAGGTACTTGAAAACTATGTGACATCACAAGGTGGGACGGAGCATTTTGAGCTTTCGAGATGTAGACAAAAATAACAAATTACTCAGACATGTGTGAATGAAACAAAACTCCAGGTATGTTTTTGATGAAGTAACATTATAGTCTGACTTAAAGCTCACAAGAGTCCATTTTGTGTAATATAGGACCTTTAATTAACTGTTAATTGTTAATTATAAGTGTGTTTTTTTATTTTGTCAGTGTTAAAACATAACAAAAAGCAAATGGAACAAAAATACAGAAACCTGGGCGACACTTTTTGTATATATACTGTAAATTTCCCCCATTTTTTCTTCATTTGTTGCTCTTTTCATTTGTGCCTCTTGCAATCTCAGTCTATGAGTTGTTTTTCCATTAGATAGACGTCCTTTATTATTGCTGATCCTTTGAGGGGACAGAAGTTGTGCTCCAGTTCCTTGTTATTGATTTTTGGCAGCTAATGGCATCACTTTGAATAGACATATATTGCATTGGTGAACAGTGTCCTCTGAGCAGTTACAGATAAACTAATTCAAGCGTTAAAGGGGCTGAATATCCAAGCACCTGCCCCAGTACATCACAAACCATTTTCCAAAATACAATAATATTCAGATATTTCCAAAATATACAATATACAATATATGTTTCAAAGCGATTATCGGTGTTGATGTGTCTTTAAAAGGGAAAAGGGAGCAGATAACATAAGATTATTCTTTTTTCTGCCCCTTTTCATTCATTTCTTGTATGTTTGAAATTATGACACTGTTAATGTCTTTTTATACTTTATGAATGAAATAAACACGTAAATAAAGTAATAATAATATGGAGAATGGTCCATATTGATCAACAAATCTGATGCATTTCCAACAATTTCCTCGTTAAAGGTCCTATATTATGCAAAATTGACTCTTTTGAGCTTGTAGCCATGTTCTAATGTTGTTACCTTGTCAAAAACAGACCAGGAGTTGTGCTTGTTTCATTCACACACGTTTCTCCAAAGCTTAAAATGCTCTTTTCCACCTCGTGATGTCATGTAGTGGTAGTTTTCAAGTTAACAGCTACGTTTTGCATTTAGTTCAGTATAAATTGGAAATTTCAGTGATTTCCAATTTATATGCAGGATTTGTGCGTTAAACGTGTGTGAATGAAACAAAACTCCAGATATGTTTGTGATGAGATCAGAAAATGCAATTAAGTGCAATATTGGCCCTTTAAACACACTTGTGAATGAAACTAATACATGTTGTAGCAGTTTATGATTTCATGGAGAATAAAACAATTGTATTTATTGTTGGTGGACGAAATTACGGTACTAAAATTGCAGCGATACTGTGGTCCAAAGCAGCAGAAGTGATCTGACGAGGGCTTTTTGCCAAAACATAATTTAAAGATAGAAAGAAGCTTTTGGACACGGGCCATCTGAGTGTGCTATGCGTTTTTTTCACTTTCGGCTTGCTGTTCCTTTGCATTTGTGCCTCTGCAGGAACTTTGTTTGGTGTGGATTTTCTGTTTCATTTGACTAAACAAACATACCTTCAAATTGCGTTTTTAAATCGATTTAGATGAATCTCGGAGCCGCATAGTGAAGAACACGCCGCTGCGAGAAGGCTGAAGAAAATTATTGATTACATCTTTCTGTCTTTGCTGTTTTCCATAAAGTAAGTCTAACTGTAATGGCTGCTGGAGTTTTGAGTGCTTTTACTGTCAAAAGAAAGTGCAGGAGTAATTCTGCCCAGCTATAACATTTTACAAGACATCGTGTTGTATAAGAAGACTAATGATGTACAGAGGCCACAGTGGTGGGAAGAAAAATACTTAGAAAATGCATTTAGTTACAGAATACTGAATACCTGCATGTGAAGTGTATTCTTGCACTGATACTGTTTGGACTGGCCATCCTACTGTTTGTTTTTTCATTTTTTTAAATAATTGTGTTGATTGTTCCAGATTTTTTTTCCCTTTTATTTAATTTATTCATGTGTAACAATGTACAAATACATTTGACCAGCGAGACATACAGTACCTTTACATCACATGTCACACCTAACATCATGTCCAATAAATAATCCTAGATCAGGGAAGTGCACAGGAATTTTGAGGGGCAGTACTACTACTACTACTACTACTACTACTACTACTACTACTACTACTACTACTACTGCTACTACTACTACTACTACATATTAACCATTTAGAATGAAATAATTGTTTGCATTACTTCCATCATTCATTGCTCATTCATTCTAACCCTAACCATAAGACTTGATGGTCATTTGTTATACATCTCAATCTCACCTTTTCCAACAACGTCAAAGCAGATGGTCTAAGCGCGACAGCCGGGACAACCTCTTCACATGTGAAGTCCATGTGGACGCGCGACCAGGGCATCCGGCGTTTTTGCAGCGCGTCTTCAGGCGTCAGCGCGGCGCGAATCTGGTGTCGAGGCGGCGGTTTTCAGAGTTCAGGCATCGGCGTCAGAAGTTGTAAAAACCTGAACTTTTGGCATCGGCCGCGCCGCGGGCCGGGGCTTGTGGGTAATCTCAGGCTCAGGTGCTGGTCGCGTGCAGCTGTAAACAGAACAGAGCCCCTCCCTCCAGACTCGCACTTGCGCGGTGCCCTAATGTAAGTTAATGAGGCGACTATTTTATTTTTACTTGCAAATCTAGGCACAGGCATTTTCATACATGAAAACCTGTATGATTCAACCAATTAAACATTTTTTTTTAAAGATTTTTATTTTATTTTAATTTTTTTCCCTCGGAAGGGCAACTTCAGTCGAGGAGGCCATACGGGCAGTTGCCAGGGCAACCAGAGCAACCCCCCTCTGCACGTCCCTGTCCTAGATAACAAATGTACAGTTGTATCTTTAGTGTAGTATAAAGACAAATATTGTAAAGCCTAATACCATAATTGCTTAAGTCATTTTTTTGTCCAAATTGTTATATCTGCCGAACTTTACTCTCCTCCCACTGCTGCATCACCCTGCAGCACATGCTGTGTCTTTCTGTTTTGGAAACTTTCTGTTACAATATCAATAATATAAAAAATACCAATGTGCTTGCTAACTATGCTATTAGTCTAATGATATATAAAAAAGGAAGTAATGCAGCAGTGGAATAAGAAGTATTGAAAAAAAAAAGTTATAATAATAATAAAATAAGTTTAAAAATGAATAATTAAACAAACAAAAAATGAAAAGAACCATGCTACTTTTTAAATCTCTAAATGTACATACATTTGTTGTTACTTGTGACAATGGCAATTATTTATTTATTCATTTATTTAGCACATATATAACATAACAATAAAAAAAAAAAACGCTAGATAAAAAAGTAAGTGCAAAGAGGCAAAAACCCCAAAAGGGTGCAATATAACACTAAATCCAATACTAAATCCAATCAATCGATTAAATACTGCCCCACTTTAACTGTATGTTTTAATCGTACTTAATTTGTTTATGTTGTTGTAAGGCAACTTTGGGTGTCCAGAAAGGCGCCTAATAAATAAAATGTATTATTATTAGTATTAGTATTAGTATTAGTATTAGTATTAAAGCCTCCACCTTATCAATATATTCAAATTGAACATTATAGCTGTGCATTAATAAAATAAAAAAAATATATACAATACATTACAATTGTAATATATACAATAAATCCTTGAATCTTGTATTCTGGTACATGGGCCAATCATAGTACTACATTCGGAGTACTTCAAATACTTTTATTGAGTTTCAGTTATAGTGCAAAGACTCTACATATTATATTAAAAAGAGCTTCATATTTATGCTTTGTATTTGTTATGCATTTATTTATCATATTGTCTAATATTTATTCTTTTATGTGACAAGGTTTATGAAATCAAACATTCTGAATGGTAAAGTTAATGTGACAAAAAAACAGTCAAATCTTTCACATTTACTTTTTTGAGATTATTATTATTATGGCGTCTAAAATGGTCATGATGAGAACAGTTTTTTATTCCTTACGACTCAAATAATCACAATAATTAGCAATTTACCACCTAATCTTGACAAGAAATCTACAAAATGTAATCTTGAGTTTTATTTCAGCGCATCGTAAAGTGTAGTTAGTGCTGTAACCTACTCAAATCATTTACAAATGTACAAAAAATAGGTTATTACTATGGAAACAGTTATCAAAATGTTCTGGAGACATGATATTAAAGGCAGTAAAGGCAGTATATGCATATGTGCGTGTGATTTAGAGGAATCATAAATCGCCTTAGTTAATTGTAATTGCTGTTACCATGACAACATTCTGAATCCTCTACGCCCACAAGATTCGCACAATACAGGCTATAGGTCCGTATACCGGCATATGTATGTTCTTCTTCGCTTCATCCAGCGGCTCATTAACATAACGACCCACTTTTCCATCCCAAACCACCAGTTGAGAATGGTTAGGATAAGTACGAGCAGGTTAAAAATACGTGTTATTTCTTCCCACTCCATTTTGAAATCTTTTCAAATAGCACATATTGAATTCATCTTTGCACCACGTTCAGTTTGTTCTGGTGTGGCATAGCTCGAAATTAAGATTCTCTCTTTTTTTTATTTGAGCATCTAAGTGTCGTAGTGGTCAGCGGATCGCAAAGAAGAATATCACTAACAACAACAGAGGCGTCTACAGAAAATAAAAAGCAAATTCGATGCCCAAAAGGAGCGGGCAGAAGCAAGAAACTTATCGAAGCCTCACCCGTTTCGCATTAACGTATTTAAAACTGCGCAGTACATCTGATTTTTGATACTCCATTTTCAAATTCTTTTCCAAAACAAACATACAGTCAAAGCATTTAATCTTACGATCAGCAGCATTAACTCTTTTCAGCATTTACAATGTCAGAGTAAGAGCTCGAAGCACTTGTAGCAGCCGATAATGTAATGGTAATGTAATGGTCAATAATGTAATAACTTTCTATAATGTAATAATGGCCAATAATGTAATAACTTCCTATAATGTAATAATTTTTACGTAATAAAACCAATAATGTAATAACTTCCTATAATGTAATCATTTTTACGTAATAAAGTCAATAATGTAATAATTTTCTATAATGTAATAATTTTTATGTAATAAAGCCAATAATGTAATAACTTTCTATAATGTAATAATTTTAATGTAATAAAGCCAATAATGTAAAAATGTTATGTAATAATGGCCAATAATGTAGGATTAATGTAGGAAAATGTCTGAAACGATAATGTAATAGCCTGTTACTAATAATGTAGTAAGGTATTACATTATTTTTTAGTTATTACTTTATCGGCTGGTTTAAAAACTGCTGCTAATAATGTAATAATTTCTTAATATTATTTAAAGGAACAGTATGTAAGAAATAGCTGTAAATTAATAACTAGGTGATAATGTAATACCTTACTACATTATTAGTAACAGGTTATTAGTAACATTATTAGTAACATTGTTGTTTCAGGCATTTTTTTACATTGTCAAGTTATTACATTATCAGTTGACATTATAATTGTACATTATATTACATTATATAAAAATTATGACATAGGAAGTTATTACATTATTGGCCACTTTTTACATTATTGGCTGCTACACACAGACCCCATCTTCCTCCCAGTTAACTCCAAATAATATTATTATTCAGGCCATTATAATGGTTAATTAACACTGTTTTACTATTATTATTCTTATATCAGTTATTATTATTATTACAGTAATAATAACAACATTAATTTAGTATGATATAACATAAAGATTGCATAACCGAAACGCAAATTAAGAAACCAAAACCCGATTAAAGACATACAAGGCAAGTTTCTTTGTATAGCACAATTCGTACACAAAGTAATTCAAAGTGCTTTACAGAATAAGAAACCTAGAATCGTAGAAGTAATTCTAGTTGCCGTTAGCTTATCTAAAGTCCGTGCTTGCCGACACTTAAAACGCCCTAATTTGATAACACGATTTGCCCATATTTACAAAGGGGCTTTACTTGATTAAGAAACCCCCTCTATTCCACACGGAGAGGCGCTGTGATATGGGAAAAGCTCTACTTGTGAGAGTACATTATAATCTCCATGGAAACCACTTTTGCTATCAAAGCGTAGTGCAGCATCAGCTGAGGGCGAGGCATACAAATAGGCTCCCAACAATGGCGTCTAATTAGGACCCGGGCTCAGAGATGGACTCAAATTGCTCAGGTCATTTCTGCCAGAAATGTGTGTGGCTGTGTGCCAACAAATGAAAACCCCAATATATTCATATATGTTTTATCTCGACCAGTGAGCGCGCTGTTTTAGAAAGCAGAATCCATCTTTTTATTCTAAGATTTAAGTATGCAGAAATGTATTAGTATTTAAATACAAACAGCCTAATAACGCAGTGTGGATTGATCACCAAAGAATTTACTAAGGACGTTTTTACAATGCACTGAGGATAATACATTGCTCATATTTGTTTTGTTTAAGTTATTTTAAATACAGCTCTGGAAAAAAAATAAGAGACCACTGCATTTTTTTAATGAAATCAGCATCTCTACATGTGTGACGGACGTTTTATTCCAGCGTCTGTTGAATTCAACACAAACTCACCTCATTCTGCGTCATGAGGCACTGATGAGGAAATCACCTGAACCAAACCTGATTGAAGGAGGAAAAGTAGAAAAAAATCTGGGTTATTCCACCAAATATTGATTTCTGAACTCTTCCTAAGTTAAAACATTAGTATTGTGCTGTTTTAAAATGAATATGATCTTGTTTTCTTCGCATTATTTGAGGTCTGAAAACATTTAACCTTTTTTGTTATTTTGACCGTTTGTCATTTTCTGCAAATAAACACTCCAAATGACAAGATTTTTATTTGGAATTTGGGAGAAATGTTGTCTGTAGTTTATAGAATTAAACAAAAATGTTCATTTTACTCAAACACAAACCTATAAGTACAACATTTTCAGACTATAAGTCGCACCAGACTATAAGTCGCTTTTTTGGGGAAATTTATTTTACAAAATCAGAGACCAAGAACTGACATTTCATCTTGAAAGGCAAATTATAGAAGTTATAGTAATAAAAACAACCCAATAGAGAAGAATCCGAATTCGTTCATTCGTTTTTCAATACAGAACCAAAAATAAGAAAACGAAAAAAACAACAACTTTTTTCTTTATCATTTGTCTCTAAAACCAAAATGAAAAAACGGATAACGATTTGTTTTTTTTGTTTTTTTCATGTTTGATTCATATATACGATTCATATATTTGGACTATGGACTGTCAGTGTGAAAAATGTAATATATAAGTTGCAGAACCACCCAAACCCTGAAAAAAGTGCGACTTATAGTCCGAAAAATACGGTAGTAAAATCAGAGAAACTGATCATTTTGCTGTGGTCTCTTATTTTTCTCCAGAGCTGTAAATTGCTATTGCTTTTAATACAAAAATCCATTCCATTTCATGAAGTAGCTGATTTAACATAATCTCCATTTCAGATAATACTCCTGATACCAGTACCGAAAATAGCGTTGCCATTATTATTGCATGCAGTCAACTTCCATCTATAAAACATTTACTACAAAATATAATCTTATATCCTGTTGCCCGCATGAATATACAAGACACACACTCCTGTTTAGCCATCAATAACCTCTCTATCAATAACCGCTCACTATAAAACCAGTGGAAAGACAGTTTTTAGATGCTCACTAGTGTAACTGTATGTCCAAACCATAGTCTGTGTAAATATCCAGATAGGAAGTGAGTGTGTGGACGTGTCCAGCTCCACTGACTCTGGCTCCAGCTCATTTTGCATGGAGAAACTGTAGCTCCTCTCTCTGCGAATGCTGCAGTGCGCCTCGTCATTCTGGCCTTAAAATATTCATATTAATCCGCTAAGCCTAATGTTTTTATTTTGCCATTTTGCACGCTGATAAATTCGTATCCCAAATGTGGAGCCCGGATGACGTCACGTAGTCCACGTTTTTACACAGCCTGTGATTCAAACCGTATCTTCTCCATTTCCACTCGGATGCCTCACATTCCTCAGCTGTAGGTTGCAGTTGTTGAATCTGGATGCGGCCCAAAAGCTGGCGGTGCAGTGTCAGCACAGCCCCCGGGAACAATGACCCTCCGGGCTGGCTCTGGTATAGACACACACACACACACACACATACAGTACCTCTGTGTGTCTCTGCGGCCGCATTTGCATCTGTAATGATTTGATAGCAGAGAGGCAGATGAATGGAGACTCCCCCACAAGCTGCTCTGGCCGATACACAGAGCGGGGCTGGCTCGGGAAACAGGCTTGTCTATTCTCATTCCAGCTTCCAAGAGAGACAGCAGTCAGGGAAAAGCTGCCAGTCATAGCTCTGTAGTCGTTTCACCGCGCTGGGTTTATTTTAAAACGAGATAAGACTTTTGTATTGAGACGAAAAACAATTAAAGATGCAATGTTGTGTTAAACCGAAGCCTGTCCGAATTGCAATAAATCAGTCGTCTGCTCGATTTATTGTATGGATTATGTGTAGGATTGTCCCACGGATGAATCCTGTCACTGTGTCCTTGGGCAAGACACTTAACCCACCCTCAAGTATGAACCTGGATGTGAATGGGTGAGTGGTTCCTTGATTTAAAGCCCTACACTGCAAAAAGACCTATGAAAAAATAAGAAAAAAATACCAATTTTGAGGTAAAAATGCCTTATTTTAAGTGAAATTATCTGCCAGTGCAGTAAGAAATTTTCACTTACCAAGTTTTCTTAAAACAAGACGAAATACGAATCTTGTTCTAAGCCGAAAACATGAGTTTCAAGTATTTATGGCAAGATTTTTCACCTTATTGGTTTGAGAAGGAAGTTAAAGAGGCGTAACCTGGCTTGATTTAATATAAAAAGTGCTTAGAATAAGTTGTAATATCCAGATAAGATAAATCAGGATGGAATATCTTGAAACAAGTAAAAAAAATCTCATCTTATTAAGTAAAAAAAATCTTAAAATTGGTCTTTTAAGATGAATCTGCTTAATTCAAGTCAGTTTAACTATGCTAGAAAATCCTTTTTTGTAGTATAAGTAAGTGCCTTGAAGGTGGAAAATGTGACTATTTACCAACATATTTGACAGCACACGGTCCTCATAATTCTTTCACAATTTATTAAAAATCACAAAGAATTGAACAAAAATATAACTATACCTGAATAGTTTTAGAATGGGCTTGATCTATATCAGAACTTGTATAAGAGCACACAAAGAAAAGGATTAAAAAGTACATAATTGTCTAAAAACAGTGTATTTTTATGTTATCAAGTCTTGCGCCCTATTCTTAGTCTTAAATTTTTTATATTTCCAGACCCAGTTGCATATAAAGAACATATTTGACATAGCAAACTTGGTATTGCAACAGAATTTGTGGGATTTTTTCCCCTATTTTTCATCTTGGTGCTCATATTTTTTCACAATCGATTCAAAATGACACAGAAATTGGAAAAAATATAACCATACCTGTAGAGTTTTCGAATGGTTTTGATCGATATCAGACCAAGCACATAAAGAAACTGCAATTATTTTCACACAATTCTCTAGAACTATGTATTTTTATCATCAGTGTGTTAGTTTTAAATTTTGTTTCGAGACTCATGTTCCCAATTGCGTATAAAGAAGATATTTGGCATAGCAAGCGTGGTATTACAGAATTTTTTTAGATAATTTTAAAAAATCATTTTGGTGCTCATATTTTTTCACAATTGATTGAAAAACACAGAAATTGGAAAAAATATAACCATACCTGAATAGTGTGGGAATGGTCTTTATCGATATCAGGACTAGTATCACACTGCAATTGTAGGTGTATTAAAAATTACACAATTGTCTAAAAACAGTGTATTTTTATGTTATCAAACCTCATCCTTAGATTTAAAATTTTGTTCTAATTTTTCTACACTTCAAGACTTACGTTTTTATCATCTTGGTGCTCATATCTTAACACAGTTGATTAAAAATAACACAGAAATTGAAAAAATATAATCATACCTGAATAGTTTTTGCTCTTAATCCATATCAGAACTAATATTAGAAATTAGAAACTGCAAATTACTGCTATTAGTATTAAAATTACACAATGGTCTAAAAACAATACCCTATTCTTTAGTCTTTAAATTGACTTTTTTATAATAATAATAATACATTTTATTTGTTAGGCGACTTTCTGGACACTCAAGGTCGCCGTACAAGAACACAAACAAAATAAATTGGATTAAAACATACAGTTAAAGTGGGACAGTATTTAACTGATTGAGTGTATTTAGTATTTTATTAGCATTTATATTTCAAAACTAACTTGTAGTCCCAATTGCGTATAAAAAATGCATTCGACAGAGCAAACTTGGTGTTGCAACAGGACTTTTTAGGAATTTTAAATCATCCTGGTGCTTCCAATCTTGGCAATTGACTTCATTTCTTATCCAAATTAAAAAGGCAAAAACAAAACCATATGGCTGAATTCAGGGAGTTACTGTGCTGAAAAGAGAAAGTCCCAAGCTGCTATTGAATTTTTATTACTTTATCAAACAAGTGATAATCCCGTCTCTGCATGTAAAAAATAAAGACAGCAGGTTTTATGTGGGCTAATAAATGTCTCTTTATGACTCATTATGTTTAGTTTTACATAAATTAACTGACGCGTTTTATGATTTTCTTCGCAGAGGCTGTTTTTGGTACAATATTTTACCATTTAAATACCCGCTGTATGAATTGAATCGTCATGGTGACCTCTAAAAATGATTGTGTGACCTAAAGAGACCACAACTCTATTGCATTATAATATACTCTTATGGTGTAGCAGTGAAGTATGGCGTAGCATTATTGGTACTTTTTGGTTTGGGGGTCCGTCACCTGCTTGTTTCTATGGATGTGTCATTGCGCTGCCTGGAATGTTCCACAGTGTGACATTAAACAGCTCTACCAAACATGTATTCAGTTATAAGTGGTTTTATAGCTCGAAAATCCCTAGAAAAACAGTGACTGTGGGCTAGGCCTGGGCAAAAAATCGATTTAAAATAAAAATCGAGCTGGCAAGTCAAATCGATTTGTTGGGGGTTTTTTTTCCCCGGAAAATCGATATTTAAGATTTTTGTCATACATTGTCGTACATTTAACATTCGCCAAGACTTCCTATAGGTTTTCTGTAGTCACTTCCTGCAGTGTCTCTCACTTTCCCCCGAGATCGGCACAAGCGCAAACAAATCTGCCACACAAAGAACGCTCACATATTCCACTGAGTCGTGTCCTTTAGTCCGACAGAAGCTGAAGCATCAACGCACAAGGAAAGAGCGTTTACAGCATTTTATACAAATTAGCCATAAGGTTTAAAGTTTTGTTTCTGTAAAAGAAATGTGCCAAAGCCGCATTAAACACATTATAATGTCACACGGGCTGATGTGGCTCTATAGTGGTGATGGTTTATATGTTGTAGAGTTGAGTTTATTTATGCAGATTAGTAATAGTAATAAGAATGATGACTATTTTAATATAAAAACGTGAATCATTAATCAATAATCGATCGTTAATTCTCCCGGCGATCGATTAAGGGAATTTAATCAAACCCCCATCCCTACTGTGCACCGTAGGAAACGCTTCCAATTTATTCCGTGGAGAAGAGAGATTTTCACAACAGGGTGAAAGTTTTGGATGCTGCTGTACGGTCGAATCGAATCGTGAATCGAGTTTTTTATTTTTTCCATTTTTTTTTTTTTTTACTGCTCTACTGTGAGCGGGGTCGCCTCTCCACAGATCTGACCTGTAACTTGGTCTGGTTTGGTCTCCATGAAGCTAGAAAGGTTTAATGCCGCACTGTGAAACATTCCGGACAAAGCTATAACATCGTCAGGGAGAAAAGCGTTTGACGATGGACCCTCCACCAGAAAAGTTACACAATGCGCCTTTAACAAGAGTAACAAGAGCTCCTCCAGCGGGGCAAAATACGCCCGTACTTTGAATTATTGTATATAGAATTAAGTTAGAATTTGTCAAACCTAGTTAAAGATGAATTGTTGGTGCAGTTTGGAAGTTTGACATTCCTAGGTGAGACGGTTGTCGAGTTAGAGCGCGGACAAGAAATTGTCCACAGACAGACGGACAGACGGACAGACGGACAGACGGACAGACGGACAGACGGACAGACGGATAATCAATAGGGAAATCTGGCTCTTGCAGTAGGAGTATGAGTATGACATCATCACATTCTAGAATCGGAATTTGCCTCTTCATGAAGACAAAGCTTCAAAGACTTCAAAGCTTTGAAGTGTCCACAGACGGACGGACGGACGGACGGACGGACAGCGCCATACCATAATACGTCCCGTCTTACAACGGGCGTATAAAAACAGTGACCAGAAGCTTGAATTTATCCAGTCCAACTTTACCTTTTTTGTATAGCACATTTTATAAACAAGACAGTTAAAGACAGATAAAAGAATAATGATACAGTTAAAAAAGAATAATAATAAAATCAATAAATAAACGCAGTACTAAAAATTAAATAGATAAAAACAATAAATAAATACTACCACACAAATCACACGGTGTTAAAAGCCAGAGAGTAAAAGTGGGTCTTAAGACGAGACTTAAAACACTGCACTGTGGGAGCTGTTGGGATGTCGGGGGACAGATTTACATCATAAAAAAATCAAAAAACACACACAATTTTGAAAAAAAAAGGGACCCTTTTGATGTGAAACGCTCTTGCACTGTCCGGTATTGTGCCGTATTAGTTCAAAAGCAAAGCGAGTGGTCCAAAATATTGCAAATGACACGGGCCGTCCCCATCGCGCTCACACGCCGCTGATTAGTTTTCGTGTAGTTGATGGATGAGCTTGTCCTTGTTTATTTGTCTAATTGCGAGCGCAGTTAATAGCCCTCCAATTGACACCGCAGTGCTCCCAGCCACTTCCACCACAAAAGGCTCAGACTGAAGAGCGTAAGCACCAATATTTACCCGCACCTGTGAGGCCATCGTAACAAAAAGACACGTCTCATTTAGAAGCGCTCGCCATTGTCTGGTGTGAATACAATCCGAAAAAGAAAAGAAAAAAGAACACTGGAACCACGTTTGTAATCCTTTTCTGATCATTATTGAATCTCTCCATTTGAGTTGCAGATTTTTGTCACTTCAAAGCGCACCTCTGTCTGTTTTGAAGCCGTGGTCGGAGTTATTATTTCAGATTGACGCGTGTATGTGGTGTTTTCTTACCCGGAGACAGATGTTCAAATACAGATTTCAGCCACGGTGGAGCGCAGCGCATTGACAGTGGTTTTAATTGAAATCAAATCAAAATACACTTGACTGCTTATTTGGATTCATATGCTCAGATGTGTTCTGCATGATAATGGTTTTTTCCTGAGATAGTTTTGAAGGTTTCATCTAAAATACGCGTCTGTTATGGATGCTGTAGCTTGTAGCGTTGTCATAACACTAAAATTTCAAGCTTGATTTCAAAACGCAGGAATAGACTTGATACTCAATGCCGATTCTCACAATGAGAATTAAAAACGCACTTTCTGTAGACAATAGATTGGGATTTTCAACATTAAATAACTGTACTTTCTTTTATGTTCTACTATCTACCTTGATCGAGCAAATTTCGTGTGTCTGTTTGTGGGTCTCAGCCTGAACAAAGGTCTGGAGCGTCATTCAAACCTGTTATAAATGCACAGATTTGAATTATTCACTGTTTTGACCTCCAGTCTATGACCCTCACTGCAAAAAACTAAATCTAGTCAAGCTAAAATGACTTGGATTAAGAATGTTTTACCATGATTTGAGTAAATTTCACTTGACAAGTAAAATGATCTGCCAGTGCAGTAAGATTTTTGTACTTAAAGTATGAAAATACATCTTGCTACATGTAAAATAAGAAATTCAGTAACTTTTTGCACTTAAAATAAGAAACAAAATCAAATGATGCTTGAATTAAGAAAAAAAACACTTGTATCACTGGCAGATCATTTCACTTATCAAGATGAATCTACTCAAATAAAGTAAAATGTTCTTAATTTAAGTCATTTTAACTTACCTAGATCTTGTTTTTCTCCGGTGCTCGGTCGGCCTCACGCTGGTCTGTGTTTTAATATGTGGCCCTTGATGAAAAAAGTTTGTACACCCCTGGTTTAAAATCACACCATTCTACTGTATACCGCGCAACTGTGGCCCAATTCTGAGAAATCAAGTTTGCAGAGGTTAAAGTTCACCTACAGCGATGCCTTGAGATGCTCCTTCGAGTCCCAGTGCGAGTCAGTTGTTCATATCCATAAGTTTACGAGCTTGTGAGGCACTTTTAAGACAGCTATTGTTTAGTTTAGTGTCGCCTGGACAACTCAGAAAACCAAGTAATAGCAGCTTTGGTCAGCCCTGTGAAACGCTGCTATAAATCTGTATCACATATGTATCTAAACTGAGACTGCATTGGTGTAATAGTTTGTAATAATAATAATCATAATACATTTTATTTATTAGGCGCCTTTTTGGACAGCTCAGGTCGCCTTACAAGAATATAAACATCTGTATCTCTTATCGGGGTGTAAGAAAAAAATCGATTCAGTGATATATCGTGATACTTCATTGCACAATTCTCAAATCAATTCAAAATGCATCTGAATCGATTTTTTAAATAATATTTTTCACCAAAATTCACGAGTTGCATTCACTGTTCTCATGATTTAAAAAAGGTAATACATTATATTTCAGACAATTTGATTCTCGTGAAGGTGTAGTTGACGATATTATTAGAAGTAACGATTTAAAAATTGCACTATATCACCCATTGTTTTAATGTATATCGTGATATATCAAATTGTAACATGGATATCATGATATGTATCGTATCATCAGACTCTAGACATTGCACGCCCCTATTCTCTTATAAGGTATACATTTTGTATCTGTACTTTTTTTTAAATACTACGTGAATTGGACTAATGGTCTGTAATAACTTTATGTGTATTATATTACCATGTGGTCTTATATCTGTGTGATCCAGGCAGGTATATGAGCATATACGAGTCTGTGTGGATTTATACTTGTTCAGCTACAGCTCAAGACTTAGGAAAGGTTCATTTCTGTATTTAGTATAGTATAGTACTGTATGTATTACAGTAATATAAAAATTTGTATTGATAAGTATCTAATGCGGGAGAAGATGGATGGATGGATAGTATCTAATTTTTTCATACTTTTGACAATCCTAATACCTTGGCTTTTTTTGTACTCTTGCACTAGGAAATTTGCAAGTAAAAGAAGGTGCAGCCATAGATAGACGGCTAAAAATAGATTTCAGTATTTTATAACAGCATAGTACGGGGCGACACTAACAGTTGGCTGGTCATGATAAGGGGTTATGGTATTGTAGGATTTGACATCAATCAATCGAACGTTATTTATAGAGCACTTTTCATACAAAAAATGCAACACAAAGCGCTTTACAGTGATTTAAAAAGAACATTGACATAGACATTGAGAAAAACACATTGTTCTGAAAAAATACTGTACACGTTTTAGAAAACTCATTATTATTAAATTCATGTTTTTATATGTATAGATTTTACCTTCTTTTTCTCTCCTCTTCCACTGGTCTTTCGTTTTGGACACATTTATTTCTCATATTACTATAAGTAGTAATTACTTTCTAAGAATAAATATGTTTTCTTATGTAAAAACAGCAAAAATCAGGCTTCAAATTTGCAATCACGTTCTGCTTACAGTTTTTTGTTGGTACAAGTTGTAATTTAGATCTCCATCTTAACATAATTCCATATTTCAGTGTGTAATTAACCTTGACCAGTGAGTGCAAACTATCCATTTCCTCATTCTTTATGTTCACGACCAAATACAAAAGACCATTCTACTGTTATAAATATATCGACTTCCTGTAAGGCAGTTGTAGTGTGTAATTAGCAGCTTCTTCCTTCCATCTCATCCGCGCTGTGCAAAGGTGATCAATCGCCCAGGGAGAGTGTGCATATATGTGTGTGTGTGTGTGTGTGTGTGTTCATGGATGTGTGTATATACTGTACATAAGAAGTGGATTAAAGGAGTGTGATGTTACCCACAGCGATCATCTCCATTCAAATGAAGCTCACGGGGCTAGGGTAGGAGCGAATTTGGAGTTTCATATTAGGAATAGGAACTTATTTATGGACAAAATAGCGAAATAAAACACCAGGATCATGCAAAGCGGGTTCATACGAACATTTTAAGACCAAAATGACGAGGCTCAGTGCAGCAGTTACAGACATATGGAGCGAGACAGCTGTCAGAACTATTCGTGTGCGTAGGAACGAAATCCATGCGTATTTGGGAAATCCGTGCGTCTTTGGCTGTAGCTGAGCGTAAAATAAATATTCGTGAACTCTCGAATGAGTCCAGTTGTACGTAAACTGTGTTGTGTGTGTTTCATCCATCAGAATACGAATTGAAAAGTTACGACATCAAGAATTACAATCACGAAATGAAAAGTTACGATTAACCCTTTCTTCAATACGAATACGAATTCACAGACGTGACTTTACTGTCAAAAATACGTCATCACGTCACACAGTTATGAACGGTAGATGCCGCGTTCAGCCTCTTGGCGTTAATCCCGCCGCCATCTTGGTACAGGCTTCCCTGGTCTAAGTGTGATTGAGCGTCTTTTGACCGAAGCTTTTTCACAGTATCAGCGAGCGGAGATGCTGGACTTTTGCCGCGCACATAGATTCAAGATTCAAAGCTTTATTGTCATATGTCCAGTTAAGTTAACACGTTTCCCTGTACAATGAAATTCTTACTTTGCTGCCCACACCGGATGCACACAAGTAAACACACAACAGTCAACAGTCAGATAGAAAAATGTGCAATAGTCAGTAATAGTGCAATAGTCAGTGATAGTGCAAGTTATTAAAGTGCAAAATATTGTTCATGTGCAAAAAAAGGGTCACTCAAAGGGAAGTCTGATAGCTGTTGGGAAGAAAGAGTTCTTTATTCTTGTAGTCCTGCATTTCACACTTCTGTACCTCCGGCCTGAAGGTAGGAGTGTGAATAGTCCACATATGGACTGAACCAGGAATGAATTAGGACTGAATTAGGACTGAACCAGGTCCAAATCAGGACTAAACCAGAACTGAACCAGGACTAAACCAGAGCTATCCATCATCCATCTTCTTCCGCTTTATCGGCTGGGTCGCGAGGGCAGCAGTTCACCGCTCAGTCCTCTGTGCCTCCCTGGGAAAATCAGGAAATCAGGTGCCACAGGGGGGCGCCAGTCACAAAAACTGTCATCTTTGTGTCCGTAAGCAAGACACTTCAGCCTCATTGCCTTGTATGAAAGTGGTGTGTGCGTGAGTGATGGTGGTGGTTGGAGGGACTGATGGCGACAATAATAGTTTACCACCACCGGGAATGGAGTGAATGAATAACCCTCTGTAAATAATGCTCTTTACAGCGTCTTTGTGACATATGCCTGCGAAAAGCGCTATATAAATAAAACACTTACTTACTTCCTATTTGGAACGTGATGGCTCGATGCTGAGCTATGTCCATTTATAGAGACTATAGAGACTAGTCTATGGTGCGTATGTGTGTATGTGTGTCTATATTAGGGATGGGCTTTCGATTAAATTTTCTTAATCGATCATTGGGAAAATTAACAATTGATTTTCGAGTAATCATTAACATTTTATATTAACATTATCATCATCACTATTATTACTATTACTAATGCATAAATAAACTACTAATGCATAAATAAACTCAACTTTACAACATATAAACCATAGCACTGATGTGGTTCAGCTTCTGTTGGACTAAAGAACATGACTCAGTGGAATATGAGTGTTCTCCCTGTGACAGAGGATGTGATGAGGCTGGTGAGTCTGTTCTGTGCGTATGTCACATTGGAGATGCTGCGTAAACATGCGAAACCGGGATACTCAAAAAAAACAAAAAAACGATCATACCCGGGACACTGATGTGCAGGTAAACGCACTCTGAGGAATATAGTGATCTCCAAGGAGCCAGAGCCGAGACGTGGGACTGTGGGGCCACAGCTCCAGTGTTTGTGCTGTGAGACGCAGCCTCGACTCCTTACGCTACGTTACACACAGACACCTACATTCAGTTTGTCCATTAAAATGAACGTGATCGACCAAATTCTTAATGATCAATTATCGATTAGTCGACTAATCATGCCCATCTCTAGTCTATATATACGTATGTGTATTAGGGGTGTGCAAAAATATTGAAATATCAATATATTTTGCCAACTAAGCCCTGATAAAGACCGTCATGGTCGAAACATGTTGGCTTTGACCATCTAAATAAAGGCCTTTTAATTATACTTTTCCTCGTGCAAGTTTTACTTTTTTGGAGTGCCTGGATTTTGTTTGTGTTTATCAATATATTGTAATTCTATATTTGGTGATACAGTATCATTACTCTAAGCTGCTGTATCGATATATCACCAAGAGTATTTTTTGGTATCTTATAGCTTCTTTTAATTTTTTTTGACTACACTACAATTTTTTGCTTATTTAGTGAAAGGAAACTTAACATATTCACTGTATTGATAATTAAAATAGAGTAGTGGTTTAACAAAGAAATGTTGTAGCTAAAATGTATTTGGTTCTTAAAAAACAGCACTGGCCAATATCACAAAATACATATTTCAAATACAATACTAAATACAATCTATTAAATTTTGTCCCACATTAACTATAGGCTTTAACTGTATGTTTTAATCATATTTAATTTGTTTATGTTGTAAGGTGACCTTGAGTGTCCAGAAAGACACCTAATAAATACAATTTATTAGTATTATTATTATTATTATTATTATTATTATTATTATTATTACTATTATTATTATTATTATTATTATTATAGTACATGTGTACTAAATATATCAATTGTCGCATGTATCACCATATTCTGATAATATCGTATTGTGAGCCATGTATTGAGTATCGTATTGAATCATGTGTGTATTTGTATGTGTGCTGCTAAGGTTATTAAGCATTTTAAAAGGAAAAGTGGCATAAAATTTTGTGCCATGAGATGCATATCGTGAAAATATTGTATTGAGAGATTTGGATTATGTTACATCCCTAATATACAGCACTTTGTGTGACATTTATTGTATGAAAAGAGCTCTAAAAATAACGTTTGATTGATTGATTTATACTTGTGTGTGTGTACGTGTGTATATGCATGTGGTTTGCTTAAATTCAATGTTATGGTACAGCAACAGCTAAAAAACTGCATATACCATGATCCTTTGCTTTGTTTTAACCCAATCTACATGAAGAAATGACAGTTATTAAGCAGTTTAAATCTTAATTATTGTTTAGAGAGATATGGATATCGTTACATCGCTCCTGTATATGTGTGTATATATGTATATGTGTGTATGTGTGTACGTGTGTATATATGTATATGTGTGTATATTTGTATGTGTGTGTGCGTTTGTGTATATATGTATATGTGTGTATATATGTATGTGTATATCTGTATATATGTATGTGTGTGTATATGTGTATGTGTGTGTGTGCGTATGTGTATATGTGTATATATGTATATGTGTGTATGTGTGTACGTGTGTATATATTTGTATGTGTGTGTGCGTTTGTGTATATCTGTATATATGTATATGTGTGTATATATGTATGTGTGTGTGCGTATGTGTATATCTGTATATATGTATGTGTGTGTATATATGTATATGTGTGTATATATGTATGTGTATATCTGTATATATGTATATGTGTGTATATATGTATATGTGTGTATATATGTATGTGTATATCTGTATATATGTATATGTGTGTATATATGTATGTGTGTGTATATATGTATATGTGTGTATATATGTATGTGTGTGTGCGTATGTGTATATCTGTATATATGTATGTGTGTGTATATATGTATATGTGTGTATATATGTATGTGTATATCTGTATATATGTATATGTGTGTATATATGTATATGTGTGTATATATGTATGTGTATATCTGTATATATGTATATGTGTGTATATATGTATGTGTGTGTGCGTTTGTGTATATCTGTATATATGTATATGTGTGTATATATGTATATGTGTGTATATATGTATGTGTGTGTGCGTATGTGTATATCTGTATATATGTATATGTGTGTATATATGTATATGTGTGTATATATGTATATGTGTGTGCGTTCATACAGGGAGAGGTGGTCTCGGGCCCCTGGCTAATTGAGCGTGTGCAGGATTATGACGGTCCTTGAAGTGGATGTGAAATAATGTGCGCTGTCTGCCTCTGTGCTGTGCTCGCTCAGGTACATGTGGAGCTGCGCGGGGCCATGAGCGGAATACTGAAGAGGAAATTTGAGGAGGTGGAGGCGGCGGCGGCTGTGGCGGTGGCGTCTCCGTGCTCGTCGGCGCGTGAGTCCGATGATGATGTGTCCTGCAGTGAGAGCGGGGACAGCAGAGACAGTGTGAACCCCGCAGCCTCGGGCCCGTTCACACGTCAGTATTCTACCATTTGTACCAGGGGACTCGCCAGTGTGTGCTAATTATAATCACTTGGTTTCATTAGGCCATTTAACTGGACTTCTGTGTGTATGTCTGAAGCACTGCTCTGAATTTATGGAGTGGTGCACAGCAAAAAGTGGAGTGTTAAAACTGACTCTCACAGAATCAATTTGAGCATTTTCTCAGGTTGTATGAGTCCAATCTGTTCTAGAGTTAATTTAAAGCAGAACTAAGTCACATTTTTACCTAATTAAATGTCTCTGAAAGCCCCTGTGATGGTTACATATGACATTTTGGGGTGTTTGAAGGGTTCACTGCTGCCCCCATCTGCCTCTGGGCGGAAAAACCACACATGCAACTTGGCTCCTACCGACCCGGATCTCAGCTCTCAGGGTCTGTTCTCGTTCTGACAAGAGCCAAACTGCTCTACGACACTTCACCTACACACAGCTAACAGAGCAACACACCCTGTACTGACGAGCTCCGGGCGTTATGAGCCGCGGGGCTGCGGCAGCTCCGGGCGCTCGTACATATATCTTTACAATAAAGGTTATGTATAAGATTGAAATCAATCACCATTAAACAGAATTTAAAAAAATTCCCCACCTGAGATGTGTTGCGGACACTGTTCACCGGCTTTGTATAAACAAACGTGAGCACAGCTAAGCGGGGAGGGGAGGGGGAGAGTATTTACGACAGTTTATTTTCACAAATGACCTGTAGGGGGAGCTCTACCACTGATGTTACTTAGTTCTGCTTTAACAGTTTTGCAAATGTTAATTAAGTAACACTGGACCAAAGTTCCTGTTTAACCCCAAAATCAAGAGTTATATTCACATTTTGAGAGTAAACGGATAACACTTTGTTGTAGGGTTATCCTGATTTAGCAACATACAGATTACATACATATTTTTACACTTTATTTTAGTTAATTTAAGATGAAATTATGTACAAAACTGGTTCAAACTGGTCTTCTCCAAACTGGAGTTTGAAGTGGTGGGTGGGAGGTGACAAATTAACATTAAGGGAAGTTGAATTAACCATATCAACTCTGGCAAATAATCCCAACTCAGATCCCCAGTTAACTTTCAAATAGTCAAAATAACACTTTTTATGTTAAAAACAACAATATTTTACCCTGAAATTTTAACCCTCCAGTTTTTGCTGTGTGGAGCCGAGTGTTTTCTGTTTGAGAGAAGAACACAGTCTAATTATGCAGGTTTTATGTGTCAAACATGTGTGAATGAAACAAAACACAACTCCAGATATGTTTGTGATGAGGAAACAACATAACATAGATGTGAAAATAGCGTAATATGAACTGTATGTCTGTTCCTTTAATTAAACAGTCGTGTCAGGAGGTAGACAGGTTCAAATCAAAAAGCTTTCACTGACAACAGGTCTAATGCTGATTTATTCTTAATTACAAAAAACATTGGATATGATGACCATGCTGTTTATGATATAACGTGGTGCTTTGGTTATCAAGAAGATTATCCAGTTAGAATTAGTTTCACGGCTAAAATCCAGTTGCTTTAAACCTAAAAGAACTCACTTTGATCCGAATCCTCACTACATAAACCCCAGAACCTGCAGCCAGTCATTAGTCAGTGCTTCTGCTGCAGGAGAACAGGCCGTTCATTTACTGGGAATGAGGAAAACTTGACGCTGGAAAAAAAAATAAAAAATCTAGCTAAGTTAAAATGACTTAAATGAAGAACTTTTTACTTTGAGTGGATTGAACTTGACAAGTAAAATGATCTGCCAGTGGAATAAGTGTGTTTTTCTTAATTCAAGCAACTTTCAATTGTTTTTCAAGTGCAAAAAGTTGTTTTTTTTCTTATTTTAAGTGTACCAAGATGCATTTTCATATTTTAAGTGCAAAAAGTCTTGTTCCACTGGCAGATCATTTGACTTGTTAAGTGAAATTTACTCAAATCATGATACAACTTTCTGAATTCAAGTCATCTTAACTTGGCTAGACTTTGTTTTTTGCAATGTGTGTGTCCTTTATTTGCAGGTTAAAGGTGCACTGTGTAACTTTTCTGTTGGGGGTCCGTCTTCTCACCTTCTTGTTTCTAGTGTAATGTCATTGATCTTCTTAGAATGTTCCACAATATGACATTAGACGTATCTATCTTACATATATTCAATTACAGGTGATTTTATTGCTCAAAAAACAGGCATTCTGACCGTGAGCGGGGTTGTCTCTCCACAGATCTGACCTGTAACTTGGTCTGGTTTGGGCTCCATGAAGATAGAAAGGTTTAATACCATTCTGTGCAACTGAAAAAGACAGAAAAGTTACACAATGCGCCTTTAAGCCACTTGTATTACAGCACTACGTACAGATTCTTTAAGAACTACATCTATAAATGCGTTTTCGAGCACAAATCAATAGATAGAAAGATCCTCCTGCTGGTAAGTACTTCACTAATTAAATGAGCGTATTAGGTTAAACAAAATTAAGTTATTGATTAAAATAAGACATCATCACCTCTGTGTTTAGTATCGGATTTGTGTGTTTTGTCCTTATCTCCGGGCTCTGTTGTGTTGGAACAGCCACATTTCCTTTAGGATTTCCGGAGCGTCATTGATTGTATGTTTCGGTCTCGCCTGATTTCCCTTTTTTCATCAGTATTCCAATGTATAAAAAAGGTCTGTTAATATTTTTTTTGTACTTTTCAAATCTCTCTTTTTGATCATTTCACATTTTGAACTTAGTTGTAGGGTATTGCAATATATAAAAACATAGTTACACCCAAACCTAGTGGTGGAACACTGCAAGAAACAACATCTAGTCAAGCTAAAATGACTTAAATTTACAAAGTTTTACCATGATTTGAGGAAATTTCACTTTTCACAAGTAAAGTTATCTGCCTGTACAGTAAGATTTTTATACTTAAAATATGAAAATACACCTTGCTACACTTAAAATAAGAAAAACAACAACTTTTTGCACTTAAAATAAGAAATAAGTATTACTTGAATTAAGAAAAAACACTTATTCCTTATTATTACTGTACTTTAACAAAAAAAAAGTATGTATCTGTACTTGGATAATGTTTTAACTAAGGCTGTCAACATTAACGGGTTAACGCATGCAATTAATCACAGAAAAATTTAGCAACTTGTGTTTTTTAACGCAGATTAATGACACAGTTTATTTTGAACGCTCCTTTATCGAAAGTGCAGATGGTCCTGAAAGGCGTCGCAGGTTATTAGGTCAGTGATCAGGTCTGTCCGTACGCGGATGTGAAGATGAGACTGTGACTGGTGCTCAGAGGCAAATTTCTCTTCAAAAATCCGCCCGACGGGACTTTAGATAAAACTAAGGTAGTTTGCAGATATCGCAGCGATGAACTCTCTTTCCACAGAAGCACAACTAGTTTAAAATAACATCTTAAAGCAAAACAGGTGTTTGATTCAGTGGCAGCAACAACGCTCCTTGTACCAACAACAAGCCGAGTGCAGCCGCGGCAATGTTATCAGCAAAACTACCAACGATAAGTTGACCAGTGCCTTTACAAAATGGATAGGCACAGCATGTTGGCCTATTAACATCGTCGAAGACCAAGAGCTGCAAAATGTCAAGCACATCGCCATATACAAACTACTTTTGAGTGGTTTTGAGCAGATAATTGACATGTATAACACTTTAAAAATGTCTATAATATGACTTTTTGATAATACATTGCATTTTTGTCCAATTATTTTGGTATTTTTTTGAAGAATAATTAACTGCGATTAATTGTGATTAATCAAATTTCTAAAGTGTGATTAATCTGATTTAGAAAATTAATCGTTTGACAGCACTAGTTTTACCATTTACTTCATAACATTTGAGGTATCTGTACTTTCTACTCCACTACATTTTTGAACAGGACTTCTTATACACGTTTGTAGTTTGAGCAAACTAAATACATTTATTCAGTTCTTTTGGCTGAACAAAATTCATAATTCTTTATCAAAATCACTACATTTGAAGCTTTATTAGCGCTCAAAATCTGTGTGAAATGCTTGTACCTTTTACTCTTTAAGTACATTTTCAAACAGGTACTTTAATACTTTTTCTTAATTAGATTTTTTCAGATGATACTTTTCCTTTTACTTGTGTATTTTTTTGCTCCGGTACCTGTACTTTTACTTAAGTACCAAAATCTCGTGGTTCTTCCTCTGCTGCCTAAACCTAAGCACCACTCTGTATGCAGCAATAGCCCTCTTATTAAACCACATTATCTGGGTGTGTTGCTGCGATTAGGTAAATCTCTGGCCACAGTCGGAGTGAGACGTTTACATGCACATGCAGACTCCAGTTGAATGTAACCTGCCTGACAGAATGATGAATCTCCTCATTTCATCTCAGGGAAAACAAATCCGGGGCTCTTTGTAATCAAGACAGCAATAACGGCCTCGCTCTCCACCCGACGTGCAGCCGGTATTGTGGGAGCTGAGCGGCCGCCCGTGTTGGGAACAGAGAAGAGCAGGCCAGGAGCTATGGGCCTTTTATAAACCTGCACTGTCTGTCATTAGGAACTGCATTAGAGCGCTGTGCACAGTGAATAGGAGAGGAGAGAGGCCGAGAGAGGAGAGAGGCTGACTTGTATAATGTAGGAGTAGGAAGGAGCTGCTAATCGGCTCACAGAAAAGACCTGCTTTATATTTTTGGACTTTTCAAATCTCACTTTTTGATCATTTTACATTTTGAACGTATTAGTAGCAATATATGGGTCATTGACGTATGAGGATTTTCAACAGGCAAATTCTAAAATATAAAAAACATATTAGTTTCTATTGAACTTTTTCAAATATTTACAGTGTCAGGTGCATAAATCTGTGTTTAACGTTTATATTAAGCATTTTTAGTGTAAAATGTCATGTGGTGCGACCGAGAATAACCTTAAAATCGTTTTATTTTCCAAAACATGGTTGGGCTATTCATCCAAGTTCTGAGTAAATATGAAGTGTATAGAAACAAACTGTTGCATTTCTTTAGATTTTTAATGCATATTGATATTTTCTTTTGCTGTTCAATATGACAGTCACCTGCTTGTGTTTAATGAACAAACGTCTACCCTGTAAAATGCAGAAAATGAAGAAAAATGCCTAAAGAACCATTCACCAAAGTCGACTTTGCTGTAAAATTACAGCCAGAGAATTACTATTATTAGTCGCACCACGTGACATTTTAGCACTTTAAGTACAAAAAACATGCAGAATAACTCATGATTTCTGAATAAATGATTTGGTTCCATGGTGCTAAAGAAATGTGGTGAATTATGATGAAATTTGAACCTTTTAACTGAGGAAACTGCAACTGGACTGAAAATTTAGGCGTCATGACATTGACCCACATACAATCTTGAAGTAGTGTACTAAGACAAATTGTAGGTATTTGTACTTTTCAAGTCTCACTTTTTGATAATTTTACATTTTCAACTTATTAGTAGAGTATTGCAATATATATATACAATCTTTACTAAAAACATAGTTACACCCGAACTTATTAACAAAGTAGTAAAGTACTGTACTTACCACAGAAAATACTTGCTTTCCAGTTGTATATATACTATATTTTTGTACTTTTCAAATCACACTTTTTGATCATTTTACATTTTCAACTTAGTAGCAGCAGTATATACAATCTTCACTAAAACAGAATGAAGTAGTGTACTTAAGTCATAATTGTAGGTATTTGTACTTTTAAAAATGGATTCAGATTTCACTTTTTGATAATTTTAGATATTGGACTTAGTAGTAGAGTATTGCCATATATACAATCTTCACTAAAAAGATATTTCCACCAAACTCATTAACAAAGTAGTAAAGTTCTGTACTTAAAGGCTGCCACACACTACAGGATTTTTCTGTCTGAAGTGATTTTTAACGAGGAGAATCTTATGAAATTTAAAATCCCCAATCGCAAGCACTGCAGCAGGATCTGTCTGCGGACCACAGGATATAAAGCTGTGAGCGCGATGGTGTCAGTAAAACCACTCACTTTGAGACTCTGAAGTGTTGAACGATCAGAGCTCTGCACTTCCAGTTTAGATACAAGTCAAAACTGTTTTATTATTATTTGTGAAATGTGGTGCAATACTTCAGATACAGATTCAGATACTTTTAAAGCATAAAAGATTGGCGATAAAGTACACAGGAAGTAGAGTCACTATCTTTAATCTGCTTTAAATTTACCACTTTACAAGAGGTGAGTAATAAAATCCTCTCGTTATTTTCGGTCTATCCCGAGTTTGTATCTTGCACCTCTGTGTCTGTCACTCCTCTGGCCCTGACGCTCTGTTTTATCAGCTTTTACTGTAGCGTTGCTGATGTTTGATGGTGATGATATATGACAGAGCAGCTCAGAGTCACACTGACACCACACACACACACACACACACACACACACGAGGAGCAGCGGCTTCAAAATCGCACACGGAGACGCCAAGTCGGGTCACGCCTCCCCGAACTCAGGGAGAAGAAATCGCAGCCAAAATCGGGCAAATTCTCCTGTGGTGTGTGGCGGCCTTAAGTAAAACCTGTAGGTATTGGTACTTTTACTTCACTGCATTTATTAAATTGCACTGTCTGTCATTGAGAACTTGCCTTAGAGCGCTGTGCAGAGCGGAGAGGAGAGGAGAGAGAGGCTGACTTGTATAATGCAGGGACAGGAGGAGGAAGGAGCTGCTAATCGGCTCACAGAAAAGACCTGCTTTCCAATACGTATATTTAGCACTTGGACGGGAGACTGCTGGGAAAATCAGGTGGAACAGTGGGGCGCCACATTGGCTCGTATAAAAGTGCCGTGGAGTGTGAATGCTGGTGGTGGTGGTCGGAGATTGGCAGCCTCGCTTCCGTCAGTCTGCCCCAGGGCACCACCACCGCCGGGTATGGAGTAAATGAATAATGCACCAAATTGCACAAAAAACATACACGGAGTAGCATCCAGTCGAACTTAGAAAGGCCAGAAATGATGGTTAAATGACTTTTAATGTTTTCCTTCCATGTCATAGAACCAAAGTCAGAGCTAGAAAGAACAAAATAAAAGAAATTACTATACACCATGTTACTACCAGCTCATTACATTGTTATCAATATTTTAACATACATTTAGTACAAATTAGAAGCGGCTAAAATATACCTTAACAAATAAAACAAACCTTGTTCCTCTGTCGACTGCTGCTATCTTTGGGTTTTTTATTTAACTTTTCACCGTTGTTTTTATTCTCTACCGTTAACTGTGTCTTTCTTTACTTTTCGTCTTTTCAGTACATCGAGCTAACGTTTCTGTCACTTCCGCTAAAAATAATACTACAGGAAGTCGGCAAAATAAAAGTGCAACCTTATCAAAACCATGGACTGTAAGAGCTAGTTTGACCTTTTACGCATGGAGTTGTGTTTTGCTTCATTCACGCATGTTTAACACGCAAATCCTTTAATACCTTGTGATGTTATGTGCTCCACCGTGTTTTTAAACTCCACACACCTTCACTAGAATCATTTGGATGATTTTAGCCCTGGAATTAACCAATCTCTACTGAACAAATAAAAGCCTGAAGAAAAAGATGGAAATTAGATCTAGTGCTACAACCTGGCACAATGCATCTGTCCTGTTAAGGTTCATGTGTATTGTGCACTGTCCCTGTCTCTAAAGAAACTAAATAAATATATAAAATTTAATAAAAGTTAGCTGTTAACTCGAAAACTACCACTGCATGACATCATGAGGTTGAACAGAGCATTTTGAGCTTTGCAGATGTAAACATACTAATAAACCATTTGCTAAAACATGTGTGAATGAAACAAAACGCAACTCCCTGTATGTTTTTAATGAGGTAACCCCATTATAACACGTCTTAAGGCTCACAAGAATCAATTTGTGTAATATAGTACCTTTTAAAACTATAACCTAAAAACGATTTACAGTTGGAATTACCCTGAGTGTAATTTATTTCTAATTCTTGGCATACACGACTTTTCTCCTACACATCTGACAAGTGATGGACTCGTGCCCTTTGCTTGTGCCATCGCTGCTGCTTTCAAGGGGCTCTTCGGGAAGCCTGCCAAATGTAAGGCCGACCTGACAATGTGCACGTGCACCGTGGCATTTTTATGAATTTTAATTATTACCATGGCAACACAGTCAGAGATAACCCATCGATCTCAGAGACCTACCAGTGGGTCAATAGAGTATATATAGAATGGGTGGACATGTTTTATGCCTTTTGCCTGATTAGTGAGTGTGTTTTTCCAGGCTAAAGGGTTGAAATAGTTGAGTATTTTTACCATTTCATGATATAAGCCATATTCTGTGTGGTTTAATCTTTATTTTATGCTTTTCTAGTGTTTTAAATGTGTTAAATGGCCCATATTACACTGTATTCTGATCTATGTTATAATGTTTCCTCATCATAAACATACCTGGAGTTGTGTTTTGTTTCATTCACACATTTAGCAGAAAAACCCTGCATATTAAGGCTGAGTATAGTTCTTCACTAATAATAAGACTAATAATAATTGGTTACTCAAACGTGTGAATGAAACAGAACAGGTATGTATATGTATGGATGGATGTATTGAGTGTCAGTAGTCGATAAATCCAAGTCAGTTCTCCCGACATCCGTTGTAAATACTTTGAATTGCAACAGTTGAGGAAAATATTGATGCCCAAGAAAGTTTAATGTAACGTCAGGTATCGCTAGCTCCTGCTAATGTTAGAGTCTGTTAGCTAACGTTAGCTGTTGGCAACTCAATTAGGGTAGTTTGACTATTACCATATTTTTTGGACTATAAGTCGCACCGGAGTATAAGTCGCACCAGCCAAAAAATGCATAATGAAGAAGAAAACATGTATAAGTCGCACTGGCCTATACGTTTTTGGGGGAAATTTATTTTATAAAATCAGAGACCAAGAACAGACATTTCATCTTGAAAGGCGAGTTATAGAAGTTATAGTAATAAAAACAACTGAATAAAGAACAATCCGTGTATCATTCGTTCATTTGTTTTTCAATATAGAACCAAAAATAAGAAAAATGAAAAAATAACTCATTTGTCTCTAAAACCAAAATGAAAAATCAGATAACAATTTGTTTTTTCATTTTTAATTCATATTTATGTTTCATATATTTGGTCTATGGACTGCCAGTGTGAAAAATGTAATATATAAGTCGCTCCTGAGTATAAGTCCACCACCACCCAAACCCTGAAAAAAAAAGCGACTGATAGTGTGAAAAACATGGTACATGTTCATAAAAAAGTTGCGTCTATTGTCAAATGATGTGAAAGAAAGTCTAAATGTCACTACAAACTTTTTAGAAGACACTTTCTCATGTATACACAACTTAACACATCAAAATGATGAAAAGACAATTCTCCCCGTTTACTGTGTGCGCCGCCATTTTTGCTTTTTAACGTAAATCCATCCGGCTCGGTCTGCACCGAACTAGCCCGAGTTTGTGTTTCGGGACCCCAGTTTGATTTGCACTTTCTCGAGGTGGAGGTCGGTTTTCCCCAAGTCCCAAACACAAGAGAATGTGGTGCACTTTTTTATTTACATGATGCTCCAACTTTTTATGTGCTCTTTACAAATTCAGTATGATTTTTTCGGGGATAAAAAAATAAAAAAAAAACTCAGATTAGAGCCAATGCCTTAGTAGTGGCCATTGATTTGCATACATCTCCTCATATCAGATGCCTATTGAACAGCGAATAATTTAATCTACAGTACTTAAACTGCATGACACTGCACATGAATCTTATCTAGTGTGATTGTTTTGGAATGGACTGAAACCATATATCGTTTACAAGGTTAATGGTATAGATTTTATAATGCTGTTTTGTTTTTACTTGCAGCCTGGCAATGTTCCAAACTGAAGCATTAGCGACCTTAAGTGGACAGTGACTGCTTCATCCTTAAGTGCTGAGTGCCGCGCCAGTGTACAGTGTAATCCGAGGGGGATTTTTAAAAGCTTGTAGTCCACACACGGCGAGTTTAAACGGCTTTAGCATCCAGAGATACAAACTGAGTCATATTTGCAAGTGTGGACGCTCTAATATTAGCTGTAATGGGCTTGTTATGTGTCAGCGTGAATGACGTGCGCTCAGCTGACGAGGGGTTTGGAATGAAGAGGCACCGAAATAATCATTTTTAGGATCCAACTCGAGCTGTGTCCTGGGGGCAAGACGCTTTACCCCCTCCCTGCGTGGAGTGGGTTTTGGAGGGCAGGCGTAGGGTGCCGGGGCCCTAAAGGAGGAGGGTGTGGGCTGGGTGTCATTCACAGCTGCTGGGGGAGAGGGGAGATCAGGGGGTGGGGGTGTGTTTGGTGAAGTGGCTCTGCTGTTATGAATGGAGAGACTGTGGAGTAATATATTGGTAGTTGGGACCGATTAGGAGAAGAAATGTGCGTTGCAAAACAAAATAAAAGAGGTAAAGTAAGAGGTTTTTCAAAGCAGTATTGCGTTAAAGGTCCCATATTACACCGTTTTAAATCTTGGGATTTTTAACCCCTTAACGCCGACTGTCGCAAATATGCAACAAACCGTTTGGATCAAGATATGAGCTGAGATAGTGGCTGCATTCCCCCAGTGCCAATGCAGATAGGGTTGGGCGGTGATACGCGAATACGGTATCAAAAAGTAGCAGCGGTATCAGTTTCATTAGCGTCATTAAAAGAAATCTGCATAAGGACCTAAAACCACAGCGCCGACTTTCTCCCCTCCGCTCTCTCTCTTCTTTAAACGTCGTTACGCTCGGAGATTTCCATCCACACGCAGCGAGGAAGAAGAAAAAAAACCTGACTGACGCTTCGTGTGCGATGTTGAGCCGAAAAGTTTGCGATGGAGACGTTTCATTGAACGCCGAGAGTCGAGAGGGGACGAGGCGCTGAAGAGGACAAAGTTCCCGCTTGAGGGCGAAGTCAGACTTTCACGGAGGAGACGGTAAAGCCCGATTTATGGTTCTTCATCAAAACGTGTTTGTGTCGACCGTGGTGCAGCTCCGAAGCTTTCTAACTACCTGTCAAAACAACACAGGCAACAAGAGGAAGCCACACTGTGATTGGTCCTCTCCACCGCTCTACATTTCTGTTACTCCGCTCATTATATTCTTTGAGTAATAATGTGTTTAATGCAGCTTTGCGCACATTTGTTTATGTTTTACAGAAATGAAACTTAAAACCGCATGGCTCATTTGAATAAACTATAAACTCTGATAAAAACAGGTCGTGCGCTGATGCTGATGCGATCGAACGCGCTGCAAAGTTTGGTTTGATCAGAACTTGTGGCTCATCTTCAAACATAAAGCTGCTCTTCTGTTTCTGAATGGTTTAGGTGCAGCTACAAAATAATTCTTAATTAGTCACAGTGATACCGTAAACCCCGGTAAAATGCTGAGAAGGTTTAACGTATCAAAATTGGTTGCTATGTGTTGCTATGGTAATAATTAATTAAAAATGCCACGGTGCACGTTCACATTGTCAGGTCGGCCTCACGTTTGGCAGGTTTCCCGAAGAGCCGTTGAAAGCAGCAGCCCAACCTTATTTGGCAAGCACTTGTTTCTAATTGTCGCAAATTTGCAACATGGACAAATTTCTATTCATTCTTCTTTTTTTTTTGCTATAGTCAAATTAATCATCTCAACTTAATTTACCATCTGCTTAAGGGCAAAAACACACAAAACATCTCTTTATATGCATCTATATAAATTACCTCCTCAAAAACATACCTGGAGTGAGGCAGATCTGACCGAGTTACAGGTCAGATCTGCGGAGAGGCAACCAGAGAGCAGTAAAACCACCTGTAATGAAATAAACGCAAGGTAAATTATTTAAATGATTATTATTTTATTATCACTAAATCACGGAATGAGTTGCCTGTTCACATAAGTTCATGTTCACAAGCTGACTCTCTTGTAGCTTTTAAATCACTGCTTAAAACGCACTTGTTTTCTTTGGATTTTAACTGGTTTTGAGGTGTTTTACTGTTCAATAACTGGATTTGGATTTGGATTTGGATAAGTCAGAGCTGTTTAATGCCATAACGTGGAATATTCGAGGAAGAGCAGCGACATATCCATAGAAAAAAGCAGGTGACGGACCCCCCCAACCCAAAAGCCACTGTATTACATAGCGCACACACTGCAAAAAAGGCCTATCAAAAAATAAGAAAAAAATACCAATTTTGCTGTAAAAATGCCCTATTTTAAGTGAAATTATCTGCCAGTGCAGTAAGAAATTTTCACTCAAAGATGCTTTATGCTCTGTAAAGCGTCTTTGTGTCCTGAAAAGCGCTATATAAAACTGATACATTATTATTATTATTATTATTATTATTACTTACCAAGTTTTCTTAAAACAAGACGAAATATGAATCTTGTTCTAAGCAGAAAACATGAGTTTCAAGTATTTATGGTAAGATTTTTCACCTTATTGGTTTGAGAAGGAAGTTAAAGAGGCTTAACCTGGACTGAGTTAATATAAAAAGTGCTTAGAATAAGTTCACGATAAGATAAATCAGGATGGAGTATCTTGAAACAAGTAAAAAAAATCTCATCTTATTAAGTAAAAAATCTTAAAATTGGTCTTTTAAGATGAATCTGCTTAATTCAAGTCAATTTACCTATGCTAGAAAATGCTTTTTTGTAGTGCAAGACAATTTCCCATATATTTTTGAACTATTTGTAAATGTTTTGACTGGGTTTATATATCTGCGTTTATATATCTGCGTTTATATATCTGCGTTTATATATCTGCTCGTCCATTTGTGTTTCTGTTGTTCTCTGGCCGTTCCCGTTCCCTGTGTCCCTTCTCTTCACACAGCGGGACTTGATATTTTTTCCATGCGCTTTTATTGAACTATTCTGCCAGAATAAAGCACATCGTAAATGTCCGTTGTATTTTTAGTCGGGCAGAACAAATGCAACGTTTAGTGGAAAATTGTTCACTTTTATTGTTTTAAAAGCTCATAATGTTAAAGCTCAAGCTGCAGCGACAACACAGTAAAACCAGGAGCTAATAAAAAGGGAGAAGCGGAGAAGCCGTCTGTCTGGTGCTGGGCTCTGCTACTGTGACGCTGCTCCCATGATTATTTATGCCCCACTATCTCTCTCTCCGTCTTAACCCCCTCCCGCCATCCACCCCTCCTCCTCTTCCTCTGCTCTTCCTCTCCCTCCTCCTTTCCTTCTCCTCTCCTCTTGCTCCCATCCTCTCTCCTTCTTTTAATTTTTTTCCCCTCGTCCTCCTCCTTACTTCCTCCTCCTCGTCTTTTCCGCTCCTCTTACCTCTCCTCCTTCTCTTTTCCTTCTTCTCTCCTCTTGCTCCAATCCTCTCTCCTCCATCTTCTTCTTCTCCCTCATGTCCTCCTCCTTACTTCCTCCTCCTCTTCTCTTCCTTTTCTCCTTCTCCTCCTCCTCTTCTCCCTCCTCGTCTTCCTTTCCCTCTCCTCTCCTCTTGCCCCATCCTCTCTCCTCCTCCTTATTTTCCCTCTTGTCCTCCTCCTTACTTCCTCCTCCTCTTCTTTTCCTCTCCTCTTCCCTCTCCTCCTTTTCCTTTTCTTCTCCTCTCCTCTTGCTCTCATCTTCTGTCCTCCTTCTTCTAATTTTTTCCCTCTCGTCCTCCTCCTTACTTCCTCCTTTTCCTCATCTTTTCCTCCTCCTCTTCTCCCTCCTCGTCCTCCTTTCCTTCTCTCTTCTTGCACCAATCCTCTCTCCTACTCTTAATTCTTCTCCCTCTCATTCTCCTCCTTACTTCCTTCTCCCTCTTCTCTTCCTCTCCTCCTCCTCCTTTCCTTCTCTTCTCCTCTCCTCTTGCTCCCATCCTCTCTCTTCTTCCCTCTCCTTTCTCCTCCCTCCTCCTCCTCCTTCTTCTTCTCTCTCTCGTCCTCCTCCTTACTTCCTCCTTTTCCTCATCTTTTCCTCTCCTCTTCCCTCTCCTCCTTCTCCTTTCCTTCTCCTCTCGCTCCCATCCTCTCTCCGCCTCCCTCTTCTTCTTTTCCCTCTCATCCTCCTCCTTACTTCCTCCACTTTTTCTTTTCCTCTCCTCCTCTTCTCCCTCCTCCTCCTCCTTTCCTCCTCCTCTCTTCTTGCTCCCATCCTCTCTCCTCCTCCTTCTAATTCTTTTCCCTCTCGTCCTCCCCCTTACGTCCTCCTTCTCTCTCTTCCTCCTTTACCTCTCTCCTTCTCTCTTCCTTCTCTTTCCTCCCCTCATCCCTATTCTCCCTCCTCTTTCCTTCTTCTTCCTCTCCACCTTTGTCTCCTCCTCACTCCTCTTTCCACTTCTCCTCCACCTTACTTCTTTCTCACTTCCTCCTCCACCCCCCTTCCTCCTCCTCCTCCTCCTCCCTCTTCTTCTCCTCACCCTCCTTACGTCTTTCTCACTTCCTTCTCCCTCTCCTCCCCTCCGTGTCCACTCTCTCCTCCCTCTCCTTTTCCTTCCCTCTTCCCTCTTCCTTTCCTCCTCTTCTCCTATTCCTCCTCCTCCTTACTACTTTCTCACTTCCTCCTCCCTCTCCCCTCTTTGTTCACCCTCTCCTCCCTCTCCTTTTCCTCTCCTCCTCCTCCTCTTTTCACTTCTCCTCTCCTCCTCCTCCTCCTCCTCCTCACTTCTTCTCTCCTTAAAAAGACACGGTGAAACAGAGGATGATGAAACGGTTCCTGGGGAGGCTGCAGTCAGGAGGATGACGCTGTGGAGTCTCTTTGTGGATCCATCCAGAGAAAGAATGTGCAATATGTGAGCTTTTTCAGGACATCACTTCCTCATCCCAAAAGACAAGCGCTGGAATTTTAAAACTGGGAAAGGGAAACATTTTAAGGAGATTGAGACGGTTGGAACTGTAGCTGAAAAGTGGTCAAATGTATTAGATGCTTATAAAGACGTATAAAAAATAATTTCAGTTATTTTTATTCTCACAAACAATAATACGCTTAGTGTTGTAACTAAAATACTAAAGATAAAAATGGAAGTATATTTGTAGTTATTTATCCTAATTTTTAACCATTCTTACGTTTCTGCTGTTCTTGTGCTTCTGTTGCAACACTGAAATTTTCCAATTATAAAACAAAACCTGGTATCTGTAAAGGTGCATTGTGTAACTTTTCAGGTCCGTCAAATGCTTTTCTCTCATGGACATGTTATTGCTTTGTCTGAAAATGTTCCACAGTACAGCATTAAACATTTCTATCTTCACGGAGACCAAATTAGACCAAGTTACAGGTCAGATCTGCGGAGAGGCGACCCCCGCTCACAGTCAGAATGCCTGTTTTTCTGGGTGTTTTTGAGCTGTAAAACCACCTGTAATTGAATAAATGTGAGGCAGAGCTGCTTAAAGTCACACCGTGGGACATTCCAGGCAGAGCAATGATATCTCCATAGACCCTCCACCAGAAAAGTTACACAATGCACCTTTAAACTGCTAAAATATAATGCATACAGTGATCCCTCGTTTATCGCGGGGGATACGTTCCAAAAATAACCCGCGATAGGTGAAATCCGCGAAGTAGTCAGCTTTATTTTTTACTGTTATTTTACAATGCAATACTTTACTGCAGAATGAAACAAAAAATAAAACCTCTTTTCAGGCCCAAAATGTGTTTAAGAAATAGAAATATTAACGTTTTCTTACAAATAACTATAATAGTTTAAAGAACGGTGTTGTAAAACAATATTTTTTATATAGTAATGAATACAAGGCAGGAAACATTGTCACTCGCGTATTTCACAGTCCCTCCAGCTGCGCCTCTTCGTCCTGACTCCGCTGCGCTGTAGCGTCTTTTTCTACTGAAGGCTGCGCGACCAAGTGTTAGTCCTTCCTCCTCTTCTTTAGTCCTTCCTCCTCCTCTTTATCAACAAGATACAGATTCACTGTAAAGAAAAGCACTGTAAAAAATTCCGCGAAGCAGCGAAGCCGCGATAGGTGAAGCGCGATATAGTGAGGGATCACTGTACTGTATTTCTAATGTATTATCTTAAACTTGTTCTTTACAAACACATGGTCAACAAGTAATCTGGTTATGTTGAAATAAATTACATGTAGTAATCCTGGTTTAGTAATTAAGAGCCATAAGATTTTGGCCCTGTTTAAACATACACGGATATTTTTAAAAACACAGAAATCTCCCTTCGTTTGTTCCCATCTTTTACACGCAAACGGAGAATTCGCCTCTGAAAACGAATCTTTCTAAAAACTCCGGCTAAAGTGGAGATTTTGGAAAACTACGGTTTTGGCGTTTGGGCGTAAAGTGACATAAACGGCGTTTTAGTGTTTGCGACCAGTGTTAACGTTTTCTCTGGTGATGATCAGAAGCGTCAGAGCAGCAGTCGCGTTACTTCTGCTGCAAACACTTGTCCTGTGTTTGCATTTGCACAGCTGATGTTTCATATCGATGAAGAGAGACGAATGAGGGCGAAGGAGTTCAGCAATTTTCCCTCTTCTCCTGACTCAAAGATCCAGTCGCCGTCACCGCCAACGTCGCCGTTTTTGGGTCGGACCTGGGCGGTGGGATGATTTAGAAAATGAAGTGTTTGTCCCGGAGGAGCGGCGTGAAAATTTTAGGATGGTGCGGTCGATATTGCTGTTACTCTCCGACTCGCTGCGTCAAAACTACTGAAACTGAGGCCCCGTTGGCTGCAGAGCGTTTTCCTTCTTCCTACACTGGCCCCTAGAGGCTCGGCGTAGTTATGACGGCGCTCGACGGCGTATTTATGCGGGTTCATGTAAATGGAAACTTTTTGAAAACGATGCTGTGTGCACAGTGTAATTTCGGAAAATGGAGTGAGGGAAATATTTGTTTCTAAAAATATCCATGTACGTGTAAACGCGGCCTTCTGTTAATTGGGAATTATTAATTGCTATGACGACAGTGCTGTATTTTCATCACTCTAAAACCCATGGATAGCAAATGTGTTCCTGATATACTGGCTTCCCGTTTGTTTTAGTATTGATTTTAAGATTTTATAGTTTGTTTTTAAAGCTTTGAATGGACTGGCCCCACAATACGTCTCGGACCTTCTCCAAATTTACAACCCAGCACGAGCTCTGAGGTCCAAGGGCCAGATCCAGCTCGTGGTGCCCAAGTCGAGACTTAAAACCAGGGCGGACGGGGCCTTTTCTGTGGCCCCAAACTCTGGAACGCTCTGCCCCCCCACGTCCAAAGTCTCGTCTTAAAACCTACTTTTACTCTTTGGCTTTTAACACTGTGTGAGTTGTGTGGTCCTCTGTGTCTTTTATTTACTTTAATGTTTTGCCTTTTTATTATTTTATGTATATTCGTGCTCTTATTTGATTGGACTAGTATTATTGTTTTTATGAGGACTAGTGGAGGCAACTAGAGCTTTATTTTTATTTCTATTGGATATGTTTTATTTATATTGTGCAGCACTTTGGAAACTCTTTTGTTTATGAAATGTGCTATAGAGATAAAATGGATTGGATTGGATATATCAGTTTATTTCAGTGGGTCTTAAATAAACTCTATCGGTGAAAACGACAGCAGACTGCAGTCGTTCTGAACAAGGACGAACTAACCCAAAGCACAGACAAAAATAGAGATAGAGAATCGAGAATAGGCTCTAAAATAAAGCTGGAATTGTCGTAAAACTGGCCACAAACCGAGAACCGCTGCTTTAGACAAAAGATCTCGTGTGCCAGTGCAGTATATCGAGTCCTGCCTCCTCCCACTCACTCTCGTGTGTCTCCACAGCTGGATCCATCCTCAAGCGAGAGAAGCGCCTGAGGAACCGGCGGGTGCAGTTCGAGAATGTGACCGTGTACTACTTCAGCCGGCGCCAGGGCTTCACCAGCGTGCCCAGCCAAGGGGGCAGCACCCTGGGCATGTCCAGCCGCCACAGCTGGGTGCGGCAGTACTCTCTGGGGGAGTTTGCCCTGGAGCAGGAGAGGATCCACCGAGACATGCTGCGAGACCATCTCAAAGAGGAGAAGCTCAACTCCATCAAGCTCAAGGTGGATATGCTTTATTTTAATTTATAAATTTTTTATTTTTTCTTTATTTACTTAATTTTTTTGTTTATTTGTTTATTTTATTTCATTATTTTATTTTAATGTGTTTTTTAAATTAATATTATTTATATTTGTATTTAAATTTTTATTATTATTTAAATATTTTTTATGTTATTTTTATTTCAGTGTTTTATTTTAACATGCTATTTTCTAGGGGTGTGTTCAAAAAATCGATACGGGGATACATCGTCGTGGGCCTCTTGGCGATACACGTATCGATACGGAGGCGTCAGTATCGATATTTTACATGCAACAAACATTATTTATCAAGCTTCAGCAAACTGCGTCTGATAAGTGATCCTTGCAATGCACATTTCGTATTGTCAGAGGCAGAATTCCTCCTGCACTACAGCCTTAAGGCCATATCTTAAGTTTACTTTCATCAAAGGTCATGTCAGCATACAGCCTTGTTAAGCCATGTTTACATTAACATCCACCCGCCCGCCAGCGGACGATTACACAACATTAAAAAGTCAAGCCAGATATTCACCATACTTATACATGCCAATATTGACCTGCTATACATCGTTTGAAAGCTTAATTCCTCAGTAAAACAACCATATCATTCATTTTATGCCACACAGCCCAAAGAGCCATAACTTAGAATTCCCGAAAATATTCATCGCATTTCTTACATTTGAGCCGGTTCTGTCGGTCCGAAACGGGTCCAATCCAGGAATAGCTGTGCTCAATTAGTCCGTAACAGTCCACAGAAAAAGAATATCCAGTTGCTTTTTTCATAAAATAATTCCATGTGGAGAAATAATCCAGAAAGTCCGTGTTTGTCTGAATGGATGAGCGACGCATCTCTCTACTACTCTCACTCTTGGTCCTTAGCATAGCTAAACGCTTAGCTCCTGTTAGCGGTGTGGGGTATGTTTGTTTTCTCCACAGTCTTAGCTACAAAACAAGCGTATCCAGGCTTCGGTCCGGCTACGGGGCGCCGCGCTACAGCTTGGGGAACAAAACAAGTGCGTCCAGTTAGCGGCGTATTACGCATGACCGAGGGACAGTTCCACGGCAAAACCTCTTCAGCCATTGGTTCTTTCAGGAAATGATTGACAGATCTGAGTAGCCTATGAAAAGAGGATTTTAGCGGTGGGCCCCATGTGGGGCAGAGGTGCTGTAGTGATAGGCTAGCTCCATGCGCTCTGTGTATGGAGACTCTCTCTCTCCTCCTTTTACGCACACTCACAGGTGGAGGCACACGAGACATATGGAGCAAAATTTTTTTGGCTTGTTTTAGTTATTTATCTTAAGAAAACATGCCTACATTTCAGAAGATGGTTTATTTATTATACATGACATCTTATTACAGTTTGGAACATCTGGTACATATTTGAACCCTTGTGCCGAGTGTTAACAGGTTAATCAAGGGCAGTTTCTGCCTTACAGCTTCTTCTGTGACATTGTAACTGATGCGCTGCACCAAAATAAAAATAACATTCGAGTAAACATCTGTCTTTTTTTTTTAAATTATAGGTTATGTAATGTAAAATATTGGGATACGTATCGCCTTGAAGACCATGTATCGGGAAACCCCTGTATCGCGAATCGTATCGTATCGAGACCCCTGTATCGCGAATCGTATCGTATCGCAAGGTTGTTGGCAATACCCACCCCTACTATTTTCAATCATTTTTTATTATTATTTATGTTTGAATTTTAATTTAATACATTTTTTTATTATTATTTACATTTTATTTTAATGTTATTTTTGTTTTTTTTATTTTATTTCATTCTTTTTTTTATTTATTTTTATTTCAATATTTTATTTTAACATGCTATTTTTCAATTTTTATTCATATTATTTATTTGTATTTTAATATAATTTTATTTTTTATTATTTACATTTTATTTTTAATGTTATTTTTGTTTTTTACTTTATTTTAATCTTTTTTATTTTTTATTTCAATATTTTATTTTAACATATTATTTTTCTATCATTTTTTTTATTAAGATTATTTATATTTTTCATTCTTTTATTTATTTATTTATTTTTAATTACAGTATTTTATTTTAACATGCTATTTTTCAATCAGTGAAGAACCCATTACTTTGAGAACAAGACTGAATGTTGCAAATATAACCTAGAAATATTTATGCTTATACAGTCTGTGAAAGTTTGTTGAAAATTAAAGTTAAAATGAGATGAGAACAGCTGGAGAAAATCAAAGCTCGAGGAATTTTTATTATGAAAATGATCAAATTGATCAAAATGTAATTTACAGTTTACAGCCAGTACATTTCGTCTTTATGTTTGCAAAGTGATAAGAAGCTGCATAATTCTGCATATTGTCAATTTTCACAATATCAGCTGTCAGGAAATGCATCCCCATTAATTCAAATCTCATACATAAATGAATACATTAACTGTCCGATGCCAAACGAGGATCCAAAATGAAATCAGTGAGATGGAATTAAAGGAACTGTATGTCGCCTGTACTGCTGCTGGTTTAAAAATGAACTATAATCACAGTTCAACCTGGTTTCTGGTGCCCAAACCTGCACTTAGGGGACAAATCCATGTTTTTCTCATTCTCAGTTTATGCACAGGCCTCATGTGAAAGCTCAGAACCTCCAGAATTCACTCACTGAGCTACAGAGGCTGCACTAGCACTGATCTGGTCCAGTGTGTCTGTAATTAAGAATACATCTGCATTACTGTTGTTCCTAATAAACGTTCAGTTTGATTTGGACATGTTTATCTTGTATCTGGGGACAGAAATTTGAAGTAAATAAATGAAAGGTACGGTATGTAGTAGAGGTGTAACGGTGCATGTATTCGTACCAAAGCGTGTAGGTGAAGGACGTCCGGTTCGGTGCAGGAGCTGTGCACCGAAGGGCTGTGCACGAGTGAGTTCAGGCAATTTGTGTAAACTTAAGTGGACAATATTGCAATAAAACGGATGATTTTGTCAAATAGGGTGTCAAATTTCAAGCTCCTCTGCTCTACATGCAGACATAACCTGACATCCCCGACTCAGAATGTCGTCCTGCTTCTGTACAGAATAGTCGAGTTAGAGCGCGTTGAATTAGCGCGACTGGTGCTCATAGACTGTATGGTGGGGCTAGTTTGTGAGCGAGCCATTTATCACAGCGATATTGTCTAACTCTGCGGGGAAGGACGGACTCGGGGCGGGGACTTGAGGTGTCGCTAGCGCCTGATCCCACGGCCTCGGGAAACAGTGAGATCCGGGCAAGAGGAGCTGTAAAACACCAGCCGCCTGCACCTCGCCACGGCCCCGGGAAGCAGCGTGGTCCAGGCGCGACTGTCGACTAAACCAGATCTGAAACAGCTCTGAACCAGGTCCAAACCAAGACTGAACCAGGTCGAAACCAGGTCGAAACCACATCTAGACAATTATAATAGTTATTCATCTCATATATCATTGTTATTATTAATTTAGTTTATCATTCGTAATGATTTTCACAGTTTGTTTACTATATACTCTTTCCCTGAGCGTTCAATATTGTGTTGTATTGTAGCAGAGACAAGGTTTTACATTTTGTTCCCATGCTGCACCGAAAATGAACTGGACCGTGACCTCAAAACCGAGGTACATACCGAAAGGTGATTTTTGTGTACCGTTACACCCCTAGTATGTAGTATTTTTAAAAGTATCGTACTAGGGGTGTAACGGTACACAAAAATCACGCTTTGTACCCGAGTTTTGAGGTCACAGTTCGGTTAAATCTCACTCTGATGTGAGGCTCGCTCACAAACTAGCCCCACTCGCACTAATTCAACACGCTCTAACTCGACTGTTCTGTACAGAAGCAGGACGACATTCTGAGTCGGGGATGTAGTGTTTTATGTCTGCATGTAGAGCAAGGGAGCTTGAATTAAATTTGACTTTGACACCCTATTTGACAAAAACGGACGTTTTATTGAGAGCGACGCCTTGTCAACTTAAGTCAACACAAACTGCATCAACTCACTCGTGCACAGCCCTACAGCCCTGCACCGAACCCAGCGCCCGTACAGAAACATATTTTACTGTAACAAGAAACTGAGTAGCCTTATTAGTTTTGGAACAATACATGATTATATTGTATAAGCCAGTATAATTTTGCAAACAATTTAATCATTTATTTATATATTTGACTAAGTTACTGCATATAAAATGTTAGATATCTACACTGACTTACATTTTTCAGTCAAGTACACATTTCATATCCAGTTCAGAATGTGTCACCCAATGTGCAGTCGATTTATTTTCTGTTCTGCTTTGTGCTCCTTCAAACCCTAAACTTCTCCCTTAAAGGTGCAGTGTGTCACTTTTTGTTTGAGGGTCCGTCACCCGCTTGTTTCCACAGTGTGACATTAAACAGCTCTTCTTTACATTTATTCACTTACAGGTGGTTTTGCAGCTCAGATGAAGACAGAAAGGTTTAATATCGTACTGTGAAACGCTCCAGACAAAGCAATAACATCTCCATGGACAAAAAAACACGCCTGGATATTGCTTTTTGCAGGATAATCCAAAATACTTCACCCAGTATATGTATTTTCAGATTTATTCTCTGTTCTGCGTCGCTAACCCCTCCCTTTGTGCTATATTTCTTTCAGCTGACTAAGAACGGCACCGTGGAGTCAGAAGAGGCCAACTCCCTGACGGCCGAGGACATTTCGGATGACGACATCGACCTGGAGAACACAGAGGTGGACGAGTACTTCTTCCTGCAGCCACTGACCACCAAGAAGCGCCGTGCCCTGCTGCGCTCGTCCGGGGTCAAGAAGATCGACGTGGAGGAGAAACACGAGCTCAGGGCCATTCGGGTGTCGAGAGAAGACTGTGGCTGTGACTGCCGCCTCTTCTGCGACCCCGAGACCTGTGCGTGCAGCCTCGCGGGAATCAAGTGCCAGGTACGAGCTGCAGAGCGGAGATTTAAGGAGCAGGAACGGATTTCAACTGGCTGAATAATGTAGAAAACAGAGCCAGTCCAGTTTAAAACCTGCGTGAAGTTGGACCCCCATCGAACGCAAAAACTATGTCAATCGTTTGTGCTTCGTTTGTGCCGCAAAAAGTTTCGTTTGTGCTTTTCTAGTTTTGGAGAAATGAACGATTCTTTTATAGGTCAAATTGGGGTCAGTCCCCAGGAAGCTTCAAAATGCTCTAAAACATCCAAAATGGAGTCAATCGTTTGTGCTTCATTTGTGCTGCAAAAAGTTTTGTTTGTGCGATTCTGGTTCTTAAGATATTTTCAGTTTTATTTTTCCCTGATGACGTCATCCAGCCCCTCAAAATGTTAAATAGAGCTTAAATAGAGGTTTATCGCCACCATAGACTGTATATATGATCGGAAATGACATCCTATAATTACCGCAGAAATAATAATGAATAATTTTAGAAATAAACTCGCACAAATGAAGATTGTCACAGCACAAAACAGCACAAACGAAATACAAACGTTTTCTATAATTTCATTCAATCATTTTCTTCCTGTTTTGAGCTCTGTTTAACATTTTGAGGGGCTGGACGACGTCAGCGGCCGAAAATAAAACTGCAAATACCAGAATCAGAACCAGAATCGCACAAACGAAACTTTTTGCAGCACAAAACAGCACAAAACAGCACAAACGATTGACATAGTTTTTGTGTAGGTTTGAGTTTGATGGGGGCCAACTTCACGCAGGTCATTTTAAACCGTTTGCAGTGGTCCAATGTTATTCCTCATTTATCTTATGTATTCCCAGCTTAAAAGCCCTTCTCACAACTCAGAGACCAGTGCGGAGTATTGAAGTAAAGATAACAACAACTAGCATGCTAACGCTCTCTTCGTGATTATTGGACAGTAAAACCCTTTATTATACAGGGTGTCCCAAAAAAAGAAATGAAAAATTAAAACTACTAAGTCTAGCTCAGTGAAATTGAACAGTTTAGATCAGGGTGTCCACACTTTTTTCATCAAGAGCCACATATCAAAACAGAGACCAGCGTGAGGCCGATCGAGGGTCATAGACTGATGGTTAAAACAGTGAGTAATTCAAATCTGTGCGTTTCTAACAGGTTTGAATGACCCTCCAGACCTTTGTTCAGGCTTAGACCCTCAAAAGGACACACGAAATTTGCTTGATCAAGGTGGATTTCAAAAACATGCAGTAAAAAGTACGACTTGCATTAGTGAGGGTCAATTCACCTGGACGCCTGAGGGCCAAAACAACTGGTCTAAGGGCCATAGTTTGGACATGCCTGGTTTAGATGTTTATTATGGGACTTTGTTTGGCGACGTTTTTCCACATTTTGCACTGAAGGCTGCACAGTCTTGAGTGACTGTGTGCGAGCAGATGTCAAAATGCGAAATGACGGCTCAACCTGAAAACAGAACAGAAATAAAACCTTAAAAAAATATAAAATCTTGATCTGTTTCCATATATTCTGTGAAAATTTGAGGTTATTTCAACAAGAATTGCCAAATGATGTCAAATTTTTTTGGGACACCCTGTATTATAATAGATTTAGACGGCACCAGCAGCTATTTGTCTATTTTGGTTTTAGATGAATATTGCAAATTATAATATAATGATCCACGGATGTCATAGATTACAGCCGTATAACAGACACAAGCTCAGTACGTCTTCTTTAATATGACAAATGAAGCTGATGAAGTGCTTTACTTGTGCACTAAAGCAATGATAGAGGACGACTACAACACGTCTATCACACTAAATCACTGGGGAAATGTAAATATGTATTGTTCAGTCTGAAGTGAAATCGATTCAGTCAAAGTTAAGGCCCCACTGCGAAACATTTGAACCAATAAATAAACTAAAATAAAAGCATTTATTCCAGTTGAATTTGTAACTTGGCCTGGTGCCTTCTACTATTATACACAGCTCCGGAATAAAATAAGAGACCTTTTTTTAATCAGTGTCTCTACATGTGTGACGGCCGCTTCAACACAAACACACCTCATTCTGCTTCATGAGGCACTGATGAGGGGATCACCTGAACTAACTCTGATTTAAAGAGGAAAAGTAGGAAAGAAAATATAAAAAATCAGGGTTATTGCACCAAATATTGATTTCTGAACTCTTCCTAAGTTAAAACATTAGGATTGTGTTGTTTTAATCTGTTTGAATCTGATCTTGTTTTCTTTGCATTATTTGAGGTCTGAAAACATTTAATCTTTTTGTTATTTTAACCATTTGTCATTTTCTGCAGACAAATGCTCTAAATGACGATATTTTTATTTGGAATTTGGGAGAAATATTGTCAGTAGTTTATAGAATTAAACAAACATGTTAATTTTACTCAAACACAAACCTATAAGTAGTAAAATCAAAGAAACTGATCATTTTGCAGCGGTGTCTTATGTTTTTCCAGAGCTGTAGATGTTGGTTTTCTTCAGATGTTCCACAGTAGGGCTTTAACTAACCCTTTGTCTCATAGAGATTTGTAAAATTACAGTTGAAATCATGTGTCCGTCTTCAATAAGCAAAAATAAATGTCGCTTTGTGTGTACTTGAACTAACTTGGAACAAAATGCCTGAATTAAACTGCTGAAATTATTAAATCTTTCCCACTTTTGCTAATGATTCGCAATGAATGAAAGAGCTGTGATTAAAAAATCCAGCCCTGGAAAAAAAGCAACAGCCTTGATTAGAACTGAAGCAAGAGAAATTAAATAATTCATTCAGAATATTTATCAGTTCTTAGTTTAAAGTCAGAGCTTTCCACGTCTGTCTCTGAAATGAATGGGAGGAAAAATGCAGTAAAAACGTCTCAAGGTTTTCTGGACTAATATTGGAGCAACAAAAAGAGGTTTGCTGTAAATGAAGAAAGGGAAAAAACAGACAGTCCAGACAGAGGGATGGATACGCTATAATGTATGAACGTGGAGTAATCATGTTTCAATACGCCATTGGTATAATAATGTTTTCAGGGTTTTTTTTTTTTAGATTTAGACAAACTTTATTGATCCACAAGGGAAATTACTTTAGATTCGCTTGGACGCAGTAGCTCACACATCACAATATAATATAATAACGGGGTAAAAATATAAATGGTAATAATAAATTCTAAGTAAGTAGCAAAAAAAGAGCAAGAGACAAGTGTCAAATAAGGTATAATTATAAAAATGAATATGTACAAGTCGAAATAAAATAGAAAAATAAGTTATTTTAAAAAATGATACAAATTTTAGCTATAAACAAGAGGTCATAAGAAAAACAGTCCAAAAATTATCTGTTACATAAGGCTGAGTTGTTGTACAGTTGTAGGGAGTATTATCTGTTACATAAGGCTGAGTTGTTGTACAGTTGTAGGGAGTATTATCTGTTACATAAGGCTGAGTTGTTGTACAGTTGTAGGGAGTATTATCTGCTACATAAGGGTGAGTTGTTGTACAGTTGTAGGGAGTATTATCTGTTACATAAGGGTGAGTTGTTGTACAGTTGTAGGGAGTATTATCTGCTACATAAGGGTGAGTTGTTGTACAGTTGTAGGGAGTATTATCTGTTACATAAGGGTGAGTTGTTGTACAGTTGTAGGGAGTATTATCTGTTACATAAGGGTGAGTTGTTGTACAGTTGTAGGGAGTATTATCTGCTACATAAGGGTGAGTTGTTGTACAGTTGTAGGGAGTATTATCTGTTACATAAGGGTGAGTTGTTGTACAGTTGTAGGGAGTATTATCTGTTACATAAGGGTGAGTTGTTGTACAGTTGTAGGGAGTATTATCTGTTACATAAGGGTGAGTTGTTGTACAGTTGTAGGGAGTATTATCTGCTACATAAGGGTGAGTTGTTGTACAGTTGTAGGGAGTATTATCTGCTACATAAGTGTGAGTTGTTGTACAGTTGTAGGGAGTATTATCTGTTACATAAGGGTGAGTTGTTGTACAGTTGTAGGGAGTATTATCTGCTACATAAGGGTGAGTTGTTGTACAGTTGTAGGGAGTATTATCTGTTACATAAGGGTGAGTTGTACAGTTGTAGGGAGTATTATCTGCTACATAAGGGTGAGTTGTTGTACAGTTGTAGGGAGTATTATCTGTTACATAAGGGTGAGTTGTTGTACAGTTGTAGGGAGTATTATCTGTTACATAAGGGTGAGTTGTTGTACAGTTGTAGGGAGTATTATCTGTTACATAAGGGTGAGTTGTTGTACAGTTGTAGGGAGTATTATCTGCTACATAAGGGTGAGTTGTTGTACAGTTGTAGGGAGTATTATCTGCTACATAAGTGTGAGTTGTTGTACAGTTGTAGGGAGTATTATCTGCTACATAAGGGTGAGTTGTTGTACAGTTGTAGGGAGTATTATCTGCTACATAAGGGTGAGTTGTTGTACAGTTGTAGGGAGTATTATCTGTTACATAAGGGTGAGTTGTACAGTTGTAGGGAGTATTATCTGTTACATAAGGGTGAGTTGTTGTACAGTTGTAGGGAGTATTATCTGCTACATAAGGGTGAGTTGTTGTACAGTTGTAGGGAGTATTATCTGCTACATAAGGGTGAGTTGTTGTACAGTTGTAGGGAGTATTATCTGCTACATAAGGGTGAGTTGTTGTACAGTTGTAGGGAGTATTATCTGTTCCATAAGGGTGAGTTGTTGTACAGTTGTAGGGAGTATTATCTGTTCCATAAGGGTGAGTTGTTGTACAGTTGTAGGGAGTATTATCTGTTCCATAAGGGTGAGTTGTTGTAGTTGTAGGGAGTATTATCTGCTACATAAGGGTGAGTTGTTGTACAGTTGTAGGGAGTATTATCTGTTCCATAAGGGTGAGTTGTTGTAGTTGTAGGGAGTATTATCTGTTACATAAGGGTGAGTTGTTGTACAGTTGTAGGGAGTATTATCTGCTACATAAGGGTGAGTTGTTGTACAGTTGTAGGGAGTATTATCTGTTACATAAGGGTGAGTTGATGTACAGTTGTAGGGAGTATTATCTGCTACATAAGGGTGAGTTGATGTACAGTTGTAGGGAGTATTATCTGCTACATAAGGGTGAGTTGTTGTACAGTTGTAGGGAGTATTATCTGCTACATAAGTGTGAGTTGTTGTACAGTTGTAGGGAGTATTATCTGTTACATAAGGGTGAGTTGTTGTACAGTTGTAGGGAGTATTATCTGCTACATAAGGGTGAGTTGTTGTACAGTTGTAGGGAGTATTATCTGTTACATAAGGGTGAGTTGTACAGTTGTAGGGAGTATTATCTGTTACATAAGGGTGAGTTGTTGTACAGTTGTAGGGAGTATTATCTGTTACATAAGGGTGAGTTGTTGTATAGTTGTAGGGAGTATTATCTATTACATAAGGGTGAGTTGTTGTACAGTTGTAGGGAGTATTATCTGTTACATAAGGGTGAGTTGTTGTACAGTTGTAGGGAGTATTATCTGTTACATAAGGGTGAGTTGTTGTACAGTTGTAGGGAGTATTATCTGTTACATAAGGGTGAGTTGTTGTACAGTTGTAGGGAGTATTATCTGTTACATAAGGGTGAGTTGTTGTACAGTTGTAGGGAGTATTATCTGTTACATAAGGGTGAGTTGTTGTACAGTTGTAGGGAGTATTATCTGTTACATAAGGGTGAGTTGTTGTACAGTTGTAGGGAGTATTATCTGCTACATAAGGGTGAGTTGTTGTACAGTTGTAGGGAGTATTATCTGCTACATAAGGGTGAGTTGTTGTACAGTTGTAGGGAGTATTATCTGTTACATAAGGGTGAGTTGTTGTACAGTTGTAGGGAGTATTATCTGTTCCATAAGGGTGAGTTGTTGTAGTTGTAGGGAGTATTATCTGCTACATAAGGGTGAGTTGTTGTACAGTTGTAGGGAGTATTATCTGTTCCATAAGGGTGAGTTGTTGTAGTTGTAGGGAGTATTATCTGTTACATAAGGGTGAGTTGTTGTACAGTTGTAGGGAGTATTATCTGCTACATAAGGGTGAGTTGTTGTACAGTTGTAGGGAGTATTATCTGTTACATAAGGGTGAGTTGATGTACAGTTGTAGGGAGTATTATCTGCTACATAAGGGTGAGTTGTTGTACAGTTGTAGGGAGTATTATCTGCTACATAAGGGTGAGTTGTACAGTTGTAGGGAGTATTATCTGCTACATAAGGGTGAGTTGTTGTACAGTTGTAGGGAGTATTATCTGTTACATAAGGGTGAGTTGTTGTACAGTTGTAGGGAGTATTATCTGTTACATAAGGGTGAGTTGTTGTACAGTTGTAGGAGTATTATCTGTTACATAAGGGTGAGTTGTTGTACAGTTGTAGGGAGTATTATCTGCTACATAAGGGTGAGTTGTTGTACAGTTGTAGGAGTATTATCTGCTACATAAGTGTGTGTTGTTGTTCTGTTGTTGGGAGTATTATCTGCTACATAAGGGTGAGTTGTTGTACAGTTGTAGGGAGTATTATCTGTTACATAAGGGTGAGTTGTTGTACAGTTGTAGGGAGTATTATCTGTTACGTAAGGGTGAGTTGTACAGTTGTAGGGAGCATTATCTGCTACATAAGGGTGAGTTGTTGTACAGTTGTAGGGAGTATTATCTGTTACATAAGGGTGAGTTGTTGTACAGTTGTAGGGAGTATTATCTGTTACATAAGGGTGAGTTGTTGTACAGTTGTAGAGTATTATCTGTTACAAAAGGGTGAGTTGTTGTACAGTTGTAGGGAGTATTATCTGCTACATAAGGGTGAGTTGTTGTACAGTTGTAGGGAGTATTATCTGCTACATAAGTGTGAGTTGTTGTACAGTTGTAGGGAGTATTATCTGCTACATAAGGGTGAGTTGTTGTACAGTTGTAGGGAGTATTATCTGTTGCATAAGGGTGAGTTGTTGTATAGTTGTAGGGAGTATTATCTGTTACATAAGGGTGAGTTGTATAGTTGTAGGGAGTATTATCTGTTGCATAAGGGTGAGTTGTTGTACAGTTGTAGGGAGTATTATCTGCTACATAAGGGTGAGTTGTTGTACAGTTGTAGGGAGTATTATCTGCTACATAAGGGTGAGTTGTTGTACAGTTGTAGGGAGTATTATCTGCTACATAAGGGTGAGTTGTTGTATAGTTGTAGGGAGTATTATCTGTTGCATAAGGGTGAGTTGTTGTACAGTTGGCAGGAGTATTATCTGTTCCATAAGGGTGAGTTGTTGTACAGTTGTAGGGAGTATTATCTGTTCCATAAGGGTGAGTTGTTGTAGTTGTAGGGAGTATTATCTGCTACATAAGGGTGAGTTGTTGTACAGTTGTAGGGAGTATTATCTGTTCCATAAGGGTGAGTTGTTGTAGTTGTAGGGAGTATTATCTGTTACATAAGGGTGAGTTGTTGTACAGTTGTAGTGAGTATTATCTGCTACATAAGGGTGAGTTGTTGTACAGTTGTAGGGAGTATTATCTGTTACATAAGGGTGAGTTGATGTACAGTTGTAGGGAGTATTATCTGCTACATAAGGGTGAGTTGATGTACAGTTGTAGGGAGTATTATCTGCTACATAAGGGTGAGTTGTTGTACAGTTGTAGGGAGTATTATCTGCTACATAAGTGTGAGTTGTTGTACAGTTGTAGGGAGTATTATCTGTTACATAAGGGTGAGTTGTTGTACAGTTGTAGGGAGTATTATCTGTTCCATAAGGGTGAGTTGTTGTAGTTGTAGGGAGTATTATCTGTTACATAAGGGTGAGTTGTTGTACAGTTGTAGGGAGTATTATCTGCTACATAAGGGTGAGTTGTTGTACAGTTGTAGGGAGTATTATCTGTTACATAAGGGTGAGTTGATGTACAGTTGTAGGGAGTATTATCTGCTACATAAGGGTGAGTTGATGTACAGTTGTAGGGAGTATTATCTGCTACATAAGGGTGAGTTGTTGTACAGTTGTAGGGAGTATTATCTGCTACATAAGTGTGAGTTGTTGTACAGTTGTAGGGAGTATTATCTGTTACATAAGGGTGAGTTGTTGTACAGTTGTAGGGAGTATTATCTGCTACATAAGGGTGAGTTGTTGTACAGTTGTAGGGAGTATTATCTGTTACATAAGGGTGAGTTGTACAGTTGTAGGGAGTATTATCTGTTACATAAGGGTGAGTTGTTGTACAGTTGTAGGGAGTATTATCTGTTACATAAGGGTGAGTTGTTGTATAGTTGTAGGGAGTATTATCTATTACATAAGGGTGAGTTGTTGTACAGTTGTAGGGAGTATTATCTGTTACATAAGGGTGAGTTGTTGTACAGTTGTAGGGAGTATTATCTGTTACATAAGGGTGAGTTGTTGTACAGTTGTAGGGAGTATTATCTGTTACATAAGGGTGAGTTGTTGTACAGTTGTAGGGAGTATTATCTGTTACATAAGGGTGAGTTGTTGTACAGTTGTAGGGAGTATTATCTGTTACATAAGGGTGAGTTGTTGTACAGTTGTAGGGAGTATTATCTGCTACATAAGGGTGAGTTGTTGTACAGTTGTGGGAGTATTATCTGCTACATAAGGGTGAGTTGTTGTACAGTTGTAGGAGTATTATCTGCTACATAAGGGTGAGTTGTTGTACAGTTGTAGGGAGTATTATCTGTTACATAAGGGTGAGTTGTTGTACAGTTGTAGGAGTATTATTTGTTCCATAATGGTGTGTTGTTTTAGTTGTAGGGAGTATTATCTGCTACATAAGGGTGAGTTGTTGTACAGTTGTAGGGAGTATTATCTGTTCCATAAGGGTGAGTTGTTGTAGTTGTAGGGAGTATTATCTGTTACATAAGGGTGAGTTGTTGTACAGTTGTAGGGAGTATTATCTGCTACATAAGGGTGAGTTGTTGTACAGTTGTAGGGAGTATTATCTGTTACATAAGGGTGAGTTGATGTACAGTTGTAGGGAGTATTATCTGCTACATAAGGGTGAGTTGTTGTACAGTTGTAGGGAGTATTATCTGCTACATAAGGGTGAGTTGTACAGTTGTAGGGAGTATTATCTGCTACATAAGGGTGAGTTGTTGTACAGTTGTAGGGAGTATTATCTGTTACATAAGGGTGAGTTGTTGTACAGTTGTAGGGAGTATTATCTGTTACATAAGGGTGAGTTGTTGTACAGTTGTAGGGAGTATTATCTGTTACATAAGGGTGAGTTGTTGTACAGTTGTAGGGAGTATTATCTGCTACATAAGGGTGAGTTGTTGTACAGTTGTAGGGAGTATTATCTGCTACATAAGTGTGAGTTGTTGTACAGTTGTAGGGAGTATTATCTGTTACATAAGGGTGAGTTGTTGTACAGTTGTAGGGAGTATTATCTGCTACATAAGGGTGAGTTGTTGTACAGTTGTAGGGAGTATTATCTGTTACATAAGGGTGAGTTGTGCAGTTGTAGGAGTATTATCTGCTACATAAGGGTGAGTTGTTGTACAGTTGTAGGGAGTATTATCTGTTACATAAGGGTGAGTTGTTGTACAGTTGTAGGGAGTATTATCTGTTACATAAGGGTGAGTTGTTGTACAGTTGTAGGGAGTATTATCTGTTACATAAGGGTGAGTTGTTGTACAGTTGTAGGGAGTATTATCTGCTACATAAGGGTGAGTTGTTGTACAGTTGTAGGGAGTATTATCTACTACATAAGTGTGAGTTGTTGTACAGTTGTAGGAGTATTATCTGCTACATAAGGGTGAGTTGTTGTACAGTTGTAGGGAGTATTATCTGCTACATAAGGGTGAGTTGTTGTACAGTTGTAGGAGTATTATCTGTTACATAAGGGTGAGTTGTACAGTTGTAGGGAGTATTATCTGTTACATAAGGGTGAGTTGTTGTACAGTTGTAGGGAGTATTATCTGCTACATAAGGGTGAGTTGTTGTACAGTTGTAGGGAGTATTATCTGCTACATAAGGGTGAGTTGTTGTACAGTTGTAGGGAGTATTATCTGCTACATAAGGGTGAGTTGTTGTACAGTTGTAGGGAGTATTATCTGTTCCATAAGGGTGAGTTGTTGTACAGTTGTAGGGAGTATTATCTGTTCCATAAGGGTGAGTTGTTGTACAGTTGTAGGGAGTATTATCTGTTCCATAAGGGTGAGTTGTTGTAGTTGTAGGGAGTATTATCTGCTACATAAGGGTGAGTTGTTGTACAGTTGTAGGGAGTATTATCTGTTCCATAAGGGTGAGTTGTTGTAGTTGTAGGGAGTATTATCTGTTACATAAGGGTGAGTTGTTGTACAGTTGTAGGGAGTATTATCTGCTACATAAGGGTGAGTTGTTGTACAGTTGTAGGGAGTATTATCTGTTACATAAGGGTGAGTTGATGTACAGTTGTAGGGAGTATTATCTGCTACATAAGGGTGAGTTGATGTACAGTTGTAGGGAGTATTATCTGCTACATAAGGGTGAGTTGTTGTAGTTGTAGGGAGTATTATCTGCTACATAAGGGTGAGTTGTTGTACAGTTGTAGGGAGTATTATCTGCTACATAAGTGTGAGTTGTTGTACAGTTGTAGGGAGTATTATCTGTTACATAAGGGTGAGTTGTTGTACAGTTGTAGGGAGTATTATCTGCTACATAAGGGTGAGTTGTTGTACAGTTGTAGGGAGTATTATCTGTTACATAAGGGTGAGTTGTACAGTTGTAGGGAGTATTATCTGTTACATAAGGGTGAGTTGTTGTACAGTTGTAGGGAGTATTATCTGTTACATAAGGGTGAGTTGTTGTATAGTTGTAGAGGAGTATTATCTATTACATAAGGGTGAGTTGTTGTACAGTTGTAGGGAGTATTATCTGTTACATAAGGGTGAGTTGTTGTACAGTTGTAGGGAGTATTATCTGTTACATAAGGGTGAGTTGTTGTACAGTTGTAGGGAGTATTATCTGTTACATAAGGGTGAGTTGTTGTACAGTTGTAGGGAGTATTATCTGTTACATAAGGGTGAGTTGTTGTACAGTTGTAGGGAGTATTATCTGTTACATAAGGGTGAGTTGTTGTACAGTTGTAGGGAGTATTATCTGCTACATAAGGGTGAGTTGTTGTACAGTTGTAGGGAGTATTATCTGCTACATAAGGGTGAGTTGTTGTACAGTTGTAGGAGTATTATCTGCTACATAAGGGTGAGTTGTTGTACACAGTTGTAGGGAGTATTATCTGTTACATAAGGGTGAGTTGTTGTACAGTTGTAGGGAGTATTATCTGATCCATAAGGGTGAGTTGTTGTAGTTGTTGGGAGTATTATCGGCTACATAAGGGTGAGTTGTTGTACAGATGTATGGAGGATTATCTGATCCATAATTGTGAGTTGTTGTAGTTTTTGGGAGTATTATCTGTTACATAAGGGTGAGTTGTTGTACAGTTGTAGGGAGTATTATCTGCTACATAAGGGTGAGTTGTTGTACAGTTGTAGGGAGTATTATCTGTTACATAAGGGTGAGTTGATGTACAGTTGTAGGGAGTATTATCTGCTACATAAGGGTGAGTTGATGTACAGTTGTAGGGAGTATTATCTGCTACATAAGGGTGAGTTGTTGTACAGTTGTAGGGAGTATTATCTGTTACATAAGGGTGAGTTGTTGTACAGTTGTAGGGAGTATTATCTGATACATAAGGGTGAGTTGTTGTACAGTTGTAGGGAGTATTATCTGTTACATAAGGGTGAGTTGTTGTACAGTTGTAGGGAGTATTATCTGTTCCATAAGGGTGAGTTGTTGTACAGTTGTAGGGAGTATTATCTGTTACATAAGGGTGAGTTGTTGTACAGTTGTAGGGAGTATTATCTGTTACATAAGGGTGAGTTGTTGTACAGTTGTAGGGAGTATTATCTGCTACATAAGGGTGAGTTGTTGTACAGTTGTAGGGAGTATTATCTGCTACATAAGGGTGAGTTGTTGTACAGTTGTAGGGAGTATTATCTGTTACATAAGGGTGAGTTGTTGTACAGTTGTAGGGAGTATTATCTGTTACATAAGGGTGAGTTGTTGTACAGTTGTAGGGAGTATTATCTGATACATAAGGGTGAGTTGTTGTACAGTTGTAGGGAGTATTATCTGCTACATAAGAGTGAGTTGTACAGTTGTAGGGAGTATTATCTGTTACATAAGGGTGAGTTGTTGTACAGTTGTAGTGAGTATTATCTGTTACATAAGGGTGAGTTGTTGTACAGTTGTAGGGAGTATTATCTGCTACATAAGGGTGAGTTGTTGTACAGTTGTAGGGAGTATTATCTGTTACATAAGGGTGAGTTGTTGTACAGTTGTAGGGAGTATTATCTGCTACATAAGAGTGAGTTGTACAGTTGTAGGGAGTATTATCTGTTACATAAGGGTGAGTTGTTGTACAGTTGTAGGGAGTATTATCTGTTACATAAGGGTGAGTTGTTGTACAGTTGTAGGGAGTATTATCTGCTACATAAGGGTGAGTTGTTGTACAGTTGTAGGGAGTATTATCTGCTACATAAGGGTGAGTTGTTGTACAGTTGTAGGGAGTATTATCTGTTACATAAGGGTGAGTTGTTGTACAGTTGTAGGGAGTATTATCTGTTACATAAGGGTGAGTTGTTGTACAGTTCTAGGGAGTATTATCTGCTACATAAGGGTGAGTTGTTGTACAGTTGTAGGGAGTATTATCTGTTACATAAGGGTGAGTTGTTGTACAGTTGTAGGGAGTATTATCTGCTACATAAGGGTGAGTTGTTGTACAGTTGTAGGGAGTATTATCTGTTACATAAGGGTGAGTTGTTGTACAGTTGTAGGGAGTATTATCTGTTACATAAGGGTGAGTTGTTGTACAGTTGTAGGGAGTATTATCTGTTCCATAAGGGTGAGTTGTTGTACAGTTGTAGGGAGTATTATCTGCTACATAAGGGTGAGTTGTTGTACAGTTGTAGGGAGTATTATCTGTTACATAAGGCTGAGTTGTACAGTTGTAGGGAGTATTATCTGTTACATAAGGGTGAGTTGTTGTACAGTTGTAGGGAGTATTATCTGTTACATAAGGGTGAGTTGTTGTACAGTTGTAGGGAGTATTATCTGTTACATAAGGGTGAGTTGTTGTACAGTTGTAGGGAGTATTATCTGTTACATAAGGGTGAGTTGTTGTACAGTTGTAGGGAGTATTATCTGCTACATAAGGGTGAGTTGTTGTACAGTTGTAGGGAGTATTATCTGCTACATAAGGGTGAGTTGTTGTACAGTTGTAGGGAGTATTATCTGCTACATAAGGGTGAGTTGTTGTACAGTTGTAGGGAGTATTATCTGCTACATAAGAGTGAGTTGTACAGTTGTAGGGAGTATTATCTGCTACATAAGGGTGAGTTGTTGTACAGTTGTAGGGAGTATTATCTGTTGCATAAGGGTGAGTTGTTGTACAGTTGTAGGGAGTATTATCTGTTGCATAAGGGTGAGTTGTTGTACAGTTGTAGGGAGTATTATCTGCTACATAAGGGTGAGTTGTTGTACAGTTGTAGGGAGTATTATCTGCTACATAAGGGTGAGTTGTTGTACAGTTGTAGGGAGTATTATCTGTTACATAAGGGTGAGTTGTTGTACAGTTGTAGGGAGTATTATCTGCTACATAAGGGTGAGTTGTTGTACAGTTGTAGGGAGTATTATCTGCTACATAAGGGTGAGTTGTTGTACAGTTGTAGGGAGTATTATCTGCTACATAAGGGTGAGTTGTTGTACAGTTGTAGGGAGTATTATGGCTTCTAATTTGACTTTAGTAGACATGAGTAACCATCCTTAGGGCGTCCGCTTCTTGACTCACACGAAATGTTATACAAAAAATTCATGTAGTCCGTAGTAGTTTGATTTCTTTTATTCACAGATTATCATCACTTGGATGTTCGTGTGTGTGTGTGTGTGTGTGTGTGTGTGTGTGTGTGTGTGTGTGTGTGTGTGTGTGTGTGTGTGTGTGTGTGTGTGTGTGGTCAGACCCTGTTGGTCGCCCTCCACAATAGGCTAGACCCCTCCCCCCACACCTGTCTCCCCATTTGACCTAATTTCCTTAAACCCGCCCTCTTACGCTCCAAACAATAGGACCTAAATTTGACTGAAAATAACTTAACTTAGGATACTGAAAACAATATTTTTGCAATTGGTTTTAAGAAAGAATAAAAATATTAATTTATGGTAATAAATAAAATAACTTCTTTAAATAAATTAAATTATGGCTCTAACAGGGAGTATTATCTGCTACATAAGGGTGAGTTGTACAGTTGTAGGGAGTATTATCTGCTACATAAGGGTGAGTTGTACAGTTGTAGGGAGTATTATCTGTTACATAAGGGTGAGTTGTTGTACAGTTGTATGGAGTATGGTATGAATGTTTTATTGTTGTTGTTGTTATTCTCTTTAGATTGATGCCAACAACCTAATGACATGAGGAATAGATAAATAAACAAACAAACAAAAAATACAAATAAATAAATAACACGGCTGGTCTAGAATGCTTTCACAATATGGCATTAAATACGGATGTAACAATAACTGAAATATGGTGATATCGTATCGTCAAAGGTCTCACAATAATATCGTGGAGCATCACAATATATCGAATCCCAAGTCTCTTTGCTTAAATGAAGAGTTCTGATGCAGAAATAGCTAAAAAAAAAACAAACAGAGGGAACTACATAGACCATGATCCTTTGCTCCGTTTCAGTGCAGACGACGTGAAGAAATAACTGTTCTAAGCACTTTGAAATCTTCATTCTTTGGATTAAGTCTTGTGAAGCATTTTTAGAAGAAAAAGGAGCAGATTCACAGTTTTGTGAGCCTCCATAAAATATTGCAATAAATATTGTACCGTGAGATGTTTATGGTGAAAATATCGTACAGAGAGATTTGGATATCGTTACATCCCTAATGACAATAAATATTGTACCAAATGACTGACCAAAGCGTTTTATAATGTCAGTCTTGTTATTATCGTAATATCGTGAGCTTTTCCACGATATCACAATAATGAATAAAACAGTCGAAGCATTAAAAATACCTGTCCGCTCTTGTGTCCAGGTGGATCGCATGTCCTTCCCCTGCGGCTGCACCAAAGAGGGCTGCAGTAACTCCACGGGCCGAGTGGAGTTCAACCCGATCCGCGTGCGCACACACTTCCTGCACACCATCATGAAGCTGGAGCTGGAGAAGAGCCGCGAGCAGCAGCAGCAACTGGCCACGCCCACCAACGGTTTCCACGGCGACGCCAACAACGCCAACGCCGCCCTCCTCCAGTCGCAGCACAGGTTAGAGTACACGCTGTCCGACGCCGTGCCGCCGCCCGCCGCCATGCACCTCCAAGCCGCCGCGGACGACATGGACGAAGCCATAGACGACGAGGACGACGAAGACGACGACGACGAGGAGGAGGACGAGGAAGAAGAGGAGAACGACGAAGACGAAAGCAGCAGCGTTTGTAGCGGACTGTCCGACTCCAGCACGCAGAGTTTAGCGAACAGCGACTCCGAGGAGGAAGACGAGGACGACGAGGATGAGCAAAAGACTGAAAACTTCGAGGAGGACTTACCCGACAACACCAACGTCACGCCGCTGACTCCGGTTTTATGTTACAACGACGAAAACCACATTAACGGGAATTCGTACTTGATAAACTCCCCTTCGAACGAGTACTATCAGCTCGCGAACGCAATCCCCAACGGCCAAAGCGGCAGCCAAGTTAGCGAACCTTACGGAGAGGCGTTCGCGGATCAGGCTAGCAACGCGACGCCGTTCAGCATGAGCGCCGAACAGTACACAAACTTTGCAAATCAAACGGAAGAGCGATATTCGACCAGCCAGTGTTACGGTCTAACCAACGGGACTCACACCACGGAGCTCACCACGTACGTACCCGATCAAGAAAAGGATCTGAAGAATGGTTTTGGAGAGCAGAGCGAGAACACGAATCATTTCTACCTTAACAATAATACCCAGAATTCCTATAGCACGACTTGTTTAGCGTCGGAGCCGAGCGTGAAAGAGCGTAACGGCCGTTCGGATCTAACTCTGCTCACAAACACGTCTCCGAGCCTCCCTTTACCGGAGCAATGTCCCGAAGTCACAGCCATCTAGGAGCTCTTTAAGGTCGGTATACAGTGGTGTTTAAAGATGCGTTGTGTAACATTCTAGTTCGGGGGTCCGTCACCTGCTCGTTTCCATGGATATGTCATTCCTTTGCTTGGAAAGTCCCACAGTATGACGTTTAACAGATCTACCTTACCGTTTATTCAGTTACAGCTGGTTTTATAGCTCGGAAATACCTAAAAACAGGCATTCAGACTGTGAGCGGGGTCGCCTCTCCACAGATCTGACCTGTAACTTGGTCTGGTTCAGTCTCCATGAAGATTTAATGCCGTACTGTAAAACATTCCAGACAAAGCAATAACATCTCCATGGAGAAAAGCCTTTGAAGTTACACAAATGCACCTTTGAAGCAGATTCGTCATGGCCTTTTTGCATCGTCATACCTTAAAGTTGCGCTATGTAGCTTTTCTGGCAGGGGGTTCGCCACAAGCTTGTTTCCATGGAGATGCTAGTGTTCACCATATGGCATTAAATAGGGATGTAACGATAACCGAAATATGTCTAAATATATCGTATCGTCAAAGGTCTCACAATAATATCGTGGACCATCACAAGTCTCTTTGCGTAAATGAATAGTTCTGATGCAGAAATAACTACAAAAACAGAGACAACTACATAGACCATGATCCTTTGCTCTGTTTCAGTGCAGACGACATGAAGAAATAACTGTTCTAAGCACTTTTACATCTTCATTCTTTGGATTAAATTTTGTGAAGCATTTTTAGAGGAAAAAGTAGCAGATTCACAGTTTTGTGCCTCCACAAAATATTACAATAAATATCGTACTATGAGATGTTTATGGTGAAAATATCGTACAGAGAGATTTGGATATCGTTACATCCTGATTGACAATAAATGTTGTACCAAATGACTGGTCAAAGCGCTTTATAATGTCAGTCTTGTTATTATCGTAATATCCTGAGCCTCCCCACGATATCGCAATAAATATCGTACCGTGAGGTTTATACTGTGACGATATCGTATCGTGACACTTGGATATCGTTACACCCAGAGCATTAAACTAATCTCTGTAGCATTTATTCAGTTTCAGGTGTTTTAGTGCTGAAAAACACACTGAAAAACAACCATTCCTGCAGTGAATGAACTCGCCTCGCCACAGATCCGACCTGTAACTCGACCTGCTGGCATTGCAGGCTTGTCACCATGGAAACAGAGAAGTTTAATGTCATAATTTGGGATATTCTCGACAAAGCAACAGTATTTCCATAAAGATAAGCAGGTGGCGGACCCTCCACTAGAAACACAGTGCACACAGCGACCGCAGGTTCGTTAGGTTAACCCAAGCTGGTTTTTGACAATGAATTAATATAACAAATGTATTTTATCTTTAATTATGTTATTAAACAGATTTTAGCGTTGGCATTTGACTAAGGTGACCCACTAACCAGAGGGTATCCGGTTCAAATGTGCTCAAAAATCACATCTGATGAAAACAGGTGTCGCTGAAGAAAGAAAGAATAAAAAATATAAAATAACATCGCTTGAATTTGTGGATAAGCCGTGAAAGGAAAGATTCACCAACTGTTCTTGCCCTGTTGCCAGGTGACCGTACGGGAGACTAAGATAGCACGTTCAGCCACTGTACGTCTCCTTTCACAAGAATCGTCAGGAAACCAAATGTCCTTTTTTTTTTTTTTTTTTTTTTTACAAGCTCTAAAATATTGAATGTAATTTTTTTCTCATCTTAATTTTCCTGATTATTTTTTTTTATTTCGTCAGATATTTTGTCGCACAGATTTCCAGTTAATTTAAAGCTGCACTATGTGACTTTCTGTTATAGGCCTGTTACAGTGAGATCTTATTGCTTTGACTGGAATTTTCCTCATCATGGCATTAAATTTAACAAACATATATATTCGTATTTGACCTGTAAAATGGTCTTGTGGCGTCACTCGATGCGTCTAAAGTCACACTGTGGGACATTCCAGGGACGGCGATAACGTCTCCATGGAAACAAGCAGGCAACGGACACTGCGGCGGAAAAGTTACGCAGTGCACCTTTGAATCCGGCGCGTTTAAATGGAAAAATTGTCGAAAATACGCTTTGGTTGAACACAAACGCCTCTTATTAAAGCAATGGACCGATCTGCTCATGTGTAAATACAAAGCCATAGATTCAAAACTCTAAAATTTCAATTTCTGAAGCTTCTCCGCTCAACTTCAGTCGAAAAAAAGACATCACCGTCCAATGTATCTTGTAATTTCAAATGTAAGGTTCTAGTTTGAGACAGATATTGTACTGTAAATGGGACTTTTCTATGTACTGTAAGTGTCAAATGTGCAAAAAAAATAACGTTGGTTTATTTATCGTTAGGGAAATACGTGGATAATTCTATATTGTAAATGTTTTGATAAGCATGCCATTGGGAAACCTCACAGACATTCGGGGGGAATCGCCATTGTTTTCTATGATATGTGTTGTAACTATTCTTTTTTTTTTTTGCTTTTCGGGTTTTGGAAAAGCATGGAATGGCCTGGAAAATCCCTGGATCGCTGTATTAAGAGCTTTGGGTGGGAAAATGTGGTACCACTTGGACTTTAAAGCACTGATCCGACACAGGAATATCATAAAACAGCACTTTTACATGTCCTCAAAGATCATCGTGAGAAACAGCATCAATATTTGATCGGAATTGTGATTAAAAACCGGAAATTGTCCATAATATTAGTATTTTTAGATCTGATTTTTAAAGTCATGAAGATGTCTATGTATGTGGATCTGTGCAGTGCAATAGAAAGTGTATTAGATTTTAAATGGTCAGAATAAACTTTAAGCAGCATCTTCGAAGTGCGCCGCGGCTGAGGACTAACGAGGGTAAATAAATACACGCTCAATGTTGACAATCAAATGTTATCGTTACATAATCAGCTACAATAATGAATTTTGGAATACGGTGGCCCTGAAGGGTACGTCACAAAGGAGGTATTATGCAAAATGGACTTTTCTAATAGGTTATAATGTCGTTGTCTTATCCGAAACATGCCTAAAGTGGTTTTAAATGTCACCCGTGCATGTTTGAATAATCTAGGGATCTCTCCATGGCCCTATTTGAACCCTCCAGTTTCCATTTCCATAGTTATACAAATGCATAATAGCGACAAATCCACTACGACTTCACAAATCTGATTCGATGTGCGCTGTGTTAGAGTAAGAGGACGGGTTTGGAGCTTCAAAAACAAAACGGAAACTAATTTTACGCATTTTTCCTACAAATATAAAATTTTTCAAAACAATAAAAGGTATTATAGTGATCTAAACATGTTATGTGTACTACCAAGTGAACTACAAGTAAAAATAAATAGCAAAAAATATAATAAAACAGGTAGTAAAGATGTATAAAAATACAAGAAATGCAATAATGTTTATGCAAAATGTTGGTTTGTAATGATTGTTGTGATTTGTCCCTCCAGGGCCGCCGTACATGATCCTAAAAAGCCATTACGGATGTCAGACGTGAAAAGGGAACCAAATATGTGTAAATATGTGCATTATCACAGATTCGATCACCTAATTGGGCAATAACGTTTAGCTTTTGCATCTGGAAGGACTGTGTAACATTTTGTACCTGGTGAGGGAGAAAAGCGAAGAGAAAGGTGGGATCATTTTGACAGCTGAGTTTCAGGCTCTGTGCTCTCAGGCGTTTGGCAGCATGTACACAGCTCAGTGCAGCTGATTGTGCCAAATCTACAGAAGAAGAAGAAGAAGAAGAAGAAGCAGGAATCCAAGTATCAGTGTTCAGTTCATTTCCAATATTTATGAGGACTAATATATTCAGATGTGTATTTATTGTGGTTTACTAAAAGTCTGTACGCTTCGCTATCTTCGAGTTGTCTTTCGTTCTATGCTGGTCGTGAGTTGTAAAAGCTTCATGTGCCTGATTTATGTATTTCTATTTGGACTTCTGTGAAACGCATTTTGCACAATGGTACAGTTTTTTTAAGTGTTCGGTTTTGAGTCGACTCCATTGTTTCATTTTTACCATGTTTTGGAAATAAATTGGATGAAAACTTTGCGCTGAATGAGTTTTGTGTGATTCATCCTCACTGATGAGCCACATCAGAGCTGGAGACGAGCTCTTTGTGTGGATTCGGCTGCAGCTTTTCTCTGGGGGAAGTGTGAGGACGGTGCGCCCCCTGGTGGACACAACACGGTACTGCAGAGGTTTATTTACGCAACCACGTTTTATTTGAGAGTTAAATATGCACGAAGTAACTACTAAGGTGGAGGGTTCACTACTTGCGATGTATTTTTGTATTTAATGTTCCACAGTATGGCATTAAACACATCTGCCGTGCTTGTTTTATAGCTCAAAAATACTTTGAAAAACACAAGTTGTTATTAAGTGTAGGCTGATTTTAATGTATCTCCTCCACCAATAAAGTAACCAATAACCTTTAAAATAGCTGAAGAACCAAGTTTATTTTGTCCTTATGCAAAAAAAAAAAATAAAAAAAACTACAACTACAGGTTTTATTTGCCTAAATTTATTATTTTATTTGAGATTAGATTGATTTTTAGGCCAGTAAATAAATAAATAAATACACTATATTAGTATATATCAAATGATATAAATCCAAAACTGAAATTTACACCTAACTTCACTGTGGCTGGTAAAACCTTTGTTTACGAATAACTTATGCGTAAATAAAAGTTTGCAGTGATCAGAAAACAAAAGTTTAAATTAAGCCCATTTCGGAGCGAAAATAATTCAGAACTTTTAGTTAATTTTCCTCGTTTAAAATGCTTTTACAAAGAGAGAAACCACCAACAAAATTTGTCACTAACCAGCGTCTTTTAATGTTCACAGACTTCCAAACACCACAAACAAAAGTCAGATTTGACAAACGTTCCCACATCCATCGTAACACTAGCGCCTGCACCAGGAAACAGCAGAGGCGTCGCCTGCATTGCAACAAGGCCCCTTCAGTAGACTTAATATAGGCACTCGGGTGGCAGTTATCGTATAAAATTGGATCCAATCTCCATAACAAAACGTATTTTTCATTCAGCCTCCATAAACACAATTATTCTGACAATATAAAATGGGACTAAAGGCACTTGGATATTTTAAAGGGGAACTTTTACACAATTTCAGACATGATAACACTTTTTTCTTTGGTGAAATGTTTACAGTACAAACGGTGCATGGAAATTATAATTCTGAGACATAATTATTCTTAAAACTTCAAAATTGGCTGTAGATTAAACGTGGAACTAAACATTAGATCCCCTTGTGTGTTTTAAAAGCTAATTTTTGGCAAATTTAGTGTAAACTTGGTAAATTTGCAGCTTTCTGGTTAAAAATATCAATGTAGGTTTGTGCTGCTTTCACTCGCCGCCGTTTCTGAGGCCGAAGGGGTGGAGTTTAAGCTGCGGATACCTGTTGGACCAATCGCACGGGCCCGTACGCCCCCAGAGCCCACGCCAGGACCTCCTTTACCCTCTTAAGTCCTCCAGGTGCTGTCCGGTTTAGCAGATCTGTTCGAAATATGGTTGTGGATCCAAAACACCATCACAGGCACGTCAGGTAAAGTTCAGTAAAGTCCATTTTCTGTCCTCCGTACACCAGTAGTTTCGCTCTATGTATAAAAATAAGTTAAGAGTGGTCTTCAATCTAAAAAAAAAAAAAACAATAAAAAAAAATCTGCATTTAAAAAACAGCTTTTTCTCGTAGTGGCGGCTCAGACGAAAAGCCATTGTTGGAAACGGTCGTCGGGGTTACAGGGCGCGAGCGACGGGTGCTCGTGTCGTGCACTTAGACACAAGTTCAGACCGGGGAGGAAGAACTGCTGATTCTGTGGAGATGAAGACAAAAGAACGGGTTATTTATGAACAAATTAATACGATTTCGTGAGATTTTTTCCCTCTGAATTTACCTTTGGCTTAGACTAAAAAAAAAAAAGAGTTAAGAGCTGGTGACTTTTACATACAATTTGAGAAGCTGCAGTTCCAAAAAGGACTAAATAAAATAAATCAAAATAGTGAAGCCAAAATTCTGAAATTGATTAATTGCACTACTTATACTTATTTAGTACAAATTATGTCCAAATCTCGTCTTGTCTCGTTCTTGTGGACCTAATCTCATGGTGTGTCTCATCCCATCTCTATTTTTTAGAATATTTAAATCCATAGTATGTACCTTTTTTTGAGACTAATAGTCTAAAATAAAAGTATTTTTAAAATTACTCTATTTTTTGGACTATAAGTCACACTTTTTTTCAGGGTTTGGCTGCGACTTATACTCAGTGCAACTTATATGTTACATTTTTCACACTGACAGTCCATAGACCAAATATATGAATCGTATATACGAATCAAAAATGAAAAAACAACAACAAATCATTATAATTTTTTTTCATTTTGGTTTTAAAGACAAATCATAAAGAAAAGAGTTGTTTTTTCATTTTCTTATTTTTGGTTCCAAATTGAAAAACAAATGAACGAATGATACATGGATTGTTCTCTATTCGGTTGTTTTTATTACTATAACTTCTATAACTCGCCTTTCAAGATGACATGTTGGTTCTTGGTCTCTGATTTTATAAAATAAATTTCCCCCAACTTATAGTCCGAAAAATACAGATGGATGTTTTAATTGCGCTGAAAAACAATGAAAAACATGGGTCCTTGCTATAAGTGAGCTCGCATCTCCACAAACCTGACTTTTATTTGGCCTCCTGCTTGTTCCCATGGAGAATGTATTTATTTATTTATTTTATTTAACCTTTATTTTACCAGAAGTGAATGTTCCAAAGGACAGTTTTCACTTTCTGTTTCTGTGGAATCATGCAGAAAGCAGAACGGGTTATTTATGAACAAATTAATGCGACATTTAAAGGTGTACTGTGTAACTTTTCTAGTCAAAAGTGAAACATATTAGGCAGTTTGTTTTATTCATGCATAAACAACACAGGTAACGTTACTTTAAACTAAAATGACTGAAGCAGAAGTACAAAACTAAAAAGAAAACGAGAGGGAAAAGAACTACTTGAGTCTGGACGCCAAATATTCATGTATTTGATATCGGAGTTCATTTACGACTTAATGTAATCAGACAAAATGAAATAATGCAGAGATTCCGGGATTTTCTAAGGATAGAGACGTTATTGTTTTGTCTAGAATGTTCCAGTGTGGCTTTAAACGCATCCATCCTGCATCTACTCACTAACTTTTGTTTTTTATTGACCTAAAACTGCATTTTTACTGCCTCGCCACAGATCTGACATGTAACTTGTGACTCCTGTGGCGTCACCTGCCGTCTCCGTAGAGATAAATAAGTGTAATGCCATGCTGAGGAACATTCCAGGCAGAGCAATGACATGTCCTTAGAGACGAGCAGGTGACGGAGCCCCAACCAAAAAGTTACACAGTGCAGCTTTAACGGGTCATATGTGCTTTATGTTGGATTTGTTGATTACTTTTTGTAATTTGAAACCAGAATAGTGTTTAAACTTCTATAGCTGAAAATAATTTAACGCATTTTTCATTGTTGCTCCATATTTTTAGTTTAGGAATCGGATCGGATCAGATTGGACGATGCGATTCCCACGGCTGCCAGTAGAGGGCGCTAAAGATACATGAGCAGCGTCATTACGGAGACAAGGTAAGAGCAGAAATAATGTTTTCAGACGCCATCATTTTACGTCTTTTTACTTTCTACTTTTACTTCTACTTTGTATTTAATGTTCCACAGTGGCATTAAACACATCGGCCGTGCATTTATTCATTTACATGCGTTTTATAGCTCAAAAATACCCTGAAAAACACAAGTTCTTACTATGAGCAGGCTCGCTTCTCCATAGATCTGACTTTAATTTGTCTCCATGGTAATAAGGGGAAAAGTAGCAGACTCCTCCACCAATAAAATAACCAATAACCTTCAAAATAACTGAAGAATCAAGTTTATTTTGTCCTTGAGGAAAAAAAAATCTAGGTTTTATTAGCCTGACTTTTTTTATTATTATTTTATTTTAGATTAGATCAATTTTTAGACCAGTAAATTCATAAATTAACAGTATATATCAAATTATATATACTGAAATTTACACCTAACTCCACTGTACTGTTTATGAATAACTTATATATAATAACAATAAAAACGAGTTTGCAGCGGCCGGAAAACAAAGTTCAAATTAGGCCCATTTCGGAGCGCAAATAATTCAGAACTTTTGGTTAATTTTCCTTGTTTAAAATACTTTTACAAAGAGAAAAACCACCAACAAATTCATCACCAACTTCTACTTGAGTATTTGTCTGTATGTTTTTACGTTACATTTGTGTTTGTTGTGCTGCTCCTTCACACACGATGGATTTTATTTTTGAGTCTTTGAACATCCTGGAATCTCTGCATCATTTCATTTTGTCAGTCCAGTTACATAAAGTCGTAAATTCATTCATTCATTTCATTCGTTTATTTTTAAGGGCCAGAGAACAAAGTTGGTGGAATTTGTTTTTGGTGCAGCACAAACAGGAAACGACGACCAAGAGGAATGATCAGTGCACAGGTTACGGCGAGTCCACGGCGATTGGGAATAAACGGTTTTTAAATGTGACTTGGTGGTGAGAGCTGCAGCGCCTCCCGGAGGGCGTGAGTGTGAACAGGTGATGTGAGGGGATTTTTATTGCCCGCTGTGTAATGCGTCTTTGATAGAAAGTGTTTAAGGAGAGTGAGACCAGTGATTTTGGATGATTTGTTAATGATGTGTTCGAGTTTTGAGCCAAATTTCCGTACAGGACGATTACTGATGAGGCAAGAATACTTTTAATAAAGGCCGAATAAAACTAAAGGAAAATATTATGTCTCATGTTGAATTTTTTGCGTTGCCTGAGGAAAAAAAGACCCTTTTTTGGCCTTTTTGTACATTTTTTTCTTTTTTTGCATACAATATTTTATGTACAAACTGTTACTAACTGTTACTAACTGTTACTAACTGTTACTCATATAGTACTTCTTTCTTTGTACATGAGTAATAACTTAACTGATATTTTATACTTCTGCTTGAGTAATATTATTTTAAAGTAACATTATTCTCACTTGGATCTGAATTTTGGCTTCTCTACCCACCTAAAATAAGTACTTTTTAAATAGTACTCTTTGTACCACATTTTCAAGCACTATATTAAAAATAAAATGTTTTCTTATTCTTCTTATTGTTTAGACATGCATGAAGGAAACAATCGGACTAATATGTTTTATTACTGAATACACTGGCAGTCTCTTCTTCAACGTTTTTCTATAAGTTACTTAAGTTATAAGTCATAAGTTACTAGTTATAATATAATATAGTTATAAGTCATTATAAGTTACGAGTTATAATAGTTATAATAAGTCGTTATAAGTTACTAGTTATAATAGGTAATTATAAGTTACTGTTATAATATAGTTATAAGTCATAAGTTACTAGTTATAATATAATAGTCATAAGTCGTTATAAGTTACTAGTTATAAAATAATATAGTTATGTCATTATAAGTTACTACTTATAATATAATATAGTTATAATAAGTCATTATAAGTTACTACTTATAATATAATATAGTTATAATAAGTCGTTATAAGTTACTAGTTATAATATAGTTATAATAAGTCATTATAAGTACTTTCTATGTTTGATGTACATGAAGACGTATGGGATTTTGTATCAAAGAAAAAAAAGTATATTTTTTAATATATTGTATAACGAAGTCCTCAAATGAGCCCTTTGCTGTGTCCAAATATCTTATGTAAGTAGAGTTATAACTTTTTTTCTTTCCAAGATAATTCCGTATATCTCGCTTCAGACATTTGACGTCTGGTCTGTGCGGATCCAAAACGTACAAAGTGGTGAGAACATGTTGAAAATGCGAGTGTGTGTCCAAACTTGTGACGGGTACAAGTATTCTAAGTATCTCTGTGGTGAAAGGATCAGGATCAGAGCCTGGACCTGTTTGAGCTCCCACTTCTGCTGCAGCCCCACGGCGCTGTCCCGGCCTCTGTACTGACACTCCTCCAGCTTCACCGTGACCCCGTCCGCCCCGTGCAGACACAGCTCCTTCTGGATGTTGTGCCGGATCTCGTGGTGGGTGGAGAACTCGAAATACTGCAGGGAGTGAGGCACAGGCAGAGGGACGGGAATTACAGGTGGACAAATTCTCATGATTGATGCTTTTAAAGGTTTGAGAGGAAGATCCAAAGAAAAGAGAGAAAGAGAAAAAGGTGGAACTGATCCTTTAATCCTATGTTTCCATCAGTCTCGCTCCGCAGTCATACAGGCAGTGGAAAGTGTTTAGCCCGAGGACACAAGAGTAGAGAGTTTAGATTGAACTGGTGACGCTCAGATTGATGGATGAAGCACTTCCAGCCCAATTTGGAATAAGAATATGAAAGGATAATGTTATTTTCACTCTATTTTTATTAAGTTCTCCAATAAACATCACTGTATTATATTGTGTTTTGACAAAATTGACAATTTCCACACTGAGGCAAGGCTTGATACTTGATAGAAATTTCAATACCACAATAATGACCAAAAAAATAACACTTTTTAGAAGGGATGGTACAAGATCTCGCGAGACAAAATTGCCAGAAAAATGATCCGTTTTGTGTTTTTTCCCCCTGAATTTACATTTGGTTTAGACTAATAACATTTTTTAAAGAAGAGTTAAGAGCTGGTGAGTTATACAATTTGAGAAGCTGCAGTTACAAAAAGCAGGACAACAATTATCACTAAAGTATTGCGTAAAATGAATAAAAATAGTGAAACGGAAACTGGGAAATTGATTGTACTACTTATTTATTACAAATTCTGTAAAAATCTCATCTTGTCTTGCTCTCATGGATCTAATCTTGTGGTGTGTCTCGTCCCATCTCTACTTTTTAGACAATATTTAAAGCCATAGTATGTAACTTTTTTGTTTTTGTTTGCCAAAAATAGACAAATAATATCAAAAATGAATTACGGATGTTTTTATTGCACTGAAAAACATGTGGGGACTTGCATCTCCACAAACCTGACTCTTACTGTCCTCTTATTGTTTCCATGGAGAGTAGTTTTAACTTTCTTATGTCCGTGGAATCATGCAGGTGACTTACTGCTATCACTTTAAAGGTGCACTATGTAACTTTATGATCGGGAGTTCCTATGGAGATGTCACTGCTCTGAACTGGATTTTCCACAGTGTGACATTAAACAGCTCTATTTTACATTTATTCAATTACAGGCGGTTTTACAGCTCAAAAACACCTAGAAAAACAGACATTCTGACTGTGAGCGGGGTCGCCTCTCCGCAGATCTGACCTGTAACTCGGTCTGGTTTGGTCTCCATGGAGACAGAAAGGCTTAACACCAAACTGTGGAACATTCCGGACAAAACAATAACATCTCCATGGAGAAATGTTACCAGGAAAATGCTGGAGAAATGGAGAAATGTTACCACGCAGAAAAGTTACACAGTGTAGCTTTAATGGTCTTGTATTAGCTGTGATAATGAGCGAAACTGTCCCGGAAAGGTCAGACTTCCTCTTCATGTCATTTGTTGTAGTATTAACCCTAATTTTGATTAATTTATAGGTGTCAGATGATCCAGAAGCTTCCATAAACCAGTGCAAAAACAACATATACTGACAGATAGACAGATAAATATACTTTATTGATCCCTAAGGAAGTTCAAACTATTTTTTTTTTTCAACCTGGAGGTGAAGTCAGGCCTCTGTTCTTCAAAATGCCACACAAGAAAGCAGCAAACGCATTGTCACCCGGCTCCCAAGAAACCCTATACACGAGCTGACACCGAAAGCCCAGAAAAGCCCTTAAAGCCGAGACTCTTGATTTATACTGAAAATCAGCGGCGCTAAAGGCCCCGAGCAACCGAATATTTCCTGTGGTCCAGACAACCTCAGAGTTTATATTATACAAGAGGAGAGGAACAAACGGTGGGAACTGAGGTTTAAACCAATCAGGAATCCTCAGATCCTGTCCATTAGGAGGTAATAGTAGTAGTAGTAGCAGGGGTAGTAGTAGTGGTAGTATTAGTAATGGTGGTAGTAGTAGCGGAAGTAGTAGTAGTAGTAGTAATAGTAATAGTAATAGTAGCGGTAGTAGTGATAGTAGTAGTAGTCGTAATAGTGGTAGTAGTAGGAGTAGTTGTAGTAGCAGTAGCAGTAGTAGTAGTAGTAATAGTAGTAGTAGTAGTAGTAGTAGTAATGGTAGCAGCAGTAGTGGTAGCAGTGGTAGCGGTTGCTGGTAGTAGCAGTAGTAGTGGTAGCAGTGTTGCCAAGTTGCTGGTTGGTAGCAGTGCAGTAGCTGCAGTAGCTGTTGCTGGTGGCTGCTAGTAATAGTGGTGCTGCTAGCTGTAGTGCTGCGGCCAGTGCTGGTAGTAGTGGCTGCTGGCCGCTGCTGGTAGCAGTAGCTGGCTGCTGCTGGCAGCTGGGCTGGTAGCTGTTGCTAGTAAGTGGCAGCTAGTAGTAGTAGTAGTAGCAGTAGCAGTAGTAGCAGTAGTAGTAGTAGTAGTAGTAATAGTAGCAGTAGTAGTAGTAGTAGCAGTAGTAGTAGTAGTAGCAGTAGTAGCAGTAGCAGTAGTAGTAGTAGTAATAGTAGCAGTAGTAGTAGCAGTAGCAGTAGTAGTAGTAGCAGTAGCAGTAGTAGTAGTAGTAGTAATAGTAGTAGTAATAGTAGTTTTTACTGTCTTAAAAATGATCAGAGTTACTCCTCACTTACTTGATGCTTTCAGAACATCCTAATTATTCACTGTTATGAGTTTCTAAATGCTTTTCACAACTTTAAGAGGCCAGAGTGGAGTTTTTCCATTCCTTTGCGTTAAAGCAAACAACAACTAGCAGGCTAACAGTGCACTTCCTAATTCTTGGGCAATGAAACGCTTTAGAATTAGCTGCAGATTGTTCACACTGGACTTACAAATCGAGACGCAGTTACCAGTGTGCCAGTGTTCTGAGCCAAGCTTTAGGCTATAAATTCATAACAATCATCCCAAAAATGAATTATGAGGTGAATTTCCACTTGGGCTGCAAGATTAATCGCGATCTAATTGAAACTGCGATTGGAGTAAAAGTGATTAACAGCTTGGAAAGGCCATCAGACATCAACATCTCCTGTTTTATTCTGCATAAAAAACTGCTCAGTTTAGATCTATGACATGTTCTGAAATATTGCATTAATTTGTCGGTTCTTATTTCATTCTTTGACATGTTTAAAGATGAATTGCGTAACTTTTCTGGTGGAGGGTCCATCAAATACGTCATTAAACAGATCTATCTTACATTTATTCAATTATAGGTGGTTTTATAGCTGAAAAATACCTAGAAAAACAGGGATTCTGACTGTAAACGGCGTCGCCTCTCCACAGATCTGACCTGTAGCTTGGTCTGGTTTGGGCTCCATGAAGACAGAAAGGTGTAAGACCATTTGACAGACCCTCCACCACAATCAGGTATATTTTTTTTACGCTTTCTAACCTGGTTTCCTCCGAGTCCGTGGCAGGGGTACATGATGAGCTGTTTGCCCCCTTCGTTGTTCTCGCCGGCGTCCAGGCACGTGTCCTTCCCCACGTTTTTCACCTGCACCCAACAGGCAGAGGCGTTTAAAAGAGAGGAAACCGAAAGTAAAAAAAAAGAAAAACACGCAAGGCAAGCTGTCCAAACACCTGGGCTCTCCAGAGGGCTGCGGTGGTCTGGGCTGGAGCAGGAGGAGCAGTGGTCAGCAGAGGCGACGAGAAACTTCACTTTTTAACTTTTAGTCAACATTTAGTCATCTCTTTTTAGTTTTAGTCAACATTTAGTCATCTCTTTTTAGTTTTAGTCAACATTTAGTCAACTCTTTTTAGTTTTAGTCAACATTTAGTCATCTCTTTTTAGTTTTAGTCAACATTTAGTCAACTCTTTTTAGTTTTAATCAACTCTTTTTACTTTTAGTAGGCGAAATTGTCATGTTAATTCAGACTAAACCCATAAAACCAGAAAATTCTACTTCTTCTTATCGTGTTCACAAGAGCATCAGTTACAAAGCACGGGCTAAATGCGGTTCAGCCACAGTTGAACACATTGCTGTCCTTTCTCATTGAACTCTGCTAAATCCAGAGCTGTGCAGGGCTGTTCCAGTAGGGGGCGTGTCAAGAGGTGCTGCATAGTCTGTGGTTCAGTGCCGCAGTCACACAAAATGTCCATCCATCCATCCATCCATCTTCTCCCGCTTAATCCGGCTGGGTCGCGGGGGCAGCTGTGCTGCCCAATACTCATAGCACCTGACCCCCCCTATGAACCCCTCTGCAGGCTGTGAGCCCACAGGAGGGTGGACATCATGGTCCTTGATGTTAGTTCATAGGGGTGCGGGCATGTTTTGGGTTGATGGGGGAAACCGGAGTACCCGGAGGAAACCCATCCAGACACGGGGAGGAACATGCAAACTCCACACAGAAAGGCCCGGGCGACCCGGGGATCAAACCCGCAACCTTCTTGCTGTGAGGCCTGAGTGTTGCCACTCAGCCACCGTGCCGCTCAACAAAAACAAAATGTCCCAGTCCCTTAAGTAATCCCATTTTGCCAGGGTGACTTTGGCACGTCCAACACCAGATCTTAGTCTGTTTAAGCATTTGCACACCGCATAATTTGTATTTGCTCCAGGAGGAAGTGCCTCACTCGCCTTTAGCTCCATTGTTGTTCCCGGTGAGAGATTCTTAAGTCTTCTTCCCAGCAATTCTTAAGTCTTCTTCCCAGCGATTGACTCTTTCGGTACTTATGCTTGATGTACCGAAGGGCGTGACGCTCTTTAGAAAACTTTTCCTGGATTTAAGGCGGCTGTTGGCTGGCACGTGTCCGAAGAGAGGATGTTTATGATCTGTGGTTTGTTGGCGCTCTTTCATGCTTACTGCACTTCGTCGTATCTCTGGTGGGTCTGCAGGTGTAGGCTTCAGGCAGCCTGTGATAAGGCGGCAGCATTGAGGGCAGGGTCTAACTTCTGTGCACGGGCCGCTCGCTCCCATACTGGGCAAGCGTACTCGGCAGCTGAGGAGCAGAGAGCTCGAGCTGTTGACTTCAGAGCCTGTGGGTTTGCTCCCCAGGTTGTGCCGGTGAGCGTGCGGATGATCTTATTCCTTGCATTCGCTTTGCATTCGGTCAGAATATACCAGAAAATATGTTTTAAATTTAACTTGTATGTGCTCAAATGATTATCTAGTTTTGATTCTTTTGATTTTAAACACTTTTGACAACCCAAGTTCTTCGACGTCGAGTTTATTTATGGTGCGGTTTGGGACTCGCTCAAAAATGACACGGACTAAAACTATGACTAACTACGGTTTCAGCAGAACAAATTGAAGAGCGGCGGGCGGGTTTGGGACGTACCGAGCCGAAGCGCAGAGGGTGGAGGTCGGGCATGAAGGCCTCGGGGAAAACGTTCTGAAGATACCAGGAGAAGTTCTTACACTGCAGCCTCTGACGGAGCTCCACGCGCTCAGAGATGTCACCGAACGCACCCTGAGGACAAAGGGAATAATCAAAGGCTGAGAAGTTTAACATAAAAGATTTTAATGTAGACGTTATGGCTGAATGATGTGGGGAAATGTCTAACTGCAATTATTATAAGATTCTGTCCAAAGTTCACATTTTCAGACAAGAATTGGCAAAAAGACTGAGAAATGAACTGACAGATGAATACAAGAATCACACTTCAGAAAATATTATTGAAATAATAATATTAAATAAATATTACAGAGTGTGATTATGTCATGGGAGCAAGAGCCAGATTTCCTGATTGATTACATGAAATATCCAAAATTCACAAATGTCGAATCTGATAATTTCTATGACTGATTAGACTTGAGAACTCGTTATGTTGCAACAAAAATCTGCATTTTGCCCATATTCATTTGAGCTTAGCTGTTAAATCAGTATGGTTAAATCCTAATAAATTAGCGATTACCTTAAAATATAATATAATAAAAAATATCATATAAAAAAATAAAACAAATAAATTAAAATAAATAAAAAATACAATAAAATTTAAATTAAATAAATAAAAATTTAATAAATAAAAAAATAAAAAAATAAAAATACATTTAAATAAAATGTAAATAAATAAAATAACATAAATTAAATGAAAATAAAATCAATAAAAAATGTAATGTAATGTAACGGTCATAATTTTGTTCCATTAGTTCCAGCCTGAAGGACAGAAAAGGAAAACTAAAGTCTCAGATGCGGCGCCAGCACAAAACACTGTTGGCTTTATCTACATGAATAATGACAGAATGTAAAAACATTTTGGCCTGGGTATCATTTCATATATTGAGCTTATACAGCAAATCATATGCATTATTCTGTCACTGTTTATGGAGCCTTAAGAATGATTGTAAATTTATGGAAAACTGGTGAAGAGGCAAAAATGTCTATGCACACTAACCCCCCCGTGGCCAGTGGAGAGCAGTTCATTAAAGGCTGTAGAATGAGTTCAGCAAAAGTGAACTGTGCCTAGAACACCTATAACAAATATGAACACATTATATTTAGTGTGTGATGTATATTTACCTGTGCCATTACAGGGCTGCAATAAGAACGTCATTAAATCCTGTTGTAGCTGTGGATGTAATGGCCACATGACTGGACACTTCTCGTCTCTATAAAACAGAGACTTGTCCCTGTGCAGCACTGAAGGTTTCCTGTCCACTCTGCGCCCTTATTAGGACGAGCACTTACAGTAATGATGCGGCTGGGGGCCGCATTAGCTCACGGACAGCAGTGTGTGTGTGTGTGTGTGTGTGTGTGTGTGTGTGTGTGTGTGTCTGTGTGTCTGTGTGTGTGTGTGAACGAGGTACAGGCCTGAGGAAGGACCTTTTTATGGCACCCGTGGGACCCGCTCCTCCTCCTCTTTAACCATTTATCAGCCTGCAGGACTAATGGCTACAGTGGAGCTTTGGAGCAAAGAACAAGTCCTGTTTGTTCCTGGAGAAACTGTCACACTAATACTTACAAAATTATCGTTTGCACAATTTGTTATTTGTAGGTGTGAGGTTAGAAAAGAAAAGCTTTACAAGGGGAATTATCAAACTGATAAATTAATGTTCTACTCACATGGTTTATTGTATTAAAGGGGAACTCGGGCACGTTTGAAGCTAAAGTCTGTCGCTAGAGGTGGTGGAATTCTGTCAGAAGCCAAAAAACGGCAAAGATCAGTGTTTTCTAGGCGGAGATCTTGCTGTGGCAGTGAGTCTGTCAAGGCAACAAACTAGTGTAGTGATGGGGGCAAGTTCTTGCCTTCCATGTAAAACGCTAATTTGCACAGAAGAAGCTTAACACCACTTTAACCCATCTTACAACAGTCTAGTCTAACAAACAAAACGCTCTGCCTAGTTCACTCAAACGTTATAAAACAACTTTATAAGCAGCCTTACACTTACCTTTGTCGATTTCCCACTGCGCATGCGAAAGCCCAAAAGACTCAATCGCCGATGTCGTTTCTAATCTCATTTACGAGTGAATTATATTTTTTGAAAAATGCTAAAAAGTACATTCCTGAACCATTTTCTTTCAACAACTTTCAGTTTCTATTCTTCTTCATGATCAGTAGTCGATCCTCACTTACTGCTTCTGGCGGTTCGAGCCTCTCGCCGCCGCTGGAGTCGGCGATCGAGTCTTTTGGGCTTTCGCATGCGCATCAACAACAATAATAATAATAATGCATCAGTTTTATATAGCGCTTTTCAGGACACTCAAAGACGCTTTACAGAGCATTATTCATTCACTCCAGACCCGGTGGTGGTAAACTACTTTTGTAGCCACAGCTGCCCTGGGGCAGACTGACAGAAGCGAGGCTGCCAATCTGCGCCATCGGCCCCTCCGACCACCACCACCATTCACGCACACACCACATTCATACTAGGCAATGTGGGTGCTGAGCCTTGCCTAAGGACACTACGACAGTTTTTGCCACTGGCGCCCCCCTGTGGCACCTGGAATTCCCAGTGGTCTCCCATCCAAGTACTAACCAGGCCCAGCCCTGCTGAGCTTCTGAGATCTGACGGGATCAGGCTTTGACGAGCCGGTATGGCCACAACAAATGTAAGGCTGCTTATAAAGTTGTTTCCAGACACTAATGAGTGAACCAGGCAGAGCGTTTTGTTTGTCAGACTCATGGCTGTTGTAACATGGGTTAAAGTGGTGTTAAGCTTCTTCTGTGCAAATTGATGTTTTACGTGGAGGTTAAGAACTTGCCCCCATCACTACACTAGTTTGTTGTCTTGACAGACTCACTGCCACAGTGAGATCTCCACCGAGGCAACACTGATCTGTGCCGTTTCTTGGCTTCTGACAGAATTCGACCACCTCTAGCAACGGACTTTAGCTTCAAACGTGCCGGAGTTCCCCTTTAAAAGTTGTGTATGTGTGTGTGCAGGTGGATGCTTCATTGGCTTGAGCCTCTGTTGGCCAGGATAGCGCAGAATGCCACAGCGGTCGTTTCTCCAAACGTCACCAGCGTAGACCTTTTTGTGTTTGTGAAGCTCTCTCCATATAAGGCAGTGTCTACCAGTGATCTGACCAGAACTGAAGCAGCAGCTGGGATGAGCTGCGAAACGTCGTTGATCATATGAGAGAAGTGAATTCCTCTTTTGCTATGGTTTTGCTTTGTGCTTGTCAGTCATATTTTTCCCCAAATCAGTCCTAGTTTTGAGTGTATGTTGTGACTGTACGGCACACTCACGGTTTTGGCCATCTGCGCCGCTTGCTGGTTGCGTCGGTAGAAGATTTCTTTGAATCCGTCCATCCAGACTTCGGCGAGGCGGACCTGGTTCCGGGCGATGACCTGAGTCCCTTTGGGGAAAGTGTGCGGGCTCTTGGTGCGAAACACATGTCCCACCACAGAACAGGGGATGATCTCCAGCTGACCTCCGCACTGCCACACCTGCAAAACAAAAACAATGTGAAAGGGCTGCTTAAAAACAGGTGTTAAATAAGGCTTGGTTCATTTATTTGCCTTTTGTAGTTAAAAAACACACTGGAAAAACATGTGCAAAAACTCAAAGTGCACCATGAGACGACACAAGCAGATCTTAAGGTCAAAATCTACACTTTGCAGCTGATTAACGTTAAACTGTGTGTGTGATGCTAACTGGAGGCCCTGCACTGTCTGAGACCCGTGAGACTTTAATCTGAGCTTTATTTTAAGTCAACAGTCGCAGTAGCAGCAGTAGTAGCAGTAGTAGTAGTAGTAGCAGTAGAAGTAGTAGTAGTAGTAGTAGCAGTAGAAGTAGTAGTAGTAGTAGTAGTAGTAGTAGCAGTAGAAGTAGTAGTAGTAGTAGTAGCAGTAGTAGCAGTAGTAGTAGTAGCTGAGTAGCTGCAGCCGCTGCTGGCTGTTGCTGCTGCTGCTGTTCTGCTGCTGCTGTAAGGTTACTGCTGCTGCTGTTGTTAGTTGCTAGCATTGCGCTGTTGCCACGTTGTTACCGCTGCTTGCCGCCGCTGCTGCCGCCGTTGCTGTTGGTTGCTGCGGTTGCTGTTGCTGGTTGCCGCTGTTGCCAAACCGCCGCCAGCTGTTAAGGCTGCCGCTGCCAGCTGTTGCCGCTGTTGTTGCTTGTTGCGCAACCAGCAACAGTTTGCTGCTTAAGCAACAAACGCCGCGTTGCGCAACAGCAACATTAGCTGGTTGTTAGCAGCAGCACAGCAATCGCGTTGTTGGCGAAACGTTACCGCTGCCAGCTGTTGTTGTTGCTGCCGCTTGCTGCTGCCAACATCAACAGCCAAGCTGCTGGCAGTTGCTGCCGCTATGTTCGTTGCCGCTGCTGCCGCTGTTGCTTGTTGACATTGCTGTTGCTGTTGCTGCTGTTCCGTTGCTGTTGTTGCTGCTGGCCGCCGTTGCTGCTGCCGCCATGTTCGCTGCTGCTGTTGCTGCCGCTGCGTTGCCGCTGCTGCTGCTGCTGCTCGCCGCTGTTCATGCTGCTTGTTGCTGTTCGTTGCTGCTGCTGGCATTACGTTCTGTTGCGACAAGTTGTCGGCCGCCATGTTCGTTGCTGCTGCTGTTGCTGCCGCCATGTTCGGTTGTTGCTGTTGGCGACATGTTCGGTCGCATTGCTGCTGCCGCCATGTTCGTTGCTGTTGCTGCTCGCTGTTCGTTGTTGCTGTTGGCGACATGTTCGCTGTTGCTGCTCGCTGTTCGCTGCTGGTTGCTTGCTGCCGCTGCTGCTCGCTGTTGCTCAGCTGTACTCGTTGTTGCTGCCGCTGTTGCTCGCTGTTGGCGCATTGCTGCCGCTAGCGTTCGTTGCTGTTGCTGCTGCTGCCGCTGCCGCTGTTCGTTGCTGTTGCCGCTGTTGCTGTTGACATTGCTGCCGCTGTTCGGCTGCTGTTGCTTGCTGCTTCGCCGCCAGTTCGTTGCTGCTGCTGCTGCCGCCGCCGCTCGCTGTTGTTAAGGCATGACATTGTTGCGTTGCTGCCGCTGTTCGTTGCTGTTGCTGCTGCCGCTGCTGCCGCTGGCTGTTGCTGCCGCTGGCATGTTCGCTGTTGCTGGTTGCTGCTGCTAAACGCTATGATTACTGCCACGCATTGCTGCCGCTGCTGCTGCCGCCAAGGCCGCCGCTGTTGCTGCTGTTGCTGCTGCCGTTGCTGGTTGCTGGTTGCTTGCTAAACAGCTGTTCGCGTTGCTGCGCAACAGCCAACCGTTGGTTGCTGCTGTTGCCAGCAACCGTTGTCGCGTTGCTGTTGCTGCTGCTGCTGCCGCCGCTGCTGGGTTGTTGCCAAATCGTTGCTGTTGCTTAACCAGCGTTGCTGCTGTTGCTGCTGCTGGCTACGGCGACATGCATTGTTCGCGCTGTTGGTTAACCAGTTGTCGCAAGTTGTTGCTAACAGCAACGCTGGCTGTTGTTGTGTTGCAGCAACAGCGTCGCGTTGTTGTTGCTGCTGCTCGCCGCCGCTGCTCGTTGTTGCTGTTGGCAAAGCTGTTGTTGCCAAATCGTTGCTTGTTGCTGCTGTTGCTAAGTTGCGACATGCATTGCTGTTGTCGCTCGCTATGTTCGTTGGTTGCTGTTGCTGCTGCCGCTGTTGCCGCTGTTGCTTGCCGCCATGTTCGTTGCTGTTGCTGTTGCTGCCGCTGCGTCGCTATGCATTGGCGCCATTATTGCTGCCGCTGTTGCTGCCGCTGCTTGCCGCCGCTTGT